>OY756359.1:3215000-4465000 GCA_963576895.1 Ceraclea dissimilis
GCAAGACATAAATATTAATAATTCAACACAAATTTCTCACAAATAATAGGTATTATGTATAAATAAATAGAATATAAGTGCATATGTTACCAGAGATGTATGAGGAATTATATTCAAATCCTAGGAAACGTATATAATGCCGGGTCGATTAAGGAAATGTGTGAAATAATTTGTCACAGGTTCTTTAATTCATACTTTTCTTAGGAAATATATTATGTATTAGTAACTCAAGAACTCATTACTTTTTCTGGTAAGCTGGCACGTGGATAAAATCGAGAATAAAAACGTTATCAAACCGAAGAACCTATTTATTTTTGCAGGTAAACTAGAGTTGCACTTAAAATTAAACAATTTGATATATTTCAGATTCCCGTTTTAAAAATGTGCATAATTTATACTAAAATGTGTACAATACTTACTTTTACTGTTTGTGACGATCCTACATGGTGAAAAGAAAAATGCAAGGTGCCCTTGGGGTGATTTTATCGCTAAACGGCGCCCAAAATTGTCCAAATATTATTATTATTAATACATTAGATTGACATATAAATTATAATGAGGTGGTCGGAAGCCTGGTTGGTAACGCGCTCGACTGTTAATCTAGTGGGCGCGTGTTTGATCCCCGATGCCAACTTACTCCACTGCACAATACAAGCTTTTCAAGCTGTAGTGTACAGAGATGTATTTGAGTACGAAAGATGAAATTTGTTTCACACATTTCCTGCCGATTTCAGACATTGTATACAATTCCTAGGAACTGTATACAATGACAGATTTCATACATTTCCCATAACATATAAATAAAGCAATGTATTCCTTGTGTGTATCAATATAAACAATATTTCTCAATATCTGAAATGAGGTTATAAATGCAAAACTATCTGTAGATGTTATTTATGCACAATGTGGAATTTTACGAATTGTGTATTGAATTTTACGAATTGTGTATTGAATTTTACGAATTAAATTTTACGTAAAGCATTTTCAATTTTACGAATACTGTACTGAATTTTACAATGTACTGTATTTTACGAAAAGTGTATTGAATTTTACGAACAATGCATTGAATTTTATTTTACTCAAACTTTACTAATGTTCGAGTAAATCCGATGCAATATCTAATGGAATAGTCTGTCAGTTTATAACCCGATTATGAATAAAAACAAAATATCAACCAAACCACAAACACCACCACACAAATAAATTACTTGAATTATTTTTGGTTTACAAATTTATTCTTGTAAAGCGTTGGATTTTTTCTACATTCCGTAGTATATACAATGTAGTATTCCTACAACAGTGTAGAAGAATTAAGGATGAACATTGTCGGGCTTACAACCGACCTCGGCTGGCTTAAATGATCACTTTACACTCGAGAAACATTCGCCGTTTCGCTCACCTCAGCTGGGATTCGAATCCAGACCTTCGTCTCGCTTAGTAGGGATCATATCCACTACACCACAAAGAGCGACGGCTGTGTTGTCGAATTCCATATACATTAAGTACCTATGTATTGTTGCCATTCTTACTGTTGAAGGGAGAGGGTGATATTTTTTATATAGTCACCCGCCACCTATTATTGCTAAGCCGAAGAACACAGTTAACAATCAACTTCGCTAGATGGCAGGAGAGGCAACTAAGTACCATATTTACGGTACTTAGTTGTTAATGTTAAAGTAAGGTGTCTACAATTCACGTGATATTTTGTCTTTATTCATAAAATCACATCACGATACGATAATGTTTAAAATCAACATGAATTTCACACAATATACATTATGTTGATTGCTGATACACAAAAATATTACACACTTACATTGCAATAAATAATTATATCGAGATTTCAATTTACCAGGATTACGTTGTATGATAAATTATCGTTAACACGATCATCAGATAGATCCATGATCTAGGCGAATAGGAGAAGAGGATACTAATTCGTAATAAATCGGCGAAAGAAGAGCGGCCGTCCAAGAACAACTTGGCTCGACCATATCTTCAAGGATGGACGTGTTTCGAGCAAAAGGAATCATAGAATACATATAACGAACTGCATAAATGTAAAGGAAGAATAGTGGAGTCTTGCGATCCGTTCTCTTTGTTTACCTCGCAATGGATGCGGTGTGAGGAGATACATAGATAGACAATCCTATTCTGTGTATGTTACGATGAGCATGTACGAATAAATAATTTATCATATATATATGAAGTGAAAAAATTACAATTTTATTCAATTTAATTTTATATTTCCCCAATTCCTTAACAATATTATTTATTTATTTATTTACATATTATAAGTGAGCAATATAATTTCAAATTAAGGCACATAAACAATTTTCTATTTCAACAAACAAGACGGAAACCAAATCCTGATAAATACAAATCTAATGCTAAGTATAGAATATATTATACAACAAACGTTATGGCAATTTGGGAAGAAATGCAAATCTAAAAGCATTACAGGAATATGCGTATTATGTAAAATCTAAAATAATATGTCATAAGCCTAGACAATTATCATATACAGGGTTTTTTTTTTTGCTCAGACAGAACTTACTGCAGGGTTAACACGTTCACTGCTACATCAAATACAAACTGATTACTGAGTTGCAGAAATTTAAAAATCCTCAAAAAACCCCAAAAAGTAGGACATACGCGTGTGCTACATTTTTTAAAGCATATTTCGGACTACCCTACAACAAAATAGGCTGAGGAACATTGAAATAAGGTAAAGATGGTAAACCCCGTTATTTAAATTCGAAGAGAAATAATACTTTTGGTCACAAGCCGTCTATGGAATTAGAGGATTAGTAATGATTTATTGCACCTCGGGAGTAAAATAGCATTCGTTTTCCCGATGTATACAGACAATAAGTGCAGTTTGACACCTCCTTTGACAGTTAACCCTGCAGTAAATTCTGTCCGAGCAAATCAAAAAACACTCGTTATAATAATAGAAAAATCAAACGCAAAAATAAAAATTGTGTTATAATTGATTGTTTGATAATTTTGGAAGGATTTCAGCGTGTGAAGGTTAATAATTTGATTTATATAATTTTTAAATATATTTATATTTTAGGTAATTTAGGAGCGCTGACTAGGGGATTGGCTCTTCTAAGATATTCCTGTCCCTCAGCTTTGTAGTCGTACTGACAGCCGTGCACTTCTGCGTAGCGGTGCGGTGCGCAGAATATAACTCCGCACCTACAGGTGTGTATGGACGCTATGGACAGACGCTTCTTGCAGAAGGCACATCTTATTCGTTTTGGTTTCTTTATTACTTGACTAATATTATTATCCTGCGATATCACAGTCTCGTGTTGTTTCCTATCCTCAATATTCTCTACCGAAGTGTTAAGATCCTTCAATCCACTCAATAGTTTAGAAGTGTTGTCTACTTTCTCATGAAGTGTGAACGGCGGTTTCCTGTTGGAATATTGATTGTTAGAATAGACTCGAAGGCAACGCTCGTACAGAGGATTGAATGTGTCTTCGTTCCTCACGGGAGTAATTTGACAATTATTGGGCATCTTTTGTATGCTGGCCTCGTAGCCCTGCCCTCCGTATCCCAACAGGAAATTCTTTCTAGAAACAACTTCCAATCTATTTTTATTTTCCGGCAAATTGTTGTGATCCAATTTGAGTATTTTCTTTATTCTCCTACATCTCCTTTCGCTGCCGACTTCTAAATTCCTCCGCGACGTGCCCGGCACGCCGTATTGAAACGGTAAAGAAGAAATGCTACTAGAATTATTACTTAAATCATCGGAAGAATTTCCATTTTGTATATACCTAATATTGTGAATTGAATTATTTCTATTGGACGCGTCTGAGAAGTGTTGCGACGGTCTCATTTTTCCATCTGAAAAGTGGGCTGTTGTGTATGTCTTGGTAGAGAAGCCAGGGTTGGACCAGCTGACGATGGCAGGGGCGCAAGGCGTTTCCCGTATGCTAGGCTTCTTTACATTAGTTTCTATTGGTGTAATTGTGTTACTCAGTGATGTGTCACCTGTAGCTTTATTGAACGTTGGTAGAGCGTCATTCTTCAGTATATCCATATTGTGTAAACTATCATCACTCACGTCTAACCGCTCGCAGTTAGGATGCCTACTGAGGGACGGTAATATTTTGTGTCTCTTTAATCCTAGAAGGTCTGACGTACTGCTGGAGAACACCATGTTCCCAGGCCTCACTGTGGACGCCCTCTTGTATTTGGTACTCTCAGCCTTGTCTAATTCGGAGCTCCAAGTGCGATCCACTGTGGGGACACTCAGCTTGGCGCTGCCACTGTGTGAGTTAAGATATAAGTTGGATATAGAACTACTCAGTGTAGTACTTTTGGTCGGAATCCTCTCCTCTGTAAGGTCATCGAGTTGGTCCAATTGTGGCTCACTACCCAGCGTGTGGGAGGGTCCAGCTACAGGCTCAGGTGTTGAGTTGAGGTGCGAGTTGGAGCGAAACATCATTTTCCTCACGATCCTCTTGAGTTGAGTGGACGCTGGACCTGTATTGTAATAATATTGGTTGTGGTCCTCAAATTGCGAAGATGTCGAGGCTGATGGATCATTTCCAAGGAGTTGGGCCACACTATAATCTGCATAATTGCTCCCTAAAACAATAAGAGTTGATACCATTAATGTACATGAAATACACACAACAATATCGTCATAAATTATTGTAAAACTTTGTCTTTAGAGTTGATAATATTTGCAAGCAATTATGTAAATTTGAAACATACCTGTATTAGGGGAGTGTGCTACCAGCGGCAAAGGCAAAGCTGGTGCTGATGTAGTCTCTAAAACAACGCCTCCAGGACCAGAACCTCCTGCAAAAACCATGAAATTTCATCAATTCACACAACACAACAAAATATAAAGCACCACTTACATATTAACTTATAAGATAAAACTTACCGATGTTAGGATTACATTGGTTAGCCGGTTGGTTACATTGAGACATCACGTCGCTAGCCAACAAGTCTCCTTCCTCTCTCAAGTATCCCTTATCCGAAGTTCCCCCGTCGGCAAACGAATCAACGTCCTGCGCATCATGCTTGACGCTTCCGTTACCAAACGTCCCGGCTAGGATGGAATCTTTGAAACTCTCAGTCGAACTGCTGCAGTCGCTTTTAGCTTTGAAGAAATCGCTAGTGGAAGATTCTCTTGAGTGAAATCCTCTAGAACTGCAAGCTTGCCAAGTCTTGCTAGAACTGCTATCGTTACTGGAGACTTCAGAGAGACTACTGATTGGTTGCCACAGTCCAAATTTATCATTTTTATTGGTCACTCTGCTAGAGTGTGGTTCCACTTGAAATATTGAGCAGTAATTAGATATATTATCGTCGCTGGCACGATTAGACGACATCTTTCCGTATTTGTATTTAGTGAAGTTGGGTGTCTCGTCAAAGACACCCTTGAATGTAGAGGAGATGTTCTCCTCGCTGGTTGTCCTCTTAATGGCTGGTTGTGGGGCGTTCTCCACTCGGTTCATCCAAACTAGAAACAAAATATGATGGTTGATATAGATTATTTTTTTTACATTATGGCTTTTGAGAATTGCAAAACTTTTAACAATGAAGAAAGGTGTTATATATTTCTATACATACTTTTAGATCGCGAACTGATTTTTTTCTTGTTACGTTTCATTGATAATTTCTCCATTTTGCTGCGTAGATCAATCATCTTACACATTGTGACGGCTGTCTCATCTGTAAAATAAAATAAATGTCAATTTATTCTTTTGTATGTATTGTTATCTCTGCCCACCCCGTAAGGGTTGCGGCGTGGGCAGAGATAACAGATCGCCACACTTTCCCATCTTAAAATATGTTTCTTGTCTCTGTCATATTTATGCAATTTGTCATAGATTCCTTTTACTCAGAACACGCCCGTCCTTGTGAATCTGGTCTACACAGTCAAGTCGCATGATTCTTGGACGGCCGCACTTCCCTACACCCCTTCTGTTTCCCAAGTATATTTTCTTCGCTATCCTTTAATCATTCATTCTCTCTACAAGTTCCAACGATCTCAACTTACTATTCACAACATCCATTGTACATTCACTCAACTCTCTGATGACTTCATTTCTTATCTATCTCCCAACGATCTCTGCACATTATTTTCAGCACATATTACTGATACAGTTTAAATTCTTAAGATTGGCAGATATAAATAAACTGTGTATAGTTTACCTGAGAAGGAATAGTCACTGAGTGTCGTGTAGTGGTCATCATCATCATCCTCTATCACCTTCAGGAGATTGACATTGTCTCCGTCCTTGAAGACCAACACCTTGCAGCCGGGAGGGAGCCAGTCCACTGCTTCATCTCTGTCGAGTCATAAAACAAATATCTTTAGTTGTACATACTAATAATTCACGTATTTGCAATAACATAAACCTCAAAAAAAAAACCACTCACATAAAGTAAGCTTGACATATACCTAGCGGTAGTAGATGCCAAAAAAATATTTTAGTTGAATTTTAAAATATTATTACTTTCAAAAATAACGTTTGTAACGGACCTAGTTGTGTATCATGTCCATATCTATTGTTAAGCAGGTAAAGAGTTAGGCGCCTTGGGTCTGGGGGTCCCATTGTCTGACAACTTTCTAAGAATTTTCCATTAGGCTAACTACACGATCAGGTACATATAACGGTATAGGGGTCTATTGTAATATTTGGGGTTCATTGTTTAAATAATTAGTATCAGGGTAGGTAAGTGCATACAGGCTAACAACAGTCGCGTGATGGCAAAACCCAAATGCTTCAAGTAAGGTCCATGCATTGTTTTATTCGGTCAGTCGATCTCCAGTCCTTGTCACGTTCAGTTAAGCTAATAATTGCGAAGCCAAAATATGGCCTTCATAATATAGACGTCAGGACATTTAAGCCTCGGGCGACTTATGTGTATACTGTATATCGTGTTACTAAATACCTATTTGTCTTATTGTGTAATTTGCCGTATAATAATAACGTAGAGACTGTGTTGGTTATTCATTGTGCGCACGAACTTGTATTCTACCTAATTCATTTTATAACGAACTCTTTATTAAGTGCCTGAACTGTTAATTGTAACTACATGTTACCACAATTGCCTAAGTGTGGACGAACTGTTTAATTGTTATTATATCTGAGTGTACAAATTGCCTAACATCGTGTGACGTAACTATTGCATCGCGCTAGTGTATGAAGCGAAGACAGCATCACCGCAATCGTCACAAGGAGGGCTAGATATCCTCCATCACCTCATCACAGGGAGGGCCCCCAAGCCTTTCTTACATCATCACCGCCGAGGCCTAGGCAGGCCTTGTGCACCTTCATCACCGTGGAACATCGGTAGGGCTGCGTAGTGCGCGCCCCTATCATCATCGAGGGACAGGAGATTACGTTCGTATTTTTGGAGTTACGTGTGTGAAGTGTTGTTTCATCAGTGTTACGTACGTACATGGACAGTTTCGGACAATTAGTTTTAAATGTAGTGATTATATAACATCCGTAGCGTAAGTACCTAGCTTTAAGATTCTTATTTGATTTGTAAATATATGTATAAAATTTCATTCTATTGTTTTCACTCCTCCAAAGCACCCAGAACTCAAGCATAAAGGAAATAAGTAATTGTTTATTGACACTGGGAGCTGAACCGCGGACAAGGTGCTCTCCCAAGCCTGAAGCTACGTGTCAAGCTGAAAGCCTGAATCAGAAAATACGGAACATATTGACAGTGCCGTCGTTTGAACCCGGCATCTCCCGTTTGAGAGGCCCTCCGCACCAACCATGAATCATTAGGAGAGATTAACAAGTACTAGTTATCTCAACAGAATGAAATAGTTTCGGAAGCGACAGATAATACTTTAGTATTTAAATTTTATTTTATTTAATCTTCAATTAATTAAGTAGTTATATGTACACGGTTGGAGCAGTTAATTGAGGCGGCAGTCTCTCAAGCGGGAGGTGCCAGGTTCAAACCCCGGCGTTGTATTCCACACTTTGCGATACAGGCTTTTAGCTTAGTGCAAAGTGTGCAGGAAAGTATTTGGGTTTGTGTATGCAAGCCAACATCCTTTTTTTTTTAAATGTGATTGTGTTGATCACGCAAGCTACTATGCCAATATTTTTGCTCATTTAGCAGGCCTCAACCCACTAGTAAAATATAAATAATATGAGAATGGAATGTATGTGTGGTGTACACTACTGATTAGATCGAAAGATAAAAATAATACTCTATTAAAATAATAATTGAATAGTCAACGCTTTACAGAGAAATAAACTAATACATATTTGTTTCACACAAATATTACCACAATAAATAACAAGTATACATAATATGTAATTATCAATATTAATAAACCAATCGTAATAATTGTAAAGTTAAAAATCTAATTAACACGTTACGAGAGTTTGCAAATTGAATTTATTTTATCAACCGTCCATACGTTACTATTTTAATGTAGTTACTATGTAAACAGTATGCGCGTAGAATTAGTATGGAACGTAGCTGAGAACCCATATCTTTCATGCTAAATAGAGATCCTTTCTCTATATCGCTGTCTTACTAAATGTCGTTACCAAGTGACTTTTTATTAGTTTTGAATGTTATTCCTGTTCATATTTATTTTTATTAATTTTGGGCAAGCAGCCTAGGCTGCCATAAATGGAGTTGGGCAGGACACGTTGCCAGACTCTCAGATTCTAGATGGACCAAAAAGATTCACGAGTGGCAACCTAGAACAAGCAAAAGGAGCGTAGGAAGATCTCAGGCAAGATGGTCTGACAATGTGAGGTGAATTGCAGGAAGCAAGTGGATGCAGCATGCCCAGGATAGGGATCTCTGGAAAGTCAAAAGGAGGCCTATATCCAGCATTGGAATTAAAACGGCTAAGAAAGAAGCTAGGCTGATGGGCCCAAATCAATGTCTGTGCTATCTCTCGTACTGAGCTAGTCATCCAATCTGTTTTTGAAAACATTCACTGATGGTGCTTGTATCACATTTTCGGGTGAACAGTTGCACATATTCACCACTATATTGCAAATAAAATTCATTCTGGTTGCATGACAAAATGACACTGCTAAAAAATCTCACTTCTTAATAGGCGTTACTTCCTAAAACAAAGCATGTGTCATTGCGAGAAGTAATCTTAATGATTACTTACATAACGTGTGCCACTGATAAGTTAGCTAGTTCTGTGAGACATAATGAATATAATATTATCAAGTATAGGTAGGTAGTATAATTCAATAACAATACAATACAGTATAATGATATGAGTTACACCTGTTGGGAGCTACACTAACACCTCACTATATTATTATTGTTAAACGTTTGTTTATCAAATACTCATTGTAATGCATAATATCATTTCATATTCTACATCTTCCTTCGCTATATTTATATTGCAAGTGAGCACTCACTTGCAATATGAATATTGCGAAGAAACAGATTATAATGCGTTGTTCACTAGGGCGAACTTGACGCAGAACTGCGATTTCTTCCAGTTGACCCCAATTCTATTTGTAATGTTAACATAGTTCTCTATTTTGTCCATAAAACAGCCCTGTTCAGGGTGTTTGTGCTAATTATATTCATAAATCATGTCGATTAGAAACATTTTTCCACACGAAGTATGTAAAGTCTCTAAATTTGTTAGAATCTTTTTTTACTCTAGTAGGTAAATAGAAACGTCTCCAAAACATAAGATTGTACATAGACCGCTGTATGTATATAATATACTAGTGAATGTAGATAATATATAATACAGAGTGAATGCCAACCTTACCTCCGGGAGTGCCAACTTATAGTACGAGTGCCAACCTATTATTCTCCATAAAGTCCTTGATGTCCCGCCACTGCAGATCCTCCACAGCGGGCAGGGGCAGGCGTCTCGTGGATATGGGCCCCCCTCGGATGGACAGGACCAGCCTCAGGGTGCTGCCGTCCTTTATACTGTAATCAGACAGGCTGCACGAGTCCTCTAATTCTTTGAGGTTGTAGATCAAGTGTTGATGGGACATTGGTATTCCTAGAAAAATATAATATTATTATATAGGTGAAGTGTAGGTACTTTATTCTATTCTACAGTCTATCAAGAAAGATATGGTTTTCGATGAGGGCACTGTGTGTAGATTTTTGGCAACCACAGTGGCAACACTTTCAATAGAATTGTCATTGTTGCCAGCACATAAAATTGAAATTCAGAATTAATTTAAGACCATTTCTTTCTTCACAGACTGCACTTTCATTCGGCTTCCACTCCACTGAAAAATAAATTATGGTTATTGACCACTGTTTGTGAACTATTTGTCTACTTTTAGCTTGCTAGTATATTGTTTTATTTATTGTTCTTCTTCATCCCTAGGCCCTGATTCGGGCACTTGGACACGTCAGTTGGTTACAATCCAATAGAAATAACGAAACAATGAAACAAAATCCATGCCATTAGAATGTAAAATGTAGAGTTTAAAGATTTTTCTAAAAGAAATAAATGTTAAAATTAAACTTAGGTCGATTCGACTAGACTTAAGTCAGTTTGACTAGACTTAGGTCGATTCGACTATACTCAGGTCTATTTGACATTGAATCTGTAAGTTTGGATACCTAGTATGAATTTCTTCAGTAATTAAACACTATAGCCACATTACAGGGACTGTACATTGTTCAAGTCCGCATTAACACACATTTATAATACGGTACACATTCAAATACTTTTAGATTTCAGATTATTATCCAGTCACTGGGGGACTGGTTTGGTACTAAAGAGTTTTATATAAATTCCTAATACAACACATGTCACAGTTGCAACTGTACGCATTAGAGTGCTGGCAACAATCAAAATAGAGTTTTGATTAGATCGAAATGAAAACAGATCAATGACAATAATTTAAAACAACTAATGATTGCTTAAGGTGTCTGTAATTTAAACTGATTCCTGTTATTGTTTTATTATATACAGGACAAGACAAACCACTGTACTGTCCAGCAGTGGAGATATTATAAACTAGTATAAGTACCTAGCTATTGTAGTTGTGGAAAGTCTGCTAAATAATCAGACTCCACTTCATTGTTTACATCCTGTTCACTTGTCACTTATCACGCAGCGGATTAGTGATTAGCTTATATTATATTATTGTATAACGATACACAGTACCTCCGACCAACCTCCGAGTAACACATAATAAATAATATGAGATTACTCACAACATGTAAACATATTACATCATACCTTCTACACGGAATATCTTGGACTTGATGGCGTAGATTGTATCGTGGGGTGACACGGTCATTTGAAAGGCAGACCCTGTTAGGGACTCCACGAGGATCTCCATCGTGCCCTGGCCCTGACAGACGACATCGTCATCTAGAGGTTTTGACTTTCCAGACAGCCGCTCAGGGAAGCCATGTTGTGACATATCTTTTCACTAGTTGTTGCCAACACCACTCATATTAATATACAAAACACTATTTAATGATACTTAGTCGTTTCAACTGATTCATTCACAATATGGGTGGGTATAATCTAACACGACACACAATAATATACATATAACACAACAGCAAATAGCTCATACAAAAGGTTAATTTGGGATAATTAATGAGGAAATGAAGACGCCCGTACAAACAATTATATTCGCATAATTTACACACTCTGCGAAGGAACGACTATCTTAAATCATAAAACTACTAAATATATCGCGATAAACGGAACGCACGTAAATTATTGAAATTATTACACAGTTTACAGGCGGACCGAGAGATACCATTTATAAAATTTTGACTTTGCATATGCAACCAAACATCACACACGATATTGCTATCTCATATTTGTTCTCGTAATCGTTCGTGATAAAAGGAGACAAACATATTAAAATGCATTAATTTTTTTGATGATAGTAATTGCAGAAAACTGTTTTACCTACTTTAGTATTGCAATTATGAAGAAGATTTCGTGAAAGGTATCGAATAAAAATGTCTATGAATGTATTAACTATTATTTATTTTTACTGTTCAGGAAAATTAATTAATTAACTAGTATTTATTCAATATGATTATTTTTATTTATACTATCAAGAAATATAGTAATGCTCTTTTTTGCCTTTTTTGTTAAAAAAAAACTCTTTAATACCAATGGCTAAATGTGTTTTTAAACAGCGGCAACCTTTTTAAACCATAGATATCGGAAACATGCAGCGCTATCTGGCGCATAAAACATTCATTATTTGCGTTGACAGGACCGTTTCCGCTCTCTTTGGTTTTAATTCCTCAAAATGGTACGTGTTTTTCTGCCTTTTAGCGAGTGAATTATAGTTTAAAACCTGAAGAAACATGTGTATTTGCAGTATTTTAAGTGCTATTTAACACGTTGTACACAAATAACATTAAATGTCGTATTTATAGTTACTTAGAGACCGTAAACACCACGATTTGAGAACCCGTCAAATGGCCATGTGGCCCCTAACCTCAGTGTGTATACATGATTAATGTTTGATTTCTTTTGCAGACTTGCAAGCGCCGAAACGCAGGACGTTCCAAAAACGGTCGCGGTCACGTGGAACCCGTGAGATGCACCAACTGCGCGAGATGTGTACCAAAAGATAAGGCCATCAAGAAGTTTGTAATCAGGAACATTGTTGAGGCAGCTGCTGTCAGAGATATCATGGAGGCTTCCATTGATAGTGAGTATTTTTAACAAGTGATTACATTATGATTCACCATAGTGGTTGTCTTAACAGTTTTCGTTCTGACACTTCTCAGTGCACACTACAAGTTTATACTGATAATTATACACATGATCGTTTAGGTTCTGGCACCATGCAATCCATCATATATTTTACGATTCCTGTTATGAATTGCCCCAATAATAACCAGTAAATACTGTTTTAAGTATAAAAGATGTCCAAAGTAATACGACATTCAGAACGGGTGGGGAATTTCGTTGCATGTAAATTTTGGGTTGTCTGTAGCATACGGTCGCCTGATGCTAATGAATCATGTTTTAATATAAAATTTTACAATAGATCTTGTTTTTTTTATACCAAAATAATAAAAAAAAAATGTGTTGACACGCGGATTCCGCAGCCAAATAAAACGATGCGACCCAATACTACAGTCAAGCCAAAATTTAAACTTTAAAGCCAGGAATCACACGGAAAATTATCCCATTATGATTCCATTTAGTTAAGCACCCACCCTTGTTTTTTTCTCATCTTGTAGCTACAGTCTGTCAAGAAAGTGGTGGTTTTTTATGAAGGCACTGCACGTAGCTTTTTGGCAAACGCAATGGCAACACCTGTAGCATTTGTTGCCTGCTAACAAAATTGGAGTTCCAAATTGATTTGAGACCAAACCTTGACATACCGTATATTTCTTTACCATTCCGCTTTTCGTCATTTGTAAATTCTCTATAAATTAGGTGTAGTAACTGTGTTAGCTTGACCACGCAGATAAGATTCTCAAGTCCGAGTAAAAGGAATCGTAGAGTGTGTATGGAAAATCGCTAACAGAGCTAGCTCTTTACGCCTTTTAGCATTGATACAGTGCGTAGTATCTGCTGTATATTTCGATTCATTATTGTATTGTGTCTAATTATGTAAAATCAACATGTCCATGTGTCTGAGGATGATAAACAACAATAAACATTAATGTGACAGATGCAGGAAGTTTGTTTAAGGATAGGAAAGTCTGGCGATCTGTTTCCTCCGCCTACGATGTGACGTGAGGGGATAGAATAGAATAAAAAACAACTGTGTCAGCCTTAGCCTTGAATTTTTTGGTAATGTTTGTTTTTATCTTCCAGGTAACTACCAGTTGCCCAAGCTTTACGCAAAGCTCCACTACTGCGTGTCATGCGCCATCCACAGCAAGGTGGTGAGGAACAGGTCCAAGAAGGACCGCCGCATCAGGACTCCACCCCAGAGGGCCTTCCCCAGGGACAACCGTCAGAACCAGAACAGGCCCAGGAAATAAACATCTCCAAACTTATTTTATAATGTAATATTAAAACTTACAACACATTACTGACTTTCATTACCTACACACTCTTACTCCCAACCTATCATTTGAGAGCATAACAAAGAACTCAATGTCGCAGTATAGATGTGTGTTTGCCTTAAAAAAACACCAGTTTTTTTTTAGTATAGATGGTAAGCCGATTGTTGATACTGTAAGAAAGTCCAATTTGCTAGACATTATGCTGGACTAACACTGAACATGGTAAAAAATGTACCCTTCACTTCGGTCAACTATGTTTGACTACAGTGTGGAATGATTATTAGTAGAGAAGACAGTGAGTTGGGCTAAAAATATGCTCGGCGGGTCTGGGCGTAAGCACAATCTCAACTTACTTCACTATGGAACACAAGCTTTTCTCGCCTGCTATGTGGTGAATTTAGGAAAATCAAAAGTACATATTCTTATAAAATAACTTTATTTGTATTACTTATTTAATAAATAAATCTTTTAGACACATTTTCTATGCAGTATTTGCGAGTTCAAAGATTGTTTTATAGTAATTTACAGTGCAAATTATAGTCTCAATTGGATGGGTCAATCACATGCATAAAGGAAAGATGTCGAATAATATGAGATTCTTTAGAAAATAAGTTTAAGGTCCTCCACTCGACTGGGAGTAATCTTAGAAAATGAGTAATATATGTACAAACTCTTAACTATTTTGTCAAAAAAAAGTGGATTAGGAAAATATCATAAATCATGTACTACGGCGGTCTTTTTTGTTAACTTTGGTAAATATTGCTCTATGACATTGGAACTGGATTTTCCAAAACCAAGGAAGTCGTATGTATGTATTAACCAGGGACATATTAAGTACTACCATGTAATCTCTTTGGTATTAACATACAGGCCGCGACAAGGTGACATTTGACGATGATGACGTCACAACTGTTGGCCAATCCCTGGACATGAAAGAGATGTAGACGCACTATAAAGCGAATGTATGAGTACTCTCTGTGAGGAGGAATGTCATTATTATGTTGCTACGTTGGCAAACCTAACGACTATAATGTATTGTTATCCTCATAGAGATATCAAATGTTTTACTACGTCTTGCAGGCAATTTCACGTCTGTATTAAAAAAATGCTTGGTGGCCATGTACTCTTGTCAATTTGTTTTGATCAGTCTATCCTACTATTTTAGTATAAGGGCCAATCGAGACCCCCGAAAAGATGGCGGCGTTTCTAGTAAAGGAAGTCACATTTCTAGGCTTTACTTCTTCCCTGACGAAGGCTCATTGGTATTTTATCAAATCCAAAAAGCATGATGTAGTAAATTCTTCACAGCAGCGATTGATAAGTTGAAACTAAGGCGTGCATCAAATCCATTTGTTCAATAGTGAGGTAATTCTTTACTTCAGACACTAGACTAATTAAACTTTTTACATCGTTCATCTTACAAGCGTACATGATGGACTGAAGATGTAAGAGGAGTTCTGGATGCACAGTCGCATCTGTAAACAATAAAAATATATATTTTTGAAAAACACAATTCATATTTTGTGAGAACATCAGGTTTTCTACATGTCATAGTTGAATATAACAAGTAAGTAGTCATCTTAACAGATATACAGCAAAGGATGGACTTTGCATAGGGCTTATGACTGATCGTCGGCCAAATACAATTATCTCAGTGGAGGCCAGTGTACAGTATAGACACGTTCCTTCTCGCCTCTGCTACCAGCCTTCATAGCACAGCGGTAGAACACCGGTATATCATGCCGGAGGTCACGGTTAGATTCCTGACCGCGGCAGATGGATGGACTGGAATTGGTGAATGTTTAAGCATAAATTGACCACATTAAACCAGCCGACGATCAGTCAAACATAATTATAATATAACAAGCAGTTATCTCAAGAGATACACAGCAAAGGATGGACCTTTCATCAGGCTTATGACTGATCGTCGGATGGTTTAATATGGTCACTTTACACTTAAGTAACATTCACCAATTCCAGTTCCTCCATCTGCCGAATCGAACAGACTTTGACTTTATTAATTACGGCGACTAGTTTACAGACAACTCCGTGTCCTTCGTCAGGCCAGATTCATTGCATTGGCCACATCAAACACTGCATTTCATTCTAATTATATTATAAGCAGATATTTCAATCGACTATCGATGATTCTCTTTACAGGTTTTTACTCACCTTGCTTAACATAGTGGTCCTCATCATTATCCAACGAATATTTCTCAATTATTTTAGCCACAGACTCGGGAATAGTTTTAGGTGATGGCTGACATATGAGATACAGTAGTAATATATTTACATCACATCTAAAAGCAGAGAACAATCAATTCATACATACAATAATATTAAAATGCATCCTTATTTGGAAAAAATAACATAATATGTAGAGTTAACAAATATGGCTGTTTAAAACATTATGAAATGAAATAAATCACTTATAATTTCTAGTCGAATATTCAACCAAACTATTCGGCCTGATTAACACATTTACGAATTTTGGCACGAATACAACATTATTCCAAATATCGCACATCCTGCTGTTTGACTGGCCAGCTGAAATAAATCGCCTAAAACTTGCCAATATTTGACTGTTTAAAACTTACATTTATATAGGTAATAAAATAATTGGTTTTTGCTAATACCTACACAAAGATTTACAAAATCTATTACATCACGAATATGAATTTGCCTAGACATGGTGGTTTTGTTATTTCTTGTTCCTGTTTTTAGGTATTTAGGAATACTCCGAAAAAGGGCCGATTACCAAATAGTAACCGAATATTTGTTATATCTCTAATAATTTGTAATAGATTATAAAGCCTTACCTCTCTATGTGAAATGTGTAACTGTGTTCCGTAGCTATTTCTAAAATATTCTTGTATGTCTCTAAGGCTTCTAAATATTTTTCTGTAAAGAGGAAAAACAATTATCAATCACAATTGGAGATGTACCTAAATTATTTCAGGTATTGGAACTGGATTTTTCTACATTGCGCAGATGGAAATACATTACAGATTTTTCCTCAACAGAAACGAGAGGTATCTACATTCACATAATGTAGCTTTATGTGAACTCCCTTGGGGAGGATCCAGGATGGATCTTCCGACGCTTACGCTGCTTTGACTGCTACGACAGCTTTGGCATGCTTAAGTGATCACTTTGTGATGGTTATACATCGGATATTTGGATGCCGTTTTATTGCCGAGGTGCAATAAATCATCCCTAATTCCATAGACGGCTAGTGACCAAAAGTATTATTACTCTTCAAATTTAAATTACGGGGGTTTCCACCTTTACCTGAATTATATACAACCATCAGTATCTATAGCGGAATACAACAATAGTGAAGTGTAAACAATAAATTCCACGAACTTGTATCAGCGTGCATTATGCAGGTAGTATTAACAAAATTTGCCAAGTAAATAAACTGTATACTATTTTAGTTCACTCTACGTCCCTGCACTTCTCCTAGTCCCAGGTATCCAGAGAATCGGATCTCCCAATGAGTATAGTATTACATTTATTTTGAAATCAATATATACGATACATTACCTTGTTTTAAGTATGTACTAGCTATTTTGGTCAGACAATTAAGTGTGTGTCCTTTGTAATTGTTTTCATAATTATCAACTGCGTGTTGGTAATAGAAGACAGCCTCATCATACTTCTGCAAGGTCTCCATCTGACTGGCCAGCTCCATGTACACGCAGGCCCTAAGGGGAGACTTGTCCGGGTACTTACTGCACGCTTGTACGTAACAATTAATGGCTAACTGGAAAAATAATATCATAAGCAGTTATTTGACGTGTAAACATATTTGCAGTAGGTAAAAGGTTTTATCATATTCTCAAAATCTTGCATTACCAAAATTATTTTTAATCTTTGTCTATTTTTCAATCGATAGTGGTTACTGATATTCTTATGTTTGGCGTTCCTTAAATTGCTTATAATTGTTTGCTATATAAAAAAGATCTGGACTTGCATAAACAAACCCAAATACTTTTCTGCACACCTTGCACTGGGCTAAAGGCCTGTATCGCAAAGTGCGGAATACATCTGGCACCTTCTGCTCAAGAGATTGTTGCCTCAATCTACTGCGCCAACCATGTTGTCATTTCATCATTCGTCCTCTACATGTCCAACCATCTCAACTCGTTAACATTCGTTTTAGTCACAACATCCGTTTTACATTCACTCTACTCTCTGATTTATTTCTTATCCTATCTCTCAACATTTTTCCACTATTTATGAAATTTTAACATTTCTACCATTTGAAATATAAGTAGAAGGAAGACAAAAAAGATACATCTGAACGAACGAAGAGGTGTGAGGAAACGCGGCCGCCCGAGACTGGCCTGGTCCGATCATGTTGACCAGATCCTCAAGGATGGACACGTTTTGAGTACAAGGAATCGGAGAGCGTGTATGACAAACTGTATGAGTATGATGGAAGCTAGGAGTGTGTGTAAGGATAGGGCTGTCTGGCGCTCTGTCCTCTCTGCCTACCCTGCAAGGGACGTGGCGTGAGGGTATAGATAGATAGATAGAAATATAAGTACCTCTAAGTTTTCTCTCCCAGGGCTGATGCATTTAAGAGCATTAATTTTAAGTTCAGCTTTCATAAACTGCCTTGCAGCTAGGAGTAAATATTCAGCTTCCCCCGCAGTGTTTCCTATGGAGCCCTCGCACTTAGCAGACTCTAAATAACATGAACCAGCATACGAAGGCTGTTCGGCTAATTCACATTGCACAGCGAGCTTACTAAATTCTTCCGTAGCTTCCGAGACATTTGGTTTGCGCATGAAACGCCTGAAATAATAAAACTTTACATAATTCCATGATCAATCAAATTAGGTCTCTAAAGAATCAAACACTTACGTAATTATTATTCAAAATCGTTCTAGTTAGATAATAATAAATTATTAACCTAGTTAATTATTAATCATAAATCGTTCTAGATGGTTTAAAGAAACATTATTCCAAATGGTGAGTTTATTGCCATATCTGCTAACCAACCACTTGTGACATTGAAATGAGAAAATTTGTAATTTGTGCACACACTATGATTGCCCGGAACCGAAGCTGATGTTCTGCCTCAATTTAAGAGGTCACAGTTTGAAGTTAAATAAACACAGTTTCAAGGAGAATGGCTGGAAGCATTTCTTATCCAATAGAGTGGTGGAATGGTTCGCCACCAGAGTTGGTTGTGGCGGAAAGTTTTAATATATTTAAGAATGGACTTGACAGACTGAATACATGAATACTGTTGTGAGATCAGACATATCAGCATAGCTGCCTGTCTGATAACACCTAATAGTAATAATAATAATTCTTGGACGTTATTTTCTACTTACTGTTGAAAACATAGTTTAACAATTTTGTTTTTCGTGGCTAATGAATAAGGTGATGCTGTGTGTGTGCTTAATACTTACTTTCTTAATTTGCTTTCAATTGCATTAAATTTTTCAAAGAAGTCTATTCCTAGATCTGTAGACATTCTGTGACATTACGATACAACTATTTATTTATAATCATTTATTATCACTCAACAATCAATTTTATCTTTTAATCATTATTTTATTTAAAAAATGCAACATAAAATAGGAACGATTAAATACCAAATTTTGACATTCACAAACCATAGATATTGACAGCAGCTGTCATAATTTTGTCTATGTAGTTAATGTTGCCATACTAAAAATTATATGTGGCTCGTGACACTAGAAGGCAGAAGCCCCAAATGGATATTTGTGATGGTACAAGATAGGTAGGTATAATGAGAGAAAAAGGAGAGTATTCAGTTGTATAAGTTGTACTGTTTACTTAGATTTTTAATGCCGATGCAAAACTCTAGTATTGTTGCCTTACACTCGTGTCTTGTGTGTGTAAAAAAGAAATATAACTGCCATAGCACCTCTATATTTCTTCTTAAATTATTGTAGGTATCCAGCGCCCATACTTTAATATTTTAACATTTTTAACTTATCCAGAAAAATATAGAGTAAAATTAAAATTTTCATGATTATTATAGGATTTGAATGTAGAAGCACCTACCTATTTCAAAATTATTTTTATTCCATTTATTATAGCTAAAACCAAATACTTCTAAAACATTGATTTATTCAAATTTAGGAATGTTGTAAATTGTTTGTTGTTTGATTAATGGAAAATACAATTGGCGAAAATCTCCGAGTAAATATTATAAATTTACGATTTGAATATATAAATAAATAGATTAATTTATCACAATTTAGATATTTTACAACAAAATTAGTGGATTGTCACATCAAAAGCATGGATAGTTATCCAAGGACGAAAAGGAATTCCAGGAGACGTATTTTAAGTGAAGGCGAAAAGTCCTGTCCCATTCATGGAAAGAATAAGAGCCCAAGTGAGCATTCAAACCAGGTCCCCGTTGGCACATTTCGTGTGGAGGCTGGAACTTCACACAATAACGCCCACAAGAATGAGACCAGTAAATCTACATGGGATATGATGATAATGCAAGCACAGCTTAATGCAGGAGTAACGATTGGAACTATTGTAATGTTATTGTTTTTAATGTATGTATTTATTTTCTAAATGTAACCAGTGTATTTACACTCCTTCAGTTTTCTTTAATAAAATTTTCGTTATTTTGTTGTATCAATCGTTATACTTACTCACTGAGTTTTAATTCTTACTCTTAAATCATCATCCAATATAATATAGACTTGTGACCTGAAAGTATTCTGATGGTTGGTATATGACAAGTAGTTATCTAAAGGGATGTATCAGGGTTATGACTGATCATCGGCTAGTGGTTTAATGTGATCACTGGCATAAAATCAGGAATAGTACTCTAATATGTATTAATCATTTAATATGAGTATAACTCTCTCTTCACACCATATCCCATTTATTTCGGCGGCTCGGATCCTATTTCTCTCCATTTGCCCCGATTGAGGCAGTCTTCTGGAGTAAGCTCCAGGTGTTCCATGTCCCCTCTGATGTTCTCCTCGAGGGACTTCTTCGGACGTCCTTTCTTTCTCGGTCCCTCCACTGACCAGTACGTTGCCCTCCTCAGAGCGGAATCCTCTAGGTAATAGGTGTACAAGTAATTATATAAAATCAGGAGAAATACTATAATTAATCATTGAACAGGAGTAGTGATGAATCCATTTCTACGTTGTTCGTTCTTCGGGTTTCCTTACTGCGTGTAGAGTGGTAAGGAAACCCGAAGAACGAACAAGATAGAAAAGGAGAACCTATATCTGATTACATAAAATCAGGAGTTTTACTATATTGTATTGAATAGGTGTAAAACTAGTTTTATAAAAATAGGAGTAGGCATTTATACCATGTTTAAGTGGTAGCATAAAAACAGGAGTTGTATCTCAACACATTAGGCATCGCGATTAGCGATCACTTCTGATTAAATGATCAAAAAGAAAAAGAGGTACTAGTGGATTTCACCAACTACTTAGGTGAAGAATAGGGGAGATAGGAGCCCCTTATCATTATTTTTCATACAAAATTTGTGGTAGGTGACTCCTATCTCCGCTATTCTTCACCTAAGTAGTTGATGCAATCCAGCATACGAATTATGGAGGTCCAAAAGGGAGGTCTTTCTCGTATTTATTCACCCTCAATGTGCATATTTATTATTAGGTACCCATTTTACCTTCATAAGAAAGAACCACGCATAAGTCAACTTTAGATATATCAAATACTTCATATCGAGTCAAGTAATAACTCAACTTCCGACTGGCTACCTTTGGAGGCAGGGGTCCCACAAGGCGGCATCCTTTCGCCTCTCCTCTTTTCACTCTTTATCAACTCAGTTAGTGAACATGTGAATGCTCACTATCACCTCTATGCTGATGATCTTCAGATATATTCACACTTCGAGTTGGATCAAGCTTCGCTTGCAATTAATCAAATGAATGGTGAATTTGACCGCATTTCCCATTGGGCGCAGCAAAATGGATTAATCCTCAACCCATCTAAATCTCAATCTATTCTGGTAGGTAGTTCGAAACTGCTTCCCAAAGTTAGGACCATCTCTTTACCTACTTTATCTTTAGACAATACTCCCATCCCTCTGACAAATAAGGTCAAAAATCTGGGTATCTACTTCGACCAGTGTCTCTCTTGGGTCCCGCAGACTTCATTCTCTCAAACGCCATCAAAATTTTCTTCCCAAGCCTACCAAAATTCTTTCTTTTTTTTTCAGAAAAAGTGTATTCTTTTACCTCTCCTAGATTATGCGGACATATCGTACATCGACGTCACTAAGGAGCAGATCATGAAAATTGATCGCCTGCAAAACATCTGTATCCGTTTCGTGTATGGCCTGCGGAAATTTGACCACATCTCAGAATTCAGGTCTGAACTTAAATGGCTAACCATATTTCATCGCCGTAATCTCCACACCCTCTCTCTTCTATACAATGTCCTATACAATCCCTCCTCACCTGATTATTTAAAGTCGAATTTCACTCCACTGGCATCTCATGGTCTACCACTCCGTTCTGGTGCAAAACGTACGCTTTTAATCCCTATCCATCATACATCGTTTTTCACTAATTCTTTCACCGTACAGGCTGCGCAATTGTGGAATGACCTTCCATTATCCATCAGACTCGCACCAACTATTTCCGCTTTCAAGAGTAAACTGAAGCAGCATTACCTTTCTATTTCAAATCCCACTACCAGTCCCTCCTGAACCCAGCATCCCTCCCTTACCCTATCCCATCCCATATACCATTTATGTATATATTTATATATGTATAATATGTTTATCTATGTATGTATTTAGTATTCAATTATTGTTAAGTTAAGGTACCCTTCTGGTACTAAATATAATTAGGTATATCTCATTTTAATCTCTGTTATGGGTTGGCTGGCAGAAATTGCCATTTGGCAATAAGTCCGCCCATTGTATGATTTTTTTCAGTACAATAAAGACTATTTTATTTATTTTATTATTTTATTTTACTTTGACAATAGTGATATTATATTCTCTGTTTTTATTGAAATGACTATTTCAACCTTATATTTTAATCACAGAAAATCTCATACGCAACTAGGGTTGCCACCCGTACTTTATAATAAAGTATTGTACGTTATTTCAGGTAATTGTACTCTATACTTTATGAGAACAATAAAGTACACAAAAATACTTTATTTCCCGTGATTTAATTTCTTTGGGATTTTAAAAAGTATAGTCGCAAGCATTTTTTCGTTAAACAAAATTTATCAAAAAAATTAAGCAAAAACTGAATTTGATAAAAAAGGAATTATTTATTTACTTTAATTTAAATATAGACAGTAGAAGATGCTGTGCAATTGTTTAGTAGAGATACTAATTTGATACAAACTGCAAAAAGCAATAAAAAATATGTTTTTAAACATAATAAAGAAAAATAAATTGTAAGTACTTTATTTTGATACTATGTACTTTTTTTTTCTTACCTGTAATAGCCAATGTACTTTATTTGCAAAATAAAAAGGTGGCAACCCTATACGCAACCCTTAGGTAGAAATAATCATATGGGCGATACTTGATGTTTCTAGCGTCTGTTTCAACATTTTATTTTTAGACGCAGTATTGTAATTATCTAAATGATTTTCACTCTATAAAATAAAACTCATTGATATGTTTGTTTAAATATTAATTCTTTATTTACAATCATTAATGTGTCTTCACAGAAGACGAAACAAAATGTCTACATTTAGTAAACGAGTATTCGTAATAAAAGACAGTAATTAAAAAGCTTTAAGGCACCATGACATAGATAATCACAATTTACTTAACAATAAATAAGCTTAAAACTATTTATTCATATATTTCAGCTTTGTTGGAGGCTAAACTTCAAACAATAATTTTATTACTGCTTGTGATGAATGGAAATCGCCATTTTTGTGCAGGTTTCCCAAAGCAGGTATATTTAGAGAGGTTCGATCACTACATAGTCTACATTGATCAAAAAAGGCCTCCCAGTTTGCCTCACGGTGACATGAATAAATTCGAAGCGATTATGGCAACACCATCTGTTTTGAATCTAGAGATGGGCAATTGACAAACACAAGTAAAAATATTACAATATTAATTTCTATTATAATTACATTGTGATGAAACCCTAGTTTAATAACCTTTATTTGGATCCCTTTAATTAACTAATCTAGAGTGTTCTAGATTAAATAGGTATTAATTTATGAAAGACATAGCTGAGGCTAGTTCACTTTGCCCATCATTAAGGCCTCCTAAACGAATGCAATTTTAGATATTTCTCTAAATATACCTGTTTTGTAAGTTTCCTGCCAACAGACGTTATATTCTATGTACATAATTAATATTCACATAAGTTTAACTAAATAGGAAATATTATAACAGACAGATATACATAACAATCATTAATTAATAAAAGATTATCACACTCGAGAGACATGCATCGGTCTTCCGTTAAAATTTCTTTTAGGTAAAGAAATAATTACTGGAACTACTTCCGCTCTATAAGCGGGCATGGGCTTTTTCGGAGCCTTCGTGAATAAAGAACCCCAGATGCGACAAGTTTTGCTTGACCACACCCACATCCCCGTAATTACTCCAGCTGCTAAAGAAAGGAATAACCTTAATAATGTAATCTCTACGCCAGCTCCCGTAGTGGGTAACTGGGAACATCCAGATTGAAATTGACATTCTAGTGCAGCTAATAATGATATGTAATGCCATTTAGGTTTATTAAAAGATTCATATAATGTACAAGCTAAAACTCCTAAAGCTGGTATTAAATACAATACTCCAAACACGATTAATCGTGACATCAACCTTTCTAATTTAGTTGTTGATCTTCCAGCTGACTTAAATGCTTTTCTAACTTCAACTAAAGCTGCCCCTCCCAAGCAAGCAACGATTCCCGCAGCAAACAATAGACTTGTATGTGGAATCATAAGGAAAGGAACGGACGAAGAATCAGCTATTTGACAGAGACCTGTCAATTCATCAGCTGATACTTTACGAAACACCAACGCGGCAACTGTAAAAATAGCTGGTAAAGCCCATGCGGCTATATGAAAGTACGAAGATATATTTTCAAGAGCCTCTGCCGACCATTTTTTGGCCGCGCTTAAATACCACGATAATGCAAGGTTCAAAAACCATACACTGGATGACATGTTGAAATAATAAAGAGTCAAGAATAAGAATGTACAGGGTGCACTCTCGAGGCCATCTATGGCGACGTAACTATCTTCTCCTTCACCTGAATCGGTGCAACTCAATCTCTTAGCTCCAAAAGAGCCGCGGATTATGTAAGCGATAGCTATTATGTTATTGCACATGGCTAAAAATATAACTGGTCTCTCAGGATATCTGAATCGGGTAGAGTCAACACAGAATGTCAGGAGGGTAAATAACGTAGATAAGAAACACAGCCATGCCCAACCAGTAAACCAAGCTTCAGCGAAGTGTTTATCTTCGATTCTATAGAAGGCATCCTTGCCGCACTTGGGAGCGCATGTGAATGTCAGGGAATCTCTGGCTCTTGCGAAGTTTGGTGGGCATTGTTTATTGTACGTGTTAAATTTCTCAATAGAATTCTTCGTCCATTTAAGATTGTGATCCAACATTTTCTTGTGATGAAGTCCGTTAGACCAGCTGTCTTCATTATTGGTGTGTTTGTGATGAGTCTCCGTATTGTTTGGTATTCGCATGCAGAGTTCATTCTTCTCGGAATCTGGGAATCTCGAGCAATTGAATATGTGTGGCCAGTCAATGTTGAGTGTTTGCATAACTGGAAGACAATCTGAGCGGACTTGCTCGCAGAGGGAACGACAGCATGCTATTGCGGAGCTGACATGCTCCGAGCAAAGTGGAGCGAACAAGGAGCATAGGAAGAATCGTAGATGGGCTGAACATCGAGCTTGAACCAAAGGCATATACAGCTGGAGCTGAAACAAAATAAAAAAGACAAATTAGATTCGAAAGCAGAGAAATTATAGACACTAGTAAAATCAAAATCTTGGCATTAAAATCATCTGACTCAACATTTTCTATGGACAAACACAACATTAAAATATACCAACGTAATCATTGTTCCCCATTCGACAGTTCAACGAATGTACCATCTATCAAATAAAAAACCAGTTCTCAAAAGAATAAAGAATAGGAAGGCAAGTATAATACTCGTAGATCGCTTGATTCGTTTCAGAAATAAAGTTTATGGTGTCTTGATAAGGTTCGCCTTCATTCTACTAATGGGTAATCATAATATACCTGGAGATAACACTACCTACCTAATTAACATTAAATACGTAATGGTTTTAATTAAGTATTGTATAAATTAACAAAAAATCCACATTCGGGTTGGAGTTGGAAGTATGTAAGTGCAATAAATTGTATCATTTATTAATCTCTGGATCATTTTTTACAAGATATGTTTTAAGTGGATTAAAAATGTTGGTTAATTAACACAACTCGTTAATCCATTAGGTCCGATTCTCTTATAGGTACCTATGTATTTTATGTTAAACTTTTTTTTATCTTAAAAGTCCATGGCAATTAAAGATGCGAAAAATTGCGGCGGGAAAAAGTAAGATTATTCAATCAATACTTAAGACATCATCCTAAGATTTGAAACGTGGATAAATGGCAATATGTTTTAGTGACTCTTGTAATTTAAAATGAGATTTCTGAAAATTTCTTCAATAAAAATTAATTCAAAAATTACCTCTGAAATTTACTGAAACTTGAGATTATAGTTTTTTAGATAATGCTGTAATTTGGCTGATATAATGTTAAAGGACTTAGTTATTCTAGCGGATATTTTTTAGATATTTGGTCACCTTTTTTACACAATAATCCAAAACGGATTTCATCGCTTACGTTATACATATTTTGAGCTTACACTCTCATACGAAATTTGATAAAAATGAAGCGATAATAGGAAGAATTTTACTCGCAGAGTATCGCCTCTTAAACGGAGTTTCTGTAATTTATTGTTATTGACACAAAAGGTAACCATTGACTTTTATTTGATTCAGATAACAGACATTCAATTTCACAGTAGATTCTATTTTATTACGGCTAGTATAATTAACAAAATAAAAGTATGTAAAGTTTTGTGACGATTCCAGTTTTATGTAGTCACAAAACCATTAAAATTAACGAGTTTTAGATTATGGACAGCATATCATGTCAAGCAAATGCGGGGACTCTGAATTTTTATGCGGAGACCGTGGAATAACAAGTTTATAGGAATTGTTTTAAAAGTGGGCCGAAACTAAAATATCCCTGAATCCAGCAATGATTCTTCATTGCTGGATGGTTAAAACAGAATAGATAAAATGGACAATGCTTCTATTTTCCTTTCCTTTTCCTCGATTTAGATCTAATGACGGAAAAGGTTGAATAGCACGTAATAAATTGTAATATGTTTGATTCGGAGACCGCTGTCCTAGAACTTAGAAGTCTAGTGAGGCACTACAATCTTCCAGGTTATACGATACATTTGTTTAAAATTGTCACATGCCTGATATATTTAGATTCTGTATTATGTAAATAACTGTCATGAGTTGGACAATAAATAATATTTCAATTGCATTTACTGAAGGCATATGTAATTAGTTACGAGTACTCCATTCTAACCTAAGCAAGACTTTTCTGAAAAACATTGATATACTTTGGGCAACAGATTGTTTTGAAATCTCCGCCATTGCAACGTTGCTTCCGTTTTTTATGTCGTAGGCTTCAAAGTATACCTGTGAATTAAACTCAAAAGCCGCTCAAGTAGTAGATAAGTATATATTATGAATATATAGATAGACCCACGAAGGAACGGAGTAATTCGTCAGCAAGAAACAGTCAAGGAATAAAACCTTAACTTATAATCACAAGACGAGAATGTTCGGTGGATTTTGTAGCAGATATAAAATGCAGTAAATCCTCGATGTACGCGAACATAACGAACGACAACCGTTCTGCGACTTTTAGCATTATAATCGAACCAGAAGGCCAGTTTATCTAGTTTTTAAACACAAATCCTCATTTCGCACACATTTTCTGCGAGGCACAATGAAGATTCATAAATCTAAGTGTTTCTTTTAAACATGTGGTAGGTTTGTTTCGTAATGTCATGAAAAAATTGAAGTCATTGGATCTAATTCAGACAAACCAAAAAAAATAAAAATGAATATAACTACTCTGAATTTACTATAACTTGTCGGTAGGGTACTTGGTTACATTAGTATCAGTTCTACGAGTAATATTACTACGTTGTTTGGTAGTATTTCTGCGAGCACTGATTGACTTTGGTTAATTATTATTTTTTTGACAGTCTTTGTTGCTGGTGTATGCTGCGCCGCTGCGGGCGCCCTTAATTGGAGATTCGACATGAGATGTTTTTCTTTTTTATATGATGATGTATTCATGTTTTGTTGATGTCTCTGTGGGTGTCACATGTAATATAAAATAAAATAAAAAAATGTAATAAATCTCGTTTTCATGAAGATCCATGCGTTTTTAACGCTGAAAAGCCCGTAGTACAAACACCTAAGGTAAAAATTCGCAAGTCGAAGATTCGCATATAGAGGAATGATTACAATTTGATGTATACCTAATATAATATACGTATGTTGGTTGTCATTGTCTCCGTTTTGTGATGTGTAGATGGATGTGGATGAATGCAAGACATGAAGGACGACTCGGGCAAGATGTGGAGAAGATAAACAAAAAGAAGAAGGCCGCTGCATTTCGTGAGAGATAAAATCCATTGTTTTTAGTCGCAAGTTATTCAACCCACTGAATTCTCGATTTCATTTTGGTTTTATTCGTTTTCAGCAAATACGACCTATATAGGCCAAGGTATAATAGACTTTCACAACTACGTATGGATATTAACAGCTGTCAATTTGTTAGTGTCTAAATTACTTTTATCGATATAAAATACTTATTTTTTCCATTCGTCATTTTCCATTTTTCATATCTAATCATGCCATAAAACTCTGTTTTACTGATCTCAATTTGGATCCCTTTAATGAACTTAACTTAAGCGTTATAGATGTTTTTTTTATAAAAGCAATCCACCCTACAGCGAGTGATTTATTAGATGAATAATTAATTAATGAAAGACCTAACTGACGTTAGTTCACTGTAATAACTACTTTGCCAATCACTAAGGCCTCCTAAACGAACGAAATTTTATTAGTCCGTAGTGATCATACCTCTCTAAATATACCTCCCTATCTTCAGTCGGTAGATGTTACAATTTTTTCTCTACTTTTTCAGTTTCTGAATGCCGAAGAGTAATTTAGAAAATCTACGTAACTTATATCAAAATGCCGAGCGGTATTTCGAAAGACGACGCTGAATGTAATCGTAAAAAATAAACTCGGTTTAAAAATAAAAGCCGTCATCGAAAAATTCAGAGCTGCATGGCGTGGAATGATGGAACGAGACAGATAAAAAAGTCAATTTTTAAAGTCTGGCAACTTTTTACTAAATTCAAAATTATTCTACGTTCGCGGTTGTCGGCTTTTGTCAACGAAATAAAATGGCGAATGTAATTCTTTAATTCTTTGATTCTAAATAATGTCTGCTTACCGGTATACGTTTTTTATCAGTCATAATAATTATTATTATGAAAAGGATAAAAAACAAGGACATGAAAGGGCATAACACCGCTTAAGTGCAGCAGAAATCTGTCGGAAATGAGGATAATTTGGTTGAACAAAAAATTGGCAAGAATTTGATGTCATTTTTGTTTCAATGCTTTCATTCAGTGACGATTAAATATTTTTTGTATCACATAAGACGAAATTATTATAATTGGTTTAAACTTCATTAAGGAATTTCAGTTGAGAATTTTGTGCGAAGTCTCGCAACAATAAATTACCTACTAGAATTTGTCGAAATTTAACTAGATATCAGTGGCGAACAGTGGATTTCGCTCCATTGAAAAACTTTGGTGGTGTTTATTTGTTTGTTTATTTGTTTAATTGTTTATAATTATATTTTGAGACGTTTTCACTTTTTTTGACAAATCTATACACGATATAAAAATCTTTTACGGGCATTTACTATTTAAAGGTTCAATGTATCTACTCTATTATTTTCCAAAGCATATTACATTTAGTACCTAGTAAGGTTATCGAGATCTATAGTGTCTCTGATTTTTCAGTTTTTTTTTAATGTCGATATGCCTAGCTTTAAACAAATCAATCGTCAAAATATTATAACATTTATAACGTAGGTACCTATGTACTTTACCTACCAGTGGCAAAGAGTGGATTTCTTCAGAAGGGAACCCGGGGGGGCTAACATTTCTTATTGGATTACGTCAGATGAAACCAATAATTTTATCCAAAAGGTAACTCGATGGGAATCGTGTTCTTAAAGCGATATCCCACGGTGCGCGAATCCGGATTCGTACGTGATTTTGGATTTGTACGTACCGCCATACAAATCGCTACGAAAGCGTTTGTAGATTTACGTACTCACCCCTTCCCACGGCGTGTGAATATACGTTCGAATCCGGATTCGCGCACCGTGGTATATCGCTTTTAGGTAGCTTCACGCCTGGTACCTACCGAAGTTTAAAGGAAAATCTTAAAAGAAATATTATTGTTAAGTGCGCGAAATGTGAATATTGAACACACCTAATAAGTGAATGTGTTATTTCATTTCACATACAAAATAAATATTTGACAGAGATCATCCAATCCTTTATAGTTTCAAAGAGAGTATTTTAGTAAAGCAAACACAGAATATTAAAGTCAATATACAGAGAATGCTGTTGAAATAAAACTATATTATGGCGGACTTTCTGAAGTTTCATATTGTTTATTATTACACAGAATATACCTACGTACAATTAGACTCCCCACACACGTCCAGAAGTTTGAACGTCAGTTAACTGAACTTCTGGACGTGTGTAGGGACAATAGTAGTAACAGTGACCAAGGGCGGACTTATTGCACAAGCAATATCTTGCAGTTAACGCGGTCAATCAAAATGTACACTAAACTTTTTTTTTTCATTTCATTTATTTATTATCCAAAGCATTTTACAAAGTAAAAACATGAACAAAAAAGTACTGGATTTCATTTCCCCACTAGGCGATAGCCTGTTCCGGGGTAATGGTACTAATTAAAATATAATAGCTCAAGGTTACATGTATGTACAAAAAAATAAAATAGTGACAAAATACTGAATGATAAGCAAACGATTAAAAAGAGTTGTGTAGTGATTATGGTGCAATGGTTGAGGATTTATATAAGCTTTAAGTATTTATAAATTTCTTATGCAAATTATGACAAAAAAAATCGTGTATCAATATACGGGAAAGAGTATAATCGATATACTTCCTATTCCTATATAATGATAATGAGCAATCTAGGTATACATAGAAACTGTACTGAGGCCTGCGGCGCGGCGTCTAGAAAAGATGTCGCAATGTCCAATACCACCGCCACCTTGACATTTCTCTCTCTCTAGCCATGATGTAGGATTAATACATAAAACATTATAGGCGAGGTTGCCGTCATCGTCGCTAAGGAAATGTATGGAATAACAGTCCCTTAACAACGAGTATGACAGACCACGTATTAGGTATATTCTGTTAGGAGATTTGACAGGAGTGGTGGTCCTGTTTGATCATTATGCATTGCCAACTGTTACAGTACGGCTAGAGTACCTACTCTGGGAGTACCTATAGGTATTTTTATGAAGTAGGTAAGTAGGCAAGTAAATAATATTTATGCATATTACTATTATTATCGTGTCAATAAACTAATATAAATATACTTCAAGTGGGATAAATCAATACGCCATGTTATGCATTACGCCGGCGATCGCATTATAATCTGTATGTTCAAACAAATAAAAAAAAACGTATTTTAATACTCCGAGTTGCATTCATAATATTATTTCAATGACCACTTCAAGAATACTCGAATAAATGTGTAAATATTGAATTACTTATACCAATATTGTTCCCAGGAGATTTTTCAATAAGAATTACTAAAATGTTCTGATGAATGCAAGTCCATAATTTTTGACGGGCTATATCTAGTAAGCCCTTGGATCCCCTCATCAGCAAAATTTCTCAGAAGGTTCTGGATTTCCAGAAGTTTCTACCATACAGTATTCGTTTCCAGATTGCAAGGTATTTGTATACCAAGTTTGGTGGAAATTGCTCCACGGCTTTCCAGAGTTATGGTGGAACAAACATACATACATGTACCCACATACATACCTACATCAATTTTTATGTTATGTAGGGTTCATTTTTGCGTGAAATTTTGGGAAATGTTTTATGATGACTAAACATAAAATGACAAAAGTCATATTTTGATTAGATTTAAGACGTAGATTTAGATAACGATAGATACAAATATGTCTGTATGATGACTCGATATAATCATAAAATAATTTAAAAAATCTTTGACATACTAAATTTGACAGCTCAACCATAGACGGCGCTCGAAAGACACTTAGGAAAACCGTGACTGGACTAAAAACCCATAAAAATATTATGCTCAACATGAATAAATCCAAAAAAGACAAAATCCCTTTAGAAATTTGCTCAAGGGATAAAAGCTTAAATCTAATTGGATTTTTAAAATAAAATTAATTGTACCTACTAGTATACAATTTCTTTCAGTGTGTTAAAAACTACCATAGATTATAAAATATACAAAACATAAATAAGCGAAAAATAATTCGTCTACTGCAATCCAACCAGAAAGTTTGGGCTTTTATCCGTTGATGATATTTCTAAAAGGCTTTTGTCTTCTTTGGGATTTATTCATGTTGAGCAATATTCTTATGGGTTTTTCTCCGGCAACCTAGTAAAAGATACCAACCTGAACCTATATTGTAGTTGTATTATTAATTTTAATTATTCGCTATTAATTCGATGAAAAACCGCATTCATTGGTTGACATTCCACGTTGATTAAAATTATTGTCAATTAGCAGAAATGTTGATGTCGAAAAATCGGGCTGAATTTATATTTAATTGAGTGTATTTCGTTGATTCATTCAGCCCGCTATTCTCCACATCATAACATAATACATTAATACATTATTGTTGTGTACTAGCTTACATCCTCGGCGTAACCTGAGTTCATTAATTGACTAAGAAACATTTTGATTTAAGGGTATGCATACCGACATTTCAAAAAATTCTAAAAATGGGAGACCTTACATCTCGACAACCGTTACTAAATATGCTTTAGAACAAAATAGGTTAGATGCATTGAACATTTATATAGGGAATAACCGTAAAATATTTTCGATTAATTGAAGCGAAATTAACCCCATAAAATGGATGCCCTGGGAAATGACCATGACGTCATAGTTGGATCGCGATCCTTAATTGACTAAGAAACATTTTGATTTAGAGGTTGCCGGTGTTAGTTCGGACACTTCTTGCAGAAGTTTTCTTGCAGGTGGAAACCCGCCCTTATACACAGGAGAAATGAATCACATTATTACCAAATTGTTTTTTCATCATGTCATGAGTTTTCAATAATTATTGTGAAAATCCATTAAATCACACTTGTTTCATTTTTTTGCCTGCGGTGCTAATCTGATTGAAGCGGAGGTTCGTTCGCAAAAAATAGCCTGGAGTTTTAAACGATTCATTACCATTTTTGAAAAAATATTCTTTTATGACAATCAGGGCTGCCAACAATACAATTTTCAACTCCACTTGCAGCTAACATCCGCCGGCGGCCATGAAGATAAACGAAATTTAATGATCTGCACATATGTCAATACTGTCACATATGAATAAACATATCTACATTCGTGCACTTCAAATAATATTATTGATACAATCTACGTACATAAAATACATTTTTAATTATTACTTATACTATAAAACGCTTGCTAATCTCCCAGGCGAGTACCTGACTAGTATATTTATTTATTTATACACAAACCTGATATTCACAGCGGTGTCTTATAAAAATAATATTAATTAAAATATTTTTCCGTTCATTATGTTTAATAAATGATAGTGCAGATATTTTATTCCGCTCTACCTCCGTCTACCAGCCAACCAACACCCACGCGAAATGTCGGATTGGATGAGATAAGTTTTCATTAAGATGATTTTAGTCTCGATTAAAAAATAACACACAAAAAGAAAACCGCTGTCTAATGAGTCGGGTACACAATAAAATATTGTACTATATTGTATAGGTACTCCTCGTATACTCGTACATACAAACAATGATATTGCGAATACTTTTATAAATTCTCAATGCGACAGAGGTGGTCGCTAGCCTGCTCGACTGTTAATCCAGTGGGCGCGGGTTCAATCCCCGATGCCGACCTACTCCACTTCACGACACAAGCTTTTCAAGCTTTCTGTGAGGTGTAGAAAGGTGTATTTGGGTTTATTTTTAAAAAAGGAAAAAAAAGGTAATTCGGCACACATCAGTAAAAATTACTATTACGCCGAGGAACGAAGACAAAAAATGGTAAGTACCCTGCATTAGCGTCGCCAGCTTCGGAGCTAGGGGGGGGGGGGGCAAATTTTTTTAAAAATTCGATATAGCATGAAAAAAGTGTACATAGTGCCGCAGGCGAAATTTTTTTGTGAGGCATAGTGAAGGTGGTCGTGATGTGCATTGGTTTACTTGAAAATGTACATAATACCTGGCACAATAATATGAATGAAAAATGTCTTTGACATAGAATTATAATGGTCTTTGATAAAAAAAGTGATAAAAAATAGCGCCGCAAGCAATTTTATTATGAAACTGATGGATTTCCATACTAATTTAAGAAAATTTATGATATGATGAAAAAATGTGTGACAGTAATGTGATTTTTGTGAGATTTTTAGTATGAAAAAATATATACCTATTTCAATCTCTAGAGGGCGAAGCCCATGCGAGTATTAACCAATCTTCTTGAAATTTGGCAAATAGTTTTTACATATGTAACATGGACTCGAATCGTATGCGAAAACTGTATAAATTTTACATTTTTATTAAATTTTAATATTTGTATTAAATACTAATAATAAGACAAACAAACTTAATATTATTGTACAGTTAGGTATAAAATATTATCCATATTATATATAGTATAATATATAATATGGATAATATTTATATATAGTATAACAGTAGGTATATGAATAAATGACAATAAAGTATTATCGGCGGAGTCATAAAGATGCGCCGCGGTGGCGGGCGGCTTTTGATGATTGCATTAAACATCACATACTATACACTACATTATATTATATAGAGAGAGATATTTACGTTTTAATACCTACATTACATTACGACAATATATAGATAACATTTGTCTTTGTATGTACATTCTGCATGTGCGATGTACAATGTACATACAACATGACTCATGCATTAGTAGATACTAATATCAAAAGTGTACGGAAGAAACATGCTGAGTCTATTGACTAAGCTTGTTTCAAATTGGACTTTCAGACACCCCAGTCTGTAGATTCTGTTCAGAGGACAACGAAACACCTATTCACATCCTCTGTAACTGTGACGCCCTCGCTCACAAAAGAAGTCGCACTCTTGGAGGGCCTCTATTGGACTCCGAGAAGGCAAGACTACTCGCACCAAGACAGTGAGCTACATGAGACACGTCGGCCTTGAAGACGAGATGTAACATTGAAGGATGTCACAGTAGACCTACTCTGGTCAGAGTGACGCAGGGGATAAACAATCCCCAGACCTAACAGGAAAAAAAAGCATGTTAAAAAGTTGAGGTAGAAAGTGACACAATTGTCGTATACGACAAATCTCCACTCATTTAAAAATAGGGCCCCACGGATGGACGCGTTTTATGTAAGAGAAATCGGACGGAATGACAAACTATGCAGTAATGTGATGAAAGCAAGAAGTGTGTGTAAGGGTGGTCTGGTGTTCTGTCATCTCTGCATACCTACGCCGCAAACCGCGTCATTGTTTATGGGTGACAGCTAGTTATGCCAATATTGACGCTTGTCAAGCAGGCTTTTGACCCTAGTACCTAATAAAAACAGATGTAGGTATTGCGGTAATGTAGTTTATCAATAAACTGTTTATCTTGACTGATATCAATTAGGTATTATTTTATTATATCGGTCGGCGTTTTATCAAAACTCGGCCTATAACATATATTCTTCACTAATGGGTAATTGTATCCATATTTACTACAATACTTCTAATAATAATAACATCTCTTACTGTATACCACACCTGTATAATTGATGTCTATCAAATCAATGAATAAAGCACGTGTTTCAAAGACGTGGGTATATAGGTTTATTTTCGTTTAGCTAAGCATGTCTGGTTTCCAAGATATCAGCGTACTCTTAAAAACATTAAACCCTATTATTTTTTCACCCTCTTGGGGGCGGAAAACCCACAAATCCCTCATTAGTGGAAGGTTTTAAACTAAAACCTATATCTGTCCTCAAAATTTCATTTCTCTCCTCCGTTTGAACTGTGCGTTGGCCGTTGATGAGTGAGTAGGTATGTCAGTCAGTCAGTCAGGCAAACACACACACTCGCCAAAAAATCACATATTAAAAGTGCAAAATTGACCACTTTAATTAGTATATAAATGTATGAAAAATAACACCACATTTTGCCAAAATTGTGAAAAATAATACCCCGTTTTGCAAAAAAATTACACCGCAGTTCCCGAAAAATAACACCGATTTTTTTCCAGCCCCTACTAATGATGAATGGTCACCATATGGTCACAATATTTAGAAAACTGCACCTACGAGAATAATGGATCCGATAGTTCTCACACCATTTCTGAAAATATCGACGCTCGGTACCTCTAGCGATGCGTCGCTGTAAACACTAAACTTAGCCGATAACTCCTGTGGATAACTCTCGTAAAAATGGATTGATAATAATTTTAAAAATCTATAGCTCGTAATATGTTCCTCAAAAAGCATAAAATGTTTTAGAACACACATATCTACTTCAATTTTAAAAAGCCTAGATCACTTTTTATTCTTGATATACTTATGTAGTAGGTATTATTCCACCTCGCTTGTTAATATAATTTTATCTAATTGTAAACAATCAGCGAACTAAAATTATTTTTGTGGTGGAGTTATAACTGCGAAGGTCCTCTCAAAAACCCTTGGTAGATAGTACCTAGAATATTTTTTATCTGTAGCTTTAAAAAATTTAACCAGATCATCGCGGAACATATTCCCCGCGTGTTCCCCGCTATCGGCCAAGTTTAGTGTTTACAGCGACGCATCGCTAGAGGTACCGAGCGTCGATATTTTCAGAAATGGTGTGAGAACTATCGGATCCGAGAATAATAGGTGCCGTCTTTTTATTTTTATTACGTAACCAATTAACACCCTAAAATATATTATAGCCCCATACAGCTAGGTACAGTAAAGATTATACCTACTACCAAAACTTTATTTTGTAAGTAATATTTGACATAGATATTATTCTTGAATAAAATAAGCCGCCTGCAATAAAATTCAGAGTTGTTACTTTGTCATAAAAGTTGTAAAATTTAACATGAAAGCGTAAAGTTTAAATTTTGTATGTCTTGGTCGTAAAGTTTTATTGAGGCCTAAGTATAGTCGATAGTATTAACTATTAAGTCATGTTTGTGTACACAGGATGTAGGAATTTCTCAGAAACTTATTATCGCTTATCTATCAGCTGATGTCATATACGAATACGTATTTTGTATGGCTATTCATCTTCGACATTGTCCACAAAATTAATTAATGATAAATTCAGTTGATTAAAAAAAGAATTAATTAATATAGCTGACATTTAATCAGACCTGATTTTCCAAATAAATTTCGGTATTTTGACAGGCCATTGCGGGTAAAAAGTTGCTAGTCCTACGAATGAAATTCAAAACATTTTTATAGAGAATTTAGAGAGGACACTGCTGACTGCGGAAACATATGTTCAAAATTATGTTCAAAAAAAAAATTGGACTATCAGACACCCCAGTCTGTAGATTCTGCTCAGAGGACAACGAAACACCTATTCACATCCTCTGTAACTGTGATGCACTCGCTCACAAAATGTCGCGTTCTTGGAGGGCCCCTACTGGACTCCGAGAAGGCAAGACTACTCGCACCAAGACAGATCGTGAGCTACATGACACACGTCGACCTCGAGGACGAGATGTAACATTGAAGGATGTCACAATAGACCTATTTTGGTCGCAGTGACTCGGGTGACAGTGGTCCCCTGACCTTCCCTTTTTTTAAAAAAAAAGGTTTATTTATGCGCCGTTGACCACTTTCTCCTTTCTTTTATTATACGGCAAGATTCGATAGGCAACTCCATGACGATGGACCTTAATATTTTTTTTAATGTCATTTCAACGTGAAATGCAGTGAAAATACCATCATGCATAATGTCGTACATTTCTAGCTCTTTGGACGATATCATTATCAGTCAGTTATCAATCAATTATCAAAGTCATGTCTCTTAAGTGCATTCACTTCACATACTGTTCCCGGAGAAAACCCCATAAGAATATTGTTCATCATGAACGAATCCCAAAAAAGACAAAACCCTGTCAGAAATATCCTCAACGCATAAAAGTCCAAAATTTCTAGTTGGATTCCAGTGGATAAATTATTTATAAAATGTTGACTATTTTATTGTCAGTCCCAACTAGATCCGCTTATTTATTTGTTTATTTTCTAATATATGGTAGTTTCTAACACACTGAAAGTAATCGTATGCTAATAGATACTCGTACAATTAATTTTATTTTCAAAATCCAATTAGATTTGAGCTTTTGTCTCTTGAGCATAGTATTTCTAAAGGTCTTTTATGGGATTTATTATTGAACAATTTTCTTACGAGTTTTTATCCGATCACGACCTACATCAGTTGGAGATATTCACTTAAAACTTTTTATCACTTGGTCGCATTGGCTACTTAAAGCTTCGTATGTAAAGTGTGTAATAAAATGTTAAGATATCTCCAATAATTCCTACTTCCTTATTAAGTATGAGAGCTCACTGCTGCTCACCTTATAACTTAGTGACAGAAAGATGTTTGATTGAAAGACAGAAGTGTGCAACACATGGTCGAGAGTTTATTAACAGTGCGCATACAGACATTTCAAAAATTTCTAAGAAAGTGAGACCTTAGATCTCGACAACCTTACTAATTATGCTTTGTAAAAAATTAAATACATTTACCTTCGGTTGGAGATATACCTAAATTATTTTAGGTATTGAACTAGATATTTCTGCATTGCGCAGATGGAAATACATTACATTATGCGTTGTGATGTAATAACTATGTAAGTACTTAAAATGCGTGTAATTAAAAAAAAAATCCGGATAATCGAAATAATCCCAAATACACCTCTGTACACTTCACAGAAAGCTTGAAAAGCTTGTGTCGTGAAGTGGAGTAGGTCGGCATCGAGGATCGAACCCGCGCTCACTGGATTAACAGTCGAGTGCGTTACCAACCAGGCTACCGACCACCAATAATATTTATTCAGAAAAGGTGAAAGGAGTGAATCGTGGTAGTTTTGGGGTCGCGCCTATCCCGGAGAAACTAAAGGAAAGTAGACTCCGATGGTACGGACACGTGAATAGACGAAATGACGATCACGTGGTCAGACTCGCGCTACACATCCCCACACAAGCGAGAGGTCGAGGTTCGAGGTCGTCCACAAGCCACCTGATGGAACAGTATTGAGAAAGACCTAAGGGAGAAGCAGCTGACCAGTGAGATGACACAAGACAGAAAGACTTGGAGACTGCGTACCAGAAGGGCCGACCCCAGGTGAACTGTGAAGAGGCAAGGAAGAAAGAAAGAAGATAAGAATAAAACAATGTATTACGAAGAAGGCGCGTCGAGTTGGGTCTGAGGGTTTCAGCGTATAACTAAAATGTAAAGAACTACTGTCACTTCCTTTCTCCATTTTCCTTCCTATTCCTGGATCCATTCCTATCCTATTTCATATTTCTTGCTTATATGTACCTACTTATACTTTTGTTAATAAAACGAAGAATACTATAATTGGCGCTATAAAATGTAAATAAATATAAAATATCATATTATGTATTTAGTTGTTGTATCAAAATAAATAAATAATATAAAAAAAAAGATATAGGTATCAATGTTCAATGGTTGGGCACATCATGCATAGTAGATACTCCTGTGAAATTATCTCATTTTGATATTGTGTTGAAACGCGAAGAGTTATGTTAGTATCCGGATTCAAATCCCTGCTTGAGGTCCCCGCCACATAGGGGGTGCTACACTATAATACACATGTCCCACAGCGGGGGGGCCACATCTTCACAACAATACATGATGTTACAATGTGCCTCCATAGGTATTATAGGTATCCTAGATGGTAATGTTACAAATGATCACCTATGTAGCCCCTATAGTATAATAGTGGTAACCTGATGATACGAAACCTGTAGTGTGAAGACTCGATAATACCATTCAATTTTTATATGGGTCCATACAACTTTAATGTAAAATTATAATGGTATGTTCCTAGTGCCTAATAGTCCACTACGACAAACCAACCCTAGTTTTATGGGAACTTCCTTGAAGAGGAAGCAGGATGGGTATTCCGAGGCTTACGAGTCGGCTTTGTACCTAATAATTATTAAAAGAAAATAAGAAACCGAAAATAAGAACCTGTAACATATACCAAGCTTCCCCCCGCTTCCCCCTAGTTTTCACGTAGTATAGTAATCCACAAATACGGTTTAAGGACATGGCACGAGGAATGACGTCACAGTCTTTTCCCACGGCATTAAGGTTCAAAATCGCGTGAACAATCTCATGATAAAATGGTAAAAATAGCGTTTTTTCTATTTTTTGGGGTTGATTTCGCTTCAATCAAAAAACTTTTACATTTATTCTCTAGATTTTAATGCATATTCACAGCACAAAAAAAAATCTGCGATTTTCGGGGAACGAGTTTTCTGTCTTTCGGAAAAAAAATCAGAGGTGTTTTTCACATTTTTTTTTCGAGAAATCTATATAAGATATATAAAATCTTTTACGGTTTTTCCCTAGATAAAGGTTCATTGCATCTACTGTATTTTTTGTAAAGCATATTTAGTAACGGCTTTCGAGATCTAAAGTCTCCAGTTTTTAGAAATTTGAGAAATTTCAATATGCATATTGCATACTCTATCAAACGTAGTAGGCGAGTAGGAAGAACAGGAATGGCACTATGTATATCTACTCACCTCATTTCAAACTCGCTTTCACCTCACTCTCATCCGAAATTTGTATTTCCTATCATCTCTGTGTCCATCGTCACTCACTGTGAGTTAACCTATAATGTCCCTTCGGTACAAAAACCTTTCAAAACAATACCATAGACAAATTAGTCCCACCTCATCCGGTCTCATTTAATTTACACGGATGTGGTGTGTATTACAAATTGATCATTTGCCCAACAGTCCCAACACACACACCTTTTTTGTGCAAACATCCTTTTCAATGAGCCATTGAAATACGATATACGCCAATTTAAAACGATATTGCAAAAAATATTATAAATACCACGGATGAATAAAGAAAATATCCCCGTCATTAGTACAATTAAATTAAAACCGAAAATATCAAATATCAATACACAATGACTTCATTCATTCAACGAAATGATTAAAAAGAAGATATAGTTCTCTCAGTTCTCTGTGAGAAATTTAAACAGGAAAGGGGATTTGCAAGCCATCAAGTAGAAGAGAATTGTTCAAACGGTTTAGTAACATAGTAAACTAATGGAGCAATGACCCTTTTTTATGAAGGATCTTTATTTGTATCTAGGTAGTGTCGTTTCATAGAAATCTTTGGAATCAGGGAAATATCATAGAAAATTTCCTCTTTTGCCTTCAGTAGACAACCTAACCTTGTTTTTTTGTAACATTTCCGTAATTTTTCTCAATTTTTATTAAATTTTTATTTATTAAGGAATTATCTCCTAAATCTATATTTGTCAAGGTTAGCTGGAAGAGATGAAGATGTCGCGATAAGCTTGCCTTGGTGAACACTTTTGTTCCGTAGTACGTATGTATTTCAATTAGAAAGTTTTTTTTAATTCGTTAAACTCAATACATCTTTGTACACTTCACAGTGAGCTTAAAAAGCTTGTGTCGTGAAGTGGAGTAAGTCAGCATCGGGGATCGAACCTGCGCCCACCGGTATAACGGTCGAGCGCGTTATCAACCAGGCTACCAACCACCTCATTACGTAGTTTATGAAAATTTTCACTGTCAGAATAAAAAAATATGTATTTGTAAAACATAAGTAGGTACCTAATGTATTAAAATGTCCGTAATTATTGCAACAATAGCACTAATTTTGAAACAGCGTTCGAAAGTTAGAACTTTCAAATTTAGAAACTTCTACACAATCGAATATAACGACTTGCTATTCTACAGCTTTTAAAAAATTACATTTTGTAAAATCGTGATACAGACGTTACAATGTTACATATAGTTGTACCACATTTTGTTCATATAGCATCATAGGTATAACATATTAAGGGCTTGGCACCAGGAATGACGTCACAGTGTTTTTCCACGGCATTAAGGTTCAAAATTGCGTAACAATCGCATGATAAAATGGTAAAAATAGCGATTTTTTCCATTTTTTGGGGTTAATTTTGCTTCTATCAAAAAACCTTTACGGTTATTCTCTAGCTTTTAATGCATATTATCAGTACAAGAAAAAAAATTTACTCCGCGACTTTCGGGAAACGAGTTTCCGTCTTTCAGAAAAAAGTACAGAGGTGTTTTTAAATTATTTTTTTGAGAAATCTATACAAGATATAAAAAATATTTTACGGTTATTCCCTAGATAAAGGTTCAATGCATCTACCCTATTTTGTTCCAAAGCATATTTAGTAACGGTTATCGAGATATAAGGTCTCCCGTTTTTAGAAATTTTTGAAATGTCGGTATGCATACTCTTAACTGCAACTTGCAAGACGAGAATCAACATCTGAATTGCAAACCACATTTATTTAATTGCTCATAACACTCTTTTAAATATTCCGCATATCCGGCGCAATCATACTATTTATCAAGTAGATAAATCAACTTATCCCACAGTAATATCTGTATGTGACAGTACTTACCTTTATCTAGGGAATAACCGTAAAAGATTTTTCTATATCTTGTACAGATTTCTCTAAATAAAGTGTGAAAAACACCTCTTATCTTTTTTCCGAAAGACAGAAACTCGTTTCCCGAAAGTCGCAGAGATTTTTTTTTTGTGGTGATAATATGCATTGAAATCTAGGGAATAACCGTAAAATTTTTTTTGATTGGAGAGAATTTAACCCCAAAAAATGGAAAAAAACGCTATTTTTACTATTTTATCATGCGATAATTGTTCACGCGATTTCGAAGCTTAATGCCGTGGAAATGACCATGACGTCATAGTTGGGTCCCGAGTCTTAAATCTACGAAAAAACAAAGAAAGCACGTAAAGAAGATTGGGGTGTTAAAACATCCAAAGGTTTTATTATTTATACCATTTTAGTTAATTAGCGTCGTTCTGGCTACTGGCTACTATACAAGAAGATATCAATTAACATATTGATGTTAATAAAACGGTTTTTACTAGTAAGAATATGTCTTATCCATTCCATAATAATTTACACTAGACTGTTAGCGTTGTATGTTCTTCCCACCATATTTCATACATCCATACGTTAGATATTATGATAATGCTATTGTGTAGTTTTTAGGTAGATTTCCATAAGGAACTCTACCTATTCGTTTCTCCCGTGATGTCGCAGAATTGAAAAATTTCTACTCAGTATCACTAATTAGGACCAGGAGAACCCGAATCCGACCTTGGTTTAAAAGTTTATATATATAAGCCATATATATATATGTCCCTTTTCTTGTGCGCACGTTTGCGGCCAACCTATGCGTCGCAGAAACGTGAAACTTGGGTGGTAGATTTTTGGTAAGGGGTAGATGAACTGATAGGAGATTGGGTGAAATCCATTAAGAGGAAGGTTCACTTTTTAAGGCTTTAAATACAAAAACAATCATTCTGAGGGGATCCAATGATTGTGAGGGTCCGTGTCTGGTATCGTATGAAAGGGCATTTAATAAGGAATACAGATCAATTTACAGATTTTGTCTAGATCAATTCCTTGGACGACAATGATCGATCGAAAGATCTAGTTAAGTAGTTACCGCATAGGTACTAGCGTGTTTGTTGTCTTAGAAAAGTGCTTCACGATACGAGTAGAACTCACATCTTTTTTCAAATTTCTAGTGCTTAGGTACCGGTACTAATCCATATTATGTGTGGAATGAAAATAATTTGATTATTGGATTAGGTACTTCCTTTAATTATTGAAGTACTTAATCAAATATTTTTTCGTCATACGGTACTTCGATAATCAAAGAATAAACTACATCCATACTACTTCATCACTTCGCTGGTTTATTTGCTGATAATATTGTGATTGTTTTTATTGTACAGATGTACTCTTAAAATTAATAAAATTAATAAATCACTTGGAATCTACCTATGCCTGTGGCGTGCCAAAGGAATTTTTTTAATTTGAGCATGTTGCGCCGTCTGGTGTTTAATTGTTCAATTAGAGTTTATTAGTCGATTCTTTGAATGGAGCCGCCCCATCAAGGATAATACTATAATTATTTATATAAATAATTCATACAGATTTATATGCACGGCTTAGTCCTGGTACACTATAATGTTGGACCGAAACCGATGTGGACACAGGGCTCCCGACCTCACGAGGGCCCCGATATGCCGATATTTTTGCTAAGACAAAAAAATCTGCCAAAAATTTTTTTCGGTTTCTAGTCTGCCTGGACTGACCAGGTTGCCAGTTTGCCGGATCGCAGTGGGTTCCACCCACAATTAAAAAAAAATACACATTATAGGAATTTTGTGTTTTTTGATAGAAAATATTATTCCGAGTATTCAAAATTTGTTCCCTATACCCGTGAAGCTTCTTCGTTATAGCCGTGACAATATACGTAATTACGTACATACAAAATGCGAGAATTCAAACGAATGTCCAGAAAGTGTTTACTATTGGCGAGAATTCACTATATCCGTGATCGCTATATCCATGCTCACAATCTCACATTAATGATGTTTTTGAGTTTCGAAAGTCAAAAACGTCAGGCTGTTCAATTTCAGAAAAACAAGCACAGATCTGCCGTCTGCAGAAAAACATGCAAAGCATTAGTATTATCAAATAGTTAGTATGTATATTGTTTGCGATCGTAAAAGGCAAATGAGCATGTTGCTACAAAGTCTCACTAGGTTGATAATTGATTCGCATGAGAGTGCCAACTAGCGCATGACTGAATGTTGATGTGAGTGAATGTTGAATTACTTTAACCAAATGAATTATTGCATACCAACAACATTCAACAATAAGGTAATTCATATGAACATGAAATGCATTTTGTATATGAATAAAAAAAACTCTGTAATAATACGTATTATTCCAATCACGTAAATAGATAATACTAGCTGTATTGCCCGGCGTTGCCCGGGTAATTATTTTTGATATCCCTTTTCTTTGAGTCCATTTTCATCCCTTTTAATAAAAATTATGGAAAATTCGGCCAAATATTCTAATACTAATTTTGATCTATGTGCCAAATCTCAAGTTCGTACCATGTCTGGTTTCCGGGATATTTGTATACTCTTAAAAACTTTCAATCCTATTTTTCACCCCCTTAGCGGCGGAATTTCCAAAAATCCCTTCTTAGTGGAAAGTTTTGTATTAAAACCTACATGCCTTCAAAATTTCCTTTCTCTAGGATTAGCCGTTTAGGCTCTGCGTTGATGAGTATGCCAGTCAGTCAGGCTCTTTCGTTTATTATTAGAGATGACTAGCTACCCGGCAGTTATAGCTTTCATATGAAAATATCATTTTAATTATGTTCAACCATCTATATCGTCACGGATGACGGAATATTGTGAAATTACATCTATAAATGCAAATAATACTGCATACTACATACCTAGACGGTTATATTATGAATTAGGTAATGACTTTTGCCTAGGGTTTTGTGTGATGCAAACTCGTATATCACTAATTTCTTTTACCCAGCAGCATATTTCAATTTTATATACACACTAGCTGAGTTTCCCGTGCTTCGCAACAGCGAATTTGACAAAACCCGGCATACTTTATAGGCTGGACAAAATGTGACTCAAGATCTAAACTTCTTTTGCAACGCTCTTTCATATGATACCATACATGACCTCACACAAAGCTTGGATCCCCTCATCATCATGGCATCTCTTAGGAAAAACTGTTTCTCCTTAAACTGACGACATAGAACACATAGTATATTATCGCAAATGTTATTCTAAATTTTCACAGGAATTCATGAATTCATCGGTAAATGCAGGAGTTATGCGAACACTTACAAAAAGCCGACTTTATTTTATAAATATAGATTTGTAACTTTAAATCGTTGAATTGAAGCATTGTTCATTTATTTATCACAAGACATATAAAAAATCGACAGTATGTTCTGACTTCTGACAGATCGATCTAACATTCAGGGCGTGTGTGGAGGATAGTGAAATTGTATGCATTTCCGAGCTTCCGGAATCAGAATTCTGAATGTTAGAGTATAACTTTCCGTACGAGTTTGATAGCCCATATACTATGCTACGATATGCAATATATACTACGATATGCTACGTTATATGTTATATTATAGGTAATATTGTGAATTGAAGACGTGGATATAAGCGTATAGCTTTTTGATTTCACCGCTCTTGTACACAAAAGGTATTGACGGCCGAAGCAATTATTTATTTTATTGTTGCGATCCCAAGGTGGAAATGTCAGTCTCATACTTGACTATTATACATATTAGGTATTAATATAATGTACTTGTAGTATCACTATTGTAAAAGTAGAAAGCTAAATAATAATAATATCATAAATGAAACATTGCTGGTAATAATTCGCGGGTAGGTAAAGTACTTGAAGCATAGAAAATTTTCTTGTTTGACCATTTGTAGAAGACATAATGCTATCAAAAGGAATTTAAACTTGATTTCTTCGTGCTTTCAATGTCGTATCCATCGCTTAGACTTTCACGCAATTATCTTGATATGTTTAGAAATTACAGAAGAATTTGTTATATTACTAAAGTGACTTTCGCCAAATCGAGAAATTGAATTAATAAAGCAAGTGTTAGTAATCGTGCAACTTCCTTAATCAGCAAACAAAATCTTTATCATTTACATGATAAAGATTTTAAAGATCTATATCAGGTCACATGGCTAGAGATCCAGATGATAAGTGGTCGAAGAATGTCTTAACCTGGAAACCTATAACGACTACCAGGTGCGTAGGAAGACCACCACTACGATGGAGAGACGACCTAGTCAAGTACGTCGGTGTTAGCTGGATCCAAAGGGCCCAAGATAGTGCGGCGTGGAAGCAAATGGAGGAGGCCTTCGTCCAGGAGTGAAGGGACATGCGCTGACAAAGAAGAAATGGAAGAAGAGGATGGTCTATATCTTAGTCATCCCATATTGATGAGAATGGATGATTGTCGTAAAAATATATGGTGGGGTTTCGAAATATTGAGATTTTCATTTCAATATCAACACCCAATCAAAAACCCTTAAAAAAAAGTTTAAATACACGGCGCGCATGTTTTAATCCATCAGATAGACAGAGAGAAATCAACGAAAAAGAAAACATCAAATGCGATAAATAAAAATGTCTGTTTAATAAAGAATCGCCGATACGGAACGAAGATATAATAATAATAATTGATTAAATGGAGAATAAAATAACCGAATCGTAAAATGAATTATTAAAATCAAGAGATTAAAGTAGTTGATTGCTTTTTGTAATGGTTGATCTAATCACCGAAGTATCATCGACCATCCATGGCGCTATATTCATTCAGATCCACGACATCCGGTCAATCTGGTTTTCTTTATCTCTTATGGTCTTATTGGTCTTTGCTGACTCGAAGTGCTTCGGTGGTTTTGTGATAAGCCGAGACATTATGGTCGTGGAGTCAGACCAGATAATTCTGAAACCAAATTCGTTTATAAATTGTTCTTACGTTGATGTCCAGTACCTTCTTTCGTGGAATAACAAGAGATGTCTTGATCAAAGCGATTTTTTTAATGCACATGTAATTTTAATGTACGTGTTCACGTAGAATCCTGAAGTGGAGGCTTTGGGACGACAAGAAAACGTAGGAAACCACAGAAAAAGTGGTCAGATGACACTGTCCAGCTTACGGGTCGTATATGGCACCAGATAGCCCAAACAGAAGACAGTGTAAAGGTTTAGAAGAGACCTATGTCCAGCAGTATACTTTTGTACTTATGGCAATATCAACTTAATATGAATAGGTACATTATGTATATCTAATAGTGGTATCAAAGTATTCTCGATATTTCGTCGGCCGTGAGCCGTGAGAGAAACATTTGGTAAGATTGAAATATCTGGGGCATAAATCATCAGCATTTCATCAATAATGTATCCACTCATATACAATCCATAGATAAATATACACCAGGAAGAAATGTATATCAGATATTATAGGAAATTATCTATACATTGAATGATCTATGCATTGCAAGATGACAGAGACAAAATGAACCAAAAGTTTGCTCAGAACATTGGAGATGAAAATTGAAAATACTAAGGACAATCACAGGGAGGACCCTCAGGGACCGAGTACGCAATGAAGATATAAGGCGGACCTGTGAAACCGAAGACATTGTACTGACAGTGATGGGGCAGAACTAAGAGAAGATTCTGTAGAGGCCAAGTAAATAGGATGGATGACTCCAGAATGTCGTGGCCAACGAAATCCCAGCTGGTCACCGGCACCCCGGATGATCGCCAAAACGATGGAGGGACAACTGGACTTCAGCCTCCCAAGAATGAGGGCTTTCTAAACGAACAGCAGATCACAAGATCAAAGAGAAGATGAAGGATTTTTTTTAGACAAGTGGATGGCCTATGAGTGAAAAAAAATATATACAAGAACACAAGAATAGTATGCAATATTAATTATTGAAAAAGCTTTTCTAAAAGTACTCGTACTCAGTAGAAGAGAGCATCCAGTGGCGGATCCAGGATTCAATTTTGGGGGGGCTGAATGTCGTCACATGGTAAAAAGTATTGTCAATCAACGTTTTGGGGGGGGGGGGGGGCTAAGGGGCTGAAAACCCTAGATTTGTTGTATATAAAGTACTGTCACTCATGGCTTTGGAGGGGGCTTCAACCCTCTAGCCCCCCCCCTAGATCCGCTAGTGATGAGCATCTCCTATCGTATTATTATAAAAATTTAATCTGATATTCTAGAGCGAATGAAGTATTAAAACATATGGATAGATTTTCTAGAATTACTCATGGGTAATTGCCATAGTGTTAAAATCGAAGATCTTGTAAATATTATTCTTCATTTATTAACAAAATGTTCGTTCCTTTTAATCTCAAGACATATTTACAAATCAGATTCGATACCTACGCATATTTTTTGTAATATATTATTATGCTCCTAGATTAAAAGATGTTTTGATACGTGATTTGATTTTGCAATTCAATTTAAGACTAGGCATATCGACATTTTAAAAAAAATAAAAAACGGGAGACCCATGATCAACTAAATTAGCTTTGGTAAAAAATAGGGTAGATACATTGAACCATTATCTAGTAAATTACCGTAATCTTGTATAGATTTCTCAAAAAAAAGGGAAAAACACCTCTGATTTTTTTCCGAACGACAGAAACTCATTTCCCGAAAGTCATGGAGAATCGAGAAGAAAGAGTGTGTCCGAGAAACGGACACAATTAATGGTAAGGTGATCACTTAAGCCAGCCAAAGCCGACTCGTCGGAACACCCATCCTGCTTCCTCCTCAAGGGAGTTCACATACCGCTACATTAATCGAATGAAGATGCTTCTCGTCTCTGTTGAGAAAAAAAACTGTAATGTATTTCCGTCTGTTCAATGCAGATAAATCCAGTTCAATACCTAAAATAATTTAGGTATATCTAAATCAATTACCATTACATTTTAATAATGCGTTTCTACGCAGTGGCGGATCCAGGAAAATTTCGTTTCAAGGACGCTGTTAAAATTACAACATTGTAACAATAGTTTTTGATATCTGATCAATATAATATTATATAGGTACTTCGCTACATATATTACACTACCTATAATATGTAATTATTATTGATACACAGGTAACTCCTTAATACGTGTGTAGATTTTTATGTTGTAAAAACCTCCATTAATTTAAGTATATACGTATTATTATATATTGTAGCTGTATATCTGTTACCGGGAATGTATGTAATCTAGGAAATGTATACAATGCCGGGTCAATTTAGGAAATGTGTGAAATAATTTGTCACAGGTTCTTTAAGGCTCGCGTCCTAACTATAACGTCCCGGTCATTTCCCACGACATTAGGTAAGGTTCAAAATCACGTGAACAATCGCATGATAAAAAGGTAAAAATAGAGTTTCTTCATTTTTTTTGGGGTTAATTTCGCTTCAATCAAAAAACTTTTACGGTCATTCCCTAGATAAGGGTTCAATGTATCTACTTTATTATTATAAAGCGTATTTAGTAAGGTTGTCGAGATCTAAGGTCTCTGGTTTTTATAAATTTTTGAAATGTCAATATGTCTACTCTTAATTAGTTTTTTTAGGAAATATATAATGTTTTAATTACCTACTCAAAAACGTATTACTTACTTATTTCGGCCAAACTGGGACACAGATGAAATCGAGAATAAAGACGTATTAAAACTGAATAACCTAATTATTTTTGCAGGTAAACTGAAGTCGGTCTTAGAATTACGAAATTTGATATATATCCGATTCCCGTTTAAAAATGTATAAAATACATAGTAAAATGTGTAATAGTACTATATTACATCAATACATAATGCATTAAGTAGATTAATATATCAAGTGAGTAGTGAAGCTTTCACTGATAAAATATATTTTTTAAGGAAAAAATACAAAAAATGAAATTAATTTCTCACATTTCCTGCCCGATTGTAAGCACTGTACCTATACATTTCCTAGAAATTGTATACAATGCCTAATTTCATACATTTCTGGTAACATACCTACAAAATGAAGATACGTATATAATGGTCGGTTATACAGAGTTTCAGTTATATAGTGTAATATATAATAAGAATAACTTGGCTCGGGATCGGCAACAGGGATGCCCCTAAGAATATACCGGTCTTGAGAACGCAAAGCTCATACTTTTCCATTATTTGGCTTCATGTAAGTAGGTACCTACATTGGAAGAAAAACTGGAAGAAATCGCAGCTCTGCGATAAGCACGCCCTAGTGAATAATTTTATATGATTCATTTGATTGTATGCCTCTTTTATTGTACTAAATATTTTCACATCAAGAATAAATAAATTGATGCATGAAAACATAAATTATGATGAACAAACCTAATCAGAACGAACCAAAACAGATCCGACCATTTCATAACGGTGAGAAAATGGACATTTCAGAGCGTTACCATTTACCAATACAGAACGATGACTAGAGAAATTACAATATAGAACTGACTTACAAGAGGCAATAAATTGCTCCATTACCGGCAATTTCGCGTCACAGTGACGTCACGACTACTTCAAGTTTATTGCGTCATTGTGTATAGTGAAATTAGTTGCTCGTAAAACTAAGCTTGTGCTACAACGCAGTAATAGTGTGTACAATATTTAGAAAACAGTAGACATTTGAAATAGTACATTAATTTACGTATGAGATTTTATCAATATTGTAAAGTGGCAACCCTGTTGGAAGGTGTGCGCTCCATCCAACACTGTGAGGTGTTATTAGCGTTATTAGGGAGGCATTAAATACCATGGGCCGTGGTGCTGTCTGGGTCCAGCGGCCCCGGCCAACCCCCACAAAGGAGCCGCCTAGGGAGGCCGGGATAATCAACTCGGGCCCCAAACAACAGGATCCTTAATAGAGATGTTAAGTATATAACAGAACATCGACATTTTTGCATTATAGTCGTTCTACGAAAACATCGCGAAAAGCGGATGAATTTGGATACAAATACAAGATTTTAATTGTTTGCAGAAAAAACATATGCATAATTTGTAGGTATTTGATGTACTTTCATTTTGCATAGTTCACAAAAAGATAATAGTTTCCAAGTAATAAGCAACATATTGCCATTTTTTCCAATTTTTGCATTTTTCGCCATGTTTTTTCACGAAATTTCGTTAGTAAACCTCGGATTTGGATTCAGCACCCAAAAAACATATAAAACGAAAGAAATTCGGACTACCCCATAACTTTCCTGGTAAAAACGCAATTGCCTTGGACCTTGGACTATAAGACGAGGTTTACGCTTAATCGATTACTACTGCTCGGGCTTACGATGAAAGCAAAGTACATACTACATATTATAAGGTTCCATGTCAAAATCACAAGTGACAAAATCTCAACTGTCAAAAGGGTAACCTACTATTGACGAAATCGCAACTAAACACCGGAAAATCTGATGCCGTTTTTGTTTTTTGTTTTTGTGTGTTTAATAAAAAACAACGTAACGAATCTAACCCAACAATATTGAAATTGGCGGCAACAAGTTTTCCGGCGATGAGTTGCGATTCTGTCAATAGTCGGTTACCCTTTTGACAGTTGAGATTTTGTCATTTGAGTTTCTGTCTGGTTACCATATTATAAAAGTCTATCTGACAAATATTATTACGTTATCGATGTCGTGTTTGCAAAACATTAATTTTGTCAATCATCGATGTTACATTATGAGAGAATGTGCATCACTAAGAGTGAGCGACCAAGGAAAGGAAGGATGTGCAACGCAACATATTATTATCTTTACACCTTCATAATATAATAATAATAATAAATTATAACTTTACCCTAATTTCTACGCAATTTCTACATCGAAGCCGGCCATTAAATTTCATCATCGTAATGTGATGTCATCAGAACAGTTTGAAATTATTACAGAATGCGTTCTATTATCATTTTAAAATAGTGTAGTTCTATAATTTCCCGCGTTAGTAATTTTGACATAATAAGTTGAATGCGCGTCGTAAGCGGGGGAGGGGGCAGGGACAGATGCCCCCCCCTGTGAAATGAATAGCATAATCTTTTACACCCCACAAAAATCACACTAGTATTACATCGTTATCTCAAAATACCTATCATAATTTTTCTAAAATTATTATGAAATCCAATTTGAAAAATAATTGCGCAAGTGTTGGGCACATTTTTTATGAGAAAACAATTTTCATAACAAAGTATAAAATAAGTCTTTTTTGCGCCACTTAGCTGCCCCCCCCCATTTTGAGGATGATATTTATGTAAGAACTCTGAAAGCCAAAAAAATAATGACAAGCTAAACCGGTCGCTTGAGTAAACACTGTAATCGTAAATTTGTGAATAAATCCCCGATGCCGACCTACTCCACTTCACGACACAAGCTTTTCAAACTTACGATGAAGTGTAGGTACAAAGATGTATTTAGGTTTATTTCGATAAACTCAGATTTATATTTTATAAAAAAAAAAGGCATTTTATAAAAACGTTTTGCCATCCCTGATGTGAAATTATCCACGGGTCGAGTTATGACACGGTCTCTCAAATTAAGAAAATTATTCGTGTTTTTTTTTCTTGTGAGAGTTCATTTTGTGGACCACAAAATCAAAATTTTTAGGCAACCACATACCACACCACAATTATGGCAAGAAATATGTTGTGTGCTCTCACTGGCTTTGGAAAACATTCTGTAACATATGAGAAAACCTAAATTTACGTACAAACCGAACCCAAGATATATTTGCGGTGCTCTTCGACGGTAATGTAGGAATAGGTTTACAATTTGTGACAGAAGTAAACCATTTTATACTATCAGATCTAATGCCGCATCTCTTGTGGAGTCGCCAGACCTTCCATCCTTACACGCACTTTGGGCTTCCGTCACATTCATGCACTTCGTCATACACACTCTACGATTCCTTTTACTCAGAACACGTCTGTCCTTGAGCATCTGGTTCTTGGACGGCCGCGTTCCCTTGCACCTCTTCATTCTCCCAGGTATAATAATAGTATTTAGACTATTTTGGGCGCCGTTTAGCGATAAAATCGCCCCAAGGCACCTTACATTTTTCTTTATCACCATATAGGATCGTCACAAACAGTAAAAACGATAAATTAAATCACCACGTAGGATCGTCACAAACAAAATAATAAAACTGAATCTAATCAGTTTTGGCAAACTCCCGTCATTTAGGTATATACCTACTCTCTTTGTTATGCTTTAATCGTTCATTCTCTCCACATGACCCGACCATGTGGAGAGAATGAATGGCGCATATGCGTTGTACTTACTAACCTACGTATCGTTTTACCAGATTACTCATGAATAAAGCTCTGATATTTACATATGCTGAAGTTTGATGCATTTGACGACACAAGCTTTAAGCTTATGAGAACTATGATGTGATGTCATGATGTGTGTAGGCAAAGTATTTGGGATTGTCTATAGATACAAGCCCAGATCATTTTCTTTAAATGATTGTATAGGCTCTGTATAGTATTTTGATATAATAAAGCGATATCAACTTACATAATTCTGGTGGAAATCGGGCAACAATGTAACGCAGGGCCTGTGGAAACTTTTGCAAGTTGTTCGAATATTATACATGGAATTTAAAACACTTAGGCCTACAGCTACGGTCAAAAAGTGTTCGTTTGATACTACGGTTTTTAATAGCTCTAATCTAATTGGATTTTGAAAATAAAATTAATTGTAGCTATCGGATTTGGCGATCTATTCTCTCTGCTTACCCCACAAACTGTGTAATTTTTGACGCGTTACAGCTAGTAGATATTATAATAATAATAATACGTTCAACCCAAAATCACACCTTTAGTCCGAGGCGAAGCTAATCGATTTAATATAAGATGATGCGAGATTTTAATGGCGTTTTTTATACAGTCTGTCTGCGATGGAGTACCTACCTCTACCTATAATAATAGTTATGTAGGAATCTCATACGGTCCCGGAGAAAAACCCATAAGAATATTGCTCAACATGAATAAGTCCCAAAAAGGACAAAAAACAAAAACCCTTCAGAAATATTCTCAACAGATAACTTCCTAGTTGGATTCCAGTAGATAAATTATTTATAGAATGTTGACTATTTTATTGTCTATCCCGTTTTAGATCCGCGTATTTATTTGTTTATTTTATAATCTATGGTAGTTTCTAACACCCTGAAAGAAATCGTATACTAATAGATACAATTTATTTTGTTTTCAAAATCCAATTAGATTTGAGCTTTTGTCCCTTGAGTATATTTCTAAAGGGTTTTTGTCCTTTGATCGAAGTATTTGGACTAGGCCTATATCCAGCAATGGAGAGACCAGAGCTGCTAACGAAGAAGAATATTACGTTTGTTGAAGAATTTCAAACTCTTCACATGCATTGTGCGAAAAATGGTCCTTTTCTGTATATGAACATGAACATTATCGTGGAACCATGCATTAATCCTAATACTGTGTAGGTATATCCATATCCAATCTGTATTATTCTACGAAATATAGGGCGCACCGTTTTAACTATTTGTGTTCATGCATGCGAAACTAACAACCAAACCCTTGTAAAAAATAAATAAAATAAATAGGTAAGTACTTAAATAAAAGATTTCTTAAATCCTATTCCAAAGATACTTCAGATTGTAAAATAAGATTTGGATTCAGATTGTAAAATAAGGGATTATGGATGAAGTTGTAGTTTGTAGGCATATCATTCATTATAACAGCTACTATAACGTTTTACAGGCTCTGATACAGATTAGACATGTGCGCCGGCTGCAAAAAAGCCGGCGGCGGCGCCCATGTCTAAAATCGCCGGCGGCGGCGCCACGCCGGCGGCGTGGATACAAAGTGGGGGGGGAGCATTGGATTTTCTTGCACTATTGTTTTAAATTATTAAATACGTATATGTGAAAAGGATAATGATAAAATCGATTTATTTATTTTGAAAACTATGATTATTTCAATGACAAAGTAAAATAAAAGCTCATATTTGAAAAATAATGGAAAATTTCATTATTGCTTTTTCATGGTACTGGAGGGCATGTTAAAATAAACTAAGCAAGAAAGTCAAACGCTTCAGAATGAGCCTCACTATGGGCAGTGGTGCAGTCGAACAGGTTTATCATTTGGCAATATTTGGGCTGTTAGCTAAACGGTGAGTGAAATTGAAACTCTGAAATAAAGTCTTGAATTGCGATGACGAGGTCGACCTTCCACAAAATCCAAAACTCCTTGAGCATAAGCTGTAAAAACATATGTGTTGTATGTACTGTTGTTTGTAGTTGAAGGGTAATTTAATAAAATTATGTAATTTAATTAAACTATCTTATTTGCGATGTTATTTTAGGAGTAAAAATAAGGATAATTAATGAATAAACATAAATTGTGGTGTTTTTCATTGAAAAGTGCATAAATTAATAATGATATCAAAATACGTAATGCTTACCGGTGGAAAGATAAATTACAATTTGAGAGTAGTCTGTAATCACAGTCTGAGAAACCACGTTAGGGGATAGTATTTTTTTTATTATTAAAATGCAGCCTTGGGTGAGCGAAATAATTGGATTTTAACGTTAAAATATCTAATTATATTCACATTTTGACACTTTGAAGATCGTAAACGTCAAAAATTACCAAATGAATATCGTTTTTTGTCAAGAGAAAAGGAGTCATTATCCTTTTCACAGTGTTGTATTGAAACAAATGAAGTATAGCGAATCTAGTCAAGTGGAATAAAAATAATTTTGATTAGGTACTTCGATAATCAAAGGTTAAACTAATGAAAAGAGAGAACGGTTGACCGAAAAGACGAAAGGCCGCATATTTTGGTCAGATATTCTGCCAAAATTCACGTGGTTTAAAAATTTCAGCGTGGTAAAATCGACCGGTGTCCTAAAAATCGATAAAAAAAACATAAAGTTACTTACATAAAAAAAACGTTTGTTTTTCATTTAATTTCCACCACGAAGAACCAAATTATTAATGCCCCCATCCCATCCTATTTCTTGTTTTCGAATCGAATAAGTAAGACACAGAAAATTCTCCGATTTTTTTATGCAAAACCAAATGAACGAAATATTTGTAAACCAAATGAACGAAACATTTGAGAAAATTTCATTATTGCTTTTTCATAGTACTGGAGAGCAGGTCAAAATAAACTAAGCCATAAAGTCAAACGAGTCAGAATGACCTTCACTATGGGCAGTGGTGCAGTCGAACAGGTTTATCATTTGGCAATATTTGGGCTGTTAGCTAAACGGTGAGTGAAATTGAAACTCTGAAATAAAGTCTTGAATTGCGATGACGAGGTCGACCTTCCACAAAATCCAAAACTCCTTGAGCATAAGCTGTAAAAACATATGTGTTGTATGTACTGTTGTTTGTAGTTGAAGGGTAATTTAATAAAATTATGTAATTTAATTAAACTATCTTATTTGCGATGTTATTTTAGGAGTAAAAATAAGGATAATTAATGAATAAACATAAATTGTGGTGTTTTTCATTGAAAAGTGCATAAATTAATAATGATATCAAAATACGTAATGCTTACCGGTGGTAAGATAAATTACAATTTGAGAGTAGTCTGTAATCACAGTCTGAGAAACCACGTTAGGGGACAGTATTTTTTTTATTATTAAAATGCAGCCTTGGGTGAGCGAAATAATTGGATTTTAACGTAAAAATATCTAATTATATTCACATTTTGACATTTTGAACATCGTAAACGTCAAAAATTACCAAATGAATATCGTTTTTTGTCAAGAGAAAAGGAGTCATTATCCTTTTAACAGTGTTGTATTGAAACAAATGAAGTATAGCTAATCTAGTCAAGTGGAATAAAAATAATTTTGATTTGGTACTTCGATAATCAAAGGTTAAACTAATGAAAAGAGAGAACGGTTGACCGAAAAGACGAAAGCCAGCATATTTTGGTCAGATATTCTGCCAAAATTCACGTGGTTTAAACATTTCAGCGTGGTAAAATCGACTGGTGTTCTAAAAATCGATCAGAAAAACATAAAGTTACTTACATAAAAAAACGTTTGTTTTTCATTTAATTTCCACCACGAAGAACCAAACTATTAATACCCCCATCCCATCCTATTTCTTGTTTTAGTATCGAATAAATAAGACACAGAAAATTCCCCGATTTTTTTTTTATGCAAAACCTAATGAACGTAATTCAGACGACGGAATGGGTCTGGAACGGAACTGCATTAGTTATTATTCGATATCTTATATAATTACTGAATACTAGCGTCGCCACAGCTAAATACTTAATTTTTTTTACCTGGTAAAGTACTTATTTCGATTTCTGTCTCAAGAAACAAAGGATAAATACTTTTAGTTACACGGTTCCCACGCCGCCGGCGTGAGTGTTTTGCCGGCGGCGGCGCGCCGACCGTGATCAGCGGCGGCGCGCCGGCGCGGCGCTCATGTCTAATACAGATATGTACGGTTTCTAACTACTTGGTATTTTTAAATGATGGAAATAAATAAATTTAAATATTCAGTAAATATTTCTAATTAAATTATTTCTTATTCTTCTCTTTTTTCAGCCGTTTTAATTCCAATGCTGGACATAAGCCTCTCCTTTGACTTTCCGCAGATCCCTATCCTGGGCATGCTGCATCCACTTGCTTCCTGCGATTCGCCTCGAAAAATTCGAATCGTTGTCTCTCTTTGTCGACTGCTGCAATAGTCGATTTCTGGTTGACGGCCAGAAGAGGTTTTCTTTCTTTGTTTTCTGTCCATTGGGGGTTGTTAGGACACCACCGATGGTGGTTCCATATCACGCAGTCCAAGTGCTGGTTGATATGGGGTAATTTCAAGGTTTACTTCCTGGGGAATTGAGTAATTGACAGAGTCATTTGCTCCTGTGCAGATGTTACGATCATACCTAATTAAATAACATACCATTAACATACTAAAATATAATCAATACGTAAATTGGTTATGGGAAGAAAATAAAAAAATAATAAACTGGACCAACTGCTGTACAATAAAAATCAATAGAAATATGAGAGTACCAGATGGCAAATATAAAAATTCCCCTTTACTTTTGCATAAAAAAAGTGAAATTAAAATTACATACAGGAATAATAAGAGGACTTTACAAAATTGTACAAAAGCATTAAAATATTCCCGTGTTTGTAGAGCGCTGATGAGAACAAAACATGAGAAACTTTTATTGGTCTGCAAACTTTTATGCACCCAATAATTATTTATTTTTATGAATATGGACAATAATATAAATAATAATTGTCCGGACCTCCTGACAGCAATAAAATATTTTGAGATTGGACCCCAAAAACCGACAGACCATAACAACAGAAAAAAAAAATAAAACACAATACTCTTCTTTCAACAAAGAACTTTACAATGAGATCCTACAATGAAAACGGTCTCGGTGAAACGTCTAATTTAAGATCCCCGGTCCGGACAAGGGGTCCTTTTGTTGGACTCGAGAAAGGGGCCGAATGTACCTAACCTACAGAACATAATGCACCAAACAAATCGTTTTAAAGTGGTCTGTAACTTACCTTACCTACGAGTAGGTACTACAAAAAAATAATAATTGGGTCCTTTCTTGTCTCGGTGTAATGCATCGACCGTGTTTTTATAAAATACATAAACCTACTTGTAGTTCTACAAACATGTCAACATTTTGTAATATAAAAATGAATATTTAGTTTGTATAAAAATGAATATTTAGTTGAAATTGAGGTGGTCGGTACCCTGATTGGTAACGAACTCGACTGTTAATCCAGTGGGCGCCGATCGATCCCCGATGCCGACCTACTCCACTTCACGACACAAGCTTATAAAGCTTACTGTGAAGTGTGCAAAGGTGTATTTGGGTTTATTTCGATAAACCCAGATTCGTTTGAATAAAAAAATAAAAGTTTTAAAATGAACAATAATGACTTTAAATTACGCGACTAGTTTTCGAGTATTTTCACCCTCATCATCAAGCGTTTGACAATAAAGTGATTTGACAAAAAACTTTATTGTCAAACCCCTGATGATGGGAGTGAAAATCCTGGAACACTAGTCGCGTAATTTTAAATAGTCATTATTGAATTAATGTGGATTTTAAAACTTAATTAAAAATTGGACTTCCACCATGTACCGTCGGTCAAAAACCTTGAGATTATCAACATTTTGTAATTCTGCATACTAAGGACATTTTATAATTCTGGATACTAAGGACTTTTTGTAATTCTACATACTTGGGTCTTTTTGTAATTCTACATCTATGCTTAGGACATTTTCTAATTTTACATACTCTATACGTATTACATACACACATTCAATAAATTATGAATATAATGACATTTTCCGCATAGCACACCAACATTACTGTTGCAAGATTTTCCTTACTAAATATTCCGCAATAACTTTCTTAGTTGTAGGTGGAACATGAACATGACATAATATCACGTACAAAACATAATAAAATTATTCTCTGAAGATACAAAATCCTTTGATGTGAAATGTTTTGATGTCGCGAGAATTAGATGACCAAGCCACCACAGTCGACATTCGATTTTGACACGTAATACGTGATATGTAATAATGTATACAAATTTCGAACCACCAGGTCAGGGAACATAATGAATTCAAATATTAATTGTCACCATAGACATGAGCGCCGCGCCGGCGCGCCGCCGCTAATCATGGTCGGCGCGCCGCCGCCGGCAAAACGCTCACGCCGGCGGCGTGGGAACTGCGTGACCAAAAATATTTATCCTGTGTTTTTTGAGACAGAAATCGAAGTAAGTACTTTTCCAGGTAAAAAAAATGAAGCATTCAGCTGTGGCGACGCTAGGATTCAGTAATTATATAAGATGTCGAATAATAACTAATTGCATTGTTAACCACTCCTACGTCTCACATATTTCGTTCATTTAGTTTGGAATAAAAAAAAATCGGGGAATTTTCTGTACCTTATTTATTTGATTCTAAAACAAGAAATAGGATGGGATGGAGGCATTATTAGAAGGCTATATTTTTCTTCCAGGAATATCTGACCAAAATATGCGGTCTTTCGTCTTTTCGGTCAACCGTTCTATCTTTTCATTAGTTTAACCTTTGATTTTATCGAAGTACCTAATCGAAATTATTTTCATTCCACTTGACTAGATTCGCTATTCTCCAGATAACAGGTGCACTCACTGACCTGGAGGTTGTCGAGAGTTTCACATACCTCGGATCCGTGCTAAATAACGCAGGAGGATGCGAGGCGGAGATCAGAAGACGGATTGGGATGTCAAAGAACGCTATGACACGCCTTGACAAAATATGGAAAGACCGAAGAATATCCAGAGGGCTAAAAATTAAATTGGTGCGGTCGCTTGTGTTCTCTATTTTCCTCTATGGGGTGGAATCTTCAATGTAGCGAGCGAGGGACAAAGCTAGAGTTGACGCTTTCGAGATGTGGTGTTAGAGGCGCATGCTGCGGATCCCATGGACTTCAAGAAGGACAAATGCCTCTATCCTTCAGGAACTTGGAATCACATCTAGATTGTCATCTCCATGCTTAGAAAGAATTCTCCAATTTTTTGGACAAATCGCTCGCAGAGAGGGAGATAGTCTCGAGAAGCTAATAATCACGGGAAACACGCCGGGACGGAGACCCAGAGGACGATCACCTTTGCGATGGACGGACCAAGTTACGCAGACTGTTGCCCCCACCATCTACAGGGCAGTGCATCTTGCCGAGGACAGAGCTGCGTGGCGGGGATTGGTCAAGCAACGGGTGTTTGCGTTTTGAGATCGCGACCCTCAGCAGTGAGGAAATCGACAGGAGAGAGAGAGATGCTATATTTAATTTGTTTTAATACAATAAGTACTGTAGAAATAATTAAGACTCCTCTTCTCTTGACAAAAAACGATATTCATTTGGTAATTTTTACGTTTACGATCTTCAAAGTGTCAAAATGTGATTATATTTTGATATTAGATATTTTAACGTTAAAATCCAATTATTTCGCTCACCCAAGGCTGCATTTTAATAAAAAATAATAATTTACTATCCCCTAACGTGGTTTCTCGGACTGTGATTACAGACTACTCTCAAATTGTAATTTATCTTTCCACCGGTAATCATTACGTATTTTGGTTGATGTCATTATTAATTTATGCACCTTTCGACTAAAAACACCTCAATATATCTTTATTTATTTATTTTCCTTATTTTTACACCTAAAATAACTTCCAAAATAAGTTTTTTTTTTTAATAAAATGAATCTTTGTACACTTCAGAGAAAGCTTAAAATCTTGTGTTGTGAAGTGGAGTAAGTCGGGGATTGAACCCGCGCCCACTGGATTAACAGTCGAGCGCGTTACCAACTAGGCTACCGACCACCTCAAAACTTAAATTAGATAATTTTATTAAATTACCCTTCCATTCCAAGCAACAGCACATATAACACATATATTTTTACAGTTTATGCTGAACCGTAGTTCTTGGTTACATATGAATTTTGCATTTTGTGGAAGGTCGACCTCGTCATCGCAATTCTGGACTTCATTTCAGAGTTTGAATTCCACTCACCGTTTAGCTAACAGCCCAAATATTGCCAAATGAGAAACCTGTTCGACTGAACTACTGCCCATAGTTAGGCTCATTCTGACGCGTTTGACTTTATGGATTTGTTTTTTTTTGACCTGCCCTCCAGTACTATGAAAAAGCAATAATGAATTTTTCCAATATTTTTCAAATATGAGCTTTTATTTCACTTTATTATTGAAATAATCATAGTTTTTCAAAATAAATAAATCGATTTTATCATTATCCTTTTCACATATACGTATTTAATCATTTAAAACAATATTGCAAAAAAATCCAATGCTCCCCCCCACTTTGGATCCACGCCGCCGGCGTGGCGCCGCCGCCGGCAATTTTAGACATGGGCGCCGCCGCCGACTTTTTTGCAGCCGGCGCACATGTCTATGTCACCAGGTCACGAGACCATATAGTATGTAGGTTATAAACCAAAGATTTGACCACCAGGTCACGAAAGTACGATGAGTACGAATACAAATCGCTTAGGTTAAGAAGAAGGAAATATGAAATTAGTTCAAATAATCGTCCACCGGGTCACAGTAGAAATATGTACGTACGTATACCAGTACTTGACCACCAGGTCACAGAGCGAAACTATGTAAGCAAATATTTGATGAGGTCACGGATACGGAATTGTGAATTCGAATGATCATAATCAGTTTAGTAAGCTATATAAGAATTAAATACAAATATTGGACCATCAGGTCATGGAACTATAGATACATCAAATTACGCGTAAAAAAGTCTAAAGTCTCATTGCCAGGCGGGGCCTGTACTGAGGCGACTAATGTCTATATTGTCTTTATCCAGATTTTCCTGAAAATGAATATAAATCAGGTCGACAAGGCAAACCGAAATCTGTCTGATGGTCATATTATTGTGCCCAGATTTGCCTAGAAGTGCGGATAAAGAGATCGCTATCAATGCGCCTGAGCTACCCGGGGATGTGGAGGGCCTTAAGCCCGAGGGATTTTTCTTCAATGTGCATACACACCTAAATACCGAGTTTCAAAACAAGCACCTTCAGATTGGAACCGAGTGTACCAGCTCGATCTCCTGCAATCCATAGTACCTATGTAATGTACACATAATCGGCAAATTAGAAGTTGGTCAATTACCGGAATGATTTCGATGTAACTTCGACGAGTTCAAGTGCCTGCAAATGGCCTAGGGACGATTCAAACAATGAACAATAAATTCGCTATACGTTATTGTACGTTATGTCGTGGTTTTACTGTAGTAGTAATATGTAACATATGCAAAGTACATAATATAGCAATCTAGATATAATTCCACATGTATTAAGATGTTGTGTGTAATATTTTAATGATGTGAAATATTTTTGAGAAGCGGCTCATGTCTTAAATCGCCCACATCTCCCTCTGCTCCCGACTCCCGACACGGCTGCCTGGTGAAATAAAAACTGGAGAAAAATATTATTTTATTATTTAGTACACTATCAATCTCGTTTAGGATATATTATCATTGCATTGCTCAACTGTGGCTCGCACAGAATTTATGCAAAAAATATTACTGTTTGAGAACATGCATACTGACATTTCAATTTTTTTTAAAATGGGAGACCTTAGATCTCGTCAACCGTTACTAAATATGCTTTGGAAAAAAATAGAGTAGATACATTGGACTTTTGTCTAGAGAATAACCGTAAAAGATTTTTTATATCTTGTATAGATTTCTCAAAAAAAAAGTGTAAAACACATCTGATCTTTTTTCCGAAAGATAGAAACTCGTTTCCCGAAAGTAGCAGACATTTTTTTTCGTATTGATAATTATGCAGTAAAATCTAAAGAATAACCGTAAAATCTTTTTTATTGAAGTGAAAATAACCCCAAAAAATGGAAGGTTCAATGTATCTACTCTTTTTTTTCCAAAGCATATTTAGTAAGGTTGTCGAGATCTAAAGTCTCCCATTTTTAAAAATTCTTGAAATATCAATATGCCTACTTTTAAATATATCAACTTTTGTAGAGATCGTGCTTTCTCGGGAGCCGAATTTTAATAAGTTTGATGACATTAGAATTAGTAATTGTATCTATAGCTGGAGAATAAAAATTCTATTCTATACCCTCACGCCACCTCCCTTGCGGGGTAGGCAGAGAGAACGGATCGCCAGACTTTCCTATCCTGACACACACTTCGGGCTTCCGTCACATTCATGCAATTCCTCATACATACTCTCCGGTTACTTTTACTCAAAACACGTCCGTCCTTGAGTATCTGGTTAACATGGTCCAGCCATGTGGTTCTTGGACGGCCGCGTTTCCTCACACCTCTTCTTTCACCCAGGTAAATTTTCTTCGTTATTCTTTCATCGTTCATTTTCTCCACATGACCCAACCATCTCAACTTGTTCACTTTCATTTTAATAAAAATCTCAATCAATAATTAAACATCTAAAGAGTTTAATAACATCTGCGTAGTATTAATATAATACCTAATAATAATAATATTCATCATCTTCAAAAGCAAAACTTATCTGTAAACAAACGTAATGACTTCTCTTCATCTATTTGTCTGTCTGTACCGCTCTGTACTCTCTGCCTACACTGCGTATGATGTGTATCTAAATCTAAATACAATAATACTGCAAACTATACCTAGCCATTGATGTTTGTGCTACAACTAGCTGGGTTACCCCATGGTTACCCGCGCTTCGCAACGGCAAATTTGGATGTTGAAGTAGATCGAAAGTATGACCTGAATCCTGTTCACCTGTTCATTAATTCTGACAAGTTTCTAGAAGGTTCCGCAATGTTCTATTAACTTCCACAACTTTCTAGAACGTTCTAAAATGTTCGATTTATTCCTACAATTTTCAAGAATATTCTACGTAATTCTCTGGGCGCTCGGATTCCTTCGTTCTGATAGTATCCATAGATTAACTGATTCAAAATCTGACAAAAGATCTGTGTTCGTGAATCGTGAAGATCTTTCATGAGACACCAAACACGGTGGTACGCGGTGACCGGATCCTCTCGATCACTTGATGGTGTCTCCCGATGGCTTGAACTGGACAAAATATGACTTGCGATCTGAATTTCTTTTCCAATGCCCTTTTATACGATACCAATGCTACCCCACACAATCCTTGGATTCCCTCATCAGCAAAATTTCTCAGAAGGTTCCGCATTTCCAGAAATTTCTACTACACAGTATTCGTCTCCACTTTTCCAGATAGCAAGGCATTCGTGTACCAAGTTTGGTCGAAATTTCTCCAGGCGTTCCAAAGTTATGGTGGAACCATAGATATATTATCTTTATAGACTGTCAGCCTGAGCTGGTACGGGAACTAATTAGGGTGGAAACATCGTTTGTACTGAAAGGGTCACGTGACCGTTGGCAAATTTGAATTTTATCACTCTAACCAATAACAATCTTCCCATATATCTTCTCTTTACCAAAAATAACCCTTACTTCACATCTACTTATAATAATGCTGAGTTAAACTTGAGTAAAACAACGCCAAAAAGCTTCTGCCAAAGATTAACTGATGCGATGTTTCCACCCTTCAAATGTTCAGGCTGGCAGTCCATAGATAAAATGTCTATGGGTGGAACAAACATACATACATGCATTTTTATTATATGTATGTATAAGATATCATTATGAGTGAGTTTCAGGAACATGAGTTATATTTGGACCTAAGTTAAAATATACCAGAATACAGTAAGTAGTATGTATAGATATTGCTGTTTACAATGTAGGTAAAGTACATAGTCGTAATAATCAACATTACATAAGCATAACCTATTTTACAATCGGCTACACACGATGCTGATTGTAAATAAGTATATACCTACGCTTATATCTATTCTATATAAAATATTAATTAATTAAAATCTAACAATTTAAACGTATTATTGATAAAACGTAAATTTTGAAAGTTTTCACGGTGTGCGATTGACACTGTTTCTTGGTTTTTCGGGTGAACCGTGTGTAGATAAATAAGATCGACGTTTCCTCTGTGGAAGACACCAGTAGGAGTGTCGAAACGTCGATCAAGTTTATCTACACACGGTTCACCCGAAAAACCAAGAAACAATATTGATAAAATACTACTACAATTTTAAATTGTCACCTAAATCAAACATGTGTACAAAATTTTAGAGTGCTGGGTCAGAGGGAAGTTATTTAAATTGTAGACTCAGTCACCATAAAGGTAGTAGAAACTGTTCTACATAAGCAGGGCAGGCAGAGAGAACCTATTGAGACCGGCGATTGCGGATAAACTACTGGTTCTACATAAAACATGTTAAGAATTTAGCAAGGATTATTTTTGTCATTGACCACTTTCTCCCATCTTAAACAATATTCCTAAAAAAGGGGAAAAATTGCGATGTGGGACCTTTTCGGGGAGGGCAAAGGGGGATTTTGGCCTGATTTTGATGGGCAGCCTAGTACAATGTACGTGTAAGATAAAAAAACAGATAGATCATATTTTTCGCGGTTGGATCTCGGGCTAATTCACGTCAGTGACATCAACAATTCAACATCCATTCAACATCACAATCCTCGCATTAGTTCTACTTTGTCAAGTTTTCAAGATACTTCAGTTTACCAAATTATAACAATTATTCTATGGAGACTTTGTTTGTGTTTCTCACACAATTGAATGTCATTAAGAAATTTAAATGATAACACAAAATCTTACAGAGTAAATATTTATTTTATGATTGTGCATACAATGTAGTATGAGTGATTACGTATTATTTTCATTGTTTAGTACTTACATTCATTACTATTATAGTACTATTATCTAACGCAACAAAAGACAGGATTATCTAAGTTTTGATAAATTTATAATGTTTGCATTTAAAATGGAAGATAACTTTTTGTTTGTTTTGTATTTTGAATAATAAATCTACTCATTCTTAAGAATTTTAATTAGTATTTCAGAAATAAATACATACGAATACTCGTAACTAGGTAGGTACATGTCCATGAAAAATAAGTAATAGCAATTTTTTATTATTTAAAACAAGATTTTATGAATTTACAAACACGCCCTTCCGATGGTGAAGTGATGATCCTGGGTGTCTTTCTAAATGTTTTAAAATAACGTTTTTTATATATAATTGTCCCCTCGTCTCCCCCCCCCCCCCATATACGCCCTCGTATAGGACACACTGATGCAGTTAGAAGCAAAAAAAACGTTAGGAAAATATGACCACAATTTTCGCACAAATGCCTAGAATTTTGGCGTACGTGATGTATGATGATAGGTATTTAGTATAAGTAATGCTATAAATGTAATTATGTATGTGTAATATTATGTGGATAGATATAACTACAATAAATGTAGGATTGTGTGATGTGAAGTATCGCGCCGATCTATCTAATCTGGAGAGTAATAAAAAATGTTATGAGTTATAAACGTATATGAGGGCCGCGATCGCTCACCAAGTACTCGCACTACGTATATTATATACTGTACTATCCTATCATCATGATAATATGTATTAAATATTACGGAACATAGTATCTACATACTAATAGTTTTAATAGTAAGACTCGTACTGGACTATGTTGTTATATGCACACGAACTTTCAAACCGACGAACTGTCGAATTTAATACGTCGATGCATTTAAACAAACGCGCAAAATTATCGATGTATATGAAAAAGGTATTTAAGGTAGTTATAGAGACAGCCATAATACTTTTATCTTTGTATTGTTGTACATATTATGTACAACAATACAAAGATAAAAGTAAAATTATTTTCGAAGCAGACCAATAATTACATCTGCACATAAAATGCTATAAACGCCAACTTAAACTAATATCTAAAAAATGAAAATCTCCTTAATAATTGTGGATTTTCGGCAGCGTTGAGTATTTGACAAAACGCCGTCACAATCACATCGGAACGTTATTTTGAAAATTGTATATATACTGTTTACAAAAAACATTTCGCATTGCACCTAATTTAATTTTGTTTTAATTATATACGTACAATACAAAAAGTAGATATTCGTATACGCCACTGACTTTGCACGAGATTGTATTGATATTTTGGATAAAAATATGTGCAACAAAGGGAATTATTGATTTATAATGATTTTTTATTTCATTTCTGATTTTATAAAACATCACTACCGCCATCTATGAATCATAAATGACTCGGGAAAGAACCTGAAAAAAATGACGATTCGCGTCCGGAGTAAACATTAATACCAGACGATTTTAGACATCCATCTATTAAATAAACTTATAAATGGAATCTCGGCTTCAACATAGGCTATTAAAATATATGATTTGTATCGTGGTTTGGTAAAATTATCAATTTTCCCAAGATACTGAATTCTATCAAGTTAGTATGAAAATGAAAGAAGCCATTTAAAGTAGTCCCGTTAATATGGTTTTTAAATTTGTTTGCGTCGTTATATAATCTAGAACTAGGATATACATCTAAGGATTATTTTTATACAATGTTTTTGCTCTACAAATACTTCTGTATGACTAAAAATGTGTCTATAATAATTAAAAAATAGTTTTGACATTTGCTCCGCGGCGCTTTCTGTCGTCATCTGTTTTGACTCGCGTGGTGTAGGGGCTAGCGTACTTAACTTAAATTGAGTGTTATGCGATGCGAGGGTACGAGTTCGATCCCACTCCATACCCAACGCTTTTTTCTTCTTTTTTTTACTATCTTTTTGTGAAATTTGAATTTAGCAGAATCCTATATACATAAAAAATAATTTTACTAGGTAAAACAAATATATTCCTTCCTATATGCCAAAAATTTATTCCATTAGGTATTTAATTCTAAGACGATGTAACTTCACCACCCGTACACAATTTTAGCCGTTGCGAAGCACGGGAAATACAGCTAGTATTATAATAACATGTAGGTATGTATACCCAATATATACAATGTACATGCAAGGATTAGAAGGAATGGGACTGGGAGGAGGAGAGGAAGGGAAAGGAGAAGGAATTGGATAGGAGGAAAAATATCTGATGTGGTATAATACAGTTCATGTCATGCTATTGAAAAATGAATCTGGGTTTATCGAAATAAACCAAATACATATTTGTACACTTCGTAGGAAGCTTGAAAAGCTTGTGTCGTGAAGTGGAGTAAATTAGCATTGCCCTTACATACACTCGCTTCAAAAAGTTATAGAATTAGACCTATACGTTCCTAAATTTAGCAGGGTTTTGAGTTTTGACCCATTTAAAATAGTACTATCTAATGTTAATGTACCTGTTCAGATAAATATAGCTATGTAACTAGGTACAATGTATATGAGTAGGTAGGTCGTACGCAGAATACGACAAATATCTCCACAAATATATAATATATAGTTTTTATTATAATTAGGTAAACAATATAATATTTATATAGGTAAACGTCGAACATATTTAACATGAAAATGACATTACAGGCAATAGGCACATATGATATGATAAACATCGCTATTTAGATAAGGATGTAGATGATAATATTTGATAATACACGAGTATGGGTTGTAGTGTCGGCTGGCGGCTTCTCTGATCACTTTATCGATAATAAAACATAATAATATAATCACAATATGACCGATTCCCATCACTAATATATAATAATAATCAACAATATTTTTACTATATGTAGATAATAATTTAGGTACTGAGTGAGTAAGGTATACAATATACATGCAAGGTGTTGTAAATTTCATTAAAAATTCTAAAAACGGGAGACCTTAGATCTCGAGAACCTTACTAAATATGCTTTATAAAAAAATACAGTGGATACATTGAACCTTTATCTAGGGAATGACCGTAAAAGATTTTTTATATCTTCTATAGATTTCTGGAAAAAAAATGGTGAAAAGCATTAAATTTGTGATCTTTTTTCCGAAAGACAACAACTCGTTTCCCGAAATTCGCAAAGATTTTTTTTGTATTGATAATATGCATTAAAATCTAGGGAATAACCGAAAAGTTTTTTTATTGAAGCGAAATTAACCCCAAAAAATGGAAATTCATCGCTACTTTAAGATTTTTAAAAAAATGTTTGTGGGGTGGCTGGTATTTGAACCTGCGACCCCTAAATTCTGCGGGATACTAACTTAGATGATGTTGTAGGTTTTCGCAGCATGGTATATATATTCTTCCTTTCAGGTTATTCGGGTGTTGGCCGCGTGTCTGTTGATCTTGTCTAGCTTTCGGCAGCGATACTCCTGCCATCTTCAGGATGAAGTAGATTTTTCCTGATTCATCCTGAAGATGGCAGGAGTATCGCTGCCGAAAGCTAGACAAGATCAACAGACACGCGGCCAACACCCGAATAACCTGAAAGGAAGAATACTAACTTAGCTACTTAATTTCGTACACTGTTCTAGAGTTTACATTTACACAATGTGTGCCATGTGTAAATGATTGTCTACTCATGTGACTTGCATAAAAATCCAGGATTTGATAAAAAAAAATGCACTTATTAAAATAGTTGCTATCAATTAATTGTACTAAAAATCAAGATATAAAAAATCGGATTTATATCACGATTTATATCAATGAACCCTTCTTTCGAATGCCAGAATTTTCGTAAGTCCATAATCAATTGATTTTCAATACCATTTTACGGGATTCCCCTAGAATGACATGTCAAATAATGTCAACCCAATGCATCAGATAAATGACCATAATAATTCCTTCCTTCCGAGAATGTCAAATTTATATGTTTCTAGTCTAGGGGACACAATTTTTGAGTACAATAAACAAAACATTATTATTATATAGGAAATAATTAGCTATCTAATGAGTAAATTATAGAAAGTAAAAATGTACTAATACTACAATTCAAATATTTTAATTTTTTAGTGAAGGATTATCCCGCACTAAATCTAAATGTCATTTTTAAATTTAGAATCGAATTAATTTTGAATTATGATTTCCATAGATGAAAATGAACCAAACGAAAAATTATACGTGGTCGCAAGATGTGGGCATATAGTATTGAAATCCCACGTATGTAGGGTGTTTTTGAAAGAAGCTTTGCAATGAAAAATCAATCTCAAAATCTCAAAAATGTTTTCTGTTCGCTAATCATTTACGATTAGCTATAAATGCAAACAAATAAGGTGGAATAATTATATTTTAATAGAAAAAATGTAGCGTCTAAATAGGGAAAAGTGGTATGGAATTTTTCAATGAATTAATATTGAAATATTTACCCCTCTCTCTGCCTCCTTCTGATTGATATTCTCCATGAGGTTTGGCATCACAGTGAGATTGTATCCTAAATCTTGACACATTGGAATAGTTATTTTTTCACATTGGTTCTTGGGCTGAGCCCACTGCACTTCCTCTGAGTGACACAAAGCAGTCAAAACTAATAATATTATAAATAACAACAAATTATACATTTTATACACCTCCATTTTGAAATTATTAATTGTTTAACACTTCAAAAAAGATTTATATTATTAACTTCATTATTTTCATTGCAAAACACCGCACACTTTACAGAAAAATCACAATACATTTCAAGTCATCTTATATTTTATACGAATGATTAATGAAAATGTCATTAAATTCGACATAAATATTCACTTTCACACTTTACTACTCATAATTTGTCTATAATAGCCGTAAAAGTAAGAAAAAAAGAAAAAATTGCGAAGTTTTCAAAATAAGAATAACATTGGAACGATTTTGAAACGCGAGACTTGCGCAGACGGGGACGACCACTTGCGCACGCCGCCTGTAAAAGACTTGCCGACAAGCTGTATTCTATATTCAGTTGAACTGAGGCATATAAAACCGGCTCGGCCGTATAATAATAATAATCTCCAAATTGGAAATGAATGCATTTATCTATCTCACTCTGGCATAACGAATGTGATGATACGGTGTGTGTCGGCTGAGGGAGTGAGTGAGATAGAGGGAGATATTAGTGATGTGATATTAGTATATTACAATAGTATCTATAAGAGTTAGGTAGGTACGTAGGTACATGACAGATAAACATTGCAGAAGGCTCTATAGAGCCCAGTGACCAGTGACGGTGCACAACCGGTGAACTCAGAAACTTTTGCTGAACTCATCTATTATTTATTTATCGTTTGGTCAAAAATTGTATATCACATCCCTCTAAGGAAAAAGTTTGAAGGTTGGGCATTGGGCAATGATAAATTTCGCAAGCAAGCTTGGCCGTCAGAAATTAAATTGAACGTTTTTTAATAGGTCCATGATTAGTAGGGACTGGAAAAAAACGGTGTTATTTTTCGGGAAAAGTGGTGTTATATTTTACAAAAAGGGGCACAATTTGGGCAAAATGTGGTATTATTTTTCATACATTTGTATCATTAAAGTGGACAATTTTGCAGGTTTTAATACAAGAACCTAAAAAAAAAAATGAATTTATACAAAAATCCCTAAAACAATAAAATAAAACAATAATATTTGAGAAAAACAAAAAACACCTATTTGCATGATTTTTTTGAGTGTGGTTCTTCTTACTTTCAAAGCCACATTCCTTTTGATAATGTTTCAATTACGATATTTTCCAAAATAAGGGTCGAAATTCGCGTCAAATATGCGAAAATTCGCGTTAAGTCCTGTAAAACTATGCTGAAGTCACATTAGTATATGTGTAAAAAACACGAAATTCGCGTAAAAAGCACGAAATTCGTTTTCTTTAGCTGATTTAAACCGAGGTATGTCGGAGTTATTACAGAGAAGCCCCTGTCAAAAAAACTCTTAAGAGGCAGTGCAGTAGGTACATTTTTTTTCTTTTTTTCTCATTTTATTTTATTATAGCCTGTTACGCCCCTGCAGCTGTCATTATCTTACTGAGTATACCTGTCCTTATCACTCTCACAACTCACAGGTAATCAACTCATTCCACTCATACTAGGTACAGTACAATACCATCCGTAGGTATATACCTATATTACCTATATCCTATAGAATAGTAAAGTTCATATACGGAAAAACAATAATTCGTCTCACATTCTTCAATCGAGATACAGAGATAGCAATATCTTATACCTATACTGAGTATAAAGGAAGATATTAGGACCTATAATACAACTACACTGCACTGCTAATTATCCGGAAATTCTGAACCATTTTTTTTTCACTCCAATCCATTAGCGATCACAGAACATATTTTATCGATTTGTTTCTAAAATCTTCTTTCAACGCTTTGCAGATTGTTACTGATAAGTAGAGACTGGAAAATTTTGCGATAACGATAAAACGATTTTATTCGCGAATAGCGGGATGTTTACGCGGATTTCGTGTTTTTCACAGATATTATGCGAATTCTAACATTTTTGTACAAGAATAAAGCGATATTTCGTATATTTAACGCGAATTTAGACCTCTAATTTTGAAAACATCGTAAATAAAACATCATCAAAAGGCACTTGGCTTTGAGAGTAAGAAGAACCACAAAGAAAAAATCTTGCAAAGAGGCATTTTTTGTTTTTGCAAATATTTTTGTTTTATTTCATTCTTTTTTTGTTTAAAATTTTTGTATACTTTAAATATTGTTCACTTAAAAAAATACATTCTTGTATTAAATTATCCATGGGAGAGGGTGGAGGGGTCAATCAGATTCCATGATATATAATAGGGGTAACAAAAGTAAAAAGGTTAAGTAAAGAGCCGCTGTTTTAAAACTATCGTCTTTATTACAATTACAACTCGTCAAAATAATATAACTAATCAACTCGTCAATAATGGGTTTGGAGAATTGATGAAGTAAATAATAAAACTTCCGGAATCCGGACTGAATGTTACGAATAAGCGATACTGCATTGTACACGTTCATCTCTCTCTCTCTCTCTCTTTAGATAATATGCACAATCACGCGATCAGAAATGATGGAGACGAGAATAAAAAAAACATAATGAAGGTATTAATTTAATATTTCACGGATTGGCATGTGACGTATACATTATTTATTAGTTACCTATTATTTATTATTATAATTCATAGATCGTACTTGCACGAATGTGACGGAGGCTAGGTGTGTGTGTAAGGATAGGGCTGTCTGGCGTTCTGACCTCTCTGCCTACCCCGAAAGGGCATAGAATCTACTAGATAGATATGTTGGTACCTATTCTTTTCTTAGACGTACTCAGTGCTTTCGTCACATGTCAATTTGTCATACACGCCCTTCGATTTTTTTTACTCAAAACCTTTTTAGAATCTTGTCTACACGATCGGTCCAGTCAGTCTCCAACATCTTTTCTTTCACTCGTATTTATTGATCTGTCTTAATTCATTCTCTCCACATGCCAAAATAAAAAATTCCCAAAACAAAAATATTTGAGAAAAACGAAAAACGCCTTTTTGGAAGATTTTTTCGGTGTGGTTCTTCTTACTTTCGAAGCCACATTCCTTTTGATAATGTTTCAATTAGGATGTTTTCCGAAATAAAGGTCGAAATTCGCGTTAAATTTGCAAAAATTTGCGTTATTCCTGTAAAAGAATGCTGAAATTCACATTCTATGTGTAAAAAACACTAAATTCGCGAATAAATTATTTTTTACGCGATCGCGAATTTTTTCAGTCTCTACTTGTAATATGTATAATGTTAGCATAGGCATGTATTTTTAAATAAACAAATAAAAATAGAAATTATTCACGGTTACTCTGACTCAAACTCAATGCAAAGTAAAAACTGAAAAAAAAACACATTTTAATTGAGGCGTTCAATAGCGACTAATTAACAACACATCCTTCTTGTTCTTGGAATACATTTTCAAGGATAGATGGACAGACATTTTTTCATTAGATTAATTTAAATGGACAATAAAATTAATACAAAAATAATAATAACAAAATGGAGTGAAATAATATTATCAATATCATCATTACTGTGGATGAAATATTCATATTTGCCTGTCAAAACTAACATACGAGTAAAAAATGTAAATTATTTATATTGTCGAGTTGTTGTATCATCATTTTATTTTGAAATTTTTCGCGTAGTGCCTTTTTGCTGTTGTGCGTTCCTGATTTTTCGCAATGGTTGTGTCTCGTCAGTGAAGCAAAAAACATGACGGAATGTAACCATAAAGAAGAACAAAGCGAGCCGCCACTGTTTATACTCTGTTCCTTGAAACAATGTTGTACTTTTAAATTGTATTTTCATATTATTGTAAGTTTAATAGATATTGGATAAGTATTGAATGGAGATGTTTAATATATGTTGTTGTTTAACAAATGGACGAAACGCCTCATGTGCTGGCGCCCTAGAATATCGGAAAGAAACCCCGGACGACCCCAACTCCACTGGAGAGATCGCAGACAAAAACCCAAATACAAAAGCCCAGACCCTCTTTATTATAGAAAAAAAAATCTTCTCTATAGCAGTTATAGCACTACAAAATTTGGTGGGTCTTGGCTGCATTCAAAATCCGTCGCAATCCTCTCCTATCTAGAGCAGCGGTCCTCCAGTTCACACCCAGCGCTCTGCAATCAGCCGTTACCGCGTCGAGCCAGCGAATCTTCGGGCTTCCTACTTGTCTTCTTCCCACTGGGCAATCGTCGATCTGTTTGCTGCTTCCCTATCCTCCATCCGCTGCACGTGATCGAGCCATCAAAGTCGGGCGATTTTCTCGAGCTGCTAAAATAACTCGGCTTCACTCAGTCACTTTTATTAGATACGAAAACCCTTCGAAAACCATCTTCTTCTTCTTCACGAGCCCTGCAGCTTCCATTTCTGGATATAGGCCTCCCTCATTCGTCTCATTTTGCCTCGGATATCCATTTGAGGCCAGCTGTCAACTTCAGGTCATCTGTCCAACGCATCTGTGGGCGGCCTCTAGGGCGTTTGCCGAGCCATGGACGCCAGAACAGGAGCTTGTTGCTCCATTTGCCATCCGTTGCTCTCGCCACATGAAAACCACCTCGAAAACCATAGTTCGTGAAAAATAATAAACAAAACATTGCAGATTCGTTGAACCCAGAGTAGTCCATATTGCGTTATATTTATTTTCATTTATATCCTATCTTATTTATATTGTTATATATGTAATATATAAAATATAATATTATTTATAGTATACATAGATACTGAATCAATCTGACTATACAATAATCTTATATAACATAATACATACATATAATAAAAATGGACGTATGTATGTTTGTTCCACCATAACTCTGGAACGCCTGATGGAGCAATTTCGACCAAACTTGGTGCACCTTCCCTTCCTATCTGGAAACGAATACCGTGTAGTAGAAACTTCTGGAAATGTAGAGCCTTCTGAGAAATTTTGCTGATGAGGGGATCCAAGGGTTGTGTGGGATAATGTGTGGTATCGTATGAAAGGGCGCGTGAAAAGAAATTCAGATTGTAAGTCATATTTTGTCCAGCTCAAGCCATCTGGATATACCGAGTGATCGAGAGGATCCGGTCTAGAAAATTGTAGGGTTGATCGAATATTGCAGAACTTTCTAGAAAGTTATCAGAATGGATGCACAGATGAATGCGATTTTGGTCGTACTGTCGACCTACTTCAGCATCCAAATTTTCCATTGCGAAGCACGGGTAACTCAGCCAGTATATTATAATGTATCACACCAGACCGCAGAGCTATTCATATATAACTTGTAAGTTCATGATATTATGTAGGTATCTAATAGGTATAGCAGTTATGTATATTGCCTTGGTGGTTACGAGTGCTTCTGATTTTCGGGTAATAGATTTACAGTAAATTCGACTAATAGGTACTAATTCGACTAACACTAAATTCGACTAACGATCGATTCGCCTAATAACCAATTGGACTAATTTCGTGTCCTACATATTATAATAGTAATTAATTGTGACGGAGGTTAGGAGTGTGCGTAAGGATAGGGCTATCTGGCGCTCTGTCTACCCTGCAAGGGACGTGGCGTGAGGGTATAAATAGATATACTTACCTACTTAATTATAAAGTGATCACACTGATGACATTAAACCAGCCGACCATCAGTCATAAGCCTGACGGAATGTCCATCCTTCGCTCTATATCTGTTGAGATTTTCAACTAGGTTCCATAAACATAGGGGGGCAATAAATTGAATTGTTTGCTCGTGATGGCACTGACGGCGATGATTCCAAAATAAAAATATATATAAATAATAAAATAACACCTGGCAACGTAGATGATAATTGATAAATAAAACATTTAAGGGCTTGGCACCAAGAATGACGTCACAGTCATTTCCCACGGCATTAAGATTCAAAATCGCGTGAACAATCCCATGATAAAATGGTTAAAATAGCGTTTTTTCCATTTTTTGGGGTTATTTTTGCGTCTATAAAAAAACTTTTACGGTTATTCCCTAGATTTTAATGCATATTATCAGAACAAAAAAAAATTACTGCGCGACTTTCGGGAAACGAGTTTTCGTCTTTCGGAAAAAAGATCAGAGGTGTTTTTCAATTTTTTTTTGAGAAATGTATACAAGATATAAAAAATCTTTTACGGTTATTCCCTAGATAAAAGTTCAATGCATCTACCCTATTTTGTTCCAAAGCATATTTAGTAACGGTTGACGAGATAGAAGGTCTCCCGTTTTTAGAAATTTTTGAAATGTCGATATGCATACTCTTAAATAAAACAATAATTATTCATGCATTGATTCACTGGTCTATCTATCTATCTATCTATACCCTCACGCCACATCCCTTGCAGGGTAGGCAGAGAGGACAGAGCGCCAGACAGCCCTATCCTTACACACATAATTATTCATGCATTGATTCACTGGTCTATCTATCTATCTATCTATACCCTCACGCCACATCCCTTGCAGGGTAGGCAGAGAGGACAGAGCGCCAGACAGCCCTATCCTTACACACACTCCTAGCTTCCGTCACATTCATGCAATTAGTCATACACGCTCTCCGATTCCTTTTACTCAAAACGCGTCCATCCTTGAGGATCTGGTCGACATGATCGGACCAGGTCAGTCTCGGACGGCCGCGCTTTCTCACCCCTCTTCGCTCATTCAGATATATCTTTTTTGTCATCTTGTCATCATTCATTCTCTCAACATGCCCAAACCATCTTAGTTTGTTTACTTTCATTCTTGTCACTACACCAGTCTTGCAGTCACTCATATCCCTAATTCACTGGTCCATTCATAAAACGCCTTATCAACAAATATTATCTTCTTATCTTTAGGAAAATCTTTAAAACCATTATATTGTAGGTATTTTCCATTTATACAACACAAAACAATAAACATAAAGATATAAATAGTGTCATTTTATTTGTTTATTATCCAAAAAGGTAAAAAGTAGACAAAATCGATTAGGCCTACCCAGACCCACCCTAATACTACTATTGATAATTTGCCGCTTTTACTGTTTTTACTTTTTACAACCTGTTTATGTTTTTACAACAGCTACTATCTATATTGTCAATCGTGACCGGACAAAAACCCGTAAGGATATTGCTCAACATGAATAAATCCAAAAAAAAACAAAAGCTCTTTAGAAATTTTCTCAAGGGACAAAAGCACAAATCTAATTGGATTTTGTAAATAAAATTAATTGTATCTATTAGCATACGATTTCTTTGAGTGTGTTAGAAACTCCTATAGATTAGAAAATAAACATATAAATAAGCGGATCTAAAATGGGATAGACAATAAAATAGTCATTTTATAAATAATTCACCTACTGTTTAGAAAGTTGGGGCTGTTCTGAAGGGTTTTGGTCTTTCTTGGGATTTATTCATGTTGAGCAATATTCTTATGGGTTTTTCTACGGTAACCATTCTCCCTGCTAAGGATAATTATTCAAATACTGTTAATGCCATAAAGGATATTCATCCCTGGGCCTTTTTATAATCATTATTCATAGAAGTCACAGCCAGTAAAGCAATAATCTTATATCTTTACGAGGAAGGAAAGTTAAGTGACATAATTACCTAAATTAGACACCCATAAAGTTATTATTATTATGTATCTGTATTTATTATTATGAGTAGTTTGAGTAAAAGGAATCGGAGACCGTGTATGACAGATTGCATGAATGTGACGGAAGCTAGGAGTGTGTGTAAGGATAGGCCTTTCTGGCGCTCTGTCCTCTCTGCCTGCCGCCCTGCAAGGGACGTGGCGTGAGGATATAGATAGATAGATTTAGCCAGGATTTAGCTAGGTACAAATAGTAAGCAAATCAAGTGAGTGGATGGTAGAAAAAATATGGGAGTTACAGGACAGGAAGGGAGAGGAGGACAGGGGAAATGGAATAGAGGATAAAAAACAAACAAACACTGGCTGCAATCTTCTACGACAATTACTCCAGTAATCTGCACACATCCTTTTTGAAAACATGTGGTATTGAAGCTAATAATATATCGAATTGTGTAAATTTGTTGTTGTATAATTAGGTACATGGTGTTATATGTATTTACATTATAACATGTATTGTACTTATTATGCCAGGCAACGTTTCTCACCTCCTCAGTACGTGCTTTGAATCTCCACTCTACAGGAAATATGCAGCACTTGGTTATGGTAAGTTGACTCACTACTCACTGTATGAGGCCGTGAGGCGTGAGGCTCAACATCAAAGGAGGAATCGTATAATGAATCAACGCGGCCTCTTTCATTCTTTCCTCTATATAAGATACTATAAGGTCAGGTGTGATACTTTACTTGCAACAGTATGTGACGGAGGTATAGGTATAGTACATAGATACATATCAGTGACTGACAACACTGACAATAATGAAATATAGCTAAATTGAATATATTTAAAAATAATAATAAACTCTTTATTGACATATATAAAAATACGCGCAATGGGCGTGCTTATTGCCGAGAGGCAATCTCTTCCAGAAAACCACAGTGAGTATGTTTAAAACATGGACAGAATACAATTAAATTCAATAAACATTGAAATACATAAGCGGGTGAATATAAGATAAGTACATATTTATATAAAACTAAGGTAGATATAATTATATTAATACATCTTATGGCACATCATTTGTAGCTACTACACTCACATATGCGCAATTACAAGAAAGAAAAATTAATTAGTTGGGAAGGTATATTGGAAAAGAGGAATGAATTGGAGGGAAATAAATGTCATTGTTGGAGCATATTTCCCTGAATTATGTCCTTTGATCATCCATTCTCTGTCTAAGATATTTTCTCTGGGCTAGGATATTTATTCTATTCCTAAGTGTAGCCAATAAACACTAGATCAAGGGTGGCCAACCTTTTTCAGCAGCCGGGCCAGATTCTAAAAATGAGATGGCTTACCGGGCCGCACAACCAATTTTTTGAAACAAAAAAAATAAGACATAGGGTCGTCTTGGGGGGGGGGGGGGTTGGCAACAGAAATTCACATATTGTTATGATCTAAAAAAGTGAAGTAGCGCCGCAGGCGATTTTTTTCTTGCAGAACTGAGTGGAGAAGGCTCGCAACGAAATGTGTGAAAAACATTTTCTAATTAAAAAGATTACTATAGATATTTTTAAGGGAAAATCGGTGAAGTGACGAATCTGATTGTCTTTCTATAACAGGCAATGCATGTACGGTTATATTGTAAGACGGCTTCGCGGGCCGCATTCAGACCCTCGGCGGGCCGCGGGTTGGCCATCCTAGCTCTAGATACTTTCAGAAACCAAACACTATCGCAGGCTTCGCCTGATTTTAAACCACAGACACTGTACGTGTACATTGCTTTGATGTGTAATTGTCGATAATATAAGTTTGGTAGTCATTTAAATACAATGGATTTAGCGGTAAAAGTGTGAAGTTCAATAAGACAATGCAATGCGAATAAAAGATAATTACTCCACAAGTATTTCCTGTCATTGACCAACTAATTACTCGAGGTTCTTTGGTCAACAATAATCAACATTACTCAAGTCGGTATTCTTAAATCTACCTTAATAGTGTGCATACTGACATTTCAAAACATTCTGAAAACGGGAGACCTTAGATCTCCCCAACCTTACTATATATGCTTTGAAAAAAATTGAGTATATACATTGAACCTTTATTTAGGGAATAACCGTAAAAGATTTTCTATATCTTGTATAGATTTCTCAGAAAAAATATGAAAAACACCTCGAATCTTTTTTCCGAAAGACAAAAACTCGTTTCCCGAAAGTCGCGAATATATTTTTTATTTTGTATTGATAATATGCATTAAAATCTAGGGAATAACCGTAAAACTTTTTTGATTGAAGTGAAATTAGCCCCAAAGGATGGTAAAAACGCTATTTTCACAATTTTATCATGCGATTGTTCATGCGATTTTGAACCTTAATGCCGTGAGAAATTACCGTGACATCATAGTCGGTTCAGGAGTTTTAATAATGAAAGGCGGAGTCTATAGCGCTCCGGTACTTTTTTAGGTATTTATTTTTATTTTATTTATTTATTTCATCTACGTCGTCCTTGCGCAGACCGAATCCAGGTTGTTTCTTCATCCACCAGACCGTCTCTCCGCCAATGAAAATTAATTCAGTTTTTTGTTCGTACTTTTCGATATCTTTTAATGCTGCATATTAAGGTATGGAAGAGTATAGTTTCTCGCATTGTTTTGTTTCGATTCCCTTCGATGTGATGATAGCTAGGAGATTGTTGGAAGGTATTGTCTGGAGATCATTGTGCTAGCTCATTTAGCTTTTTCTAGGGTAGCGAACTAGCTTTTCATCCCATCCCTTTAACGGTGGAGAGACCTCTTCTTCTTCTTCATCATCAGCCTATCACCGTCCGCTCCTGGACAAAGGCCTCCTCTATCTGCCTCCATGCTGTCCTGTCCTGTGCAGACTGCATCCAGATTGTACCGACATGTCGGACCAGGTCGTCTCTCCATCTCAGCTGTGGCCGTCCTACACTTCTGTTCCCATCTTGAGGTCTCCAATTCCAATTTAGGAGGTTCCTGGTCCACTAGCCTTCTGCGCTTCTAGCTGAGTGGCCTGCCCATTTCCACTTTAGGGATGCTATGCGGCGTATCATGTCAGTCATTTTGGTTCTACGTCTTATTTCTTCATTCCGACTCTGACCAGCGCTAAAAAAATAAGAAGTTTATGGTGACAACTTGATCGAGGCCGACGCCATATTGTTCATAGAGGCCATGCCCAACTGACATTTGACGATGATTACGCCATGAAAAATGTGTGGGAAAAAATATTCCGTAGTTCCAGTGTTTGTCACCGATACAAGGTGACGTCGGTCACCAATCATGGTGGTGATAGAATTTGAGGATGTAGGTTTGTACTATACTATCGCTGGTTTCGACTCGATTCGTCATGTTGGATGAGACCCAGCGTTTAGTAACTATTATTGTGTTATATTATGGTGTGAAGAAATCGGAAAGCAACGAGTTGAAATCCAAGACAGAATCACTCACCATCAGTCATCATCAGAGATTCACTGATCGTGGCTTGTGGCATAAACATTCATAGATAATATCTGGGAATGAAATTAATTATTTAATATATAACGCACCTTTTATTATCTGATCAAATCAAAATGATACATCCGCACGATTTACTATTAAGAGTACGCATACTAACATTTCAAAAATTTCTGAAAACGGGAGACCTTAGATCTCGACAACCGTTACTAAATATGTTTTGGAAGAAATAAGAGTCGATACATTCAAATAATTAAAATTAAAATTCAATTTTTTTTATTGGGTATAGAATTACAAATTGTAAAGAAAAACAAATGAAACTACAACTCAATATAACACAAAAAAAACTACTCTCCAAAATTGAGCAGAGCTCGTGCTTTGGAGAGAAACAAAACATAAGAACTTATAACAATTAGTTTATCTATGCATATATGTATGTATCATTACCAATCAAGATAAAGCATTAAAGAAATGTACAAAAGAACTACAGAAGGAGGAAACATAAACACATTGAACCTTTATCTAGGGAATAATCGTAAAAGAATGGTAAAAGATTTTTTATATCTTGTATACTTAGATTAAAAAAATTGTGAAAAACACCTCCGTTCTTTTTTCCGAAAGACAGAAACTCGTTTCCCGAAAGTCGCGGAGAACTTTTTTTGTACTGATATATTAAAATCTAGGGAATAGCCGTAAAAGTTTTTTGATTGAAGCGAAATTAACCCCAAAAAATGAAAAAAAAAACACTATTTTTACCATTGTATCATGCGATTGTTCACGCGATTTTGAACCTGTGGGAAATGGTCGTGACGTCATAGTTGGGTCGCGAGCCCTAACAAATTGTAAATTACATTTATAAAAAATGAAATGAGTACTTGTATGAAATCATCAGGCATCAACAGTCTCTCCATACGATGATATAGGAAGGCTTACATGTTGTATACGATTAAAAAAACAACACTCGACATTCAAAAGGAAGAAAAAAGACAATCAAGAAGAGAAAAAAATGATTCAGCTAATAATATAATAAAAGAGAAATACAAAAAGACTTACATTAAAAGAATACGTATCCATCAAATCAAACATTATTTACAGTTCAGTCTCATTCTTAAAAGTGGTCTTTCAATCAAAAGCTCTTATTAATTCTATCAGTGCTCCTCTCGAACATTTTGTGGAGTGGTCGTAGTTGCATTTGCCTCATGGATGTAGGTATAATTTATTATGGGTATTAGTGTAGTTTGGTCCACACGGAATAATGACGTATTGGTCTCATGTGTTCTCTTGATATTCACGACCAATGTCAGGGAGGAACTCGCGAGAATTTTAAAAACGAACCTAGAGTTGTTTAATTTTTATCAAAAGACTTTTAGATCAGTTGATAAACGATTCCTGAGAGTAGGTGTAATTTGCCCTTTAGGATGTAACTAACAAACTACAAAGTCTCTCCAGGCTCATATACGGTCTTGGGCGTCTGGGCGAGCCTTCTCCCAGATGACACCGAATTCTCCATTACCTCCTATAATGCAAATTTCCTGCCCTTCTTCTTTTGTGTCAACACGAATATATGTTCATTGTTCGTCATTAGGCATTAGGAAGGGAAGCCGGGACTTACATTTTTGCTGCATTATCGTATGTCAGATTAGATCTATTGTTTTATCATTCTAAATCAAGAAGGTAACTCGATGGGAATCGAATTTTAGGACCCTTCCCACCTGTTAGGCACGAAAGCTCTATGCTGTTTGGCGACATACCCTGGACATGATCTAAGCACTTCAAGCGGTAGGTATATTGGATTATAATCTTGTCATTGCTGATCTGCTTTTTAGGATATAAAAAAGTTTGCACCCTTAATTCTATGTTTGCACCAGTAATCTGAGAAAGCTTCAAAGAATCAAAGCCTGTCCAAAAAAGAAACATTCTGCATCACAACACAAAAATAGTAAATATTTATTTTTTTCTAAATATGTATTTGTCTTATAGTGAAGTAAAGAAAAAACTTTATTAATAAACTCTATATCCATGAATGATCGAATTCCTATCTGTAGGCATCGGTGTCGGAGTACAATAAGGTCTGCTGGTGATTACCTATCATTAGCGCACCTTACAGATGTATGTGGTTAGTCGGGACTGTTCCAATCCAACTATATAGCTTCATGTAGGCATACCCACCTACTGAATGTCTACATAATACTATTATACCATGTAGGTTCGTGTTGTATTATGTCGGGTCGGGAGTAATTTGTGATGTTACACGGAGCACGGGTGGAGGGACCAATCCATTGCTGGAGGCCCCTGATAGCATGACCGGACAAAAACCAATTATAATATTGCTCAATATGAATAAATCACAAAAAACACAAAAGCCCTTTAGAAATTTTCCCAAGGTTTTAAAAAAATAGTATTTACCATAGTAACGTGACACTCTGTGTGAAGGACTGTATGAGGGCAATGTGACGTCTGAAACTTAGTTTATTAATTGTAGAAGTATCACAATGTTATTTTTAAGTTTTAAATTATGTAACTGTTATAAATTTATAATATAATTTCATTAAATAAATAAAAAAAAAATAAGGGACAAAAGCAGTGGCGTAACTAGGGTGGGGCGGGGGGGGCGGTCCGCCCCGGGCGGCAGATTTCAGGGGGCGGCAAAATGGATCAACATATAAAAAACGTCTTGATAAAACACACAAATTAAAAAAAATCTCTGAATTTTCTTAAATTATTATGAAAATATGTTAAATTACATTAAATTTCGAATAAAAAAATTGCCTGCGGCGCTAATAAAACCTGTTTGCGTGTTAGGTGCCTAAGTTTTATTTTATTTCATGATAAGTAAGCTAGATTTACGATATCTTACTCGTATATTACTAAAATTTGGTTACTTCTTGCATGGTCACTTCCCCTATTTACAATACCTGTAACTATATGTGTTGTGTCACAATAGATCTACTCTGGTCGCAGTGACGCAGGGGATATACGGTCCCCTGACCTAACAAAGGAAAAAAAACTATATGTGTTACCTACTATAGAAAGATAGCCAGGTTCATCAATTCACCCATTTGTCTAAAAAATTTCGCCTGCGGCGCTCGTTTTTTGTCACTTCTAAACGTTACCTTGTTAAACGTACTTGTATATTATATGTCTTTGTTTAAAGAAAGTAAACAAAACTACGACACGATCTTCATTTTCATTAAGTTTTGTGAAAAATTTCGCCTGCGGCGCTATTTATATGTTTTATTGTGCCACGTCTGGGTACACAATTACACATTTACTTGTATAGGTACTTTAGGGGGCGGCATTTTCAGGGTCCGCCCCGGGCGGCACTAATGCTAGTTACGCCACTGGACAAAAGCTCAAATCTAACTGGATTTTTCGAAAATAAAATTAATTATGTCTATTAGCATACGATTTCTTTCAGTGTGTTAGAAACTACCATAGATTAGAAAGTAAGCAAATAAATAAGCGGATCTAAAGTGAGATAGACAATAAAATAGTCAACATTTTATAAATAATTTATCTACTGGAATCCAACTAGAAAGTTTGGGCTTTTATCCCTTGAGGATATTTCCAAAGGGTTTTCGTCTTTTTTTGGTTTATTCATGTTGAGCAAAATTCTTATGGGTTTTTCTCTGGGAACCCCCTGATGGTTGGTATGGGGAAGGGAATTGGAGAAGCGAGCGGGGAGAATATTGTATTAATATTATTATATTATACCTACATTAATTTACTTTTAAATTAATATAATATTACATAATATAAGAGTAATAATAATAAATAATTAGAGACCGGATTACATGCATTTGCATATTTTGGCAATTTATTCAGGAATTTGCATATTTCGACCAAAATGTACTGATCATGCATATTTGGGTATACAATTTTCTTAAATTTTAGCTGTATTTGTGAAATAATTTAAACGTTTCTAAAACAAAAATGTTGGTAATTAAAACAATATTAATTTGTTTACACCACTTTTATTTTGACCAGAGTCTGACCACTTTTATTTTGACCAGTTGACTCTGGTCAAAATAAAAGTGGTGTAAACAAATTAATATTGTTTTAATTATAATATAATGTCGCCACAAAGTAAAACCTTCAAAATCAAAGAAAAAATATTGGTGTCTAGTTGAAAATGTAGTAGGTAAATAATGTAATTTAATAAAAAAATAATTGCCTACTTTTAAAAAAAACACATTTTATGACTTCACATCGTAAAACTGTTTTTCGCGGTCTTCCAAACGATACCAAACACAAATTAAATTAACATTATGTTAAATAAAATCTTGTAATAACGTTAATAATTTGTAGTAGTTATTTCAATTTATGTTGCATATTTTGGTACTTTTTGGTGATTTTGTTGCATAGGTATGATGCATATTTGCATGCATATTTCAAACATTTTAAGTTGCATATAATCCGGTCTCTAGTAATAACTCACACTGAGCACTCAATATCTATACTAGTATTTAAAAAGCGTTATTAAGTTATACTGTACCAAAACATGAATATTGAAATCGTTAATCAATTTTATGCACCCATTTGATTTTAAATCTTCAGATTATAGAGTCTTTTATTAAATGCGTGAATCAGAAGTTACATTTTGAAATATTTATACTCATTGACATTCAAATATGTCGTCTATGTCGATACATTTGCGTCGTCAGGGGGAAGGGGGGCAGCCCCCCCTAGAGATTAGAATAGGTATACATTTTTTTCACACTAAATGATAAAACCTCACAAAAAATCACATTTATTTATTCATCTATTTATTTATTTTTTCATCATATCATAAATTTTCTGAAATTAGTATGAAAATCCATGTTTCATAAAAAAATGCCTGTGGCGCTATTTTTAGAACTTTTTTATAAAATAATATTTTTCATACATTATTGGACAAATTATTATATACATTTTCAAATAAACAAAACACATTAAGACCTTCTTCACTGTGTCGCACAATAGAAATTCGTCTGCAGCGCCATTCACACGTTTTTTATGCTGCATCATTTTTTTATATATTTTTTTTGCCCTCCCCCCCCCCCCTTTGCTACGAGGCAGGCGACGCCCATGCCTATCATTGTTTCATAATTATTTTCGAATAGAATAAGTGAACACTGAACAGTATAAATCCCTACAAAAGATATCAACGCGTTACTAAAGATGCATTTGCATTTTATATCAAAACCTTTCCGAAGCACGTTTCTATCGATTCCAAAGACAATGGACATAAGCCAATATATCATAAAAACACTCGTCCCATCTCTATGGTTTGTGGAGAGAATAAAGAACCATGTTTGAAATTCGAAATGTGAATTCAAAGGAGAATGGGCACAAGTGGACCACTGAGGAGAGTAGGGGGAAATTAATAAAATTAAAATTCTTCTTAGCAACATCTTATTAATCCCACATGTGGTGGGGTCTGCTTTTCTGGTCTTTCGCCGCCACTTTGCTCTGTCTTGCGCATCCTCCGGTACAACGTCACTTTCTCTCATGTCCTGCCTCACCACTTCCCTCCAACTGCGCTTGGGTCTTCCTCTGGATCTCCTACCGGGAACATTAATGCTGGATTTCACCAACTTCTTAGGTGAGGAATAGCGGAGATAGGAGCTACTTATCATTATTTTTCATACAAAATTTGTGCTAGGTGGCTCCTATCTCTGCTATTTCTCACCTGAGAAGTTGGTGAAATCCAGCAAAAGTGTTTGTGCCCTGTTGCCAACATACTCTGGCGGTCTTCTGCTGACATGCCCGTACCATCGCAGTCTGCTCTCCTGAATTTTGTCAGAGATGTCGCGTACACATACCCCCGTTTTCACCAACTTTTACCTAAGAAGGAGACCCCTAAGAAATTTCCATATAAAAACAGAGATAATATTCTATTTATTGACACGCAGGCCTACCAACCACACCCTAATTCCATAAAAAATGCAACACGCAACTAGCCTGGGCAGAGATATTTGGGCACCTAACGTAGGTGAGTTGCGTGTTGCATTTTGTATGGAGTTGGGGTGTGGTTGGTAGGCCTGCGTGTCAATAAATAGAATATTATCTCTGTTTTTGTATGGAAATGTCTTAGAGGTCTCCGTCTTAGGTAAAAGTTGGTGAAAACGGGGGCTAGACTCCCACGAATGTAGAAGTTTCGGATTCTGTCAACCACTGTGACGCCGCACATCCATCTCAACATCTTCATTATTAAAATTAACTTATCATTCTGGAAAAATACTATCAAAAATCTGTCCAGGGAGAGTATCGCGGCTGTGGTGATTTTTATCCCAGGTCTCAGGAACTTTAAAAAATCATAGTGCAGGTGGGGGGCAACTCGTTCTTACTTGCTTGCTTCGTGTTACTCTCAGTAGCAGAATTTAAACAGACATAAAGCGACAAAATATGTTGGTGAACCAAGATTAATGGAAAATCATATTAAATGTTCCTGATGGGACTTGGGATGAAAATTACCACAGTGAGACTCTCCCGAGAGACAGAATTTGATAATATTTCGCCAGAATCATGAGACAAGTATCTACTTTCATTTCCTCCTAGTCTCGTCAGCGGAGGCTCATGGCTGGTCCAAGTTTCATACATTTTTGCCCGCTGTCCCTCAGAAGAGATTCAAGATAGGTAGGTCTATTGTTTTATTGTTTTTTTATTATTGTCACACAGTATAGTTGGGGAGTGAATACTGAATAGTAATCAAGGAAGACAATGGTAGGCGGCGGCGGGCGGCGGCACGAACACAAAGGAAGGCGTTACAAATCTATCAAAATATAAAATATTTATTTATAAACTTTATTACTCTTTTATTAATATTCATATATAAAAGGATTGCCTTTGAATAATCTTGTGTTGATTATACTATATATTATGTAAACGTGAATATTATGTAGGTATAGAAATACTTATAAGTTATAATATTAGGTATATTTATGGGCGTCGTAAGGGGGGCAGCTGCTCCCCCTAAAGATTAGCATAGGTTTATACTTATTCATACTAAATGATAAAATCTTACAATAAATGATAAAAACTCATTATTAACACACATTTTCCCACCATACCAAACATTTTCAGTATGAGAAATTATTAAAATGCAATTTTATTATAAATATAAATATTTTTTATCACCCATTTTTCTTTAAAAAAATTCGCCTGCTGCGCTACTTACTATGGTTTCTGTATTTAAATAAAATTACATCTTGACTTTCTTCATTTACTCTTACGTTTTTGTACTTAAATTTTGTTGCCCCCCCCCCCCCCCCCCAGCTATAAAAAATAGACTAGATACATTGAACCTTTATCTAGGGAATAACCGTAAAAGATTTCTTATATCTTGTAAGTAAGTATAGATTTCTCAAAAAAAAAATGTGAAATACACTTCTGTACTTTTTTTCCGAAAGACAGAAACTCGATTCTCGAAAGTCACGGAGAAAATTTTGTTTTGTTGAAGCGAAATTAACCCCCAAAAATGAAAAAAAAACGCTATTTTTACCATTTTATCATGCGATTGTCACGCGATTTTGAACCTTAATGCCGTGGGAAAAGACTTTGACGTCATTCCTGGTGCCAAGCCCTTAAACATAATATTACAGCAGTAAGTATAACAATGTTTCTTATAACAATTACATAAAATAGGTTTTAATTATTATTCTCCCACTGAAGCAAGACTTGCGTGTGGGAGGTTTAATGGGAGGGAGAATTAATACATAATTATTTTTTTCAAATAGGAAAAACGCTATTTTAAATCAGTCGATAGATTTAGTTTATATGCTCCGCCGCACCCGGCACCGTGCTTAAACCCATTGGACACGGACGTGACGGAGGAATTTTCTCCACGGATATTTGAAGAGAACATGGAACGTCTATAAGAGTTTATTACAAAATGACTTACAAGAAACATCATGTTTATGTATTATAAAAGGATGCGAAATCATTATTGTTTACCCACAGCGTTGAATGCATCGTTTGCAGGGGCGTAGCCGGGAATTTATTTCGAGGGGGGGCTCGAGCTCTGAACCAGGGCTGCGTTTTTTATCGTTAATTTTCACTCAGCGAGTCAACGAGTGATTTTCGCACGAAGACAGAACGCATTTGGGTGATATTGAAACTCATATTTGTGGAAATTTAGTTAATTTTATATGGATAAAACCAGAGTTTTGGTATTGGATTTTTATTTGTGGATTGTGTGGAATATGTTGTTAGTGATTGTCGTTTTGTATTTCTGTTAAAGGCTTCGGCCGTTAATGAATGAATAAATAAATAAATTGTTTCAATTGGAATCGTCAAACAGAAATAGAGATATGAGAATGCTAATAAGAGTGAGTGAACATCACATGCGGACAAATCTATTATCTGTGGCGAGCGAATGTCACCCAACCAAATAGTTGGGTGTTATTCGCAACAACCGAGCGTGTCAATCATGAACAGGGAACATGATGAATCGCACCGATGACAGAATGAAGAACAATCTCGTAAAAAATCTCGGTATTATGTTCGATCAATGTCTCTCTTGGCGACCTCAAATGTCCGAAATAAATCGTAAACTATTCTACTCTCTACATTCACTAAAGAGACACCAGAACTTTCTCCCGAAACCGACAAAGATTCTCCTTTCTCAAACCCTTCTCCTACCTCTACTGGACTATGCGGACGTTGCATATATGGATATTACATCCGAACAAACCATGAAACTGGAACGTCTGCAAAATGTATGTATTAGATTCATCTTCGGTTTGAGAAAATATGACCATATCACAGACTTTAGAAATGAACTAAAGTGGCTAACGATGACTCAGCGTCGTCATCTCCATATTCTCTCTCTTCTTTTCAATGTTCTGAATAATCCTGCTTCACCTGATTACCTTAAGTCCAACTTCACACCCCTGGCATCTCATGGCTTATCTCTACGTTCAAGTGGACGCCGTTTGTTAACCATACCCTCACATCACACATCTTTCTTCACTTCTTCTTTCACTACACACGCGGCTAGACTATGGAATAACCTTCCACTTCCTATCAGACTAGCTCCAACTATTCTCTCTTTCAAAAGTAAACTGAGGCATCATTACCTTTCCTTAAATAATCCATCTAACTGACAATCCCGTGGTTCCTTCCTTGTCCTTCATCCCATCCACATTTATATATGTATTTTTATGTATGTATAAGTATTCTATATATTATTATTATTTTCATATTTATTTATATTTTTCTTATTTTTCATACACCTGTATGTAATGTGTACATAAAATTAATGTCACAAGTGGTTGGTTGGCAGATATTGCCTACGGCAATAAACCAGCCATTTGGAAGATATGTTTTCTTTTCAATAAAGATTTTTTTATTTTTATTTATTTATTTTAACAATACAGAACCATAAACAATCGAACGAATCAGTGAGTGAAATTTAACGGACCCCAGAAAATGAAGACGCGCATGAGAATAACATCGACAGATGAAGTTCAGTAACAGTTTGGTAGAAACGCGTCGTGTCATGGGCATATTATTAAGATGTTAAATTTCCGTTTGTTATAGATTGTTACCCGATTTCAAACAGAACTATACAATTTGATAGATAGATAGTGGGTATTAGAGATTAGATACAGGCTGTATAACACAATGGAATCAATACTTGTAGAATATAATAGTGTATTATTATTAAATTGAGGCGAGGCTTGTGTTTTAATCCGTGTCTGATAGTCTGATCCCCAGACACCATAGAGAATTATCAAGAATGTGTATGCCACATAATAGTTGATCCAAAGAGTATATGTAGAGTGCCATTGTACACAACATAGAGACCAGTGATGTATATAGGGGGGGGGGGCGAGGGTACCCGCCCCCCCCCCCGAAATTTTGAACAATTCTTTAAAAAACGTTATTTTAAAACATGAAAGTTACTCAAGTTCATCACTTTACCTATTATTCAAAAAATTTTCGCCTGCGGCACTATTCTTCTTTGTGTTTTCTGCACACAATGTTGATATCAACCTAAAACACGACCTTTTTCACTTACATTCACGAAAAAATTTTGCCTGCGGCGCTATTACATTTCTTTTATTGTACGACCATCTTCAATTTTTTGTTGCTTCCACCCCCCCAGTCAAATATTAGATCGCCCCCCACCCCGAAATGAAATCCTATATACGCCACTGATAGAGACAATAGACAGGAGTGCGTTCTGAGTCGATTGTTTATGGGCCCGAGTCACCCGGTTGTGCGATTCAACGTATTCTGATACTACTCCAGGGTATTATTAATGACAAAAAACGTAGCCTTGAAAGGATGTTGCTATGTATGTATTATACATAATATAATAACTATATTATAGTAGAAGTGGATACCTATTCCACTAAATTCTCACATAGAAATATAGTATTATAATTAGGTATCTATTTTATTAGACAAAGAATCCAGGGATATAGAATTGATACAGAAGCCATGGCGTCGCCACAGTTTCGATTTGAAGCTGGGGGAGCAACACTAGTATTTCAGTAGAGACGTGGCGTAAAAAAGAGAAAAAATTTAGCAAAGAAATAGCGCCGCAGGCGAATTTTTTTGATTGAGTAAGGGACTTGCGCATATACAAAGAGTAATTTGTATCATGTAATAAAGATGTATGAATGTTTGTTCCACCAAACTTGGTACACAAATTCCTTGGTATCTGGAAACGAATACATTGTGGCAGAACTTCTGGAAATGTAGAACCTTCCGAGAAATTTTTCCTTCACCATCCAAACACAAACTTCTGGCGTTGCAAAGCACGGGTAGCTCGGCTAGTAACGTGAGCAGAATGGTGCTTATTATATTAATTTTCTTCTTCATATTGGTACTACAAAACTACTGATTAAAATAAAACAGTTTATAACAATAATAAAAGTTTATTGAAAATAAAATAATAAATACATACACTTATGTACAGTTCGGTAGTGTTACGGCAAAAGGCTGTTATTCTCATTTTTTGCATTGTTCAAGTTTGTTCCACAAAACTTTCAAAATAGTGTATTCTTTAAAATAAAACGCAAAGCAAACAAAGCGTCAGTGCGTGTTAATATAGTTACTTACGTGGCGTCATCCGTGTTTCGAAGCAACCCATTTAATATGTTACTTATCTTACTATTTTTATGTTTGTTTTTTGTATTTTATAGTACTTACATGCATTATCCCTGAATTGTGTATAATATTATAACTATATCTAAACATAGCCCCCATCGTAACTAGAAGTAAGAGTAAAAATACATACATTACAATGTACAGCTCGCAGGATAGAAACGTCCAAGATGATGTTCCCGACGCCAAGACCCAGCTTAGAAATAAGCTGGAGGAGGTAGAGGCAGAAAGAGAAACGAGTGCGGTGTGAGCTTGAGGAGAGTAATAGGGAACTTAAAGTAAAAAGCAAAGAAATAGTCTTTCTTAAAAAAAAGATAACACTATTAAACAAAAATGAAAAAGATCTCAATATTTATATGAAGTCCAACTTAGTGTTGAAGCTGGGTATGGAGGCAAAAGATTTACTAGCAAGATAGAGAATTAAGAGAATTTAGTCAGAATAACGAATTGATGTTATCTAAACTTAAAGAGGTACAGGAGACGAATAGGATATTGAGGTTAGTATATGATAGTGTTTATGAAAGGTTGGAACAGGAAGATGTTTTTTGAAGAATTTTATAAACTAGATGTTAATTCAAAGAACACTTTACTTTTCAAATGTATTAAACACAAACCCATCTCAAGGATTAGGAAAAATTCTGTGAAGCACAAAAATGCTACATACAAGTATAGTGTTTCAAGAAATGGCAGTGAGCAACAAGTCTGCAAAAAGGCACTGTGCAGCTTGTACCAAATTGGCATAAAGAAGCTGGATATTATTAAGAAGCGGGTTGATAGTGGAGTGACAGCTCCTCCCAAGGATCGCAGGGGCAAACATTCCAGTAGACCACATGAAGTGACTGATGAGGTACAAAAAAAAGTTATTGACCACATCAATGAATTTCCAGTGGAAGAATCCCACTATTCTCGCAATAAGAACCCAAACAAGAAGTATTTGTCTCCGCTACAAAACCAAACTAAAATGTACAAGCTGTACCTATATAGAAGAATGCGAAAAACAAAACTTATCGGATAATTTTAAAATAAAAAAGTGCACATACTGCCATATCTTCGCAACACATTTTAATCTATCCTTCGGCTATCCAAAAAGTGATACCTGCAATGTTTGCGACAGTGAGAAAAGTGATCTTGATCATCAAACAAATTTTACGGCAGCCATTGCAGCCATGAGGTGCGACAAGGAGAAGGCCAAAAAATCAAACGATGTGATATTTCTCACTATGGACCTTCAACAAACTATGCCCCTACCAAAAGTACCTTCTTCAAAAGCTTTCTACCTACGACAATTGTGGTTCTACAATTTTGGAATACACATTATATCGAATAAAAAGAGATCTCAGTTGAAAATGCGCCAGAGTCAATGCAGTTAGAAATTATCGACATTCAAAACGACCAAGATTTACGCAACGAATTCAACGAAGGAGACTTGGTGAACTTTTACCGCTGCATTGATAAAAATATGTACAAAGAGTTGCGCATAAACGCTCCGAAATGTGCCAGCTTATTTGGTTCGACCTACATATGTGAGCAAACTTTTTCAATACTAAATAATAATAAAACAAAAAATCGGAACCGCCTTGCAAATGAAAGTTTGGAAGCAGTTTTAGGTGTTGCTACAAGTAAATTTGAGCTAAATATATGCCAGGTAGGCTTACATAGGACCTACCCATGTGGAGTGTGCCAGGTACGGTTTACAAACCGCTGTTACGCGCACCAAAGTAATCTAATCATGCAAGAAGCCTCGAATAATATCACTGCAGCAAAAATATTTTTGCCAATGTACAGCATATATCGACTTTCTTCTCCAGATCAGCTAAATGATCGCAAATATTAGATAGGCTTGAAGGCAACTTTTTTGTTCATACTCGCGTTATGAGTAGGTTTGTTATTATTATTTTACCTGTCAACTTAATATAATTTAATAATATGTATTTTCTTGCAAAACTCACACGCACGTTGTGGCATATGCCATCAACGCTTGACCACACAAAAGATCGGGACGCCCAATAAATGTCCCAATCATTTATTTTGCCTCCATCGCCTGAAAGAAAAGGCTAAGTGGAGTGTATGGAGCACAAAGAAGCAACTGAAAAAAATGATACATCTGCAATCAATCAAGCGTGTGGGTTTATTAGATTACTAAAAAATAGTGACTTTTTATATTGGTTAAACTTCTTTCATAAAGTAATGCCAATTGTTGACATTTTATTTAATCAGATTCCAAAGGATTCGGTTAATTCCTCTACTATGTTTGATATAAATAATAATATTGTCAAGTCTATAAAAACAATTTGTAAACACATAAAGTGCGTGTTACTTAACTGGAGTCATACTGTATGAATTGTCGTACTATGTTTCTCAATGAATTGGACACTAGGGCCGGATAAACTAAAAGTAATGGCTTATAAGAAAAGAAATTCTGAAAGTTGCGTATGCCCTGATAATAAAAAGGGAAACGCAGTCACCAGCAGAAAATTGGAGGTCATGCCATAACTATGATTGTGAATCACATAGCTTCCCGGATGGATAAGATTGTAACACATTCATAAAATAAACTATTTTTTTTATTTCATCAAATCAAAAAATAGTTGGATGGTCCATCACGCCGGAGTAAAGGTCAGAGTATCATTCCTTTAGTTCCTTCCTTTTTTTGGTTATGTTTTCTATACATTGGTATGTCAGGAGAGCGTATGACAGACATTGCGGAATGTAAATGTTTCAGTTTGATTTTATGTTAAGTTAATTTATTTCCACTGTGTGCCCTGCGCTAAATCGTATCTACATTTATACTATTATAAAGTTGCATTGCGGAAAATTCGCTACGCAAAAGTGCTGCATTGATCGGTGTACAATCACGTCTCAAAAATGTTTTCCGAACACCTGGTCGAGTACGGCATATATCCAACATCGCAGAAAATCACACTCGATCACGTCTCTGGTTTCGGCAAGGCAAACTTTACACTGATGAGCTCCAACAACAGCAACGTCGGTGTGCCCGTGATGGAGTCCAAATTCAACAGCGTCAACGCAGTGGTTATGGCCAACCTGAGAATGCATCGCGTCGATCTCGACATCAGCAAGGGTGGACGAATGACTCCAGAAGCGACGGCCGCATTCGTGTATCTCATCAACATGATCATATTGAAGCGAGTCGAGGTGTTGATGTACATGGACAATCAAGACGTTTGCCTGAGTAGAGCCATCCACGACGAACTTCAAAATCTGTTCGAGTCGGAGGAGTGCACCGACATCAGAAAAATAGCCGCATGGTCTAGGGTGGACGATGAGGCGATAGATATGTCCGATGTTAAATATAGTAATAAGAGTAAGAAATCAAAGGGCTGCGATTTATCCGAGGAGATTGAACAATTGATCAAAGACTGCGATCACGTATACCAAACACCTGAACCGTACGTGAGAAAACCAAAGAAATCACCATCATCACGCAATGAACAACAGCAACATCAACAAATTATTAAAATTTTTTTTTTTTTTTTTAAATCAAAAAATAGTTGGATGGTCCATCACGCCGGAGTAAAGGTCAGAGTATCATTCCTTTAGTTCCTTCCTTTTTTTGGTTATGTTTTCTATACATTGGTATGTCAGGAGAGCGTATGACAGACATTGCGGAATGTAAATGTTTCAGTTTGATTTTATGTTAAGTTAATTTATTTCCACTGTGTGCCCTGCGCTAAATCGTATCTACATTTATACTATTATAAAGTTGCATTGCGGAAAATTCGCTACGCAAAAGTGCTGCATTGGACCGCGTGTAGGTAGATGAGATAAATGTAGGTAGATATACACGTGGGAAGTAAATTGAATATGCTTACAAAGGGTAAGGGGGATGTTTTTTATGGGGTTCAGTTGTCACGAAGAGTAGAAACTTATTTCGCATGACGCAGTTGTTCATTCTTTTTCAGATAGGTAGATCGATCGCAATTTTCTTGGGCACTGTGATTCGATTGCCTTGAGGAATAGTTCATGAGCAGCTGCTCATATTTTAAAAGGATGTGATCACTCTTTGTGACACAATATTCGAGATATATTCGGCCACACATTAAAATTCAAAATTCGCGTGCACATGTTCATTAGTATTGCCACTGGGAAGTAGGTAGGTAAGTGATTGGTGAAAATCTAGTTGTTCTTGACAAAATAGGACATTATTAATTTGTTTCTCGTTGAATACATCCAATATGCCGGAATTAAAGGCCAAATTAATTGCCAAAAGGGGTACATTAAAGGGACAATTGACAAGGTATGCGGATATTGTTAAGCAAGATGATGTAGATATTTCTGAATTGGAGGTTAGAACACAAAAGATTGAATTAGTTTTTAATAGATATGAAGAAATTCAGGATCAGATAGAGGAAGTGGAAGAGACAGAGGAGGCGGATAGAGTAGTTTACGAAGATTTGTACTTTGCATCAGTTGCAAAGGCAAAACAACGAATGAATAAGGCAAATTCCGCAACGGCAAAATTCAAACTAACACCCTTACAGATTCCCACTTTCTTCGGGTCTTACGATTCTTGGCTTCATTTTAAGGAGGCGTTTCAATCTTTAGTTGAGGGAAACCAATAAATTGTTAAATTCAAGAACACATCCCACATCACACTTGAACACATCCCTGTCCAAGATGGTGAAGCAAGTGTTGAAGTCATCCAGGAATTACAATTAAGAATAAGCCACTTGGAGTTACAAGTGGCTAACATTCCATCACACTCTTAGGCGAATAATATTACAATAATATTTTTTTGCTAAACTCACGTGCACGTGGTGGCATATGCCATCAACGCTTGACCCCACAAAAGATCGGGACGCCCAATAAATGTCCCAATCATTTATTTGCCTTGATCGCCTGAAAGAAAAGGCTAAGTGGAGTGTATGGAGCACAAAGAAGCAACTGAAAAAAATGATACATCTGCAATCAATCAAGCGTGTGGGTTTATTAGATTACTAAAAAATAGTGACTTTTTATATTGGTTAAACTTCTTTCATAAAGTAATGCCAATTGTTGACATTTTATTTAATCAGATCCAAAAGGATTCGGTTAATTCCTCTACTATGTTTGACATAATTAATAATTTTGTCAAGTCTATAAAAACAATTTGTAAACACATAAAGTGCGTGTTAATATAGTTACTTAACTGGAGTCATACTGTATGAATTGTCGTACTATGTTTCTCAATGAATTGGACACTAGGACCGGAAAAACTAAAAGTAATGGCTTATAAGAAAAGAAATTCCGAAAGTTGTGTATGCCCTGATAATAAAAAGGGAAAACGCAGTCACCAGCAGAAAATTGGAGGTCATGCCATAACTATGATTGTGAATCACATAGCTTCCCGGCATACGTGAACCATTACTCGAGATCACATAGTGACAAAAAATATTCAACGCAGGATTTAAGCAATTAAAAAACGTATCGCTTGTACGAGAAGTATTGTACTTCTGAAAATATACAAACGAAACGTGAATGCTCTGTTAATTTCTTTTTGTAGAAAATATGTAAATTTTTATTTAAAGTTGCATGGATTTTTAGATTATTCCGGGAGTTCAAATCCTTTAGTATATAAACCTTCCGAGCAGACAATGTGTCAACCAAATTGTTGGCAGAAGTGTACAGAAAGGTTCAATAATAAAAATACATGCCAAAAGACATTGACAGAGTATCTGTAACTACAGATGTTTGGAGTTCGGATAGTAATGTATCTTATATAACAGTGTATAGTAATAAGAACTGGACGAATTTCAATAAACGGGTACAAGAAAAAATATTACCCACTTTACCCAATAATTCTACAGTAGTCATGGATAACGCCTCTTACCATAATTGGTATTTGAATTAATAAAATGCCGACAGTTTCTACGACTAACTCCGAAATACAAAAATGGCTCGACCCTAAAGGTTTAGCATATACGAAGGATATGGCTAAGCAGGGTATTTAGTCTGGGATTTGGTGGAGTCTCGAGAAAGACATTACGCAAAACGGGATTACGCCAAAATCATATCGTCGCTGAGGAAGATACCCGACGCTGAGAAGAGCAAACGCTACGTCGACGTGTGGCATTATTTCATGAAAAAGTGCGAGGTTCATCACTACTTGTGTCCACACACCATAGCCGAAGTGAACAAGGGAATACATACGATAGGCAAGCGACTGATCAACGAGGTGGCCAATCTAGAGGCACAAATGTCCGACTACGATCTGACGGACGGCGGCATCAAATTCACATTGGAGGAGACCAAGATGTTTTTCAATTTCATGCCGCACATATCCACCGCCACGATCGATTCGATGAAGTCCATTCAATTGGCCCTCGGATCGGAGTACAATCATGTCTCAAAAATGTTTTCCGAACACCTGGTCGAGTACCCTAATGTCGGAGGGAGCTCCTCCAGACCCGTGGCCACCAGATGGCTCGGAATCGGATGGATCCATGGTTTCCGTTCCAGATATCGTTTATTGTTTATTGTTTATTGTTGTATATCGTCCTTAGACCCTATGTCGGGCACTTGGACTCGTCAGTTTTACATAATTATATATATAACAATTAAGGCAATAATAACAACAAATATGCACAATATCAATGCTAAGGAGTGTAAAGGGCTCTGTTAGCATTTCGTCAGTGACATAGTGTGAGCAAGACAAAAGATTGTGAAAGCACAATAAACAATCATTGATATAGTTCAATGCTGAAGTGAATGTAAATGGTTCATTCCAGCATTTCGTCGACAGAGTAAAATGATTTATCAACGAGGTACGTTTTCACTGCTTCCCTAAATTTACTATCACTCAGAGACTTCATTTCTTCAGGCAACTTGTTGAACAGGCGCACACTGAGGCAAACAAAACTTTTTGACAGCTTTGCCAATCTGTGTTTTACGGGTCGTATTCTTCCCTTGGAGCGAGTGTTGTAGTCGTGATAGTCTGAGTTAAGAGGGGTGTTGGGCATATTCTTGCGTGCAAAGAGCAAGCATTCATAGATGTACATGCCAGGAAAAGTGAGTATACCGAGTTCTTTAAAACAATTCCTGCATGACTCCCTTGGCCCCATGCCTTTTAATGTTCTAATGGCACGTTTCTGGAGTATAAAGATTCTGCACCAATCAGCCCCTCCGCCCCAGAATAACACTCCATACGACATAATGCTCTGGAAGTAGGCAAAGTACACAGTCCTGGCTGCAGCCTCACCACAGGTTTCCTTTACCTTTTTTATGGCATAAATTGCCGAGCACAGTTTCTTGGATATTGCCTCAATGTGCGGTGTCCATTGCAGCCTTGCGTCAATTTTTACACCTAGAAATTTTATGTTGTCTACCACCTCCAGTTTTCGCTGGGAAAGGCCAGACATTACCGGATCATCCTCTAAGTTTCTCTTCAGAGAAAAGTGAACCGCACCCGTTTTCGTCACATTCAATGCGAGTCCGTTATCCCCGAACCACTCACCCACCCCATCCAGAGCTTTAAGGGTCAAGGCAAGGGCATTTTCCTTATTATATTTTTCTTTAATTACAATTGATGTGTCGTCTGCAAACATAATTACCTTTTGATCTTTGGAGACACACTCTGGCAGATCATTTACATATAATAAAAACAGTATTGGCCCTAATATGGATCCCTGAGGCACTCCACGACACACCCGTGCTTCATTGGACCGAGCACCATTGATTTCCGTTACCTGTTGTCGATTTTGGAGGTACGATTTGAAGAAACTACATGCATTACCGGTGATTCCATAATAGTTAAGCTTATTGACAAGAATGTCATGGTCGACGCAGTCGAATGCCTTGGAAAGGTCGCAGAATACTCCATAAGCATCCGACTTACCGTCCAGTGACTCAAGGATCGTTTGAACAAGAGATGCTACACCATCGGATGTGCTCTTCCCCTTCTGAAAACCGAACTGTTGGGGGTGTAATATACTATTTTCAACTAGATAGTGGGTGAGCTGCTCGGCGACAACCTTCTCAAATATTTTGCTTAATACAGGCAGTATTGAGATTGGTCTATAGTTACTGGGGTCTGCTTTGTCACCCTTCTTATATATTGGTATAACTTTTGACATTTTAAGCTTTTCAGGGAATACGCCCTGTTCCATACACTGATTGAGAATGTTGGTGATTGAAGGGGCGAGTCCGTTAATGATTAATTTCAGAAAGTGGGTGGACATATGCCATAGATCATCAGATTTTTTTGTTTTAATATTTTTACATAGTTTAATTATTTCTGACTCTGTGATATTTCTAAGTTTAAAAACAGTATTGGGTATACGAGTTGGAGTTAGATGCTTCATTGCTTTTTCTGTTGACGTCTTATGTGTAATTGAGGATGCTATATTTACAAAGAAATCATTGAAGCTGTTGGCAGTTTTCAACTTATGGGATTCATTAAAACAGTTCAAGTTATCATCGTTAGTTCTATTATCTCTACCAGTTTCACATTTTATTATATCCCACGTGGTTTTAATAGGATTTTTTGATTTATTTATTTTATCTGCTAGATATTTTTTCTTGGCTTCACCACAGACCTTTCTGAACACCGCACTGTAAGTCCTAATCTTATGTTTCAATGTCTCAGAGTTGTCAAATTTTTTCCTGCTGTACAATTCAAACAATTTTCTTCTAGATACTACAATACCAGGAGTTGCCCAGCTATCAAATGACTTACTGGTCTTAACTTTTATCGTTTTAATTGGAAAATGATTATTTACTTCGAGCATTAAAGTTGAAAAAAAATCATCAAATTTCTTATCTGCAGAGCATTGTGGGTGGGTGGGATTTACACTTTTGATAGATTCTATAAACTGTTTAACTTTGTCTTCACTGTACGTACGTTTGGTGATAAGTTTGTGACTAGATATTTTATTGGTTATTTTAGTTTGGGTTTCAAATTTAATCAATTGGCCAGAATGATCTGATCTAACAAAGTCCATAAGTTGAGCGTGTGTTACCTCAGTATTCACAAATATATTATCAATGCACGAGGAGGATTTTCTAGTAACTCGTGTTGGTTCATGGATACAGCGTCTCAACAGGAAGGTATTCATTAAGTCAATAAAAAAGCTACACTCTTTCGAGGTTTTGTCAAAGTGGACATTGAAGTCACCACATACTACAATGACTCTGTTGTTTTTGCAAGTGGCTCGAGTCAGAGCACTCTCCATGGTATTGAGAAAGGTTTCAAAGCAACCAGATGGAGGCCTATACACTGATAAAACAACAATACTATTATTTACTTCTACACATGATAATTCACAATGATTTTCTACAGATAATTTAACAATGTCTGATCTGTTTTTTGATTTAAGTTCATTTTTGACCATTATTAAGGATCCTCCTCTAATTCTTCTTTCCCTACAGAACTGACTGATAATATTATAGTTGGATATTTTATAGTTCGTTACTTCTAATTCGTTAAGCCATCCTTCAGTAAAACATAATACATCTATTTGAGGGAGCTCGGGTGATGTGTAAAGTTCATGCAGTTTCCCCTTCCCATTTAGTCCTTCTGCATTCTGGTGGGCAACACAGAAGAGTGTCGCTACATCATCGCGGCCGCCGAGGTGTGGTGGATTCCGCGACTCTTGCATAAAAAAGGCCCGCTTGAGCCTGCCACAGCTATCGGTGTTGCATCATTCACAATATTTTCACTCAGTTTAATTTGTATGATATTTCTACTTATTTGTGTCTTATTATTTACGTGCATCATGATACTCTCATGGAGCCTTTGGTCATTGTAGTTCGATTCTATTATATGTGTGTGGCTACACATTCTTATTATGTTATATAACAAACAGTTTATCTTATATATTATGTTATTCCTATAAATATCTTTCTTGTTGTACTTTAGCGTTGTTATGTATAAAGTGATTCCCATCTGCTCACTTCGTTCCACAATGCTTTCTATAGTCTGTTTATATTGTCTAGCCCACTCTGCATTTGAGTCTTCTCCGACCGCCAGTACAATAACGTCATTATATCGTGCTCTATTCAAAGCATCATTTATATCGTGCAATAAGTTTCTAATTTTGGCTCCCGGTTTAGTCACACAGCTGATATCATAATTGAGGTTTTTATATAAGCTAAATCCCAATCCCCTCGCGCTTCCGTCACCGATGATAAACATTTTGGGGTCTGATCTCTTTTCCGACCGCCCAGGCTTCTGTGGTACTTTATTATCGTTACGGGTTTGGGTTTCGAACTCTTCATATAAGTTGTCATAGGCTGATCTCTCTGTGGGTCTCTTCTTGTTTTCAAACACACAATCGCCACAGTCGCTATCCTTCGGGGCGCACGGCGGAACAACCTGCGCATTCTGACGGTCCAGGTAGTTTTCTACCACTTTATATAGCTCATCGTAAGTGCTCCGCAGAGCTTTATTAGTTTCTTGAGCCTCCTGAAGCTTACATAATATTATTTTGTTATCTTCTATGTATTTCCTCATTTCTCTCTCCCTCTCATCACCTCTTCTATTAAAGTCCATTTTCATATTATCAATTTCTACTTTCTTAGCCTTAATATTAACCTCCAAAGTTTTGTTTATCTCTCTATACTGGTCTAATTTTTTCTTCTGCTTTGATAATATTTCTATTTTCCTTTTAAGCAGAACTATTTCTCTATTTTTTAATTTAAGATGCCTATTACTCTCCTCCAACTCCCCCTTCACCTTCTCTCTCTCAGCATCCACTCTTTCCAGTTCAGTTCCCATATCTGGAGTGTCATTTCGTACGACCAGCTCCTGAGAGGTATCCACCATTGTGATGTATAGGTTTCTACTTTGGCTCCGAGTGGCTATGGGAGGCATGTCTGAAGATGTTTATTCAAACAGAAAATCGGGATGCCTACTTCACCTTCCCATTATGTGACGGTGAAGGCCAAATCTCGAAGCTTAAAAAGAATACGATCATCCAGCGATGATGAACCTCAAGATAAATCATCTGCTCCCGCCCCCATCCCCCCTGAAAATTCCTCTTCTTCTTCTAAAACTACTGATGAGTTAACCCCTTCTCCCAACGCAGCCCCTTCCACCAATAGTATCCCTGCAGCCCGGTATACCGAACACTCGGTGGGCCCTTTCATAGTCTTTGTCTCGAACCTTGATAACACCCCCTTACACCCAATTAATTTTGTAAAATTTAAATTACCTTTGCTTTTACATATCTAAATCTATCATTTAATAAATTTCTCTATTTCACTCGTCTTTCTTTAAACAACTGTGCATCTTAAACTATGCGCTGTAGGTGTAAAATTTTAATCTCAAGTTAGCAAAAATTAACCCACCATTAAATATGTTCCGTAAAATATTGCCGTAAATACCTTAATTGAGGAGTTATTCGACATCAAAAGAGAAAAATAGGAATATTTCAATTTGTTGAGAAAATTCATATGTAATTGGCAGTGTCTGTATCATAATTATTTTTTGATGTACAAATGAGTATTTATGCTCAAACGACGCAGAATATCACGTACTTCAATTTATAAGAAAACAATATTTTCCTAGAAAGCATCGTTTAGAAGTTATTAGTGAAAAACTGAAAAAAGTACAAAAATGTTTCGGTTTTTGGGTCAGCCTGTACTTAGCACAAGCGCAAATTTGGTGCAAACTTCAAGAAACCTTCTTTGGATGTTAATGAAGAGATTAAAACAGTTTCCAGCTTTCCGAGAATTATTTACGCTATAAATCTCGTTTTACTGACCTAAGTAGTAGTAGTAGTAGTACTAGCCATAGTATTAGCGATATATCCACATATGAAAAGCCGAACGTTTCTTCCGATGCTTCACGAAGTGGGACTTGTAAAATTTTTCATAGCAGCAATAGTAGTTAGTAGTAGTAGTAGTAGTGGCCGTAGTACTAGATAAAGTTTTGAAAAATTTTACAAGTCCAAACCTTACATATATACGAATGCGACGTCATGAATTTTTTACTTAGCTGCACTGTGTGGAGTCGTCGAATACGATACTACACCATCTTTGTCGGTCTATCGTCCGCGTCCACGGCGTGTTGTTTCAGCGTTATGTACGAAGTGTTCTCGGGATTCAGATCGCTCACTTTGAACGGCGACGACGACGGTTTCAATTCGCCCGTGTGTTTGGCATAATATTCCACGAGTCGACTCTCCAAGTGTGAAGACATTGCAGGCTTTGCAGTAGTAATATCGATCAAATCTCGTTTGGATATTTTTCTGCCGTCGTTGTCCACTGCAGTCCAACGAATAATGTTGGATTGGTTTTTATCGACGTCGATCGTGTTGAACGTGATGTATTCTTTCGTCAATATGTTGAGTGCCGAGAGGATGGTGAACGTCGTGTCGTTTATTTCGTACGGCACCACATGCGGCGCTCTGCCCGTAGTGTAACTGTCGAGAATGGAGTTCATGCCGAGGCTGAGACAAGTCTCTAGGAATCGATTCTCGGACAACACTTGGATGGCAGGCGTCGAATTAGGCGAACATTTCATACCTCCCTCCGGATTGAGAATGTACAATTCACCGCGACATGCCCACACGTACCAATCGAACGGCCGTACGACTATGAGCCGGTTGCATACGTCCACCGTCGATTTGTCGTAGATGAGAAAGGCGGTTGGCTCGAATTCGGATCGTCGGATCGCCTCGTCGACGACGCTCTCTAGGCTGGCCTTACTTTTAAACTGGTACATGTAGTAAAAACAAATTATAGTCACGATTATCACAGCGGCCGTTACGAAAACGTCGTTTATATGCATGCTGCTTCCATGTGGAGCGATCATTCGTAGTCACGAGCCTATCTTTAAAAGTCGTTTATCGATTCAACGCACATGTCATCGTCGGCATTGAAACGCCGAAGCGGCGAAGACGAAGACGAATTGATCGCAGCAGCTGTAACCATTGCCACTATTGACGACGATGAAGACGAATCCACCACCACCGATAACACAAGACTTTCAAAAAAGAGGATACGATATGGCGATGATGATGATGATGACTACAACAACAGCATCAGCAACCACTTCTTCAATATCAACAATAATAACGACAATGAATACTTCAACAATAACAACAACACCGATGGACACTTTAATAATAATGGCAATAATAATACTAATACCACTAGTATAATCGCAGACAATCGTTTCGCTAATCGTAGAAGAACCAACAATGCACTGCCGAACGATACGTGCGAACGGACGATCGCTCTGGAGACGAAACTCATGAACGAATACCTGCCGAAGCGGTACGCCTACAAAATGGACAAAACGGCGACGGTGATTGTTTCGAGAGCACTAAACACATCGTACGTGTGGCCCAAAGACAATCCGCTCACCATCGAACGACTGGAGGAGTACTTATTTATTTATTTATTGTCGGATGTTCGCTTTGGACTTGGACTGTCCGTGTAGGAAGAACGGCGGCGATGCGGCCATAGAACACTTGAGCGAGAGCGTCGTCGTAGCCGTGGTGGAGGAGTTGAAGGGGCTGTTCGATCGTATGTTTGGCATACGCAACGCGATATTCATCGTGTGGAGAAACAAATGCGGTTTTCACATATACACCGACGTGTCGATCTCCATGCCGACGCATCTCTTTGTCAAGAAGCAACTGGAGGCCAGTGCGGCGTTATTGAATCAACCCGTCATCGTGGAAGTGCCTAGAGTTATGCCGTTGCCGTACTCTGCGAAGGAGACCTGTCGTCCGTACCGGCCGGTGAGCATGAGCACCAAAATGAATTGCATACCGGTGACCGTCGTGGAGAATCAAAACTTCGTGGAGCTGTTTACGTTTCAAAGGTTCGCCGTGGACGGTCGTACGGCGGCCAAGATCGGCACCATTCTCGGCGATGAGTTTCTAGTGAAATTGACCAAACACTCGGTGCGCAAGAGCAGTCCTCAGCTGGTGAACGTGTCGTCTATCGCGCTATGTGACAACTTACAATACATGACTCAATTCCAAGATTTCGTCACTACGATGGCCGCTCAATACAACGCCGACGTGACCAACATACAAAACATCAGCTTTGAAGAGTACACCCAAGAGGAGCGAGCTCAGGTGCGAATGTTTATGGGGAAAATCAATCGATTGTTCGGTACGGCCGGCGACGAATCGTGCGATACGTTCATACGACTCGCAGCCATGGACTATGGGGGCCTACACATGCAACCGTTCATAGCGGCTCTGTTTCTCAATATGAGAGATAACAATATGTTTGTCGTGTACGATCGTTTTCGAATGCTGATGAAGACGATATTCGCCAACGTGATGAAGGACTACAAGTCGATCAAACAATTCGTCGAACTGGTGAACGTGCACACGTTTCAGGCGTACACCGCCGAGGGATGCGACAACATTTTGAAGCATTTACACTTTTTGATCAGCCACAACGTCGATCCCACGTACAATTTGAACAAGAAAATCGACGTGATCATGGAGAAGATGACCGACATGACGGCCGAGAAAATGTTGGAATTCATACAAAAGAGTTGCGTGGGCAAGGACAAGAGCAAAGTCGAGGCGATCATCAACGATCTGATTGAGAAGTTTCAAACGATATTCCACGAGTTGCGCATACTGTACTACGATCAGCCGTCGTCGCTGCATTATTACTTGGATCAAGTCAACGGCGCTTCGTACGAGTCGGTGTCTCGCCTCACCGACGACATGTATCCGAAGGTGGTGCGCAATTGGGTCGGTTTCTCACCGGTGGCCAACAACGCGCTGAAAAACAAATTTGAAAAATCACGAGCGATGTACATCAACGAGCCGGTGGATTTCACAAAAACCGAATACATGTACGCCACGACGGTGGGTGTGTTCAATAGTGCCGTGGGACTGTATACGGCTCACACTCGTTTCTTGCGCTTCAACAAGTATCGCAAAACGTCTATATGGCCGCACGAACGCAAGCCTGCCATATCGTACGATCAGAACGAGACCATTGTGGATCACTATCACGTCGTCCAACATATGATAATGAACGATCTACACAATAAACTGTTTGAATTGTACACCCACTGCGTGTTCGCACCGGCCATCATACAATTGCACCACGTGAACATGATCGAGGAGCGATACATCGGCAAGATATTCTCGTTGCTCTCCAATCACCACAAGACCGACAACTTTGATTGTGCCAAGTTTCTCATTGAATACTATCCGTTCAATCCGAAGATTGTGTATTTGATCGTGCACCTATGCAACGAATACGGAGGTCTAGAGATATTCTTTTCGTACGAATCGATGCGTTCGAGAATCTTTCAGAACAACCAAGCGACGTGGTCGGAACGTTTCAAGAGCATAATGGACAACGCCATTTACGACGACACCAAACCCACCCAACTGGAGAAGTTGTTGAGCATGAGCGGCGAGAATATAGCGAACATCAACACGGCCACCTATCTGTCGGTGACCGTCGTTTTGGTGTGCATATGCAAATGCGAGACGTTCGACGAATTCACTAGCTCCTTCAACATTTCATTATCGAGTCCCGGCACCCTGCATCCGATGTACAACGATTTCGAGACGAAAACCAGTCTCGCCTCGATGAAGAGCAACATGCTGCGAGCGAAACTAATAGTGTTTGGCGACAATCTCACGCCGTTTCAAGACTCGCTCGTCGACGAATTACTCAGCATATGTATGTCGGCCGACTTCAAACCCGAGACGGTGGTGAATTATCTTACGGCCGTCGGTGCATTGTTCATTCCCATCAACGTGCTGAAGAAGTTGCTGCTCATACACGGCGATCAAGACGTAGGCAAGAGTTTGTCGTGCAAGAAAATCACACACATTGCCAGTCCGTCGGTGGCGCGATTCGAAGACATATCGGCCGTGATGGCGAGATCCTCTGCCTCCGAGTACTCGTTGATCGTGTTGAACGAGGCGCGATCGTTGGATGCCTCCCAATTGAAGATTGTCACCGGCAACGATGACATCTCGGCGATGAAGTTCTACAGTCAAAAATACGAACTGCAACAGATGCAAACGTTGATGTTCGGCGCGACCAATGTTCACATCGCATTCAAGGGACGAGAGGACATCGACAAGACTTCAGTGTCCAGATTGTACGCTATAATGTTTACGGGCAGCAACGTGCCGGCCGAGACGCATCATTCGAGTTTTCTATCAATGATGGTCGAGGGTCGCTACTATTCGGGCGTACTGTCGAGTGTGTTTGAAACGGCGGCCGACTCTCTGCGCTGGCTATCGTTCGGCATGTACATGAAGGGACGCGACACCAACTACTTTCCCAAATTGGACTTGACGTGCGACACGTGTCGAGACTACCAACACACCGTCTACTACAACAACAGTTGCCTGTACAAATTCATGACGGACTCGGGCATAGTGGCGGCGCCCGGCTTCACCATCACCAAGTCGCGACTCTTCGATATCATCAGTCAGAATTTGGACAAGAACGGCAAGTTTTCGTCGATGAACGTGTTCAAGGTGGCGTTCGAGAAACAGTACAACATGTCGTTCGCCAACAGTACGCACATTAATAATTTCCAACAGATCGGTCTCATACAACACATCATCGACAACATGATGGTGATCGAGGAGGCCGGCTCAATCATCACGTCGGACGACATCCTACTGAGAGCGCGTCGATACACGTTAGAGCGTTGGCTCTGAAGGAACTCTCCAACATGCCACAAAACATGGAGATTGAACGGAATCGCATACCGATCTGAGGCACTTGCATCGCCTTCGACTTTGACAAATTGTTCTCTTTATGATAGAACGCGCCGGACAACAGACATCCGAACGATATGCCGACGGCATGCACACACTCGTAGTGTATATAGTTCACTAGAATCTTATTGATGGCGAGCATCGTTTCCTTTATGGTGTTTCTGAATCGTAAGATACTCAGCTTTGAGAATAAGTGTCTTAGGAGGATACTGGGTATCACATGGCAAGAACGTAAAACCAACGAATACGTTCGACGGCGTTCCCAGCAACGATCAATCCTGTCAGTAATACAGGAAAGACGTTGGTCGTGGCTGGGCCATGTTTTGCGAATGCCCAACGACAGCTGGCCAAAGAGAGCGCTGTTTTTCCACCCACAGGGGTCCCGACGCCCCGGAAGACCCTCTTTCACAGTGCACCGTTCCTATGACAACGAGATCAGAGCGTTAGGAATGACGTGGAGAGAGGTAATATCACTCGCACAAAATCGCTCTGAATGGAGACGCCTGGTAGCCTCCCTGTGCTCCCGAATGGAGACATAAAGGGCGTAGTAGTAGTAGTAGTAGTAGTTTCTGAATCGCACCGGGTACTCGAACAACAGTATGTCGTAGTCGTCGCCCAGATATTGATTCAATTTATTCGCGAAACCGTACACACCGCTCTTGTTGCTGTACATTCCTCCGCCACCGATGAACCACGATCAATTTGTCCTGTTTAGACTTGGGCGTCGTATAGAGCGTAGTCTTTTCACCGTGCACGGCGTTCTTGTTGGCCGCGTACTCGTGCTGCGGACAAAACATCGCTATGATGGGTTTCAAGGGTCCCGGCGATATGGCTATCCATATTATAAAAATCAATATCAACGCTGTAATAGCTATGGAAACCACTAGCGGCACCAGCTATACCACCAATATAAATCTTATATATTATATCCCGTGAATAGCAATATACCCACAGAGCGATGTCTCAACACAGGACCATTTAGCTTCTAGGGAGACATAAATAGTTATATCCAATTTGCTCTAATTTCTGTTTCTAGTGTGAATAATTTTAATGTATATAATATTTCAATACTCATTTCTTTATTTTTCAATATTTATCATTGTATAGCTAGGTAATTTCATTATATTTAGTAGTAGTAGTGTATTGAATGTATTATTGTTATATTTTCCTGAAATAAATAAATAAATAAATAAAAACAACCTGGCGGTGAGTCAGTCCTCCGTAAGTCGCTGTGTCAACAGTCTCGCGGGCTATTAATGATGCTCTGCTGATGGAGTGGGTAACATTCTCAATGACAAGAGAGGAGAGATATGCCGTAAAACAAAAATTTGCTGATGAAAACCAGCCCTGTCCTGGAACAATAGGTGTGATGATTGCACACACGTTGCAATCATCACACCTCCCAAACATGAAGAAGCTATACCTTTAACCATTACGGTTATTGGTTGAGCCATATATTTGTGATAGAAGTGAATTTAGCTTCGTATCCACATTTTGAGCAATGAACTGGAGCAGATCTGAATACATTAGAGTTGTTCGCAGATTGCAAGGTGCTTTCGTCTCCTTTGCTCCTATCCATAGTGCCTACTGTTTCCATCTCTTTCTCGCCTCACCTAATTGTAAATGTCAAAACTTAACAAAGACAAAAAAGATATACCCCAGTTCAATTTGATACCTTATACGTCACGCATCTGTTGTTTTCTGCTCTCCGCTTTCTTTTGAATATCGCCTCGATTCATAAACCTAATCTCACCGCATCTAAGCAATCATTTGGCTTATAATTATAATAACAACGTTGTGATATTTTGGAATACTCGACTTTGTGTTGTGTTGTGCATGTTATTTGGAGACAACGACAGGATTTTGGGCATTTCCCTTCAAGCCTTTTCCTCGCCATCCAGAAGGTAAGATTTTTGCATATTTGCGTTAAACTCTTATTGTTGGAATTTGTTCTAGTAACATTGCTCAAAATAATTCGCCATACCAGTTATCACTCAATGAATGTGCAAACGGTAATACATACAATACCAAATTATCACCATTCTTTTTTGAGTGATTGAACAAAATTATAATTCTGAAGACCTTTTACACTGTTATTTGGATTAGATAACAGTAAATCTCAAAATTGAAAGACTTAATGACGTCATCCTGGAATTACAATTAAAAATAAGCCACTTGGAGTTACAAGCGGCTAACATTCCATCACACTCTTAGGCGAATACGATATTATATCCCAATATGTACACATTATTGAAAATATTGGCAGTTCTGCCTGTTTCTGTGGCGGCTGTTGAAAGAAGTTTTTCGAGCCTTAGAAGGTTAAAAATATATCTTCGAAACACAACAGCTGAAACGAGATTGAATGGTCTGGCTTTAATATCTATTCATAGAGACATTAATGCAAGCGATGAAGAAGTACTAAATAAGTTTGCTGGTGTGCCAAGAAAACTTAATATTGTCTTGTAATTATTTTTATGCAACCATCACATTTTAATTAAAATTATAAGGCTTATTAAATTTATTGTCTTATTGAAATATGTGTATTTAATTGCAGTGCAGAAGGCAATTGAAAACAAATTGAGGGCCGATTTGCAAAGTGCAAATCTCAAAATTGAAAGACTTGATGAAGTCATCCAGGAATTGCAATTGAAAATAAGCCACTTGGAGTTACAGGTGGCTAACATTCCATCACACTCTCAGGCGAATAATATTACAATAATATTGTTTTGCAAAACTCACGCGCACGTTGTGGCATATGCCATCAACGCTTGACCACACAAAAGATCGGGACGCCCAATAAATGTCCCAATCATTTATTTTGCCTCCATCGCCTGAAAGAAAAGGCTAAGTGGAGTGTATGGAGCACAAAGAAGCAACTGAAAAAAATGATACATCTGCAATCAATCAAGCGTGTGGGTTTATTAGATTACTAAAAAATAGCGACTTTTTATATTGGTTAAACTTCTTTCATAAAGTAATGCCAATTGTTGACATTTTATTTAATCAGATCCAAAAGGATTCGGTTAATTCCTCTACTATGTTTGACATAATTAATAATTTTGTCAAGTCCCTATCAACCGAGCTATCAATGTGTGAGTGATCAGTGTTTGTGTGCGTGCATCCCCCGCCTGCCCGCCTGCTCCGCCATCCCCGCCTGCTCGCAAGCCACCCGCGCTCAGTGCGTGTCTACTGTCTCGTCTCAGCGTGATTAGCAGTGTTTGGTTACGGACTTGATTCTTACTATGTACTTTGAATAGACTTCTGTATCGGATTGTTAGAAAGTAATTGTTTTTATTACTGGAGAAAGATCATAAGTATTATTTGTTTTTATTATTTTCGATTTTGCAAATACCTATAAACAAATGAAATTCAATAATTATCCACTATAGCCTAAGAGCCGGCTGCTAAAATTATAAGGTGACCATATTTTTAAAAATAAAAAGTAGGAAAAAAATGCGTACATAGCGCCGCAGGCGAAATTTTTTTTGGGATAGTGAAGAAGATCGTTATATTTGATTTATTTTTTATATCTATTTGATTTATTTCCCGCCCCCCCCCCCCCGAAAAGGTTCCCCTTCGCGGTTTTACCATATTCCTATAAAATGTGAAAAACCGCTAAAATAAGAGATAGGAGAAAGTAGTAAATGACAAAAATACTACTAACTAAACTATACCCTCACGCCACGTCCCTTGCGGGGTAGGCAGAGAGGACAGAGCGCCAGACATCCCTATCCTTACACACACTCTTAGTTTCCGTCACACTCATACAGTTTGTCATACACGCTCTCCGATTCCTTTTACTCAAAACGCGCCTCTGCAACAAGTTGACCGCACTGGGGAAAAAAATAAACAACCACAAAGGCTATGTACCAGTGCAGCTTCGAAAAATAGTGGAAGAAAATGTTTATCGAATGAGAAAGGCGGTAGTTGGAGCAGTAAATCACAGAAAATTAGAAGATACAAATCATGCGGAAAAAGTACAAAATCTGAGAAAGGATATAAACAATGCACCAAACCATGTATTTGGAGACCACCACAATTGCAACGCATACTTTTGTGATCCCGAAAAATACAAAAATAATCCAAATTCGGTGGCTAAACTTCAAAATAGCGGATTATGGACTGACATCCAAAATTGCACGATGTGCTTAGCATCAAATGCAGAAAGCCTCATAATCGATGTGACAAATAACACAGTGGAGCAATTTAATAATGTTATTGCAAAATTTATAGGAGGAAAAAGAGTTAATTATACGGCCAGAGGGTCGTATCAAACACGATGCTTTGGTGCGGTTACATCGTGGAATAGTGATTTGGCTATTCATTCACGCCTGTCAAAAAAGATTCAAGGCTACAGCCCTGGTCAATACACAAAGAAATTTATTGAAAGAAAAAGGCGATCAAAAGAAAACACTGAAAAAAGCCGAAAGAGAACACTTACATTCGACGAAGATAAACTAATCAAAAAGCGAAAAGTTACTGGACCTGACGATAATTACGGTCGACTAGAGCTAGAGCCTGACATGCCTTCAGAAATTTTTGAAAAAAATAAAACAAAATTTGTTTCCGAGTTGGAAATATCCAAGGCTAGAGCTGAAGAGCTTGAACGTAGCACGATTGGCCAGAGCGACAATGAATTGTGGGCAACAGAAAGGCGCAAGCGTATTACGGCGTCAAATTTTGGCAAAGTTTGCAAGTTGCGAAAAAAAACATCAGCTGCAGGATTATTAAAATCATTACTCTACTCGCAGTTCAAAGGTAATACTGCGACAAATTATGGAAGAGAGAAAGAAGAAGAAGCAGTGAATGAGTTTTCAAAAGAAACTGGACTGTCCGTAATCAAGTGCGGGTTATTTGTTGACAACAATAAAAACTTTTTAGCTGCAAGTCCTGATGGACTTGTGAATGAAGATTCCATCATCGAAATAAAATGCCCGTATAATATTGCAGAAATGACTCCAAAAGAAGGAATAGAAAAAAAAAAAACACTGTATCTGTTCCATGTGTAATAAATAAATAAATAAAAAAATTGATTACTGCATACTTCACAACAACAAGTTAAAATTAAAAAGAAATCACAACTATTATTATCAGGTTCAAGGACAGCTACACATCACACGCCGAAGATTTTGTTATTTCATTTTGTGGAGCCCAAAGGGTTTATTATACGAAAAAATCGAAAGAGACGACGCATTTTGGCAAAACATGGAACCAAAATTAGAAAAATTTTTCTTCGAATGTTTTCTCCCTGAGATGATTGACGGTCGCATACCCAGAAATTTGCCAGTAAGAGAAAGGATGGATGTGACGATAGAATAAAATTGAACATATTGATGGTTATATTTTTGTATTATTTAAATTACCCATAAGCCTCTTTTCTGTAATACCAGACGCTGATATACATACAAAGATATTTTTAAATACATACATAATAATTACATAAGACTCCACCTTAGTAGTACTATCGATTTCAAAAGTCAAGACAAACACAGCTAACAAAAGCAGTTTGGACTTTTCATACAAAGTCTCACCAACTAATGGGGTAATTGGTATGAAAAGTCCAAATTATTTTTCTGTAACAGAGTGGTGAAATAAGTTTCAAGTGGGTGACTCAGCTGGCGACAAGGAACAACTTTCCCAAATATTAATCATATTTCGACCTATTTTCGTTGTTCCTTATCATCAGCCGAGTCACCCTTTCAAACTTATTTCACCACTGTTAAACCATGTATAACAGCAGCCCCCCTAACTCCCTCCTCTTATTCCTGAGGGTTACTATTCATGTTTTCGGCACTAAAAGCTATATGAATTCGAAACAAAACGTTTTTTTCTTGCTCCCCCCCCTCCCCCTCATACCCTCTACGTATCATCCTTGAGGCAAGCACAACAATTTCCCAAAGTTTCATCTCAATCGGATGAACGGTTTAGGTAAAGGATAAGGTGAAAAATGTTACAAACATAGGTACGAACTAAAATATTTATATGGGATTATAGTCAATACAGGATAAACGTCGATATCGATGGACATCACTATAATATGGATAAATATTTGGACAATTGTAACATCCCTATAGTTGTATACGTAGTAGTTTGACCCTTCCCCGCCTACAATCCCCCCCGTATAGTGCGACAGGGACAACTGCAGCTCAGACCGATAAGACCTACAAATACCTTGCCAAATCGACGTTTCGTAGTCCCCCGTTTCCTCCTCCAAAAGTTGACGGATTCAATTATTTTTTGGTATCAAAATTTAAAGCAAGAGTAGATCTATGTCCCTATGTTTTTATTTCATCCTAAAACTTTGCAAATTTGTCTGGCAGTCGCCTGAACACGGCGGTAGCAACGGGGATTTTTCAAGGTTTTAGGAAGGTCATAGTTTTTTTTCCAATTAATATTTGAAAAAAAACGAAACATAGGGACATGCCTACAGTAGTCCTAAATTTTATGAAAAAAAAAATGATTGCTCTAGAGGCATTATCCAGGAAGGAAACAGGGGACTACATTTGTATGGAGAAAGTGCCGCCCGGCTACGGTCTTAATATAGTATCTTAACTGGAGTCATACTGTATTAATTGTCGTACTATGTTTCTCAATGAATTGGACATTAGGGCCGAAAAAAAACTAAAAGTAATGGCATATAAGAAAAGAAATTCTGAAAGTTGTGTATGCCCTGATAATAAAAAGGGAAACGCAGTCACCAGCAGAAAATTGGAGGTCATGCCATAACTATGATTGTGAATCACATAGCTTCCCGGCATACGTAAACCATTACTCGAGATCACATAGTGACAAAAAATATTCAACGCAGGATTTAAGCAATTAAAAAACGTATCGCTTGTACGAGAAGTATTGTACTTCTGAAAATATACAAACGAAACGTGAATGCTCTGTTAATTTTTTTCTGTAGAAAATGTGCAAATTTTTATTTAAATTTGCACGGATTTTTAGATTTTAGAAATATTGGTACGCTAGACACGTGCCCTATCATTATTTTTGTCTAAATTGCCCCAAAGAAAAGGCTAAGGTTGAAAAAATTTGCCCAATATGCGGCCGTGTTTACAGACCTGAAAACCTGCAACTATTATTTAAATACATAATTTCAAAATGCCCTCAACAACACAAAAATGGTGCAGGTGTGATTCGCCAACAGGTGACCTGTTTGAATTTGATTTATATACTATTATGATTTTAGCGTCAGGCAACGAGGCGTTTATTCTACAAAAACAAGTGCAGTACGCAAATTTTCCAAACGACAATTACCATCGTATCCCATGGAAAAATCAACCATCCGAAAGAGGTGTGTAAATTGTGCCATGAACAAAAAAGAAAACCGTAGCAACAATTTTTGTGTTTTATGTAAAATTCACCTTTGCTACACTTGAATTGTTTCGCCGAGCACCATAACTAACTATACTATATACTTTTATCATGAATAAAATAATAAATTATGACTATAAATTTGTATTTTCTACAAAATTAATACCATAACCGATAATCTTATAGCCAAAGTAAGCCAAAAAATTGTAAAGCGTTATTTGAACAAAAAGTAACTCTTAGCGACCATAGGGACACATTTGTCCCAAAAAATTGCAACAAACCTCTTACAGTTTTTCATATTTTGATTTTGAAATACGTTTTTTTGATGCTCAATGGATCATTCTAAATAGTAGGTAAAATGATTTCAAGAGCTTCTGAGCTGAAATATTTGTTCTGAAAACATTGCTTTTGCTTCCCTGTATAATAATGTTGCCTATTGCCATAACACTACTGAGTTATTGTCACATAATAACACATCACTTAAATTAACATGCCTTTAAAATACACCCCAAAATGAGTAAAACTCTGGGGTGTATTCTCAATACATTGTACAATAATAACAACAATTACAATATAAACTTCATAGATAAACATTAACAAAGAAAGATAAACAATGCAGTAATTCAGTTATACATCCAGCCAAGAAATGGTCTTGTATTCATTTGGAACTGCAATTTAGTTTGCTGGCAACTATCACATTTCTATTGAAATTTCACAAGGGTTGCCATTAGAGCTGTGTCAATAATGGTCAACAGTTAATCTTCAACAGTTGTTCTTATTTAACACGCCAATACTGTTGACAAAAAAATATTGTCTGCTAACGTTAATCCACGTCAATACCAGAGTAAGTATGTAAATATTCCAACCAAACTCACGAGAAGAAAACTACGTATTAGCTTGTCAACAGTAATATTAATATCAACAGAAAAATGAACGACTTGGTACTGTTATTAATCTCGCGGTATCATTGATCACCGGTCAACAGGTTTGGTGACCAATGATACCGCGAGACTCATTACGCGCGCGACACTCATTGACAAGACGGCATATTGACGTTAGCAGTTAACAGTGACTATAAACCGTGGTTAACATTAGCATCTGTTTAAGTTAACTTTAGTTGGTGTAAACGCCCACCACTAGTTGCCAGAAAGCTATGTCATATAAATGTGAGTTGTATTTTGTTATCTTTGTTATAATTTACAGCTCTGAAGCTACGGCACCATTCCTTGACTTCTCTTCCACTGAGCTCCTCCTCTTCGGTTGTGATTTCCTCGTGCTGTCTTCTTCTGTCTGTTGATGAGGACCTCCTTATCCTGGCCTTGTCCTTTGGCTCTGCCAACCACATCTCTAAAACAAACAAGAAGAAAATGTATGTTGTCATTGTAATGTAGTTCTGGACAATTTACATCCAGACCTGCATCTAACTAATCCACGCCTTTTTTATAATTTTGTTTTGTCACCATGTAATTATTGTTTCCATTCCTTTTTTTGCTGTAACTGTTTATAAGTTTGCAATGTATAAATTTTGTTCAATATGTAAACCTTACGATTCCAAGTGCCTTAAATAAGGCCTACGGATGGTTTAAAACCAATATGACTAGTGCACTAGATAATCCTTAATTCCCGTAAATTTCAGGAGCATTTTCGGAATACTTTTTTGTTCGTGGAATTTCCAAATATTGTAAATTCTAAAAAAACAGACAATCTGTAGTCCAACTTTCATCTATCACTGTCTTCAGTTTCAAGATGATGCACTCAGTATTGGCTGAGAACAATTTATGGCGCCGAAGTCGAATGACAGCATTTGGCCCCTTACTGTATGCGTAAAGTGCCAAGGGTTAAACATACATAATTTAAAATGTGTGATTAATTGGAAGAAAAATGTTTATTTAATCATAAGCAATTAGTAATTCAAAGTCAATCGACAACCTTTATTGTCAGAGGTACAGAAAAAATGAAGTCATTTCCTACTGCGGAACACTCGAAAACAATGTTTATAAAAAATGGTGGAAGTGGAATGGAAAATACGGTGACCTAAATCAGGTTTTGATAGGATCAAATAAATCAGAGAGATAACATTTTGGGTGGAGATATGTTTGTGACGTACCTTGTAGGTCCCTGGGTGTACTTGAGGTTCCTGTGCGCCTGGTACCTCGCTCTCACCTCCTCTGGGTTCACACAGAACTCATCACGAGGTGGATGACTGGATGAGGAGGCGGCGGGGGAATCTTCTTCTTCCACTTCATTCTGCAAACATTACAATATGTAATATTAATCAGCACTCGCATAATATGTATTCCCCAACAGATTGAATCAGTAAAAGTATAAGTTCCTCAGTTTGCCACCATTATGAGATGGCAGTAGTTTCCGTATACATAATTTTTTCTTACTAACTAGCTGTCAAAAATTACACAGTTTGCGGGGTTGGCACAGAGAACAGATCACCAGACTCCTTACACATTATTGAATGAATAGTATACTATTTTCTATTCTACTACTTACTTTGCTCTGCCAATTCAATTTATAAATCAAGATGTGAAAAATTTTGAAAATAACGAGTTTATTATTCTATGTAATACGTCACTTGAGTTCGATAGACAACGCTACCGCGGTTTCAACGCTTGGTTCAACTTTTTTAAAAGTTTATAATCTACGCTCGTTAATGACGCTCGTTAATGACGCTCAAGCGTTGAAACCGCGGTAGCGTTGTCTATCGAACTCAAGTGACGTATTACATAGAATAATAAACTCGTTATTTTCAAAATGTCTAGAAACGTTCACATAGTAAATGCCACAAAAATCAGTCAAGATGTGAAAATTTAACATAAAGGAGCTGGACACCTATCCATGACTGGTTTGTAGGTTTGCAATGTCGATGAATGCCACAGGTTGTGGACAAATGATATGGATTATACTACGCAATAATATGTCAACGAAATGTGGTGGTACTAGACAGATATTTTTTAACTTTGCGTAAAGGTGTTGAGATAAAAAAAAAGGTTTTACATTACATTCATACCTAGTTTCCAGGTGAATTATGTGAGTTAATACTTACATCACTTTCAATATAATCATTAAGTCGGTGAGGGACCCTCCCTTTACTGAGTCTCTTGTCATCGTCTCCGATTGTGTCGGTGACTAATTCGGGACCTTCGAAGTCATACGTGTCATCATACTCATCATCATACACATCCACGTCATCAGAAATTAAACTGGAAAATCAATCAATTAAAATATTGCAAACTTGAAAACCTCCATACATATAGAGATAAATAGTTTTACACTACTACAATCACACAGTTAGGACGAAGAACCAGCTTCGAACATCTGAAATGAGAGTACTAAGAGCAATCGCAGGGAGAACTCTCAGAGACAAGGTTAGGAACACAGAAATTAGAAAGACCTAGCTGTCAGACGGAAGATAACTTTCATTCTCGTCACAACACCAGTCTTGCAGTCTCTCATTTCCGTAATAACCTCGTTCCTTATCTTATCTCTCAGCGTTTTCCCACACATTCTTCTTAACGACCTCATTTCCACTGCATTCAACCCTGATTCGTCTTTCTTCAGCCACGTCAAAGTCTCACTAGCATACATAATTATTTGTAAATGAGAAATGTTTGAGACGAATGAATGGAATGAATGACTCACGTATATTTGGTATATTTATCCTTCAACTGCTTGACATGCGACTTGTCGTCCAACATTTCACCCAGATTCTTATGTTGGAATTTCTTCTTTCCCTTGTGTATTTTACTCGAATCAATATTATCTCGAGTCATCACGTCGAACTCATCATTATCAAACACATTCAGTCTATCTATACCAGTCTTCAAGTACTGGACGTCCAGTGGATCATCCGGAATGATCGGAAGAGCCGGATCTAACGATTGCAATGATTCGTCTAAGGTGCCTTCCAGAACGCCGTTGATAACTCTTTCAGAATTGAAATTATAAAATTGTAAACACTTTAATATGAATCCATCCCCCAAGTGGGAAAGAATGTCTTTAACTTCTGATATAAGCGATTGGATCTTAGCTTCTTCCGGTATGTAAACGTTGTGATTTGACTGTTGCGTTTGGTCTGGAAATCCGTTGGTCACATAATCGTCATTAGTTATATGACTGTATTGATTACTATTGGAGCTGGGGGCACTCTGTTGGCTGCTTGGTGCCTCTGAGATGTCCTCACAGTAACTAAGCATCACAGCGTGAAGAATAAAATCTTTTTTCATGGGGTCCCTGAAACGATAAGATGATTTCATGTGTTGAAATATTCTTACCATAATATGTCATCTATGTATGTATTGATATAATATAGGTTCCTGCACACTGCACGTGTATACTTTGTAATATCTATAAGTGTCTACATATATAGTATATAGTTGTGACGTATATTGTATAGAAGCCCTGTGTAATGCTAATGATATATACTAATGTTAATAATCATGAATAGTATGCACTCATTGTAAACACTCCTCTCTCTACTCAAGTATTTATTTACTTATTGAGAGAGAAGGACAACATTAAACTATGTAAATCTTGTACCTATCTGCTGAAAAATTACAACTGTACTTGTATTATATTACTAAATAAATAAATAAAAAAAAAATATATATAATGTGAAGTGTAAATAACAAATTCTAAGAAACTTGTATCAGCGTGCATTATCCAGGTAGTATTAACAAGTATATAAAGTGTATAATACATTTTTGTTCACTCTACGTCCCTGCATATCTCTTAGTCCCAGGTACCTAGAGAATTGAATCTCCCGATGTATAATCATCAATACAAATTGATTGATTAAAGTAAAGATAGTTACATTTTATCGTAAGCCTCGTACAGAACATCCAGGTCCATCTCTATTGGATAAACGGCATTGTAGTCTTTTAGAAATGCCTTCTCAGACAATACGTCCATGATTAGAGTTAAATATGTGTTTACGTTACTTTCTATGTTCGACCTGGAATCATAAAACAAGATACACGTTGAGGCGAACCATTTGACATTCTCAAAATACAAATTACAATTATATTTCGTTTTAAAAAAGTAATGAACATAGTCTGTCAAGAAAGCGTTGGTTTTCGATGAGGGCACTGCACGCAGCCTTTTGGCAACACTTGTAAGAACTTCAACAGAAATGTCATTGTTGCAAAGGAAAAGTTGCTCAAAAAAAATCCAGGCCCGGCGCAAACAAAATGTAACTCAAATGATAACATGAGTAAGTAATTAAATACTGCATAGGGGGCATCATCGAAATCAATGGCGTGTGAAATACCTATTCGAAATTCAAGAGACACAGTGATTGTTCAGGAATTTTTATTCAGGAATGAGTATGTTGCAACGATCTTTTAAAAATTATTATCTCTAAATTAAGGGACCAAAGCTGATGAAGATGGGCTACCTTATACTCATCATATTATACGCATTTAAACCGAAATTGTAATGCTCCTTTTACTAATTTATCCATGTGAGCCCTGTAAACTTCGAATAGGTATTTCACACATTGAGCCATTGAGTTTGACGACGCCCCCTATGCAGTATTTAATTATCCATTTTCACCTATTATTTGAGCTACATTTCGTTTGCACCGGGCCTGGGTTTTTTCCATACTAAATGAGCATTCGTTGAGCGTGTAATTGAGATGATTGATACTCACCTATCATTAAATATACTATCAATGGAAGTGGCTAATATAAGTCTGTAGGCGTCTATAAACTCAACTCTGATGAGGTCTAGGTGTTGGTATATCCTATCACATAATTCTATATCTGACCCGCCCAGCTCATCAACCTTCTTATACATCAACGGTAAAGTATTTTCATATAAACTTGTGATGCTGGAAATAATACAAACTGTTGTTTATACACTTGTTGCTTCCTTCACATTCAGGCAATTCATCATACGCACTATGATTACTGTTTATTTATTTATTCAAGGTACACACACAGACATTACTTATGAATAAATTACAATATTAGTATACCACATGTAGTGTTCAAGTAACCCCCAGTTATTAGTGCACACAATTAGTTAATCGGTCAATAGTAACAACAAATAATAAAAATAAAATGACAACAAAAATACTAAGTAAATTATAAAAGCCCGATAAATAAAATATTGAACTGTTACTCGAGAAACGGTTGTATTCGAGAATCTAGTTCATGCGATTGAGGCAAGTGGTTCTCACCCGCCTTCTTTCGTACATAATAAAAAAGAAATAAATTAGGGTTAGCTGACAGAGAGTTGTAATAACTAGTACTTGTAATGTTAACATGTTTGTGTTTTGTAAAATAACCCTGTATAAAGTAAAGTCTGATTTTTTGTAAGTGTTCGCATAACTCCCGCATTTAACTATGGATTCCTGTGAAAATTTAGAATAACATTTGCTATAATATAGGGTGTGTCACAATGTCACCAGTTTTTGGAGAAAAAGCTTTTCCTAAGAGATGCCATAATGATGAAGGGATCCAAGGGTTGTGTGGGGTCACACGTGGTATCATATGAAAGGGGGTTGGTGAAGAAATTCAGATAATAAGTCATATTTTGTCCAGCTCAAGTTATTGGGAGACATTGAGTGTTTGAAAGGATCCAGTCACTGCATACTGTTGTGTTTGGCGTCTCATGAAAGAGCTTCACAACTAGACTTCAAGACTTTTTTCAAATTTTGAATTGGTTAAGTCATGGTGTAATCCGGGGAAATTAAACACAATGCAGCTCCTCGGTGGAAAGTTGAGGGGTAGTCTGGATTTCTTTCATTCCATATGTATTTTGGGGTGCTGAATCTGAATCCGGGGTTTGCCAACAAAATTTCGTGACGGAACATGGCGAAAAAAGGGAAAAATGGCGAAAATATCAATTTTCTGGCGAATTCTGGATATGAACTTATAAACTATCGACTTTTTGTAGGTTATTTTTTAGCAGAATGAAAGTTAATAAAATTTCCTACAAATGTGGCATACAAATTTTTTCTCTAAAATAAATAGCAGCGGAGCTGTCAAGCTCCAAAAAATGGCCAAATTTTCTTGTTATTTTAAATTACGAGAATGGAAAATGTATGGAGAATAGGTCACCTTGTCAGATATATCACCAAATTTTGACAACTATTCTTCAGATTTATGAGACATATTATACCTCGTTGGAATCAGAAAACATACCGAAAGTTTTCAGGGGAAAGTTAATTAAAAAACATAGTGAATTGTTTCGGCTAGAAATGTTTCAAACTGGGGAAATATTTTTTGAAAAATAAAAATATTTTCGAAAAATTATCATAATTTCTCTAATTGGAAAAAACTGTCCTAAAATGTTATTAAGTTTAGTACTCGCATCTATAAGGAACCCTTTTGAATAAAATATAGTTAAATAATCTTTTAGGTTTATAATTTGTTTTACAAAAACTAGAATATATACGTAATTCTAAAAAGTGTGAACCAATCTTTAAACATCTCCAGCCTAAACAATTTACTATATTTTTAAATAAACTTTCAAAATGTTTTCTGATTCCAACGAGGTATAATATGTCTCATAAATCTGAAGAATAGTTGTCAAAATTTGGTGATATATCTGACAAGGTGACCTATTCTCCATACATTTTCCATTCTCACAATTTAAAATAACAAGAAAATTTGGCCAGTTTTTGGGGCTTGACAGCTCCGCTGCTATTTATGTTAGAGAAAAAAATTGTATACCAAATATGTAGGATTTTTATGTAATTTCATTCTGCTAAAAAGATATCTTACAAAAAGTTGATAGTTTGCATGTTCTAATCCAAAATTCGCCAAATATTGGAAATTTTCGCCATTTATGTAATTTTTCGCCATGTTCCGTCACGATATTTGGTTGGCAAACCTCGGATTCGGATTCAGCACCCCAAAATACATATAGAATGAAAGAAAAACAGACTACCCCACAACTTTCCATCGAGAAATCTAAATGCACCGTATTAGTGGGAGACAACATCGGACATGGGGGAATCAAAGTGCTCAGAGTATATAGCAAAGTTCTAAAAGTAAAAAAATCTGAAATCTCAACATAAAAAAATGCCGGGTTTACGGTTATACTGTATAGAGCCTATAAAACCCACTATTTTAGCTAACAGATGGATGAATGCGTTTCGGGTCATACTGACTATTTACTTCCCCATCCCATTTGGCGTTGCGAAGCACAGGTAACTCAGCTAGTATAGCTCAGATATTTATACCTGGTGTGAAAATCTTGGTCCATAAATATTTGTCGTGATGGAGGATATATATCCATAAACAATCTAAGGGTGAGAGCGCAATCCGTGAGATGAAGGCTGAGATCATAAAGTGAAGGTAGCGTCAGGGAATTGTCTGTTGAATTAGCTTTACTGTTCAGCCCTCCAAATGACTTGGAGAATCCTTTAAAGACTTCAGGTAGCACCGGGGGATCAGCACCCATATTGTTGCGATTGTCAACTTGTACAGAAACAAAATCGAAGAGCTGAAATAGAAATTAAAATTACATAAAGTCTGTTGTTGTGTATAGACTCCTAAACCGATTGAGATGAATCTTTGGCAAATGTTATGCTTGCCCCAAGTATGGTTCGTAGGGGGGTGGGGGGTACGAGGATAATTCCATAGACGGCTCGAGAGCTAAAATATTATTTTTCTTCGTATTTAATTTACGGGGGTTTCCATCTTTGCCTGACTTCTGTACAACCATCAATATCTATAGGGCAATAATAATCAGTAAAGGTGTAAACAATAAATTCCACGTAACTTGTATCAGCGTGCATTATGCAGGTAGTAGTAACAAGTAAATAAACTGTATAATACATTTTTGTTCACTCTACGTCCCTGCACATCTTAGTCCCAGGCAAAGATTATACTATACTAAGATGAGCAACTTCATAGTGGTTTTCTGGCGAAACATCTATAGATACGTACATACACTTGTATGGATAGATATACTATGGGGCTAGACAGAGCTGATAGACATATGCGCCCTACATGCGTGAGAAAGAGAGAGTCTTATGCGCTATTGCGTGCTTCCCTTCCCCCCCGCACCGGCACCGGTTATGAGCACTCCTCTTACCTCCCCCCCTAAACGCTCCCATAATATCATTTGTTTTGGATTTGGCAAATTAATACAAATAATATATGCTTTTAAACGTTTATTAAAAATGTAAAAACAGTAACAAATAGGAAACTAGGCTTCTAAATAACGATAACACAACAAAATATAGTGCAAACAAGTCCATTGAAAAAGTGCAACCTTGCGCGTCGAAGATGAAAAAAGGGATGGAATCCAGTATATTCGGCAGTATGACATCACAAAACATTTGTACTCTTGTTACATCCACTCACATTACACTTTTTTGCAATTCACGCCATTTCTTAATAAATTAAATTGTATAAAAACAGAAAAACGCACCAAACGACAAATTTACAAACTGACAGTTCGTTTGAAATGTAAGAGTGGGCACGACGGCTGTTTAAAGTTTGTTCTATTGCGGCACACATTGATATGTAATATTCTATCTCTTTCTTACCTACCAACTTTTTGTTGCTATCTCTTACGGATTAACCCTTGGTACCTGCGAGTTGTTTCGCTACCTTGGGTGTACGAAGATGAACGTACCTGGTCCCAGGTACCTAGGGCATTGAATCTCCCGATGTATGATAAGATAATATGTAACCTGTAATTACCTGTTTCAAGAACACAACGGCCTTCACAAGATCATCCTTGTATTTGTTTTGCACAGAAAACACAGACTTGACAATTATTCCAATGTGTGATAAATTATTAACACCATACAGGAGACACAGGTCAAATAATATGGGGATCGTGAAGATATATTTATCATAAATTATCTTCCCCAAGTGTGCCTTGCTCATCCACTCACTCTGTAAAACAAACAATACAGTTTGGGCATGTTGAGAGAATGAAAGATGACAAAAAAGATATATTTGAGTGAACGAAGAGGGCTGAGGAAACGCAGCCTCCCGAGACTGACCTGGTCCGATCATGTCGACCAGTTCCTCAAGGATGGACGCGTTTTGAGTGAAAGGAATCAAAGAGCGTGTACGACAAATTGCCAGGAGTGTGTGGAAGGATAGGGCAGTCTGCACTCTGTCCTCTCTGCAAAGTATAGATAGATAGCCTTACAACTAACAAGTAATAATGATAATAGTACCAACCTCTGACTCCTTATTTGTAACTAATCTTGTGAATACTATGAAGACCTTCTTGTAAGCGATGTTGTAGAGATCTTGGACTTGCTGGTCGTGGCTGCCGGAGAGATATGGGGGAGTAGCTTCCTGGAGGAAGGAGACCAGCAGGTCCATGCACGACGGATGGTGGAGTATATTGGACCAGAAGCTGTAAACAATTTTTTTATTAAAACTATTTGTCGGACATGAATATTGATGACATGGCGAATTACATTTTTTTACAGTGAGTTATTAGTAAAAGCCACAAGCAGGGTTGAAAATTAAGGTCCTATATGCTGTCATCTGGCTTCGGCGCCCTGAACTGTTCTCAGCCAATACTGAGAGAATCCTCTCGAAACTGAAGACAGTGATAAATGAAAGTATGGACTACAGGTTGGCTGTCCTAGAATTACAATGTTTGGGAATTCCTTGAACAAATAAATATTCCAATAGTGCCCCTGAAATTTACAGGAATTAAAGATTATCAGTTCAGTTTTCAAGATGTTAAAGTGTAATTTAGCCAAAATACTGGTGATTATAGGGTTAACTAATACTGAGAGTATCTCGTGACTTTAGAAATATTGATACGATTAAAACATTATACGTGGCATATGTAAGAAGTCAGCTGGAATACGTGACACCAATTTGGTCACCTCACTATGCGGTACACTCTAAATCGATTGAATCAATACAGCACAAGTTTTTAAGGCATGTAAATTACAGGATGGGTATCCCACTGGATGAGATTAATTATAACTTCTTACAACTGGAGACGAGACTGCTTAGACTTACTGACCGTAGGACTATTACTGATTATTTGACATTGTTTAAGATCTTGAACTCAAAACTGGTATGTCCTGAAGTTTTAGCATTGGTAAATTTACATATTCCAAGTAGGAGGACAAGGCAACAATCTCTGTTTTCTATTTGCAATGCCACTACCAATTATCATTATTACACTACTATAAATCGTCTTCATATTGTGGGAAATCAATTCAGTACTGAGGTCGATCTCTTTCATGATTCCGAGTCATTCATAAAGAGTAAATTGTTTGCATTTTACACGAAACAGTATTATGATTCGCTCCCCAGTGGCCCCCCAACATAGAACGTAAGTTCTACTTACATATTTATGTTTTGGTTTAACACGCTTCGGGTTATTGGGCCATTCTCAAAAACTTCACTACAACTATACCATTGCAGCACTCTCTATTCACCCCTAATAGTTACCTTGTATATTTATATGTATATATACCTATGTATGTATCTTTTGCTGTAGCTGCTCCTGAGTTGTCAGGTTTTGATTTTGATTTTTCATTTGTCATTTTATTGTTTTGTTTTTGGGATAGTAATTGTGCACTGTTCTTTTTTTTATTTCTCATTTTCTTTTTGTTATATACCTACCATGTAATGTGCATTGTGTTTTTTATGTGTATTTTTTCTTTTCATATGTATAACTGTTTTAAAGGCTTTATGCCGTTAATAATGTAAATAAATAAATAAATAAATAAACAAGTTGGCTGTCATGGGTTTTTTTTATTTGTTCCAGGTTCTTTTTAAAAAAGTCACATACGTTGTTCATATTTCGTGCTTACATTCTCATAAAAAATTGAAAAAGTTGATGCGAAAATAGAACAATTTTTGCTTAGTGCATACTCGTATCAGCCCTTAAGTCATTTTATCTATGAATGTGGGTACTGAATGAGGGATTCTACAAAGTGTGGGGCCAGATGACCTCGAATGAGATACACTGCATTCACACGTAATACAGAGAGTATAACTTACATATGATATTTTAAAGAGAGGAGCCACTTGACATCGTCTATGAATCTCTCTGTGGATTGCTTCCAGACATCCAAGGCGCCTAGAGGAAGGCTGCTTCCAATGGGAGGGGGGATGTACACATTCAGGGTACGAGCAGCAACCCAGTACTTATCCTGCAACATCGTTAATATTATTATTATAAAAAACAAAAACTAGCACGCGAAAAAAAATATATTTGAAATTCTAGGTCGGTATATATAATCCTTTGATTATCGAAGTAGGCACCTACCTACCTAATCAAAGTATTTTCACACATTTTGACTAGATTCGCTCCATTTCATTTGTTTCAATACATCGCTATGAAAGCGCGTATGACGCCAATTTCTCTGAGAACAAACCGTATTCATTTGATTGATGAATTTTGACGATTATGATTTTCAAAGTGTCAAAATGTAATTATAATTAAGATATTTTAATGTTAAAATCCAAATATTTCGCTAACCAAGGCTACATTTTAATAAAAAAAAAAAAACATTTTACTATCCCCTAACGTGGTTTCTCAGATTGTGTTATTACGTATAACTGGATTAGGTAATTATGTATAAAAGTAAGGTGACCAACCGTCCTCCTTTTGGAAGGACAGTCCTCCTTTTCTAGGTTCTGTCCTTCCTCTAATAGTGTCCTCCTTTTTTACTTTTTAACATTTTAAAACTAATCTGGTAGTCTCAAAACCACACGTTTTTTCATCATACCATGAATTAACTAGTACTATAGTATAAAAATACATTAAAATGCAATATTGTTACCTAAAAAAATTTGCCTGCGGCGCTAATTACCTTTTGTGTGTATGTAATTTGGTATGTCTTATGACAAATATTTCACCTGCGGCGCTATGTTTTTGATACATCCTTTATGGAAAACATTTTCAAGAAAATAAATCATAGCGACCTTCTTCACTGTCCCAAAAAAATTTTATCCTGCGGCGCTATTTACGCATTTTTTGTCCTCCTTTTTATGTTTAAAAATATGGTCACCTTAATAAAAGTAGAGTTGATAGGAAAATACTTACAATAGCTGGAATATCCATTATGACTCCACCATTGTTGACTTTCAATTTTAAGGTCTCTACTGCGACATTATTTGGGTTCTGAAACAGAAAATAGTCATAACATTATATAGAGAACTATGTATGTGTAAACTATTTTAAAATGGGTTTACTTCACTTCCAAACTGTGGCATGGAGTCGGACACTGCTGTTGTAATAAAAAGGACAGAAATGAATTTTTTTTTTTAATATTGGCAGAATGCACAATGTGACGTCTGAGCGATATAAATAACATATTACCAAACAACAGATTGAAATAAAATATGATAATTACCACAAAAACATTATCGTTGTTCGCCATGTGCATGTCGAACGTTGGCAATAGTCCTATAATTCGACGAGAAAACAGCAAACGAATTCTCCTCAATATCTAACGCTTCCCTGGTTGTTATTGAATATCGTAATCAATCGTAATGTAATTAATTAACCATATTATTTCACTTTTAAAAATATTCACCCAACCGACCCAACTGTTTTCGTTTTTTCACTTTTTCGGCGAAAAAGTGAATTTTCGCACGCTCAACGTCAACGTCAGTGTTGCCACCAGGCTGAGTCAACTCTGGTTTTGGTACTTGCCAACAGAATATGCTGCTATTGGTAATAGATCGTGGATTTTTTCGGTGGTAAAGTTGGTATTGCCTGGTGTAGTAATTCGTATACAGACGTAAAAAATAGAATTACCGATTATGGAAATAATTCCGAAATATGAACTTTATAGTGAATATTAAAAACATAAATATATTATTATGTTATCATGCGGTGTTTTTATGGGTGAATTAATATTTATTTCTTTTTAAGAAACCAGATTTCGAGAAATATTATACAAGTCTTTTACATTTTGCAAGCTGGCAATACAACGCCAATGCCGTTTGTAAACAACACGCGGCCATATTTTTTACTGTTTCTGTCGCGTCGTCTGGCGTCGTCTTTCCAAAATTTGTTTCGTGATCGGTATTATTACATTGTTTTGAACTAGGTTTGTGTAAAATATAAACTCCTTTTTTGTGTTTTTGCGAGACATATGATTCGTCATTTCGGGATCCTGTGTTTGGGAGAAATATACGTACTCGTTTGTGTGTGAAAAATGGAGACTTATTCTATGATGGAGACTTGTTCTATATTCAATTATTGTCGAGACCAGAGACTCGTGTAACTTGTTCTGTGTTATAGTTTTGTGAGAAATATTCTGGATTTCACAAACTTTAGGTTCGGAAAAGCCATCTGTGACAAATTTCGTTCGAGAAATTATGACACGCGACTGCAATCTTTACTTACTGAAATTCCTCAATCAAAAAGTTGGTGAAACGCTCTGATTGACTCATTATTTCGTATTATTTTTGTTAATGGTTCTTTTGAACATGTTTTTTAATTGTCTCTATGTAATGTTTATACAATATGTATGTACTATTTACTTAAAATAAATGCCAATGTCATACCTACTGCTGCATTTTAATTCTTTGGTTATTATACTTATTTCCAAAGGGTTAGTGCGCATTAATGATTAAATAGTTGTATTGTAGTGTAAAAATGGGATGTATGGATATGTCCCGCTTTTGTATTAGAGTACAACTATTTTTAATCGCTAATGCGTATTGATCCGTATAAAACCTCAATTATCAATTTAATAAGGCGCCTGGCGCCATTGTTTATGTGGGCATGAAATGAATGAGAGAGAAAGCTAGATGAGATCTGTCATTTTCGTGTTTGCATATACTTTCTATGAAGTTGGCATTCTTCTCTCGTTAGAGAGTATATGTGTTCTGTGGTTGCCACACTTTTAAAATACAAATCTGTATTTCTAAGTCTAGAAATCTGTATAAATCTGTTATTCTACAAATGAGATTTTCATCTATTTACTTATTAGCAAATGAAAAATGTGATCGAATCTCTTTCTTTTCTACTTTATTCTTCTGATTTTTCTATGATAAATTATCATAGAAAAATTCCAAAATCCCAAAAATCTCTATAAAACAGACATATAAAACATTTGTCATCTGTATTTCTCTGTTCCCGTTGCCCAAAATCTGTATAAGTACAGATAAATCTGTACATATGGCAACACTGGTCAACGTTTTTTTTTTACAGTTTACAGGTTCGTCGAGACCTCCGAGAATACTGGAGAATACAGACCAATACAGACCCTGACATTGAAAAAATGAAAACAATATGGCGGAGATCGTAGTGGAAATAAAATTGTCTATAATTCTTATAATCTAAAATTGTCTATAATTCTTATAATATTTATATTATAATATATTTATTAATTCGACGTTGCTCTCCGAAATCAAAAAACATGTCCATACTTTTCCGATATCCATTAATTTCCTTTTAGCCCAAAATTCACAAGACATTCATCTATCAATCATGAAACGCATCCATCAAAATAATAGAAATTTTTAACACTTTCACATTCTTGTATTAATATGTTTGGTTTATTTTATTGTTTTTCGTTATAAGTATATTTGTAATCATCTTTATCTTTCATCTTATTATCAAAATTATTCTAATATTGTATTGATTTGATTTAATTGGCACAAATCACTCTTTACGGGTGGATTGCCTTAATGAATTAAAATAAAATAAATTATAATATAATCTTATAATTATATTGTGATTGTGAATAGGGTCCTTGCATGTTGTTTTTATTTTGATTTTCGGTATATTAACTATAAATTAAGGTTTTCCGAATTTTTTTTTAAATCTGTAATTTGATATTTCTTCTGTCGTTATGAATACGATTCGCCATAAAAACGAGGCTTGTTTTATAGCAACTCTGAACCATAACTGTCAAAATTTTACGAATTCAATTTATGTTCAATTTGATTCAATTCAATTTGTTTCGAGTGAACCTTCTCTAATTAATTTTAATATTTAAATAATGATATAAGGCGGAGGTTTCAGGGTATATTTTAAAACTTTTTCTCTTTAAAAAAACTTTATTTATAATAAACCTTAGTAGAAGGTTGTAGTTGTAAATAAATGTACATCGATCAAACTTACTCTTAACAAAACAATCTATGTTCTATATTGTTATTAAAAATGTCCAAGAAACCCGAAGAACGTGTTAAAAAAGTGTTAGTTCGTAATACTGAAAACATCAACCCAAAATTAAGTTCAGAGGCTAAGGTGGTGAAATGCATCTTCAGTAAAAATGTACCTGTTGAACAAAACTTCATGGATCCGAGTATTAACTCAACGAAGTCAATTCTCAAACAGTTGAAGAAAGTAGAAGAGAAGGAATATAAAAGATGTGAAATGGAAGACTTGAACGATTGCCATAAAATGGAAGTTAACAAAAAGGTAAATAGAACTCTACTTACTAACTTATTCAACTGACTTCTGTTTTATACCTTCATAGCTTTATTCATATGGTTTGTTTTTTTTACCTTCATAGTTTTATATTAATTATTGTAGAATCATCTCCCGCTGTTTTTTTGATATTTTTACGAGTCTCCTGTAAAAGTCAGGCATTCGCAAAACTTTCAAACGGATAAAAGCCCAAACTTTCTAGTTGGATTCCAGTAGATTAATTACTTATAATATGTTGATTATTTTATTATCCGTTTCATTTCACATCTGCTTATTTATGTTCTAATCTATCAATCTATGGTAGTTTCTAACACACTGAAAGAATCATATACTAATAGATATAATTAATTTTATTTTCAAAATCCAATTAGATTTGAACTTTTGTCCCTTGAGCATATTTCTAAAAGGTTTTTTTCAGATTTATTCATGTTGAGCAATATTCTTATGTGTCCGGTCACGATTTTATTTATTTCTAGATTACAGCCAAAATGAATTTCCACATAGACGATCAAGTGTACAAGAATTTGGTTGCGTTAAACATCAGTGATTCGGAGGCCAAATCACACAGTAAGAAATCTTTATCCACTCCCAAATATGTCTCCAAGATTACCAAAGATGTGGAGCCAAATTTACAAGACTTCTACAGAAACGAAATCAAAATGGACAAACCTATTTTACCTCCGAGTGTGAAAGTAAAACATAAACCTATTATTAAGTATAACTCTTCGGATATCACGGACAAAATACTCTCCTGGGAATTTTAAGATCCCTTCCACACGTGTTGATACGCTCCTCCTCCTTTTTAGACGACAGGAGACGTGTATTTTCTCAACTAATAACTTTTTTTTTTAATTAAAAAAAGGATCTGGGCTTGCTTACACAAATCCAAATACTTTCCTACACACTTTGCACTATGCTAAAAGCCTGTTTCGCAAAGTGTGGAATACATCATCAGCGCTGGGGTTTGAACCTGGCACCTCCCGCTCGACAGACTTTCTCCCCAACCAACTGTGCCAACCATGTCTCGTGGTACTTGTACTAATAGTGGTGGTATCATCTTAAAATTAAAGACTGATATTCATAATCATTAATAGTATGTATTATTAAGATTTTCGACCGAAGGTACATGGTGGAAGTCCATTTTTTTTTAAGGTAAACTTGAAACCCTGGTTCTGTGAAAAATTTCATCGGGAAAGGACAGGGTGCAAAATGAAACAAACAGTATTTTTTATTATTTACCACTGAATTTAGACATTTATTGGGTATTTTAATATCTTTATATAGAATATAATAATATAAGTATGTGGTAAACTGACTTACATAACTTCCTAGCAACTACCATCAATTTAATTATTAGGCATATCATAATGAAGTGTAATATTTCTTACTATAATTACATTATGTTTGTTTATTCGTTTATGCAAAGGGCCGACTCATAAAAGTCATACAAAGTATCATACATATCAGTAAAGTCTCTGTTTCAAAATAATGAAATTCAGAGAAAATAAAACAGATTCATCAATCAACAAACCGTATGAACGAATCGTAATGATTTTGGTGTATTGTCTCAACCGAGATCTAGTGAATATACTGTCGTCCGAAATAAGAGTGAATGGACCAAATTTCGGTTTACGGTCTGACGTTTTACTAACGAATATTTATAAGAATCGCCCTTAATAAAGTAATTGTTTAAAGTAACTATCAAAATGTTTAGAATCTGCCTGTCTCAATTCATAAAATTAGTTGTAACACATTAGAAAGAAACCTTCTTCATTGGTTCTGATTTAATGTTACGAAAAACGACAAGAATTGTGCGCACATAATTTCTAAATATAATAATTTAGTTTTAAATTAAACGAAAAATTGCAATTATTCACCATATTTTTTTTTGTAAGAATGAAATCTTTGCCAATATTTTTTTGCACCTTAAATTTATATAATTTTTTTTTGTATTGTTTTCTAAATATAATTAATTATGATATTACAAGAATAGTTTATAAGAATATTATATTAATGGATCATATTATGTCTAAAATCACACATAAAATGGAATGGATTATAATAATATGGATCACTGTAGATCACTTACAATAGTATGATGGATCGTCTATCTATACTCTTGTCAACTTCCGCAGGGTGTTAGATCTTAGATCAATATTCAATATCAATCATTAGGAAACTTCTTACATTTATATCAACCTCATTTTGTCATCCGATCACAAAAATATATTTGTGTTTAAATGCAGAAACGTAATGTTGCCACCCTTGAAATTATTTTGAAAATCACAATTTATGTTTTGTGAGAACATGGGATTTTCTACACGTCGTAGCTGAATATAACAAGTATAGTTATCTCAACAGATATACAGCAAAGAATGGACTGATTGTCGGCTGGTTTAATGTGACCACTTCACACTTAAGTAACATTCACCAATTCCAATCGGGAATCGAACCCAGACCTTCAACCTGACAAGCTGGTATTCTACCGCTGGGCTATGATTGCTGGTATCTGTGTCGAGATGAAACGTGTATATATATATTATGCGCCGACCTCTGTCATAAGCCCGATGGAAGAAAGTCCATCCTTTGCTGTATATATATATATATGAAGGTTTGATTTTACTCCATTTCACTGTGAACCATTTTGGCCGAGATATGACTCGTGCCTTGCATATGCAACCAGACAAGGTCAGTTAGCGGTTATGCGGGTGGATTTTTTGAAAGAGTTATTGTGTTTCAACATTGTGCGCATGTGTCTCATCAGGCCAGTCTCCAATCTGACTACACAAGGAGAAAAATCCGTTGAGATAACTACCCTTGAAACTGCTTAACTCATTCTATACTAAGAACAACCCTATAGCATATCCCAACTAACACACAAATCATATAGTCTTTCACAGATTCTTGAGTGTTGCCTAGGTAAATCAGAATCTCTCTGAACCGATCCCTTTAATAAATTAAGACTTCAAATATTTTTTATAAATTTATTTTTATCGGCTCTTTTCAACTATCAATTAGTTTTTTGTGCCACACGCGATTCTGCATTTAAACATTTCTAGGTATTGCACATAAGAATATATATAAATATTAAGTATTTTCATAAAATAGGAAATTTTATAAATTTCACACACTACTATTTCATCTAGTATTCATTTGTATGTCATTATAATTACAATATGGTATAGTTTAACACACACAAAACTATAATTTATCTGTTTATATTTTATGTGTATTATATTTATTTATTTTTTACCACAAATATAAATAATTTGTAAGAAATTGAATGTACAGTGGAACTTGGTTAAAGCGAACACAAAGGGACCACGTATATTATGTTCGCTATTGCCGTGAAGTACGTATAGTATGTAGGTACCTACATCATTCAAGTACTTACCCTGGTTGTATACCTATGTATATGTACTAATACAGACGAGAATCTCAATAATCGGTATGCAATGTACATAGTATCATGCTGAGATAAAAATACCAAGGAATTTTTGGGTTTTTAAATGAGAAATTGTTCCGAGTACACCCGTGAAGCGTCTTCATCATAGCCGTGACGATTTAGTACAAAATGCAAAAATTCAAACAAATGTCGAGAATTTGTTCACTATAGGTGAGAATCCACTATACCCGTGATCGCTATATCCATGTTCGACTGTATTAATGTTTAAAAATATATCAAATAGGTAGTAATTAGTTTCGCAAAGAAGGTGTTTATTCATCTAAGGATTATTTCAAAAATGTACCAATATTTATAGAAATAAATACAAATTTTATAAATGCAATATTACGTAGGTATATTCATAGAATAAGTATGAAATAATTGTTTATTCAAATATTATTTGTAATAAAGATTCAAAAGTTTGTGTAAATATTTAAAAATTTCGTTACACGTCAAAGCTTCGTTCACACAGAGCGGAAAATACTTTCATAAAGTTTCCCCGTTCCATTCTCGCTGTGTGAACAAACCTCAAGGCATCTGAATTTTGAAATTCGGTAAAATTTTGAAAAAATAACAAACTATTCATTAAGCTTATTTAGACATGATTTTTTTTAAAAACGTTTGACCCAATGCACTATATTTATACGGAATTAGAAATACCTCATCGTTTTGTTTTTAGAAATATTATTTCATTCATAATGAAATTACAAAGTGTTTCTAAACAATTTGAGACTCAAAACGTTTAATAAATTCATATATTTTTCATTTTAATATTACTTTGTACCGTCAATATATAATTGAACAACGAAAACATGTCAAAATATAAAATTTTGTATCAATATAGTAATCTTCAAAATCAACAAAAAAAGATCTTTTAAAACTTTATTGCAAGAGCCTACTCGCCCTCGAGAAAGAAACGTATAATTCCATAATAAGTGATATCCACAATGCTGGTGACGCCTAAGTTGTACGACTACTATAAGTTGGTAGACGTTTCATTATAATATAGAAACATCCGTACGTAGCTATGTAAGTAAATATAATATACTTGTCACCAACATTGTGCCGTCACCCTTTAAAGCCATCCTCATGATATTTTGTTGCGCCACCTCGAGAACAAAAGTAGCGGTGAGAAGCTGACGACACATCTGAGATATAAGAACGCACCCAGCACCAACAACTTTGCAATCAATATCTGCATTATGTAGCTCTCCCACGATCGTGACCATTGCTTTACACTTGTCATCGCAAGGTTGTGCAGTAAAGATTCAAATTGTTTATTGGAATACGTTCCTCCATACTGTTTATCCATTCCACATTTATTTTGTGCTGCTGCATTGTTTCTTCGAATGCAAAGTAACATAAAAGTATTGTTGTTATTCTCTGTTACTTGTTTGGTAGAAAGCAAAACGTTATCCTTAACGTCGGCTTTCGGCTTAAAACTAAAAATATTAAAACTAAAATTTATGTAAGCATCACCATCAGCACGATCGTCCTTAACACTTTTGGAGAAAGGGGGAAATTCATCGCAAGTATATTCTCGTACGGGATTCAACAGAAGAAAAGAAGATGGGTAGAGTTTAGTGTGAGCGAAGAAGGAAGGAGTGGCGGCGGAGAGAAAGGGGGAAAGGAGGATGCAGAGGGGAGTGTTAAGGGAGTATCGTGTGTTGGATGCCCCACTGACCCCCGACCCTCAGCTAGGGAACTTGCAGTAGAGTGCGTAGTGCAGATCGTAGCCTGAGAAGCGACAGTATTGAGCGTCCTTCTGCTGGTAGCAGCCGAATGAAGACAGCTTCTTCAACTCGCGAGGCGCGTCGGCCACGGGCGACTCCTGAAATTTAAATAAACCATTAACATCAACAGAAAATAAAAATAAACCTACTCTAGGAGGCGGTGGCTGAGTTCACCAGATGTATAGATATTTGTAGGCATTAGTTATGCCTGGTAATATGTAATGTTGTGTTTACATTGTGAGACACGCTGTGTGTGATACTGTAAAGTCAGCTAGTGTTATTTTAACCAGATAATGGATCAAGTAAATTAGATGTATAATTGGCTTGTGGTTAATAGATTACCTCATTAGCAAAGACAGTCAGCACGAACTTCCCCGGGCGGAATGTGTCGATGACACGCGTGATGACTTCCTCGTAGCTCTCTGCCGGCACATTGCTCTCAAAGGATACGTACGAGTACTCCGGCTCGGGGGTTATGTGGATGGTCATGTAGCACCCCTGGAACATACACACATACATCATCACTTTAATAATACAATAGATAGAGTTAGAAACAAAAACACTAAAAAGTGTAAACGCTTAAAACTTATTATTAAATTTTGAACTTATTACATTATGGTTTTTTCTCTGGGAACTAAAACATAAACTCCAATGTTATAGTGAAATTATTTTAAACTGTCGAACGCCGTCATAAAAGTGTGACCGAGAAGGGACGACTACCTGCTTTATTTGCACTTAGGCCAGTGGCTTACGTGCACTTTTATGACTGCATTCGACAGTTTAAAATAATTTCACTATAATACATCTTTACATAATGCACATGCGTTGCAGCTGTCCTTACGCCACAATTACTCGGGATAGTATGTCCATTCGCATCTTAGACCCGAGTTTGAGTTATTTGACTCGCGTCCACTACACTATCATATTAGTTACACTTCTGATTCACAACAGTCTCTATATCCAACTACTATACTTACATTAGGCAAATCTCGGACACCCTGCCGCAAAATATTACAAAAAAATCATTAGTTCAATGAGTTCGTGAAGACAATATATCAAAGAAAACTTATTCTACGATTGAATACAAAATGTCATAAGGTTACTTACATCTTCAGTGACTCCATTCATAGAGTAACCGCATGGATCAAACAGATAGTCGTCTATCTTCATCCCTGGAATGATCTTCTCGATTCCGGATTTCTACGGAAAAACAAATATTATAGTATATAGTCGTCTATATCGAACCCGTCGATATATTATTTAAGCCCTGCCATTCAAATAACAACTCCATGGTAACCCCACTCTTATGGTGACGTCACCTTGTCTCGGTGACAAACACTTGAGTTACAGAATATTTTTTGCCATACATTTCTTTCATTCTTTGGTGACGTCATCATCGCCAAATGTCACTTAGACTGGGCCTCCATGATAATATTACGCAGGCCTCACCTATATGAGCACCATAAATAATTGTACCTTGGTGGCTTCCTTGGCATCCTTGCACTGGGCCTTGGTAAAGATGGCCATGATGTCGGGATCCAAGTCGGTCATGAGCATCTCCATGGTTTGGTCGGGCTCCCGGGGAGACTTGGTCTGGTGGAGAGCGCCCCCACCCAGGGCTCTCCGAGCTCTCTCCCTCTCTCTCTCACGCTCTTCTTTCTCCTCTTTCTCCAGAGCCCTCACTGTGCCTGGATAGTCAAATTAACCAAAACATAAGATAATGCTATTTAAAAAAATATTTAAATAATTGATGAGGTTATTACAAGTATTTATCTCAACAGATATACAGCAAAGGATGGACTTTCCATCAGGCTTATGACAGTGATAGATGAAAGTATGGACTACAGATTAGCTGTTTTAGAATCACAATATTTGGAAATTCTTTGAACAAAAAAATATTCCGAAAGTACCCCTGAAATTTACGGGATCTGAGGATTTTCCATTCAGTTTTTCAGGTATAAAAGTATAATTTAGCCAAAATACTGGTAATTATAATCTACACTTCATTAAGACTAATCCATTCTAAATCTGATATGACAATAACTATAATGTTATGTGATAAAACGTAGATTATGCCTAGTGCCTTAAGTCTAGACTAAACATAGATTAAATTAATCCGCACGAGGAAACATACTTAGCCTCCACCTAGATTAAGTAATGGAGGACATAAAATAATAAAATACATATTTAGCAAATGGAGAAAACATATTCGACTTGCCAACATGCTTCTCAGTATTATCAGCTAAAAGAGTCTACATATTATAATTCATGATTAAGGCTGCCACCTCTCCGGGTTTGACCCGGAGTCTAGGGGTTTGAGTGGTGTTCTCAGAGCTCCAGGTAAGCATCGTATATCTCCGGGTCAGACTGAGATTTGCCAAAAGGTTGAGTAGACCGGTGACTATGGGCGGCAGAGATTTAAAGGGCGGAGGCCGGCCATGTTTCCCCCTCCCCCCCTTGGGGGATTGTTTCTTGCCCACGGTCAAGGTTTCTTTAGTCTTTGTAACTTTTCCTTTGAAAGGTGGCAGCCCTATTCATGATTGACATATATACTCGTCAGCCTAACACTCGGATACAAAATAACCTTATAATTTGTATTATAGTATTGTTTACTGTCTGTAATCTGTAATACCTAAAAGTAAATTAGAGTAATGTGCTTGACATAACGTCTTATCACTATTAGGTACTCATTGTTTGTGTGTCTCTAGTCTCTGTCTATAATTAAGCACTAAATTAATAATATTGATATAAATATTTACAAATATGTATTAAATTCTCCTGTCTAAAGTCCAAATAACAACACTTCATTGGGGGCTGACTGATAACATGAGAGAAGAATAAATTAGTCTTAGTAGTTAGTCGCCAACTAATATTAAGTATTACTGGTATATTACACATAGAGTCCTTGTACTAATTTAATTCAATATTTTTACTTATTTATACTTCAAGTGAACAAAATACAGAAACAATGAACATGAAACAAACGAGAAACATGACATTAGTTCACTTGTGGGCGAGATTGTCATAAGGTATAACGGTTTTATACATAGGTCGGGAGGGGACTGCCCGGTGATAGTTAAGCCACTGTCTCACCACCTGGTCTGTCCCGGAGATATACGATGTTAACCTGGAGCCCGGAGAACACTATTCAAACACGTAGACTACGGGTGAAACCCGGAGAGGCGGCAGCCCTACTTCAAGCTAACCTTTACATCTCATGGTGACCATATTTTTAAAAATAAAAAGGAGGACAAAAATGCGTAAATAGCGCCGCAGGCGAAATGTTATTTGGGAGAGTGAAGAAGGTCGCTAAAGGTGTTTGATTTATTTTCCTGAAAATGTTTTCCATAAAGGATTTGGATAATAGCGCCGCAGGTAAAATATTTGTCATAAGACATACCAAATTACATATGTCTACACAAAAGGTAAAGGTAATTAGCGCCGCAGGCAAATTTTTTTAGAAAATTTATGCATTTTTATACTTACTATAGTGCTAGTTAATTCATGGTATGATGAAAAAACGTGTGGTTTTGAGATTAATAGATTAGTTTTGAAATGTTAAAAAGTAAAAAAGGAGGACACTTTTGGAGGGAGGACAGAACCTAGAAAAGGAGGACTGTCGTTCCAAAAGGAGGACGGTTGGTCACCGTACTTTACATTACATTCCTAATAGAAGCAAATTGGTTTCTGTTTGGCATTTTTACATGAAGTTTTCTTGTCTTACCTTCAACGGGCAACAGTGTGTAGAGATACCAGCAGTCATTCTCCTCTGGGCCCAGAACATAAGCTGAGCCATCGTCGAAGAATGTATCCAGTAGCTCCACCTGCAAACAAACACCAAAGTATAAAAATATTGTAAATTGTACTATAATCTTACTTAGATTTTTTACGTTGATTTTTTCAAAAGGCCATAACTCCAAAATGGTTGATTTTTAGACATAATAACTGTACTTTTTTTTCATGTATTTTCATCCTCTATCACTTCTCCAAATGTGTATTGGACATGGGGAACCTATGACCCTGCATTAGATTATTTTTTTATGAGCTCCTTTTGAAGTAAAACAGGAATATCTTTTTGTTAAAGAAAACTATATCATGTTTTGTACCTTTTTAAAAACAACACGAAATGAGGAAGTTCTTAAAATAATACATCTGCTTAATGTGATACATATTTTTTACAGTGTAGGGAGTCGAAATTTGCGAACAAGAAGTAAAAAAAACTCGAGAGCTGGAAACGATGCTAATTTTTTACAAAATTGTGGCACGATAAGTGTTATTTTGGACCATAATCAAACAGCTGGATTATTCAGGATTACGAATCAATAATTAGAATCCTATAAGATTGTATTTTGTGACCGTGGTCGAATTTCACGTAAAACAAAAAAGTGCCGATATCTCGAGAACTTAAAATTATTAAGGTCATATTTCGATATTCTGGTCTGTTATGAGTTGGGCTATCACCCCTCCAAGGGATATTGTTGACTTACGGGACACCCCGTATATCGGGGAATCCTGATATTTGGTTATAGGTATATGGATGCTGGGAGTACCAGATATTGGTAGGTATTAATATGTCCGGGCATTACATAATATGTGGGTACTGAAGGACAGTAAGTAGATTGGTTCTGCAGTGCATGGGGTGGCGGCCACCATCAGGTGGGTGTTGCAGGTTGCTATGACTATATGATTGATTCAATCGGGAGATGTAAACCCACAACCCAGATATTTCACAGATACTATATTGCATTCTATAATATAGAATGCATCTATATGTAGAGTGGAAAATTTCGCGATCGCGACAAAACGATTTTATTCGCGTGTTTTTTACAGGTATAACGCGATTTCGCATATTTGACACGATTTTTGACCTTTATTTTGAAAAACTACGTAATTACTTAATACATTATAAAATGCAAGCGGCTTTGAGAGTACCTATTAAAAACCACACAGATTTTTTTTCCAAAGAGGCGCTTTTCGCAATTTCAAAATAATACTATTTTTGTTTCATTTTATTGTTTTAGGGATTTTTGTGTAAAATATTGTTCACGTTCCAATTTTTTTAATGTATATTCTTGTGTTAAGAGTTCGCATACCGAGATTTCAAAACGAAATTTGATGTGGAACAAAATAGGGTAGATGCATTGAACCTTTATCCAGGGAATAACCGTAAAAGATTTTTTATATCTTGTATAGATTTCTCAAAAAAAATAATTCAAAACACCTCTGACCTTTTTTCCGAAAGACGGAAACTCGTTTCCCGAAAGTCGCGGAGTAATTTTTTTTCTTGTACTGATAATATGCATTAAAATCTAGGGTATAACCGTAAAAGTTTTTTGATAGACGCAAAATTAACCCCAAAAAATGTAAAAAAAACGCTATTTTTATCATTTTATCATGCGATTGTCACGCGATTTTGAACCTTAATACCGTGGGAAAAGACTGTGACGTCATTCCTGGTGCCATGCCCTTAAGAGTTGTAAAATTGTCTAATTTAACGAAAAATAACACCCATATTTTACAGTGCCTATATATATACCTAATTCAGTAGTGCATTCTCTCTCTTCTCCCAGCACGACCCACACAGGGTGGGGAAGATATGACGAACGAATAGTAATATAATACTTATAGATCTAAAATAATTTTTTTTCTTCCGCTCTCCGTCTGCATACAATACTACCAGGAGTGGTATATATAGACCTTAGACCTCGACAACCTTACTAAATAGGCTTTGGATAAAAATAGAGTAGATACATTGAACTTTTATCTAGGGAATAACCGTAAAATATTTTTTATTTTTTTTATTTCTAAAAAAAATGTGAGAGCACCTCTGATCTTTTTTCCGAAAGACAGCAACTCGTTTCCCGAAAGTCACACAGATTTTTTTGTATGTTGATAATATGCATCAAAATTTAGGGACTGACCCTAAAAGTTTTTTTGAAGTTTAACATTTTATCACGCGATGGTTCATACGATTTTGAACCCTAAGTCCCGAGCCTTGATATTCGATAATGAGATCGTGTAGGTATACAAAAGCAATATAAAGCGTAATTTGCGTGAGTTGAGTCAGTTGTGCTACAAAGTACCATCCCTGTTGTTGTGCTACGGAGTACCACTCCTGTTGTTGAACTACGAAGAAGGTTCTTCTTCTTCAGCCCTCTGTCCTCCACTGCTGGATATAGGCCTCTTCCATATTCCTCCATTCCTTTCTGCTGTTTGCTGCTTGCAGCCAGTTTTTTCCCCCTGCAGCGGCTATGCCGTAGGACCACCTCTTTTGGGGTCTTCCGACGCCTCTTTTATTCTCCCAAGGTCTCCATTTTAGGATTTTTGGGGTTCATCTTGTTGGGTCTTGTCTTGTGACGTGTCCCGCCCATTGCCACTTTAGACTTGCTACGCGATCCATGACGTCTGCTACTTTGGTTCTCTTCCTAATTTCCTCATTTCTTATTCTGTCTCTTAGAATTATACCAAGAAGTTTAATGAAGAGGAATAGCACCTTAATTGAGATAAAATAGTGTACGTGTCCTCTCCCTGGCCCGATTACATTTTCCTCGGGTGCTGGTTGCATTAAACGTTGCACGCGTCACCACCCCGGCATCTGGCCACCCACCCCCACTAGGTGGCCCCTGCCCCCTGGCCCCCTCACATCCGCTTTATCGATCCCACCTGCACAACTAGCCTACTACATAATACATAATACCCAATACAGATGTAGTACTTCAGCTACAGGTGAGAGGAAAGCACATCATCTAATACGTATTACAGAAAGCAAACACAAATTTCGAAAATCATTTTACTTAAAGCTCGCGACCCAACTATGACTTCATGGTAATTTCCCAGGGCATTAAGGCCCCCGACCCAACTATGACGTCACGGTCATTTCTCACTGCATTAAAATTCTCCATTTTTTCCAAAGCATATTTAGTAACGGTTGTCGAGATCTAAGGTCTCCGATTTTTTGAATTTTTTGTCTGCCCCTTAGCACACTACCACTGTCTTGTTTTGTAACTCTGCATGTTTTTTTGGCCAATAACGATTTATTTACCTAAGCTTCGATGGTGAGCGAATGTTTTTTCATGATAGTCGAAGGCTATATTTACAATCTATTCTCGTAGATGAAGATGGCCTCAGCAAGTAGGCCGAAAGCTCGACAATCTACACACGGTACACCCCAGAAGAATGGAGAAGAGATTAACAAGGAACGTGAAAATCTACAAAGCTATGTTTAAAATGTTTTAAATTCCATACATGCAAAATTTTCAACGGTCTTGCGTTACATTCATACCCGGCTTCGACGGGAATTAAGTAAGATGATTATCTCAGTAATTTTCTTTCAGTTTTCTTCAATCGATAAATAACATTAAATAGCTCAACTCCTAGGCCTATTCTGTTACGGGAAATGGAAATATACGGACAATGATAGAGAAATTATTTGGCAAAAAGCCAGCGTGACAACAATAAGAAGAGACGTTATATTATAACATTATCTTATAAGTTGGTACTAGGCCTCATAGGCGCCATCAGGGGGGGAGCAGCAGCCCCCCCTAGAGTTGGAATAGGTTTACACTTCTTCATACCAAATGTTAAAGCCTCACAAAAGATCACGTTATTACTACACGTTTTCTCACCATATCAAAAATATTCTAAAATTATCAACAAAAATCGTGAAAATACAATTATTTCATAGAAAAATTTGCCTGTGGCGCTAATTACCTATACTTACTTATTCTTGATGTGTTACGTGCTCTTTAAGTAGGTGCCTGTGTTTTACATTTGACGAAAAATTAACTAGATTTATATCGCGACCTTTTAAAGTAGGATATTTGTCTTCTAAAAAAAAAAATTGCAAAATTAAAAATTTGTCGTTTTACGACTTTGCGTAAAAACACAAATGTTTTTATTTTCTCTCAAAAAAGTTCTTAATTTATCAACGGAGGGTGGAAGATGGCGAAGAATAAAAAGATCAACAATGATGCGTCCAATTAAATTTACATAATAAATACCTACAGTGCTGACGATGGAAAGTGTAGATAGGTACTGTAGGTGCTGAGTAATTATTATAACAAAGTTGTGGTCAAGTTACAGGAATTCGAGAGGCTTCATGTCAAGTCAAGAAACGTGAGTAAAGAGAGCGCGACATAAAACCAACTCTTCAGGTACTTCAGGTAGGTACTTCTTCAGGTATACTATGGATATATTATATTCTCACATTTATCATAAATTGTAAGTAGAAACTGGAAAATTTCGCGATTGCGATAAAACGAACTTATTCGCGAATTTCGTGCTTTTTTTTTCTTTTTATTTTAAATAAAGGATCTGGGCTTGCATACACAAACCCAAATACTTTCCTGCAAACCTTGCACTAGGCTAAAAGCCTGTATCGCAAAGTGTGCAATACATCGCCAGCGCCGGGGTTTGAACCTGGCACCTCCCGCTCGAGAGACTGCCGCCTCAACCAACTGCGCCAACCATGTACTCGAACTATGTGATTTTTACGCGAATAACGCGAATTAAGTGTTTTTTACACATAAAACGCGAATTTTAGTAGGCACTCTTTTACAAGAATAACGCGAATTTTCGCAAACTGATGCGAATTTCGACCTTTATTGTGGAGAACATCGTAATAAAATACAATCAAATCAAAAGGAATCGTGGCTGTGAAAGTAAGAAGAACCACACTGACTTTTTTTTATTGCAAAAAGGCGTTTTTTGTATTATTTTAGGAATTTTTGTAAGTATAAAATATTGTTCACGATATTTTTTTTATATTCTATTAAAACCTGTAAAATTGTCCACTTTGATATAAATGTATGAAAAATAACACCACATTTTGCCAAAATTGTGAAAAATAAAACCCCTTTTCGAAAAAAAATAACACCACATTTTCCGTAAAATAACACAGATTTTTTCCAGTCCCTAATTATAAGGTACGTATTGATGTAGTACAAACACAAATTAATACAATACACTCAGGGCCCCGTGATCGCAACGAGAAAGATGGACTTGATTGTTTGTTAGGGTCCTTGTAAATCAGAATACCAAAAAAGCTGATAAATTTAGGTTATATCGGTCATCAATTGGTGATCTAGCAGGAACTAGGGGCCCCTTCAATCGCGGGGCCCTAGGCAAGTGACCGCTGTGGCCTGTGGCTAATGGAATTAAGAGAGGAGTCTTTTCGTAATAACTTTAATTATGTAATTTATTGTTTCTTTTATTGTTGTTCTTCATCCCTAGGCCCTGATTCGGGCATTTGGACACGTCAAGCTTACAATAGATATTACACAGCTATAATATTAGTAGCTATGGTAGAAAAATAATGGTAGAACTGACCTCCTGATAGAACTCCCTATGCGGCGCCTGCTGGAGCTGAGGCCGCATGAAGTTCTTGCGCGAGTAGAAGACGTTCTCCACGCAGGAGTACCCCGCCAGCTCAGAAGCCAAGGCGAGCAACCCACGCAGACACAGCAGCGGAGTAGTGGTGCCGCACGTCTTCAAGATCCAGCGCCGACGAGACACGAACATGCTGCTCTCGCTGTGAAACAAAAAGAAAATATAACATTAACATAAAATATTTTCAAGAAAGGAGAATGCTCATTTTGTATGAAAAAAATCAAGACCAGCGCAAACAGTAATTAAATATTGCATAGGGGGCATCATCGAAGTCAATGGCAGATGTGTGAAATTCTTTTCAAACCTTTTTTAAAACACAATATTATGTTTGCGTGAAAGAATTATAAAAAAAACTAAATCGATTGTAAAAAAATATATTTTTGTATGAAATGAATGGCAAAGCACGCAATACAAGTAATGGTAGGTACAATATATTAGGTATACCATTAGAATAGTATCAATGCCTCTTTTGTACGTCGCATTGCCAAAGTCAAGGACACAAGTAAAGTATTATTGTACGGGTTGTGCTGAGTTGATATTGTATTGATCCATACTCCATACATTCATCAGTTTATTGTATTAATTTATGTACCTACTGCGGTTCAAAAGTATGCTAAGCAATAAATAATATACGTTTTAAACCTTTTTTATGTCTAATAGTCGTGTATGATTATTTTATAAAATTATGGAAATCTTAATGTTTTTGGATGTATCTATGTAACGTTGTATTTCAAATTTCAATATGCCGTTTCTAGCCTATCTTATTCTTAAACGAATGCCGATGTGATGGATCGCATTGCCAAACTAAAATGGCAATGGACAGGTCATGTTGCTAGACAGGGAGTGGACAGATGGGCACCCAGAATCCCGAGATGGAGACCGTGGGACGTGAAAAGAGGAATAGGACGGCCTCAGAAAAGATGGGGCGATGATATTGTCCCCGTCGCTGGCAGAGGGTGGATCCAGAAAGCCCAAAGAAGAGAGAGGTGGAAAAAAATGGAAGAGGTCTACATCCAGCAGTCGAGAGATGGCTGAGAAAGAAGAAGAAGAAGACGGAAATACTATAGTGACGAAAATATTAAAATATAGGTTGAGATCACACTGCGACGTATAAAAAAATCCGGTCGCTACAATACCCATATACCTATCTAATACATTGTAGACACACAGCCACCATCAGACATCAAGGTCGGACTCCGAGACATTATGTAGATTTTATGGCGAATAAATCAGTGGGTATCCGTCATGTATATTGTATAATATACCTATTCGACAGTATAGACAGTACAGACACACTGCATCGTGTTCAGACTGAGACAACAATGTGTCTTTTTAGGTGTCTTTTGAGGTGGCAGCACGGGTGGAGAGAATAAGCCTAGGGTGGCCAACCCGCGGCCCGCGGGCCGCATGCGGCCCGCCGGGGGTCTACGTGCGGCCCGCGGAGCAGTGAGAAAATAAAAATATAATATCAAATTCCGAGTGAGAACACGAATGACTGATAACAGTTTGCGTATAGGAACAACCTTACTCAATATCGACAATCAGATTCATCACTTCACCCATTTTTCCCTTAAAAATTTTGCCTGCGGCGCTATTTCGGGTATTTTTTTCAGTTAGGAAACTCTTTTCATATTATATTGTCGTGACTCGTGAGTCTTTTCCACTCAGTTTCGCAAAAAATATCACCTGCGGCCCCATTTCACTTTTTTAGGCTACAATAATAATTTCATTTCTTTTGCCCCCCATATGACCCCCCTTGAAACTCTCCTATATACTGTTTTTTTGTTTTGCAAAATTAAAAAAATGGATGTGCGGCCCGGTAGGCAATCTCATTTTTAGAATTTGGCCCGGCTGCTGAAAAAGGTTGGCCACCCTTGGAATAAGCAAACAAGTCACTGATTAGAGACACATGAACGAAAAAAGTGATATTAGTGTCGAATCCATAGTTTTCCGTGTCAATAGGGTGTGGGAGGCCTTGGTACAAGTCCGAATCAAGTCTGACACTAGAAGTTTGACTGCTGAAACAGTAAAAAAATTAAAAAAGGAGGATGTTGAGAGTGCGCGCGCGTGTGTGTGTAAAGGGTTAAAAATAGAAATACACATGTGATCACTGATCACAAATGAGAGTCAAGTTGGGCAAGTGGAGAAAGCTGTACATAATATTTTATATGCTACTTATATGTAATTATTTGCGCAAGGGTTGTGACATATGAGTAGGCATATATTTCAAAGATTTTTAAAAACGGGAGACCTCAGATTTCGACAACAAATACAGTAGATGATGCATTGAACCTTTATCTAGTAAATGATCGTGAAATATTTTTTATATCTTGTATAAATTTCTCAAAAAAATATATTTGAAAAACACTTGGGTTTCTTTTTTGAGCAATTCGTTTCCCGAAAACTGCAGAGACCAATATTTTTTTGTAGTGATAATATGCATTAAAATCTAGGGAACGACCGTATTTTTTTTATTGAAGCGAAATTAACCCCTATAAATAGAAAAAAACGCTATTTTTACCATTTTACGAAGCAGTTTTAAACACCCTGTGTTTACATGCAGCGGGACCGCGCGACGTTGGTTATATGGCCTACTTTTCGTTTATTATAATTTAGGGATTTTCAAAATATTCGTGTTATTTTGTAATTAACTTTATTCTTGAATTTCTTGATGGTGAGTAAAAAAGAGAGACTGAGAAAAAAAAGTATCGGAATGCCGTTCCGGTGCGCTCCGGTTCGACACACCTCTGTTTATACCTGGTAACGTAATAACAATAATGATTTCTTATTTATTATACAGAAGCTCTGTGATTGACTACCGAGTAATATATGGAGACTAATAATATACGATGGACCTGTTTTAGACAGTATTTCATATAATTACTTAGTATAAAATTATATACCTACCATCATGGGTGTTGCCAAGGGGGTGGGGCAGGAGGGGCAGCTTTCCCCCGAGATTTAAGTAGGTATATATTTTTTAAAAGTACCTAAATGATAAAACCTCACAAAAAATCGCATTTTTTCATCATTTTCATCATATGATAAACTTTCTAAAATTAAGATTTTCCTCAACGAAGGCGGGAGGTATCAACATTCACATAAGGTTATTATGTGAACTCCCTTGGGGAGGGAGGAGGATGGATGTTCCGACGCTTACGAGTCGGAGGGAGTTTACATAATAACCTTATGTGAATGTTGATACCTCCCGCCTTTGTCGAGGAAAATCTCAATGTATGCCATCTGCGAGATGCAGACAAATCCAGTTAATACCTAAATGGTTTAGGTATAGCCCTTTCTAAAATTAGTATGAAAATCCATCAGTTTTAGAAAAAAAACTGCCTTCGGCGCTATTTTTTATTACTTTTTTATAAAAAAAATCGTTTTTCATACATATTGTTGTGCAAAGTATTAACCAAATCACGACCTTCTTCACTATCACATAAAAATTTCGTCTGCGGCGCATTTACGCGTTTTTAAGCTGCATATATATTTTTTAATTTTGCTGCCCCCTCCTTAGCCGGCTTAGCCCCGAGGCTAGAGACGCCCATGATACCTACCATTACAAGTACATATAATAATTGTATATCGACGTAGTTTGCACATGCATAATTATCATTTTCGGGTCTCATTATTTATTTATTTATTCGTCCGAGTCGATATAAGTCGGAGCGCAGGTGTGTACAATGTGTATATTGAGATTGAAAGTGATTTGGATCAAGAAAACAGAGTAACGCGTCAAAGATGACCCTACATAGGATGATATAATAGGTTCACCATTTCGTTTCCTATCTTCAAGTTCTTGTTCCAGCTTCCAAAGGTCTCCCGTTCCATTGGGGTTTAGTCTATACTCTCATTAAATATATTTATTATCCTTGTCATTTTATGTTTGTTTTCCAATATTTTCTCAATGACTCGCAGTCTTCATCTTGTAATTAATTAATTATAAAATTTATAGGTATCATAAATTATATTAATCAGATAGCGAATTCGGCAATAAACTGAATAAAATATTTAAAAAAAATAGTGTCATGAACCTGAATGACAGGTACCTACGTAAAATTAACGATTAAAAATTACATTTAAATATGTCTGAAATTCGAAAAAAATATGTTTTATAGAGAAAATAAATTGTATTTTAATGTCATAAGTGGCTGGCTAGAAAACATTGCACTATACCTGGCAATAAACCCGACATTTTGAATTAAGTATCCAATAAAGATTTTGTTAATTTACTTATTTATTTGTGCATATAATTAATTTTTATAGGTAAAATATATTATAATTAATTAAATACATGTACCTTTTTTATGATTATGGGTTTATTCAAATAAACCCAAATACATCTTCCGTACGAATTCTAAAAAAAAAATGTGAAAAACACCTCTGATCTTTTTTCCGAAAGACGGAAACTCGTTTCCCGAAAGTTGCGGAGTATTATTTTTTTGTACTGATAATATGCATTAAAATCTAGGGAATAAAACCGTAAAAGTTTTATGATAGGCGAAAAATTAACCCCAAAAAATGGAAAAACGCTATTTTATCGTGAGATTGTTCACGTGATTTTGAACCTTAATGCCGTGGGAAATTACTGTGACGTCATTCTTGGTGCCAAGCCCTTCAGGAAGTTTTGTTACAAGTAGGTGTCTAATATAAATAAAATTAAGTTATTCACTCTCAGTCACTCTCCAATCAAAACTCGAGACGGGAATTCTCAGAGCGAAGTAAATAAATATTTCTCATATAATTATTGTTCATCCGTGCAAATAAATTATTATACGAGGAATTGACTTAAAGAAAACAACTCCCAATAGCTTGAAAGGAAAACAGACCAAATCCAACAGACAGAATGTTGGACTTATATAAATAAAATAAATAAATAAATCTTTATTGGCCAGAGAAGATATGCATAGTTACAAAAACAAGACAATTATAGTGTGCCAAAAGGCGGACTTATTGCAAAACCAATATCTTACAGTCAACCCGAGAAAAGAAAAAAAAACTTAAATACTATAATAATAAAGTAAGTAAATAAAAAGGTACATATTCATAATTTATACACACATAAATATAAATAATATAAATAAAAAATAAAAACATTTAATAAAAATAAATAAATACGTATGCACACAGGAGAGGGAAGAGGAAGAGGCGGGATGGGGAACAAGGGACTGCTCTTTTGCAAACAGTTAGACCTGAGGTCGACAACACAGAGAAGAAGAAGCCGGTAAGATTAGCGACCAATGATCATCCTACGAAATGAATACAGGGAAGAACAAGTACGAATATTATACTAAGAAGTATTATAAGTATAACATTATGTATATAAACTTTATGATGTAAAGGAGATAATTTGGCGATCTGTGAAATTAGGTTAAGTGAGAAAATAGCATTGAATATTTATTGCATTCATTAAAATTAATTAAGTGGTGTCGCCAAAATGGTGTTTTTCAAAATAAAAACCACGACAACCTCATACATTGAACCTTTATCTAGGGAATGACCGTAAAACATTTTTTATATTTTGTACAGATTTCTCAAAAAAAAAATGGGAAAAAGACCTCTGATCTTTTTTCCGAAAGACAGAAACTTGTTTCCCGAAAGTCGCGGAGAAAAATAATATTCATTAAAATAAGGAATGACCGCAAAAGCTTTTTGATTGAAGCGAAATTAACCACAAAAAATGGAAAAAAACGCTATTTTTACCATTTTATCATGCGATTTTGAACCATAATGCCGTGGGAAATGGCCGTGACGTCATAGTTGCGTCGCGAGCTTTAAAGACGACGTCAAATAATATTTCAATTTAGCATCTCGCCAATTTCAACGAGGTGCTTCCTCACCTCTCCGATGAAAGCCAGAGATTTGAAAAATCAATACCTAATAATAACCTTTGAATCTAAAGACGCTTGATAATATAACATCGACAAGACCTCGGAATTATATTAATTTAATATTATGCTCATCCAATTTGAATATTAACACGCTAAATCTCAGAAGCAGAGATCAATAGATTAGATGGCGACTCACATAATATTAACTGCGATTGTAAAGGGAACTCCAGATTCAGATGCTTTCCTGAATTTGAAGTCTCAACACATCAGGCAGATCTTTGGTGAGCTCATATATAACTATTTTTCACCACTTGGGGCTATCCTATAACACACTGTTAACTGAATCGACCGTTTGCAAAAAAGCTTCGACCAAAACCTCTTTCTAAATATAAAATCAGGGTAACACTGAATTCAGAGAGAGGTTTTGGTCGGAGCTCTTTTACGAACGGTCGATTCAGCTAACTGAATTTCCGGACTTGTAAGATAGCCCTTAGGGGGGAATTTCCTAAAATTGTTCGTTAGTAGAAGATTTTGTATTGAAACATATCTGTCTTCTAAATTTCACTTCTATACGATCCCAAAAGGCTTTGCGTTGATGAGTGAGTGTGTCAGTCGGTCAGCCTAATAGATAGATAGCCTAAGAGACGACCGTTAAAAACATGACCTTTCTTTTTTTAGATCGAAATGTGGTTTGAATGATAGCTTACACTTAGGTCATACATCGCACTAGGGTTGCCTATCAAAATCTTGCCCCCCCTCCGAAAAGGTCCCCTTTCGCAGTTTTTCGCATTTTTTAGGACATGGTACGAGATAGGAGAAAGTTGTCAATGACAAAAATAATCCTTACTAAATTCTCTACATAAAATATTCATACATTTTTGCGTAGAGTGAGATTTGGTTAGTTTTTATTCGGTTCGGGACAAATGTTCAGACATTGATAGCATACTCGTATTAGAATATACATACTATATAGTGCTAAGTGCTGCACATGTTTTGATATTCTGTATACGTAACTATATAATAATTACGTTGGTATGTGATAATTAAATAGGTATAAGTAATTAATATTATAATACAGTTTAATAATATATTCAAGAGGTCAAACACAATCTCTATGGTGTAAAGATAATATGAAATAGCTCCATACATTTTATACTGACTGACATACTCGAATCACATCTAAGTTTTATTACCTACTGATTTACTGGAAATTCCGAAAATGTTATTCGTTCCTGCAGAGCAAAGTGACGACAGTTTAGTTAGAAATTACATCATTCATGATTGCTTGCTTATAGCATGGGGGGGGGGGGCAGGGGGCGGCTGCCCCTTCTAGAGATAAATACTAAATCATACTAAATGATAAAATCTCACAAAAAAATACATTATTACCACACGTTTTCTCATCATACATAATTTTTCTAAAAATGTGTTTGAAAATCCATCAAAACACAATTATTTCATAATTAGATTGCCTGCGGCGCAACTTTCTTAATTTTTTTTCCATAAAAAAACATTTTACGGAGTCCAGGCGTACGCGACATCTCAGACAAAATTTTGGAGAGCAGACTGCGATGGTACGGGCATGTCAGCAAAGACCGCCAGAGTATGTTGGCAACAGGGCACAAACACTCAATGTTCCCGGTAGGAGATCCAGAGAAAGACCCAAGCACAAGTGGTGAGGCAGGACATGAGAGAGAGTGACGTTCTACCGGAGGATGCGCAAGACAGAGCAAAGTGGCGGCGAAACACAAGAAAAGCAGACCCCACCACCATGCGGGATTAATAATTGCTAAGGAGAAGAAGAATTGTATATTCTGATGCACTTCACGGTACAAGCTTTTATCATAGGTGATGTTAGCGTGTAGGGAAGTATTTGGGTTTGTGTATGCAAGCCCAGATCCTCGAGATGAATCTTAATATAGAAACATATTCTGTTATTCTCCGAACAGTCTCGCATAAACAATTTCACGGAAAAGTAGATTAATATGAAAGTAGATACGAGAATTTAATATCAGAGGTACTCATATTATGTTTATATTAAAACGATATACTATAGGAGAAATGTAATATTCGCAAATATTCGAAGAAAACAGATCTTGCATCTAATAAAGTAGGTATATTAAATAACATACGGAGGTATTCATTTTTGATACAAATTGGAATTATAAGAATATTTGATGCTAGTTGGTTGTAAGACGCCTAAGGCGCCCGTAGAGAGTTATGAATGTCACAATTTCCCTGTGAAATTTTGGTTGGTTGGTAGACATTTTAGATGGCAATAAACCCGCCATTTAACTCAATAAATGTTTGATTTTGTATTTATTTTTTATTCAGTCTCAAAAAAATATTAGTATTATTTCGTATCACATACTAAGTATATTTTTTTTTATAATTAGACACCTACCTAATGTATTTATGTAGTACCTACCACTGAATTAGGAATGCTATATTTAAAATATGAGTTGGTTCCTAACTTTATGCATCAAAACTATGCATGTACGTTTGAAAAGTTTTAAATTTTATATAGAATCATAAATCAATTTCGAATTTCAGAGCGTCTACAGAGTGAGTGACTGAGCGAATCAGCGTTCTGCGTGACTACATATTATTTATTTTTGAAACATTTCGCAATATTGTAGAAATTTTATTGATGATATGATGTGTGGTATAAAAAAAAGGACGACTACATTTGACATGACCCATAAATACTCCACAACGGGTGCTTTTCCCTGAAATCGAAATTTTCCTATATATACCTAATACTATACATTTGGTACGGTTGATTAAATAAATTGAAAGCTGACAAAATTAGATACCTGCTCCAATAAATACACGAGTCTAAATTAAACGTGAACAGTGCCTGCCTATAGATCGGGAGATATTTTAATAGGCCGTACACGTGTATAGGTATTGTGTAACGATGGGTAGGGTGAGAAGGCGGGGTGGAGGAATACCGAGATAATATAGAATGGTACAGTGATGTAATGAGAAGAAGACCTATAAGAATTGATAGGTAAAAACTACCTACATAACCGGAGATAAATTAAAATAAATAAATTCAAATAAATTTATTAGTAACTAATATCTTACATTTAATACATACATATAAAACTCATTACAATATTTAAATTTTCCATACTACCCTCCAATGTGAGGAGATGTGGTCGTGATGATCGTGTATTGGAGGGCAGTTCCAGGGTTTTCATCGATTCCAACATACAACATCAACAACAAGACAATGACACATTTGTTACAAATTATAAAAGAAAAAAAAAAACAATAAATTCATTAATAAATTGGATTCATGCTATCATCGTTCATTCAATTCAAATCTCTCTCTTTCTATACCTTTTCACAGATCACCTTTTTCATATTTATTTTGAATGATTTCGGATCAGTAATAGCCCTCAGCTCACTATCCAGCACGTTAAACCACCTCACCCCCAGGAATGCATAATGATGTTGGCCAGCGGAGGTTCTCATACGTGAAAAAAAAAACTTCATCATAAAAACTTGGAAAAGGATTTTCTAACAGCCAGCGCGCGTTGACTGAATCCAACCTTCGTCTAGCCGGTCGTGATAAGGAACTCGACCCAAGAAAAAGGATTGGCAATCAAGATTCGAGACTTATGCTGGCACTATGATGCACTAACTTCTTAGGTGGACAACAGCGCAGATAGGAACCGCCTATCATTATTTTTCATACAAAATTTGTGCTACTCGTAGGTGGCTCCTATCTCCGATATTCCTCACCTTACACCTAAGAAGTTGGTGAAATCCAGCATAAGATGCGTAAGTGCAAAATTGGAGTACAAGAAAAAGCGGTTGGTCCAGTTAACTCACCGTGAGATAATATTCATCCACGGTGGCGATTTCAAGTGAGAATGAGGTGAGGGTGAGTTTAAAGTCACGTGAGTTATATAGTACCACTCCTGCAGAGTTAGTTAGGATATCGTAGCCGTGCTGTAACAGTTGACAACATAGCATAATGATCAAACAGGACCACCACTCCTGTCAAATCTCCTAACAGAATATAATACGTGGTCCGTCATACTCGTTGTTGAGGGACTGTTATTCCATACATTTCCTTAGCGACGGTGATGGCAACCTCATCTATAACGTTTTATATATTAATCCTACATCATGGCTAGAGAAAGCGAGAAATGTCAAGGTGGCGGTGGTCCGACGCATCAGAATAGGTACGCAAATACGAAACTTCTGAAAGAAATCATAAAGTGATAATGAAAAACGTTTGAAATGCAATAATGCTAGTATGGATTAATAAGATATAGTGAGTGTGAAATGGTTGGTGGTATTATGGATTTAATATTGGCTTCATAATGGCTCTGTGCCAAGTCCCCACCATGAGTGTGACGTCACACTATCGTCATGCAAGCGCGTTGTGATTACATACATTAACATTGTGTACTTCATAGTACGTAGTTCAAGCTCGCTGTACGTCACATCACGATATTGGCTTGCAGCTAGTTGGGCGTATCTTTTCCGTTACGATACAACCAACACTGCAAATTATAGTTCTCTTCATCTTTCGCAGGATCGCGTACTACTGTACTAGTTACTTGGCACGTCCGTCCAGTTTGGTGATGTGACTTGAGCCAAATCCACAAAAACAAAGCCACATGTACGTGATATTCAAAGTGACCTTGAACTTTCTTACTTCTGGTATTAATCAAACAAGCTAGGGAATAAATAACTCTTACGCAATATGTTAAATTCTCATTGGTTCTACAATCAATAAGGAGAAATATCTACAACCCTGATTCGAAATGGTAAGCAATTGTATGCATTTTCAAGTACCTGGTAATTCTTGAGCATTTACTGGTCCACCTTTTGTTGTTATTGTACTATAAGTAGGTAAGTATATACTTTTTGTAAGACTGTCTGTGCTCTTTGAAAATAAAATAAAAAAAATAAAAATATGGCAAAAAGCAAACGGCGTTTCGACATCGAGGGAAAATTATAGTCTTCTGAGGGAATGAAAAAGAGAACTTATTTATCCCAAAAAGGCATTTTTTATCTTACACTGTATATAGTCTGTAGCATTTTACTGCTTTCTTTTTAAGAGGAAAATGGGTGAAAGCAACTCGATTGAGGGAAAAAAGGAAAAGTGACAACGAGCTGTGGGTAATATAAAAATCGATGTGAAAACACTGAAGTTATAGAGTAGGCCATAGAGTAAAAAAATCAATTGTGTTAAAACCAAGTAGAAATTGCATGACTGTCCGTTCTTTGCGAATTAAAGAAGTACGAGAATGTCTAAATGCAGAAAATTAACTGTTTTTTCGATACGGGGAAACAACAAATTTAGCACATAAATGCTTTCTGTTAAAACAAAAACATTTCAGAGTTATTGTGGTACATTGATATGAAACGTTTAATAATACCAATAGATCAAAGTTGTATGTAATTTTATGGTACGAATCTAAAAATACCCGAGGTTAACAATATTCAAAGGCACTCCCTGTAGCAATAATTCCCCGTGTCAATAACAAAAGTGGAACTTAGTTAGAGAACTCAAAGTAACCTGCAGGTAGTACAGGTATAATTATAGATGCTCCATTATGGAATATCGACTTAGCAACAAAGGTCAGAGGTACAGCGACGCCCACACAGCAAAAAAATGTGTCGTAAAGAGAATTCGAATGAATGAAATGTTGTGTTGAAGTTTGTAAATACTTAATCCCTAATTAAAGTATCGAAGCAAGTTGGCTTATAATCAAAATATTGATTGGAGAGAAACAAACTTGAAAGGGCTTACAAATGAATACTGAGAGAGGGTAGGAGTCGCCAAAATTGTATTTTCGGAATCTCGACAACCTTACTAAATATGTTTTGCGAAATGAATAAAGCAGATACATTGAAACTTCCTCTAGTAAATTTTCGTAACAGATATTTTATATCTTGTATAGATTCCTGAAAAAAGCGACAAATACCTCAGTTTTTATTTTTCAAAGAAAATATCTCACTTTTGCAAAGTTGCTGAGAGAAAATTATTTTACGTGGTGATAATATGCGTTAAAATCTTTTAGAATACAGTTGTAAAGAAAAGAAAACCTATTTTTTTCGTAAACCGTAATTCATGCATGCGTTTTTGAACCTTGAAAGACACGGAAAACCCTTCAGAAAAGATTGACAAAGTAATTTGGAGATACAAGCAGATACAAGAACATAAATAAATCTTTATTAGCCACAGACCAAATATAAATAACAAATAAATCTTATTAGACACAGTAATATGCCAAAGGGCGGACTTATTGCAAAAGCAATGTCTTACAGTCAACCCGAGACAACATACGGAACAGTGTTAGTCGTTCTGGTTTAATTTTAAACAAACTCATGCAAAAAAAGAAGAAAATATATCAACAAATTGATAACAACATGTGAGATCTAATCGATAATTCTCGCGCAGCGCGGCTATTGTAGTTCACAACAGAGATCCGCACGATCCGAGAACTATAAATAGGTATAGGTTTATCTTTTATCCGACGATGGCTGATACATAGATAACTAATACATTACAGTGTATAGTTTGTTAGTTGACGACAGAACCAATGTTTTTATTAATAGTACACCAGTGAGCCGGCATAGGTAACAGCTGTGATTCGCAGTGTTCTTCACTGTTGATATTTTTGTTGTGGTTCTCTCAGCTGTTTCTAGGTGGATGTTTTTGTTTGGACGATGTTCGCGAATCTAACATACAGATACGAGTAGTAGACATAGGTAGTAGATAGATGTGTTATTGAAAAAATTACAGTAAGTATAGCAGTTGTGTGTACTTAATTGGTTTTATTGTAAACAATCTGTGCTATAAATAATTAACAACAGTTTACACATCAGCGTATTGAATTAATTATTCACATGTGTGACTTGAATGCCAAGTAGAAAAAAATACGTCACGGAAAAGGAGAATTATTTTTCTTAGGCCGGGTTTTCACACTTGCAAGAAGTGTCCCATAGTCTGTCAGACAGTAACTTGCAAATGTAAACTACGGAGTTTACGCCTGCAGGTTACTGTCTGATAGACTGTCGGACTCGGACACTTCTTGCAAAAGTTTTCTTGCAAGTGGAAACCCGGCCTTACGGTCATGCTAAACGCATTTGCGAATCGATGACAATAGGTAATAATTAGTATTGTTTCAAATGCATATTTCAAGATTCACGTAGTGGATTTGTAGGTACATTGGGAGGTACACACGATTATATAATCCTATTCTATTAAAATAATTATACAATTGATGACCGAAATGGAAATTGCTTAGGGATTTAACCTACATAGAATCGTAGGATGTGTTCACTGTTCTTATGAATATTATATTATTCGCGAGATCTGTAAATACGTATACTATGTAGGTAAGTCTATGAAGATGAAAATAGTGTATTTTCCTATAGTCAAAAGGCTTTCGCAGCGTGATGAAATCATATATTCGTTGTTGGTTCTTCTGGTTTCCTTACTGCGTGTAGAGTGGTTGAATCACAGAGATGGCAGTAATATCGCTGCCGAAAGCTCGGTTATTCAACCACTCTACGTACGCAGTAAGGAAACCAGAAGAACCAACAACGAAGATATGGTTTTCTATAGTCAACAACGATTTTTTTTCTACCATTATATTCCATTTCAACATATTTTTGTCCAAAAAACCTGTAATATTTCCGGCACTTCGATGCGAGTCTGAAATGCGAATATGAAAATTAAGTTCCTATTTAGTATATTTTCAGAGTTTTCATAATATTCCTTATTCTACGCAACGCAATACGGCTTTCCCTAAGTTTCATGAATTTTTACGAGGTTTTAAATATTACAAAAGCTTCTTCCTCTTAGTTTATTTCTCTACTTCCTCATATTACAACAGAATGAATTACCCTTTTACTAACTACGACAATGTCTTATACCTTTTCTGTAGAATACGGTCTGAAATAATTCTACCCTAAAATAGTGATGCACCTACTTAAACTAAACTTTTATGTTTTTCAATGTTGTTTCTGATCCTGTCACTGTATTGTTTGTGTATTTTAATAAACTCAATTTCAATTTCAAAACCCATCAGAATATTACTTTACATAAATACCAAAAAAGACAAAAGCCCAAACTTTCTTGATGGATTCCAGAAAACGAATTACATATTTATAAAATGTTGACTATTTTACTGTCCGTCTCATTTTAGATCCGCTCACTTATTTGCTTATTTTCTAATCTTTGCTAGTTTCCAACACTGAAAGAAAATGTATGTTAATAGATACAATTAATTTTATTTTCAAAATCCAATAAGATTTGAGCTTTTGTTCCTTGAGCATATTTCTAAAGGGCTTTTGTCTTATTAGGGATTTATTCATGTTGAGCAAGAGTTGAGTTCGTATGAGTATTCGTCCGGGCACGATAGATAAGTAGGTACCTACTTATAACATTATTGACAAAATAGTAAGTATGATATAATATGTAGGTTGAAAATATCTCTAAGTAGTTTAGATAGAAGACAGTGGAAAAAAAGTGTGTGAATAAATAATTGGCAAATACTTAAACTCTTACGAAATAATATCTATAAAATTGGATTACAGAACATTGTCATGACGCACATCTAGAGAGAGAGAGAGGGAGGGAGGGAAAAACAAATATTACTAAAAATATTATGAGGAAAAAAGACGAGAAAAAGAGAAGAAATAAAAAGATAGAAGATGAAAATAACGAGAGAAAGAATTTGATGATTGTATTGGTATACAGAGTACAGACAGAATATAATGAAATATTGGAGCACTTAATATTATTGTACAAGTATATTTCACATACCTACATGTACGCAATTTATTATGTAATGTATTTGCAAACAAATTTCATTATTGAGAGTACGCATACCGACATTTCAAAAATTTCTAAAAACGGGAGACCTATAAGATCTTGACAACCGTTACTAAATATGCTTTGGAAAAAATAGAGTAGATAGACTGAACCTTTATCTAGGGAATAACCGTAAAAGATTTTTTATAGATTTGTCAAAAAAAAAATAGAATAACACTTCTGATCTTTGGATTTCGGATCTCGTTTTCCGAAAGTCGGGATTTTTTGTTGTATTGATAATATGCATTAAAATCTAGGGAATGACCATAGAGGTTTTTTTAGGGAAGCCAAATTTTACCCCAATAAATGGCAAAAAACGCGATTTAGGCATTTTTCCAGGCGTTGAAAACTAATTAAAAAAGATAAGCTTCATATTTGAATACATCTCGATAATACAATAGCAGAATAAGGGATACGGGAAAATATCTCTCCCGTATTTTCCAATTCGAGCTAGCGGGCTCTATTATACTCGTATTTACTTTAGAATTAATTATTTCCGAACGGAAGTTCGAAATATAAAGGATTAATAAATAAATAAATAGATATTGTTTGAGATATAGTATATAGATACCGTTTTTGGATGTTTTTATTTTTTATTTAGTCTCTCTTTTTTCATAAATATCATCAGCTACCATGTAACCTTTTTCAGAGTATATTTCAATGTTGTAAAATCTTTTATGCGAATTTTAACAACATCTGACACTCTAAAAAATATCCTAAAATACTGGGGGCTAATTCTACAACTAGAAGATCCCCACGGGGTTATAATTACTACTACAATTAATTTATATCAAGACACGCAATTCAAGAATATAATATGGTCGTTGACCTCAGAAGAAAATAACTGAAACTGGAAATATATATGGAGTATTACTTTTGCTTGTGAATACATGTCATATCATGAAAGCTAATGCACGCTATTTACAAATAACTAAACACTTAACATCCACTCTGTCGATAACAATGTAGATACAAAAATAATATTACTTAATTACATATTTACATAATATGTGAGTATATGTACTATCTAATTTCAGATATATACGATACAACCACATTAACCCATATAAATATTGCTCAGCATGAACAAATCCCAAAAAAAGACAAAAGTTCTTTAGAAATATCCTCAACGGATAAAAACCCAAAGTTACTAGTCGGATTCCGGTAGATGAATTTTAATTTATAAAATGTTTTTTTTTCCGTCCCATTTTAGGTCCGCTTATTTATTTGTTTATTTTCTAGTCTATAGTAGTTTCTAACACACTGAAATAAATCGAATACTAATACGAGTAGATACAATTAGTTTTATTTTCAAAATCCAATTAGATTTGAGCTATTGTCCCTTGTGCATATTATTTCTGAAAGGTTTTTGTCTTTTTTGGGATTTATTCATGTTGAGCAATATTTTAATGGGTTTATGTCCGGTCACGTGACGCAACCACCCTTAGGTATTCTACATAGATGCACAACATGCTAGGGGGTGAGTTGCCTTAGGTTAAGGTTTTTGAAGGGCGTCCACATCATCCATTATTGACCTATCGAAGTGACGCTCTCTACTACATCAATAAAACTTTTGCTAAATAAGCGAATTAAAATTTACATAATATATCAATTTGTTATTTCAGTTTCGAGGAATAAAAATAAACATGCCAAAAATATAAATAAGAAAGTTTCAAACAAAAATTGAAAAACATGTTACTTATATTTTCAAAATTAAAATCAGTTGACAATCAAATACACAGGTCCAGATTCGGCATGCACTCAATTTTTTTAGAAAAACTTTTGACACAGATTACTTCAGCAGGATTATCAAAAATCGATCTATTTTCGCTTCAACTTTTTCAAATTTTGTATGAGAATGTTAGCGTGAAATAAGAATAACAGCCAATTTGTTAAGATTATAATAACCAGTATTTTGGCTAAATTATACTTTTATATCTCAAAAACTGAACGGAAAATCCTCAGATCCCGTAAATTTCAGACGTGCTTTCGGAATATTTTTTTATTCGAGGAATTTCCAAATATTGTAATTCTAAAACGGTCAATCTGTAGTCCACACTTTCATCTATCACTGTCTTCAGTTTCAAGACGATTCTATCAGTATTGGCTGAGAACATTTAAGGGCGCCGAAGTCGAATGACAGCATATAAGACCTTAATCTATCTACCTATCTATACCCTCACGCCACGTCCCTTGCAGGGTAGTCAGAGAGGACAGAACGCCAGACAACCCTATCCTTGCACACACTCCTAGCCACCGTCACATTCATGCAATTTGTCATACACGCTCTCCGATTCCTTTTACTCAAAACGCGTCCATCCTTGAGGATCTGGTCGACATGATCGGACCATGTCAGTCTTGGGCGGGCGCGCTTCCTCACCCCTCTTCTTAGGACCTCAATAAATTATAATATTGCATGTGTTTTGCTACGAGTGAGGGGTATAAGGTATCATTTGAACATTCGCTGGCTATTCCGCTGAGATAAATAAATAAATAATATAATATTAGTGGATCAATAATATAATAATGCGGAATCCCCTTTCCTCTCTGGGTGTCCCTCCGCGCAAGCGTCCCTCTCACACCCCACCCCTGGCCATCCATAAGGATATAGTGCTGATGTGGCTGTGTACTATACCTTATAGGAACTTATAGGTACCACACAATACCTAATCTACGACCTATTATACGTATCTGGTGAAGGCATCTACGTTTCTACATACGTAATGACTTCTATTATTGGCAAGAAATGCATCAGAACTCAGGTGTACAATTACTATTCTATTGAAGTTGAAGTGATGTTATCAGACTCACCGTAATTATTGTATTAGTATTACTATTGATTGTCGACGAAATGCAGTTTTGGACAATTTACATCCAGACCTGCATTGAATAATATGTCTCTGTTTTATACTGATTTCATTCTCAAATTCTGTTGTCATTGACGTAATGTATGTAGTTCTGGACAATTTACATCCAGATCTGCATTGAACTAAACCACACCTGTTATAATTTTATATTCACCATGTATTTAATGATTTTATTGTTTTTTGCTGTGACCATTTATTAATTAATCGCTTTTGATTTTGTAATATTTGTTTAATATGTAAACCTGGAGATTCCAAGTGCTTTAAATGAGGCCTACGGATGATTTGAGAACAATAAACAATAAAATATTTAGTATGACTTCATATAGAAAGATTGTCTGATGGTAGTACGATGCCAATGAAAATAATTAATACTTAGGTCAAAAAGAGAAGGGTTTGCACATACTTTTCTTTTTTTTTAAATCTTCTTCGTACTTTCCTATGTGTAAATTTTGTCATGTTTTAATGTCACAAGTGGTTGGTTGGTTGTTAGACATTGCCTATGACAATAAACCCGCCATTTGGTATGGTGTATATCATGTCCAATAAAGATTTTACTCATTTATAAAAATCTGATAAAAATTTACAGAGAATGTGTATAAAATGATTGCGAATAATTAATAAATAAGTATATTAAAGTTTATTAGATTAGGATAAAGAAAAAAGAAAATGGCTATAATTAGCGGATTTGAGCCGGCACACTTTCGAGTCAACACAATAATCATAATCACAATATTATAACTCTAAAAATATATGATGGCGAAAATAAAAACATACTGTAGCAATACCTTGATTACTTTATAATTGTCTCGCCTACAGTTTACTGCTTTGCTGTAAACTGTATATTGCTGTAAAATTGTTTATTGAAGTCTATCTATCTATACCCTCACGCCACGTCCCTTGCAGGGTAGGCAGAGAGGACACAGCGCCTAACTCCCCTATCCCCTATCCTCACATTCTTGCAATTTGTCATACACGCTTTCCGATTCCTCCTTGAGGTTCTGGTCGGCATGATCGGACCATGTCAGTCTCGGGCGTCCGCGCTTCCTCACACCTCTTCGCTCACCCAAATATATATTTTTTTGTCACCCTCTCAACATTGTTTATTTAATTTATATTTCAGTTTCAGATAAACTGTAGCATTTTATACGTCGGCTTGATAGCTTAGAAGTTTTTGCTTACATGAATAGAAATTCCGCCTTGAACTTTACAAGTACAGAGTACAGACGATGACACGGACATAACATACTATGGATGTGCACAGTACAGTGCATGCTATGTGCTATAGGACATGACACGAATGACATTGGACATACTGACAAGTGTCATGTTACATAACATCAAGCTCTGTCTTCTTACTCCATCGCCACCTGAGGCATGGGGAAGTTATTTTTGAAGAGGAAAATTAAACACGAAGACGACTACAACGAGAGATGAAGTTAAATAAAAGCGTTTTAATAAAAATGCACAAAACTAGACGAGTAATAGGTACATATAAAAATAATTAAAGTTAAATCGGTACTTGAATTATTTTTATTTACAAATTTATTCTTGTAAAGCGTTGGATTTTTCCTACAACCGTAGTATATACAATGTAATATTCCCACAACAATGTAGGAGAATTAAGGATGAACATTGTCGGGCTTACGACCGACCTCGGCTGGCTTAAGTGATATCTTTGCACTCGAGAAATATTCGCCATTTCAGTTCACCCCGGCTGGGATTCGAACCCAGACCTCGCCTCGCATAGTAGGGATCATATCCACTACACCACGAAGAGCAACGAGTGTGTTGACGAATTTCATATACATTATGTACCTACGTATTGTTGCATTTCTTACTGTTATTTTTTATAATTATAGTTTAGGACAGAGTCATGGGATAATTCAGCTCTATTCCAGTGGATCCAAAGGTAGAAATACGGAGGACAATGAGATGCGAGAATCATAATTTTTCATAATTAATAATTTTAATAATGATCATGATACCTATATTGTGAATAAAAGAGACCGACAGAATAAACTACGGTAATAAAACAACCCATCGTAAAGTTAATTGTATTTTGTTCCGTATAAAATAATGAAGTCTCTTAGTAGACCTAATCATAATGTAATTTCTCGCAATAATAATGTGTACAAAAGTATGCACAGAAACGACATCAGAAAATGAAATCGAATCACATTTAAAATTAAACAATTTACAGGTGCCAAGAATTCCCCGATATTAGGTATAGGTAATACACAATTTATATCTATATCTGATACTATTCATCACCCTTACAGAAGATCTGGACTAAAATGGAACAATTATTCATAATTTTGTCACTGTGGATGAAGCAGAATTTTCCGATTGCAACCGTGAACGAAAGCGCAGACCACTTGAAACGCAGATTCTAAATCAGATTCAGAACCCTAGTCAAATATAAAGGAAAAACTTCTGTATGCTTTCCTCGGTATTGGAAGGAAAGAAAAATTTCTAAGGTCTTTCCTCTTAGTAGATAGATTGTTAACAATACGCATATTGCCATTTCAAAAATTTCTGAAAACGGGAGACCTTAGATTTCGACACCCGTTATTAAATATGCTTTCGAAAAATAGAGTAAATACATTGAACCGATCTAACCGTTAAAGTTTTTTCATTGAAGCGAAATTAACCCCAAAAAATGGAAAAAACGCTATTTTTACAATTTTATGATGCGATTTTATACCTTGACGCCGAGGAAAATGACCGTGACGTCATAGTTGGGCCGCGAGCTTTAACGTTAAAGTTTCCTCTAGGTAAGTGCATCTACTTATTAGTACCAAAGTACATATATATGTATGTACCTACCGGTGGCGAAGGGTGGGTTTCTGCAGAAGGGAAGCCGGGGGTAACATTTCTTATTGGGCTACGTCAGATTAGACACTATAATACCTATTTTTTTTCTAAAAGGTAACTCGATAGGAATCGTGTTCTTAGGTAGCTTCGCGCCTGGTACCTACTGGTCATATACCAACGTACATGTACTGTTGGTCATATACCAAAGTACACGTACTGGTCGTATACCAAAGTTGGTACACGTAATGGTTATATAGGTGTACCGAAGTACATGTGCTGCTGGTCATATACCAAAGTACATGTAATGGATATAGTTAAACCAAAGTAAGTACATCTGCTGGTCATATACCAAAGTACATGTAATGGATATAGTTAAACCAAAATACATCTGCTGGTCATATACCAAAGTACATGTAATGGATATAGTTAAACCAAAGTAAGTACATCTGCTGGTCATATACCAAAGTACATGTAATGGATAGTTAAACCAAAATACATCTGCTGGTCATATACCAAAGTACATGTAATGGATATAGTTAAACCAAAGTAAGTACATCTGCTGGTCATATACCAAAGTACATGTAATGGATATAGTTAAACCAAAATACATCTGCTGGTCATATACCAAAGTACATGTAATGGATATAGTTAAACCAAAGTAAGTACATCTGCTGGTCATATACCAAAGTACATGTAATGGATATAGTTAAACCAAAATACATCTGCTGGTCATATACCAAAGTACATGTAATGGATATAGTTAAACCAAAGTAAGTACATCTGCTGGTCATATACCAAAGTACAAGTGCTGGTCATATCTACCTAGTAAGAATTCATAAATAGATGCAATGCAAGCCACGTGCAGTGCAGAGCACATAGCACATACCTACTATTGGCATCAGACTAAACTACTACTATCTAATCACTTCACTACTCGGTGCAATTTGAGTGCATTGCTATTTTTTATCTGAATTTGGAAGATTCTTCTAGGCTAGGCTGGCACGGAATGACCTAGGGAACCTGGTTCCAGAACAGGTTCCTTAGAATGACCCGTGCCCGGACGAAAACTCGTAAGAATATTGCGCAACATGAACAAATCCCAAAAAGACGAAAGCCCTTAAGATATTTGCTCAGGAACAAAAACTCAAATATAATTTGAATTTGAAAATATAATTAATTGTATATATTAGCATACGATTTTTTCAGTGTGTTTGGAACTACCATATATTAAAAAATAAACAATTAAATAAGCGGATCTAAAATGGGAAATAGTCTACATATTTTAAATAATTCATCTACTGGAATTCCTAACTTTCTAGTTGGATACTACTAGAAAGTTAGGGATTTTATGCGTTGCGAATATTTCTGAAGGGGTTTCGTCTTTTTTGGGATTTATTCATGTTGAGCAATATTCTAATGGGTTTTTCTCCGGGAACCGTCGATGACCCTATGTGTAAAATTTCATTTAAAGCACATTCCGATTAAAAAACGGATAGGTCGTATTTTTAGCATTCGGATCTTAGGCTATAAGGAATAAAAAAAAATGAACGTTTTTTTTTTATATTTATGACGAATGCGAGAGGAAGCGATTGGTTTAATTTGAAATTGTTGAATGTATCATCACTTGTTTGAAATAAATTTCCATAATCAGAACTTCCAACAACGATGAAGTCTCAAAGTTCAAAATGTCAAAAGTTTATCTTCTAACTATGTTTAATTCGCAAAGTCACCAAACACGATATTAGTTAATAGTTACACGTATTGTGTAGAGTTCCCGGAGAAAAACCCATAAGAATATTGCTCAACATGAATAAATCCCTAAAAAAAAAACAAAAGTCCTTAATAAATTTGGTCAAGGGATAAAAGCTCAAACTTTCTAGTTGGATTGAAGTACATGATTTTATTTGAAGGATCTGGGCTTGCATACCTACACGAACCCAAATACTTTCCTGCACACCTTGCACTAGGCTAAAAGCCTGTTTCGCATCAAAGTGTGGAATACATCGTCAGCGCCGGGGTTTGAACCTGGCACCTCCCGCTCGAGAGACTGCCGCCTTAACCAACTGCGCCAACCATGTACTCAATGTACTCAAATATTTTCAAAATCCAATTAGATTCGAGCTTTTGTCCCTTGAGCTAAAGGGTTTGTTTCTTTTTTGGGATTTATTCATGCTGAGCAATATACTTATGGGTTTTTCTCCGGAAACCACACTTCGATTATGATGTGTGTTTAGTCTTATCTGCGAGTGAATGGCGACATTTGACCCCTGCGTCGATTGACTATTCAGAAACACATTACATGTAAGTAATTATTTATTTTATTTTAAATAATATTATCGAATGCAATATAGATAATAAAATTGAACTCAATTTTAATTAAATAAATAAATCAGAATGCCTTATTTGCGATTGTAATTATTATGTACAAATCATATCATGAAGCAGGGCTGAACTGGGCATTTAATGTAGAAACTTTCATTGCAAATACTTCAACAAATTGAACTAAGTAAAATGCCTAAAAATTTTCTACTTCGTATATATTTTTTTATTCAATTTCTTTTTTCTGTTTTTTCCTATATTTTTGTTCAACTCCTTTTTTTTTCTGTTTTGTCCTGGGGTTAACTGGAAGAAATCGCAGTTCTGCGATAAGTTCGCCCTAGTAAACAACGTTTTATAATCTGTACTATGTCCATTTTGTATATTTATATGTGTTTGTTGTTTACTTTAAGTTTAAATAAATAAATAAAAAATAAACGTAAAGAATAAATTTTAAAATTCGCAGAAACGATGTCAAAGGATTACCCAACCTTAACCCAATCCAGGTACTAACAGATCTGACAATAATTCCTTTGTTCAAATCATTAACAAAACGAAGTACAATTATAATTAAAATCGTCCATCAAAATTGAGCAAAAGCTCGTGCTTATAATGATAGAATGATAGAACTAAGTAAGTACCTTTACTAACGATGTTATTGGGGTAAACGTAAAACTGGATTAATTCCGGGTTTTTCGATAAAATGTGAAAATCTCGAATATCTCGAAAACCGTGAGAGTTTGGACTAAGCTAAGTTTGGCTCAAAAGATCCCAAACGATCTTTACTGTCAGCTATCACTCCTGAAGATATCTGTATCCATCTATCAAACACCCTGTATATCAAATTATGTAATTCTAAGTGAAACTTCAGTTTAACTGCAAAAATACATAGTTTCTTCAATTTCAATACATTTTTATTCTCAGTTTTATCTGCGTGCTAGCTTACCCAAAATAAATATTAAGTTTTCGAGTTACTAAAACACATTTCTTACGAAAAGTAGATGGTTGGCGCAGTTGGTTGAGGCGGCAGTCTCTCATGCGGGAGGTGTCAGGTTTAAACCCCGGCGCTGGCGATATATTCCACACTTTGCGATACAGGCTTTATACCAGTGCAAAGTGTGCAGGAAAGTATTTAGGTTTGTGTATGCAAGCCCAGATCCTTTTATAAAAAAAGTACGAATTAAAGAACCTGTGACGGCTGTGACAGATATTTTCACACATTTCCTAAATTGACCCGGCATTGTATACACTTCCCAGGAATTGTATATACATTTCTGTTATATAGTAAAGTTTTCATCCCTAATTGTATTTGTACTTAGAGTCACTGTCACTATCGCAACACGTGCAGTCAAAGTTACATAATAATGTTGTGTAATTGTGTATGTGTATAATTATTATAATAATTATTATGAATAAGACGGACAACTACCTACACATGCGTCATCCTATGAACAGCCACCGAATACATATTCCAGATACCTAGGTACATACCTAAATAATAATATAAAGAAATATCTATGCAGAATTTAAATTAGATTTACAGGAATTTTTATACATGAAAATGCAAAAATCGATAATTATTATATTATTAATACTTGCAATTACTAAATACTGATATTTCAGGCACAATGCTTGTATTTTAGGCACCGCGTTGAGCCTAATCCTGTGATATCCGTGATATCTGGATAGGTGAATGTTTCCCAGTATTAGGCTGATGAGTTTATAATATGTGAATCATGAATGATATTATGTAGACTTTTCTGGCTGATAACACTGAGAAGTGTGTTGGCAAGCCGTGCCTCCAAGTACCAATTTGTTATTTAACGTGAGCGGACAAAAATCCATAAGAATATTGCTCAGCAGGAATAAATCCCAAAAAAACAAAACCCCTTTATAAGTATGCTCAAGGGATAAAAGCTCAAAAATCTAATTGTTTTTTTTAAAATAAAATTAATTATATCTATTAGCACACGATTTCTCTCAGTGTGTTAGAAACTACCATAGATTAGAAAATAAACAAATAAATAAGCGGATCTAAAATGGGATAGACAATAAAATAGTCAACATTTTATAAATTATTCATCTACTGGACTCCAAACTTCAAGCTTTTATCCGTTGAGGATATTCTGAAGGATTTTTGTCTTTTTGGGATTTATTCGTGTTGAGCAACATTCTTATGGACTTTTCTCCGGGGACCGTTATTTATATAATGCTGATTACGTTAGTGTGGGTACAGACAGATAAAACCTAACATGCTAATCTAATGTCAACAGATAATTAGAGATCGCATGGCAACAAAAATGACTAAACGACGATTTTTTTCCTCTTGTGCGATATCCACTCATAGTTCCTCTGTGAAAAAATTACATGCGATTTGAGTGCAAACGATTCAAAAACATTCAGTAAAAAATCGAAAAGTCACGTCAATTTGACGCAGACGATTGTTTACAAGTATGCGTTGATTATACAGGGTGTTTGATCCAGTGGCGGATTATCCATAAGGCAAAGTAGGCACGTGCCTAGGGGCGCGAGGTTGCAAAGGGGCGCGCGAGCCGCGCGTTGAAGTTTTTAAACAAAAATAAAAAAAATAGTTGTGTAAGTAAGTATGCACCTACTTACACAATATAAAAGATTATATAATTCTATAGAGATGTAGAGTTTTTAATGAGGAGCGGCCAGGTCGCCTGGCAGAAGGGGTTACCGAAGAAATCTTTGAAAAAGTCCACGAGATGAATCTTGCTGATCGCCGAACCAAAGTGTGTGAAATAGGTGAGGCCATAGGCGTGCCGTACGAAACGCCAATTAATATTTTTCAGAACAAGTTAAGTGTGCAAAAGGTGTCGGCCCGATGGCTGCCACAATTGCTCTCTTTAAACAACAAGCGGATACAGGTGTCAAAGTCCAAGCAGTTTCTGGACCTCTTTAAGCGAGATTCGATGGAGTTTTTACGTCAAGCGTCACCGTTCATGAAATCTAGATACATAATTATACGACAGGGACCAAGGAATGGGCAAAAAGTGTATTTTTCCGGGTGAATCTCCTTCAAAGGAGGAAAAGACGGTCCGATCGGCCGGAAAGGCCACCGCCACATTTTTTTTGGGATTTGAAGGGAATATCATCATATTCATCACGATCTTTTTGCAAAAAGGCAGAACGATCATGAGACAGTATTACGGTGAATTATTTGAGCGATTCGATGAGAAATTGAAGGAAAATTGAAGGAGATATGGCCCTAGTTGGCTAAGAAAAAAGTGTTTTACCACCACGATAATGCACCAGCACATTCCTTCGGGGCTGTCGCGACCAAATTGGATGAAATACGCCGCGACTTGCTGCCGCGCCAATCATATTCTTCCAACCTGGCTTTCTGCGAATATTTTTTAGGTCCCCCATATGAAAACATGACTCGGGGGGTAAAAATCAGCTCAAAGAAGGAGGTTTTTCCCGAGAAAGAGATGTATTTTAAGGAGTTTAGCAGATCGCGTTTTTGGTCTGCAAAATTCTTCATACCTAACACAGAGATTTACACTTTAAATGGCACAGACTAACACTTTAAATGGCAGAGGTGTTGGGATGAGTGAATCGACCTAAAGGAAGATGACGTTGAAAAAAAAAGAAAAAAAAATGGAAAAAACTTTCATCTTCATACCTAATACGGGTACCGCCCTCGTATAAGTGCTAGTTAAAATTTATATAATATAATATGGACGCTAGAGGGGCGCCGATGAGGCACTTAATCCGCCTCTGGTTTGATCGATGGATACAATCATCAGGGATGGTAGTAAAGGTCATTTAGGATCTTTTGAGCCAAACTTTCGCGAAATTTTAAACCGATAATTTTTAAACATGATTGTTTTTTCAGAGTAAAACTTATGATTTAAATAGACTAACTTAGGTAACAAAAGAGAATTATAGAACTAAGTAGGTACCTTTGATTACGATGCTATCGAGATAAAACTTGAGTAATTTGGGATATTTCTAAAAAAAGTTAAAATCTCGGGAACCGTGCGACTTTGGACAAAGCTAAGTTTGGCTCAAATCTACTATCATCCTTTAGGATATCTGTATCCATCTATCAAACAACCTGTATAGGGTGTTTTTTTTCCGTGAGATACACTTTTAAATTAAACCCTTTAAAATCGTGGTAATGTCCATAAAAATGGCTTCATTGAAAAGCTGAAACTTTACCATTTATGTTTCAACATGATTTCGAGCATATATGCGCGGGTGTTTTTCTGAGGTTCGATTTTTACACAATCAGTTTATTGCAGGAAACATTCGATCAGCCACTGCCACCTAGAGTCATTTTCTAGCCATGCTGTAGAAATTTGAGACCACTTCGTTTTGCAGCGTTGCCATCACCGTCGCTAAGGAAATGTATGGAATAACAGTCCCTTAACAACGAGTATGATGGACCACGTATTATATTCTGTTAGGAGATTTGACAGGAGTGGTGGTCCTGTTTGATCATTTTGCTATGTTGCCAACTGTTTCAGCATGGCTAGAGTACCTACTCTAGGAGGCAGTTGATCAACGCATAATTTCACGTAATGGTTCGGTTAATTGGTCTCCACGATCTTATGATCTTACCCCTATGGATTATTTTCTGTGGGGATATGTGAAGTCCCTGGTCTACACGGATAAACCTGACTCCTGAGACATTGTTGGGGTCACTTGGAACCCAAAATTCGCACAGGGTTAATTTAATGTTAACACTATAGTACGTGTTAATAACTTGAATTTAATAAATTTCATTTAAAGAGGAAGACACAAGTAGGAGTATCGAAACGTCGATCAAGTTTATTTATCTACACACGGTTCACCCGAAAAACCAAGAAATAATATTCTGATGGGTTTTTGTACGGTCACGCAGACTATTAAGGCCTTGGTACCAAGAATGACGTCACAGTTATTTCCCACGGCAATCGGCATTAAGGTTCAAAATCGCGTGAACAATCGCATGATAAAATGGTAAAAATAGCGTTTTTTCCATTTTTTTTGGGTTAATTTAGCTTCAATTAAAAAACTTTTACGGTTATTTCCTAGATTTTAATGCATATTATCAGTACAAAAATAAAATTTAATCCGCGACTTTCGGGAAACGAGTTTCCGTCTTTCGGAAAAAAATATCAGAGATGTTTTTCATTTTTTTTGTAATCTGTTTATTTATTTATTTATTTATTTATTTATGGTACAAATACAGTCACAACAGTACAATTAAACAGGAATGTACAAGATATAAAAAAATCTTTTACAGTTATTCCCTAGATAAAGGTTCAATTCATCTACCTTATTGTGTTCCAAAGCATATTTAGTAACGGTTGTCGAGATATAAGGTCTCACGTTTTCAGAAATTTTTGAAATGTCGGTATGCATACTCTTTAACTAGATTTTCTATATTCGTACTCAATCACACAATATAAAGTAGTTAAAATGGGTACTTACCTCAACACATACGCGTCGACTTGTTCACTGTGAGTAAAAGAAATAATTTCACAGCGAACAATCTTCAACAAGTTCTCCCATTTTGGTCTGAAACAAGCAAACAAAACGGATATATTCATTTATCTAGGTCCATATTATGACTCGTAGTGGCGATCTGGCTCTAAAAATTCAGGTTGCTCTAAAAATCAGCGCCGCAGACAAATTTTTTAACGAAATAATTGCAAGTTAAGGGCTTATATGCACTGAGCAAAAATCGTTCTATTTTCGCTTCAACTTTTTCGAATTTTGTATGAGAATGTTAGCACGAAATAAGAATAACGTAAGCGACAATGTGAATTTTACCTTTTTAAGAAGAGCCTGGGAATAAATTTAAAAAATTAAAACAGCCAATTTGTTAAGATTATCATTACCACTATTTTGGCTAAATGATCTGAAAAACGGAACGGAAAGTCTTCAAATCTCGTAAATTTTGGGGGTACTTTCGGAATATTTTTTTATTCAAGGGATTTCCAAATATTGTAATTTTAAAACAGTCAATCTGTAGTCCATACTTTCATCTATCACTGTCTTCAGTTTCAAGACGATTCTCTCAGTATTGGCTGAGAACAATTCAGGGCGCCGAAGCCGAATGACAGCATATAGGACTTTAATAATATCTTGATCCTTAGAATTCGTTTCTTTACAAGTTTAATTTAGTTATCATAAAATCTTTTATTTTAATTGCAATAATTCTAATCACCGTTGCTGGGGTAATAGAAATACCGTTCCTACATCATAACATAATTTTTACCTGGGATTCGGGCATAAGACGCCCACGCGTTGCAGAAAAGTGTGTGGGAGGAAAAATTACTTTCCCACGGTGAAAATGAAAACAAACATTACGTTCAATCAATATTTTTGAGGTTAACCGGTGATAAGGACTGAAATAAAAGCATAAATCCCCTATCTACAAGTAATTTGCATAAAATTTCTCACTTCCAGAACATTCCATACACCCTCTGCGAATTACATTATTCTCAAAACCTCGCACACCATGAAGTATAGACGTATTGTATTATATATCTACACCGTTAGTATACATAATATACACATATGATGTAATGTCAGACCGATAACCAAATTATACCGCTTTTGTTGCAAAATATTATCGATATACAAAAAAGCAAATTACAATATGATGAATGACAATCAATGAATTGATGCTTGTTGTGTTTATTTTGAGTAAAAGGAAGTTAAATCCAAGTAGATTCTGTTTGTATTACCTTGGTATCTTCCTCAAGTCGGCGTTCTTGGTAGGAACGAACCAAATCTCCAATAATTTCTCTACACCTTCAAAGAAAGGCACATCTTCCTCACATTCACCACTATTATTATTATTTGTTATTATTTCAGTCTCAGCCATCCTGCAGCCGAATCCAAGTGATGTTTTCTTTAATTTTTATTAACAAGTGTACAGAAAATACTTTGGAATATTATCTTTGTGATGTGCCCAGCGGACGACAGCGCGCAAAAGTCTATAGAAAACTGACCAGGGCCCCCAAACGGCGATACTTGAAAGAAGGGTAGATACTTGTAGGAAGGTGTCCATCCCGCTCCAAGAGATGGCGTAAGTTAAATGGTTTGTGACTCGGATAAAAATATCTTCGGTTCTGACATGTAGATGGGGTAAATTAAATGGTTCATGTAGGTACTAAACGCAATGACACAAAAACATTTTCAGTGTTTCCATATCGAAATAAATTCAGACTTTTAAGGTTCCCTTCGTAATATGCTTCATACAAACTCATCAAATCTTTCCCCAAATGCAGGTGATGATTAGAGTCTAGTAAATATATTATAGTCAATACGTTTTGTAAGTAGATACGCTAGAATACATTCTGATAGTCAAACATAAAAACAGGAATTTAAGTACGTACTTAAAATTATTAGCGAAAATATTTTTTATGTGTAAACCCTGATACCTATGTTCTGTGGATTTCCAATTTGATTTCCATGATTTGTTCATTTGTTCAAAAAAAGGAACTCGCTGAAAATTTTTGACAGGTTTTTGTGCGAAATTATAAATTATAATATTTTAAGTATTTTTTAGACATTAATTACCTTTTATGGAGTGAAATGAGTATTAACCTTAAAAATAATCCCTAGATAAACAAATAGTTACCACACAATGTTTTTAAACATTATATTTGATGCCTATAGTCAAGTAAGTATACCATGCCATGTGTATATGGTATCAATTTTATCATATTTTATTTAATGCTGTCTGCTGAATAAAAAGCACCACGTCATTACGTATCTTGATGCAATGATTGTGTTATTTGCAGTTTGGAGATTGTTGGAGAGAAATAAAAAAGTACACAAGTACTGTGATGATGTATATGTACAGCGCAATATTGAAGAAAGCTACAAAATATGTGAAATTATATAGGATAATCTTTCCAATAGAACCCTCAGAGACAGAATTAGAAACTCTGTCATAAGAGAAACTTGCGAAACTGAGGATATCGTGCAGTGGAGCCGGAAGAGGAGGCGGCTCTGGCGAGATCATGTTAATAGAATAGATGAAACAAGATTAGCCCACGTTGCTGCGAATGAAATCCCCATTGGTCAAAGGCTGCCAGGAAAACCACCAAAAAGATGGAGAGATAGCTGGTCTTCCACATTCCAAGAATTAGGAGCAACAAACGCCTATAGAAACAGATCCCAGATCTAACATAAGCGGGAGAAGAAGAAGGAGAACCTTTCCATATATTAAGTAGGTAAAAAACTAATCAATAAAATATGTATCTACATAACACAATTATATTATGCCAATAAATATAGAAGACCGCTTGATCAAACACATCTATGCTTTCATTATATGAATGAAGTCAAGATTTTTTTTATATAAAGCCCTTGCAAAAATAACATGAAAAGGTAAATAATAACCCCCACCTGTGCAATTTACACGTGAAAGATATTAATTTTGATATTTTTATGACCATTATTCCATACATATAATATAGTCATATAACAATATCGCAAAAAAATAATATCCTTCTCCGATGTTTTGTAATTTTATGCCTGTATTAACCTTCTAATTAACTAATTAAAGTCAATGTAAAAGTGTCACACATTTTTGATATTGTATAACACATTTATGTAATTGAAGTAACTTGTTTATAAAACAGGCAAAAAATTCAAAAGTTGCGTGCTAATTACAAGGTAGGTGGGAGAGGAGGAACAATAATTGATTTTGAAATTCCCGCTCTAAGAATATTTACTACCCACGTCACAGAGATGGCGCATTTTGGTCCCGCTTGCTAGTATGGGCGATTGGTTTCTATAGGTACTATATATTATTATTCTGTGAAACTGACTGACAGATTTCCATAGAGTAAATATATATATAAATAATTCATATACCTACTACTGCAGATTTCAGACAGAATTCTATTGGATTTCTGAACAATTTTGTTGCCCTTGAAAAGTGATGCCATGTTTCAAAATATTCACCCAATTCTAGCGAATTTACATTTCAACATTAATGAAAATCTATTTCTCCCTTTTATATAATACGCTGAATTATACTGCATTTGTCTCATTTTTCCATACAATTACTATCTAGACAGCTGCCAAGTTATAATAAATGGATACTAGTTCGGCAGAGAGTTCCTCTAATACATATCGCCGCTCGTTTTTTACTTTGACTTAAGCGCCACTTAGGTATAAAATGAGTTATATATATCATTGGAATCGTCTCGACGAGCTGCGTCGAATGGTCCAAGTTCGGGGTCAATCAGAGAGCTTTTTTGGCCGTTTAGTCAAATGAAAAACCAACTTTTATCTTTCAAAAAATAGGTAAAGCGACGAAAATTACAACTTATAATTCGCGAATGGCGCTTTGTTTTGCAAAATTTTCACAATTCATGAATGTTTGGTTTATAAGAAAAACAAACTTAACACAAAACAATGCGAGTGGCGCTTTAGCTTTTTTGACTTATCAAAATTATTTAGACAGATGCACTTTAGTCAAATCGTATAATATTAAATCTTAACATGTTATACGTTTAGTCACATTTACATGATACTAAATAATGTTAAATTGTCGTTTAGACTTTTTGAATTTTGGATATTAGTCGTTTCATGTCTTTTAAGTCATTTCTACTAAATACTGAATTAAATAAAAATGGTCATTAGTCACAGTAGATTGTTACTTTTTAATTTTATGTAATGCGTTAATCATTCTCAGTAATTGTTTATAATTGAATTTGCACTTTAGTATTTTTGCGGTTATAACAATAGCTGATATTTGGTACATCTGTCGTCGTTTAAGACAAAATGTTTGAAACAGAATTATAAGGTTTGAAAATATTATTATTGGTCGTTCAACTAACAACTTCATTGTCAATACACGTGTTGCTTTTGTGTGCGATGGGCGCGAACGTATATACCTATTTAGAATATATTATTTAAGAAATATTTATAAAGAATATATTTAGAAAACTTTTACTTTCCTTCTTTTTTGAAACAGATATGAAGATGAATACGTAGAGTTCCAAGACATTGATCTTCAGTTTTTATTACTCACCAAATTTTTTATAAAATACAAGAGTTTGTGTGTTAGCCATTTTAACTTGGAAGTGTTTGGAAAACATGGTTGCATTAATCACTTTGAATTATAACGATTTTATTTTCAGCGCTAATTTAGACATTCTGCTTGATACAGTTTGTCATAAAAAGTTCTATTAGCCATTTTGAATTATTAGAAAAAATATATAAATGACGTGTTAGTCATTTTGATATTTTTGAAGAAGAGTACAAATGGCGTGTTTGTCATTTTGAATTATTAGAAAATATATATAAATGACGTGTAAGTCATTTTGTTTTTTTGGAGGAAGATTACAAATGGCATGTTAGTCATTTTGAATTTTCATGATTTTAAGGAAAGTGGCCATTTACTTGTTTTGAATTAATAAATTTCGAATTATACTAAATATCAGGTTAGGCATTAAGGCATTAAGCGCCATCTAACTCACACAAAAGAGACTATATTTATTAAACATTATATACTAAAAAATAGAAAAAAAAAATCATGAACAAAACCCCCATACAACTTATTTAAATCGGTTCATAAATAAAAAAGTTATCAGGGTTTTCCTGTTTTTTTAAACTTTAAATCGCTCTCCTGAAAAGTTGACCCTCTGTCGCTTAAGTCAAAGTAAAAAGCGAGCGGCGATATAATCTAAATCTAATCATAGGCAGCTGCCCCCCTAGAAATTGGTATAGGTATATAATTTTTCATACTAAATGATAAAAGCTCACAAAAATCACATTATTACCAAACGTCTTCTCATCGTATCAAAATCCATTGAAATAGAATTATTGTTTCATATAAAATTTTGCCTGCGGCGCTAATTACCTATGCTTATTCTTGTGTTTCATATTCTTTAAAAGAAGGTGCATATGTTTTTTATTTCAGAAAAAATAACTAATTATTTACATCGCGACCTTTTTTAGGTATATGTCTTCTGAAAAAAATAGGTACGACCCTGCAGAGATATACGGCGAAATATTAAAAAAGCTGATGTTTCAAGGTTTTTCCAAGATAGCAGTGGGCGCGGGGGGAAAAATGTGGATTGGATTGGAAAAATAAATTGTCCGTTTTCCCATATTGATCTAATAAAACATAATTACTATTTTTCATACTTACTTTAAGAAATCCGACCTTTGGCAGGGTCTATTTTGCTACTGAAATCTCTGTTTACAGGATATAATATGTACAATGTTCAATTTTTTAAAGTCTATGCATCCTCTTTTAAGGTTCGCTTACACGAAGCAATAAATTGCTCAACTACCGGCAATTTCACGTCACAATGACGTCACGATAACATAAAGTATATTGCGTCATTGTGTCGTGAAATTGCCGTGAGTGGAGCAATTTATTGCCTCGTATCAGCGCCATTGCTCGTATTCGAGTACGTGAACCTTTAGAAATGTATAATTTTTTGTTTCAGGTAACGTAATGTGATCCTACACCCCGCAACCGTCCCTTACATTGGGCAGAGACGCTTTAGCGAAGTCAACAAGCCTTGATTGGTTAGTGGTAATGCACAAAATAGTTTTTATGAAGATAGTATTTGCAAATCTGTGTTTCTGCATCGTCGACATTTTCATTATACATGAAAAATTTACTTTCATGGCGAAATTGTAGACAATTTGACGAATTATTTAGAGCATCTGGCATTACCGAGACGTGTGTGCGAAATTTCTCCCACCACAATATGAATTGAGCGATCGCAGCGCCATGCACGTGGTCTGCGCATGATAAGAAACTTATCACTATCAATGTTGTTTCCTGGGCACAGAATCGAACTTTTCATGTAACTCCAAAATTACTCATGTGATTCTTATGGGAATCAAATATGTAGCGGAGTTTCCATATTATTTATGAGGATATAGAGATAAAAATGGAGTAATTAAAGTCCAATTTATCAATCAAATTGTATTACCAGGGCAGCAAAGAAACAAATATTTATTTAATGATATAATTTTATTATAAAAGGTTAAAAATCAAATTGTATACAACAAAAATATTGAAACAATTAACAATACTTAGTGCTAGAGTAACAAAATAAGAAATATATTCTAGATATTGTATATATTTCTGAAAACAGTAGTAATTAAACTCTTTATTTATCACAGAAGAAGAAAACATTTTATGCAAGTAATTCACATTCTAACAGAACGTCACATTAAACCTGGAAGATTATTTTTAAAAATATCACTACGTACAATATCCTTCACCTAAGTTGTATAAAAAAACATTTAATTTATTGAGACTACGCATTCACACAACGCAACACTTGGGTAGACTCCCTTGGGGAGGATACAGGACAGGCATTACAAAACAACAGTTGTTTTTAAAATGATCTGGGCTTGCATACACAAACCCAAATACTTTCCTGCATACTCTGCACCAGGCTAAAAGCCTGCATCGCAAAATGTGGAATACATTGTCAGTGCCGGGGTTTGAACCTGGCATCTCCCACTCTAGATACTTCCGCCTCTATCAACTGCGCCAACCATGTACTCATACAAATGTGGACTACAGAACTTTGAATGTTCTTAGGTAATTGAAGCCAATAAACATGTGATCTATTATTATATATCTATACAATCACACCATATCCCTTGCGGGGTAGGCAGAGGGGACAGAATCCAAGACTAACCTATCCCTTCAAACACTCCTTGCTTCCATCACCTTCATGCAATTTGTCGTACACACTCTCCCATTTCTTTTACTCAAAATGCATTCGTCATTGAGGATCTGGTCGACATGATCGGTCCAGGTCAGTCTCGGATGGGTGCGGTTCTGTACTTTTCATTCATATATTTTGGTCATCCTGTCATCATTCATTCTCTCAACATGCCCAAACCATCTTCTTCCAATTCATATTTTGTGAGAACATCAAATTTTCTGCATGCCGTAGGTGAATATAACAAGTAGTTATTTCAACAGATATACAGCAATGGTTGGACTGGAATTGGTGAATGTTACTAAAGTGATCACATTAAACCAGCAGAGGATCAGTCTGATGGGAAGTTCATCCTTTGCTGTATATCTGTACTCACCTATGCTTGTTCACTTTGATTCTAGTCACTACACCCATCTTACAGTCACTCATCTCTCTAGTAATTGCACTCCTCATTATTATAACTTACTATTAGTCGATTATAACTTAAAATATAACAATTAAGTACATCACAGATAATGTAAATTCTCTGTTCTCCTAATAATATCAATACAAGGTACATTATGACTCAAATAATTCAATTCTTACCAACATATTATTGCAAGCATTGCGGGCATGGGCGTTGCCAGCCTCGGAGCTAGGAACTCAGAACCAGAACTAGAAGCAAATTGACTTCAGTCAGCTGATGCAAAATACTTGAAGAAAGTAGTTACAATATAGAGAAAAAACCGTAAGAATATTGCTCAACATGAATAAATCCCAAAAAAGAGGCAAGCCCTTTAGACATGTCCTCATCGGATAAAAGCGCAAACTTTCCAGGTGGATTCCAGTAGATGAATTATTTATAAAATGTCGACTATTTTATTGTCTATCCCATTTTAGATCCGCTTATTTATTTGTTTATTTTCTAATTTATGGTAGTTTCTAACACACTGAAAGATATCGTATGCTAATAGATACAATTAATTTTATTTTCAAAATCCAATTAGATTTGAACTTTTGTCCATTGAGAATATTACTAAAGGGCTTTTGTCTTTTTTGGGATTTATTCATGTTGAGAAATATTCTTATGAGTTTTTGTCCGGTGTAGAAATATCTCGGTTGGCTCGAGGAAAGCTGTATGAAGATAATTTTACAAAGAAGGGGAATATTTCAAGTCATAAATTTATTTATTTAAAGTCTTGCTTATTAAAAGGTGGTACAGGGTGGAACGAAGCCACCGAATGACTTCTCGAGGTGACTAGCAACGGCTAAACACAGCCTATCATTGTATGGAGCAGCCACTATTTGGATGCCAACTGGAATGCCATCAGCGTTCAGTCCCAAGGGAACCTGGAATTAACAATAATAATAATTACAAACTAAAATCACCGGGCTTATGACTGATTGTCCGCTGATTTAATGTGATCACTTTACACTTAAGTAACATTCAACAATTCCAGCGCATCCATCTGTCACATCTGGAAATCAAACTCAGACCTCCAGCTTATACACCGGTATTTTTAAAAAAAAAATTATTATTATTATTTGTTATTGGGTAGGCATATTCGCTGTTTTGACCCAAGTCCCAGTTAAGTTGTGTTTATATTATCTAGTAACTGGCAACTGATTCCAAGCACTGACAGCTCTATTGGTCAAGAAGTGTTTCCGTGGGTTGGAAGTGAATCTTGTTGTTGTCGTCAGTTCATGGTAAACATAGCTGGTAGAATTTCACAGGAATAATGGTTATGCAACACTTTGCGTAATTCAATAAGATCTCCCCGATCGCATCTCTCTTTCAGTGTAGTTAGTTTAAGCTCCTTCAAAATTTTATCCAGTTTGTCTTACCTGAGTGGATGGGAAATGGAGAGCATTGAATATTCCCCAATAGCCAAAGTTGAACGGTCTCAATAGAGCTGTGTAGTGATATGGTGCAGGGTGTGTAGTACTGTGGAATATCAGAACACCATCTGATCCAAGAGTTTCCTACAACAAAACAATTACATACATGCATATTATTGTACTGCTATAAGTTAATTAACAAGTGAGTACATGGTTGGCACCGTTGGTTGAGGCGGCAGTCTCTCGTGCGGGAGGTGCCAGGTTCGAACCCCGGAGCTGGCGATTTATTTCACACTTTCCAATACAGGTTTTTAGCCTAGTGCAAGGTGTGCAGGAAAGTATTTGGGTTTGTATATGCAAGCATTGCAAGCCCAGTACCTTTTTAAAAAAGAAAATAGGCCAAATCGACAAATGTGGAATGCACAAGTGTGGCCAGCCTAAGAACATGATATTGAATATTTGTGAAAATAATCATTATCATCATCATTGGCACTACAGCCCGCTGTGAGCCCTGGCCTCCTCCAACTGTCGTCTCCATTCCTCCCTGTCCTGGGCTGTGCTCCTCCAGTCCCTGATGCCAACCACTTGTGCATCCTTCTGCACTCCGTCCAACCATCTGAGCTTGGGTCTGCCAACGCTGCGTCTACCTTGGGGTTTGGAGTAGAGCACCTTCTTAGGAACTCTCTCCTCACCCATTCTTGCCACATGTCCCGCCCAACGCAGCCTTCCTATCTTGATCTGCTGAATAACGTTGGGCTCTCTGTACAAGCTATAGACTTCTTTATTGTAGCGTGCGTGTTCCTGTATGGGTCCGAATATCCTTCTGAGTATTTTCCTCTCGAATACTTGGAGGGAAGATTCATCCTTCTTACTCAGCGTCCAGCACTCAGAACCATACGTAAGGACAGGCCGTAGGAGTGTCTTGTAGATGGTGAGTTTGGTTTTTCTGGAGAGCAAGCGAGATATCAGGTGTTTCCTTAGGCCGAAGAAGCATCTATTTGCAGCGAATATTCGGCGTTTGATCTCGGCAGATGTATCATTATGGTTGGTGACTATGGATCCCAGGTATGTAAAGCTGTCCACATGTTCTATTGTGTGTGTACCTATATTGATTGTGGTTGGCGTCTGGCTGCTATCAAAGGTTTTGGTGGCTATCATGTATTTGGTCTTGTCGGAGTTGATGTGAAGTCCAACTTTGTTTGTTGCCTTCTCCAACTCCACAAATGTCTCTTTCATCGCTTGCGGGGATCTACCAATGATGTCGATATCGTCAGCATATCCTAGTATTTGGCTCGACTTGTAGAAGATTGACCCGTTTGTTTGTGCTCCGGATTCTCTAACACACTTCTCCAGTGCTATATTAAAAAGCAAGCAGGCCAGCGCATCTCCTTGACGCAGGCCATGGTGGGTGTGGAAAGGTTCTGAGATATCATTTTGAATCCGGACTCTGCACTGCGACTCGTTCATAGTGAGCCTTACCATCCTAATTAGCTTATTGGGGATACCCAAGTCCTTCATCGCCGCGTAGAGTTGTGAGCGGTTGATGCTGTCGTATGCAGCTTTAAAATCGATGAAAAGGTGAAATTTGTGAAAATAATGTATACCTGTAATTCCGCTCTGAGTTTCTTCGTCATGGGTTCTGCAAAACTTTCCTTCTCTTGTGGAAATACTTGGAGATCAATCAAACTGAAAATGGCTGCCATTGTAAATTGACTGCATCCAATAAGCTGCAAATTTAAATACTAATTACTTCCTGTACATACATTTATATACATTGTTTATTTGTCCGTTATTTAGTATGTATGTGTTCCAAAAATTGCGATGTCTGGAACAGTCAGAGTGCTCCTGGAAGACCTTGAGACAGTTTCCAGAAAACCTGGTCTCCATCCTGGTGTGTATTTCGAAAATACCATATTGAGGTTAAATATAATTAATAAATCTTTATTGGCCAAAGAAAATTTGCAGTTGAAAAACAAGAAAATGGTAGTGTGCCAAAAGGTGGACTTATTGCAAAAGCAATATCTTACAGTCAACCCGAAATATAAATACTAGTATCATATAATTTTTTCCGTTTGTTTTTTATTTAAAGAAATTTGGAGCATAAATAACTATTTTGTGCTAATATTTTTAACAAAATCACAGCCGTTTTAATTCCAATGCTGGACATAGGCCTCTCCATTGACATTCCACAGATGCCTATCTTGGGCATGCTGCATCCACTTGCTTCCTGGGATTCGCCTCACATCGTCAGACCATCTTGCCTGAGGTCTTCCATACAAATTAAATTGTTAGCAAAAGATATTTGAGTGCTAGATTTAATATAATTATATCTGTCACCTGTATGAGTGGCATAAATAAATAAATAAATATAGTGTATATTACCTTCTTGCACAGCTCCACGACTCCATTGACTCGGTATGCATTGTTCCCCAGGAGTCGTGAGAAGTCTGCGGGCTCCCTCGTCATCCAGTACCTCCACAGCCTGTACATATACTTGAAGCCCTCAAACTCTACTTTCTGTGGAGGATGGTCCTTAGCTACCGTCTCTTCTAAATTACCAATCACCCTACAACACAAATACTACTATAATCAATGTTGAGCGTTGTTATGATGCAAGGTTCTTGGTTGACATGGGCGTAGGCAGGGGGGGTTTAGGGGGTACATACCCGATTCTGTGTTATTTACTTTATTATGGTTTATGACACCAGTCACCCAGAAATATATCCGGATGTCTTATTATCAGTCAAATCACTTATTTAAAAAAAAAAAATGCGCCTGCGGCGCTAATCCACTTAGAGTGAGGATTTGTTCATGAAAAATAAACCGGACTTTTAAAGAACTCTTTTCTACCTACATTCTTATGTTTTGTGACAAAATTTCGCCAGTGGCGCTAGTCCTTTATAATGCTGTAACCTAGAAATATATCCAGATGACAGAAATTAGTCAGGTTCATCCGCTATTTACTAGTTTCTTTTCCATTTGGTAATATCTGTATTTTAGTTCCTAATCCTAACTTCGAAGCTGGTGACGCGTGACGCCCATGGTTGTTGCTTATTGTCTCAGATCCAGAGCTCGAAACCCCCCTGAAATGAATTCCTGGCTACGCCCCTGTTGGTGGATGTTCATTACAATATTTTTAGAATGTAAACATACATTTTTATCAGTATTTATTATCTTCCACAGACTTCCAGAGACTTTGAATTTATCAAATTTTCACTCAGATTGTGCCTCTTATAAACATAAGTAGAGAAAGTCGCCTTACTTTTTCATACACTTCTTCAAGTCGTACTGCACGGCGCTGCATCGCATGTCGCCAGCATTCTCAACATAATAATACTTGAGTTTCTTCAGATCCACAGGCGAGTCCAGATTCAACACATCAGCCTTGTGGGATGTTAAGAGCTTCATAACGGGGGTCAGGTCCTCACTGTGCTTCACCACAGCTCCACAACACACCATGGTATCTTTCTCCTTTCCAGTTCTGAATGTGGCACCTTAATAAACAAGACAAACATTATTATCAGAGAAGGATACAAATCTATTTTGCAATGGCTGGGTTTTCTACATATGTAGTTATCATTTTAACAGTTATGTAGTCTTTCAACTGATGTACATTGTACATACGGCTGCCACCTTTCAAAGAGGTGTAGGCCTGGAGATTTGTTTTTTTTTTATTCCATAAAACATATTATTTAGAGGAATCGTTTATTTACCGTATTTAAATTGAATGAGTATTACAAATTAAAATACAATTTAAACAGTGCTACTAAATAGGACCCGTTTGATTTTTAAATACTTTTTAAACTTGAGGTCCCTTTTAGCAGAGAGACTTAAAATTTCTAATACGATATAAATGTGGCAGATATTTTTTATTCTAGTACAAATGTGGAAGAAAAAGTCGTAAATAGCGCCTCAGCCGGAATTTTTTTTGAGACTGAGCAAAGAAGGTCGCGGTGGAAACTAATTTATTTTCTATGAAAAGAAATAATAATACCAGATCCATTAAAAAGGTACCACCACGAGCGATTTTTTTTTGTAAAAGAATGGGCGAAGTGATGAGCCTGATTGTGGTTCGATAGTGACATATGTAACCAGAAAATAAAACAATAGTATTTGAAGCCGCAAATCGGTTGGTTTACACCCTAAAACCTTGTGTGTATTTACTTACACTTTTAAAAAAAATATCGTACCTCTCATGTTGGTTATACCAGCGGTTGGGTTGTGACCAAATAAACCGCAATAGAAAGCCGGCATACGAGTAGACCCTCCAATATCAGTACCTGAAACCATACAAAATTATGAAAACAGGTGTGGTTTAATTCAATGAAAGTCTGGATGCAAATTGTCTAAAACTATGTTTCGTCAACAATCAAAAATATTAATACCATAACGGTGAATTCACTGAGTCAGACAACATCTCATCGAAGGAATGATAGGATTTATCGACAATATTTTAAACAGAAAACGGTTCGGTAACAAGGAATTTATAATTATTATTTGTTATTGGGTAGGCAGCTTTGGCTGTTTTGACCCAAGTCCCAGTTAAGTTGTGCTGATATTATTTAGTCTATTCTTGAAGGCGTTGGTGGTTGGAGCAAGTACCACTGACTCCGGCAACTGATTCCAAGCACTGACAGCTCTATTGGTCAAGAAGTGTTTCCAATTTCAAATTTTAACAGAGAGGTTAGATAGTCAAAGTTATAGAGTTTCTACTTACAGAGTCCAATGGGAGACGCAACTGCTGAGACCAAAGCAGCCTCCCCCCCTGAAGATCCCCCCACAGTCCTCCCCGTGTGATAAGGATTCACAGTTTGTCCAAAAAGCATGTTGCGAGTCTCTTGCCTGCAAATAAAAAAAAACATTAATTTCGATGTGGCGTAAGGGGATAGAATTGAAAGATCATGCAAGTGCGATTCATAGTAAACTGATATATCACCATTTGTTGATCTCGGGTACATTAGTGATGGCCACAAGGATGGCCCCAGCTTCCTTCATCAGCCTGACGGCCTCCGCGTCTGTGTCTCCCCTCATGTCCTTTCTGGACACCAGCCCCAGAGTGTGACGCATGCCTTCTACCATGTAACTCTCCTTGGCCGTGAAAGGGACACCTACAACCAACCAACAAGAGAAACTTATTTGATTGCTATTTAATCGGTGGGAGGCAGATGATTCAGAAACCAAATAAGGTATTGGTCCTTGGAACTTGGTCCAAGAGTCTCGACTGACGAGACTAGGGAGAAATGAAAGTACACAGTTGTCTCATCGTTCTGGCAAAATACTATCAAATTCTGTTCTGGGAGAGTCTCACTATGGTCATTTGTCATTTCCCCCTAGTTTCATCAGCAGAGGCTCTCAGACCACTGTTGCCCATGGTCCTTAGATGGATACATGACTTACCTAAGAATGGTTTTCTTTTAAACAAGTCATCAGACGTATTGGACTCGATGAGTTTATCCACATCTTTAGCTTCTGCTAGGGCTCCTTCAAATCTTTCATCTGTTACCGCATTCAGTATTGGATTCACCTGGTAAAAGAGAATACAAATGTATATTTTACAGATTTTCCTCAACAAGAGAGACGAGAGGTATCTAACAAGCACGAAGCTACCTAAGAACACGATTCTCATCGAGCTACCTTTTGGAAAAAATGATAGGTATAATAGTGTCTAATCTCACGTAATCCCATAAGAAATGTTAGCCCTGGCTTCCCTTCTGCAGAAATCCACCCTTCGCCACTGGTATGCTTCAATGCAGCTTTACGGGAACACCGTTGGGGAGGAAGCAGGATGGATGTTCCGATGCTTATGAGCTGGCTTTGCTAGCTTAAGTGATCACTTTACATGCTAAGAATTTTATATGTAAACATATTCTAGTAGTACTGACCAGCTGTATTCTCTGCACACAAATCCTGACGAGCTCTTCAGATTTAATCTGTTTCTTTCTGATTTTCATTGCCAGAGATGTTGCACTCTCCAACAGAACCTTGGAGACGTCATCCAGAGGCGGAATAATCTCTCTTTTAGGTTCCCAATATACGGATGCGAGGAAATCTATCAAATAATCCAATATGGCTCTGACGTATATCAGTACTGATGCTCCAATACTGGATGACATGGTGAACAAATTGCTCTAATCAGATCTGGAACAAAACACAATTAAAAATAATATTACACCATTGTAGTGAGTCAATTCTCATGTTTAGAAAATGAAACGTTTTAGTTTTCATGAAAGATCAAGGTATCTATAGGCCTTTCCAACAGTAGTTAGCATATTTATATTGTAACTGAGATAGAGATGTATAGCCATCTCACTCAGTTACATTGTATCATCCAGTGGGAGACCTCATCATCAGCAATCTATAAAATATTGTATCAACTGTTTGCTCACGGCACTGTTAAGAGATGTCATAATATATAAGCATTTGTAAAACTTAATATTATTCATTAATAAAACCAACCAGACACCCAATCTTATTATTTCATTTATGTCACTCTTCTATAGGAGTCTTAATTATAAAGGGCTCAGAGTTAGGGTGTAGGGAAATCATTAAGGGAGGCTTATGTCCAGAAACCGACTACGAGAATACTTGACGAGTGATTGAATGATGATTAAGTGACACAAATGCTTAGATGTCTAGAACTCACGTAGATGGTTTGGGCATGTTTAGAGAATATAAGGACAGGACGACCAAAAAATGTAAAGTGAAAGAATTGTGAGGAAGCGCGGTTGTCTCAGACCGACCTCAACCGATCATGTCGACCAGATCCTTGTAAAGACAGACTTGTTTTTGAGTAAAGAAAACCGGAGAGTGTGTGTAAGGATAGGGCAGTCTGGCGTTCTGTCCTCTATGCCTATCCCGCATTGAATCAAGGCACAAGGGTTAGATGGATAGACGAATGACCGGATATTAAATGATAATGATATGCCTAATATACATCGGGAGATTTAGTGCCCTAGGTACCTGGGACTAAGAGATGTGCAGGGACGTAGAGTGAACAAAAATATTATACAGTTTATTTACTTGGCAAATTTTGTTAATACTACCTGCATAATGCACGCTGATACAAGTTTATTGTTTACACTTCACTTATTGTTTTATTCCCCTATAGTTATTGATGGTTCTACAGAATTCAGGTAAAGATGGAAACCCCCGTAATTTAAATACGAAGAGAAATATTACTTTTGCTCTCGAGCCGTCTATGGAATTATAGATTAGTAAAATTTTATTGCACCTCATCAGGCAAGTGGCATCGAAATTCCCGATGTATAATGATTAACACTTATTCTAAAAATGTGGACACGCACCATAAATTTAAGAATTAAAGTGGAGGTTGTGGCGAATGATCCAATAATACAAGTAGGAAGTATATATTGTTAGTCGTGCAACACTGATGCCAAACCATCATAGTGATAATAAACTAATTAATGATTATGTATCACATTAATATGGTTCCCAGAGAAAAACTCACAATAATATTGCTCAACACGAATAAATCCCAAAAAAGACAAAAACTTTTCAAAAATATCCTCAACAGATAAAAGCCCAAATTTTCTAGTTGGATTCCAGTACATGAATTATTTATAAAATGTCGACTATTTTATTGTCTATCCCATTTCAGATCTGCTTATTTATTTTCTAATCTATGCTAGTTTCTAACCCACTGAAAAAAATCTTATACTAAAGATACAATTAATTTTATTTTCAAAATCCAACTAGATTTGAGCTTTTGTCACTCAAGCGTATTTCTAAAGGGTATTTATCTTTTTTGGGATTTACTCATGTTGAGCAATATTCTTATGGGTTTTTGTCTGGTCACGCATAAATATAATATATCACTTTCATTATATATTTATATCATGGATGACTTTCCACCATGCTACATAAAGCACTTGTCCCTTAATTTGAGCGGAACACGGTTTAAGAAACACTGAAACAGGTAGTTATCTCAACATATATTCGGCAAAAGATGGTCTTTCCATCAGGTTAATCGACTGGCTTAGTGTAATCACTTTACAAAAAAAATTATATGATGAGAAACCGTGTGGTAATACATAGATTTTTTTTGTGAAGTTTTATCATTTAAGTAACATGAAAAAGTAATGTAAGAGTTAGTTTAAATGTTTTGAGATAGCATTTTTTAAATAATTGTTCTACATTTAGGGAGGTGCCGCCTCGGCTCCCCCCCCCAAATATGCCCTTGGTTCCTCTGTTTGTTCCCAGGAGGAACATTGAGGAGTGCATAATATGAACATAATATAAGAATTCAAAGTGTCCATCCTGTCATTATGAGACAAGTAGATAATTTGTAATGTAGTAATATAATGAGATTTTTTTTAATTTGACCTTATAAAAACATCTCTCGGGCCTCAGGGTATTCCTGACCTTGTTGTATACTCGATGCCTCAACATAATTAACCGGTTATTGTTATTTTCTACTACAATAATTAGTCTTGTTAGACAATCCACAGTAAAATTATATAGGTATAGGGTTGCCAGATTTATTGTGAGTCAAACCGGGACAAATGAAAAAAAATTGTTCAGGGGGGGGGGGGGGGGGGGGGGTAGGACTAGGAGGAAGATGATGCATGCGTGCATGCTGTGGACACTCTTAATTGGGAGGTTAACGTGAATTATATATTTTGTGTATGTCATTATGTATGTTTGTTAACTTTCTGTGTGTGTCCCCAATAAATAAATAAATGAAGACTAAAATTGTCGGGGAAAAAATTGATGAACGGGGGGTGGAGAATTTTACGTTTTAAATCGAAAATCTTCCGAACCAAATTAATTTGGTTTTTTTACATGATTCGTTATTTTGTATATAACCTGTCAAAAATATCAAAAAATGTCAAAAATCTTAAAACAATAAGTCAACTTTTCTGAAAACCGGAACATAAAGGCGTCCCGAGAGGTTTGTTCGGGACACGGGGCGTAAAACTGGTGACAGTCACAGTAAACCGGGACATCTGGCAACCCTATATAGGTACCTGTAAAATGTACGTAAATTATATCTCCTAGGCAGTCAGATACATTGCCGACCTCCCCCCCGGAAAGTTTCTCATCCTAACGGATTCTCTAAGCGTCTTGGAGAAGTTAAAATCTCCGGCGTACCAACACCCTGATGATGAATTGTGTCTCCTGATTCGGGAACAAATAATGCGAGCTGAGGAGAGAAGTTCAATGGTTGCCCTGACCTGGATACCAAGTCACTGTGGTATTCCAGGGAATGAGAGAGCAGACTCTCTTGCTAGAGAAGCAACGGCTTCCGGAACGCTCCTCTCCCAATATGTCCCTGTCGCGGATTTTTTTCCAATCTTGCACAAAAACATGTTCCAGACGTGGCAAACCCTGTGGTCTAATCCCAACAATGTCAAGGGACGACGGTATGCGAGCTTGCAACCCGAGATCCCGAGTAAGCCGTGGTTCTGGAGAGTGAAACTGGGCAAGTTCGAAATATCCTCTCTTTGTCGCATGCGTTTGGGTCATTGTTGCAGCGGAGCTCACCTGTTTAGAATAGGAATTTTGGACTCACCATACTGTGAGTGTGGTGGGGACGAGGATAACCTTGATCACATCTTTTTTGGGTGCCCAATATATGACCACTACCCACAACTTCTGCAGAAACTAATAAGTTTGAAAATCCCTCTACCCACAAATGCGCTAACGCTATTGGCGAGCAACAATCCCTCCGTGTACAGAATTTTAACATCATTTCTCAGAACTAATCTCATTAAATTATAGTCCACGAATGAAAGACCTTTCCTTTTTTCCTATATACCCTTTCCCTACGCCTCTGACGACAAGAATGCTAAGGAGAATGTAGAAAAGCAGAAAGAGATTTAAAGATAAAGAAAACCTTCAAGCTGTTTCAAGACCTCAGAAGAATTTGACACTGGCAGGAACACTCTTCATTAGGGTGAATGCCAAAATCCACAAGAAGAAGAAGAATTATATCTCCTATTCGCAGAATTGAAATCCTGGTGGTCGTCACATTATTTTGTACAACATTTGGATATCTAATACCACGAGAACAATAATGCTAAATATACTTTGTGAATAAATTATTCATGTGAAGGTATGCGAGAGGTCACAGCACTTTACATATTAATTGCATAACAATATAATATAACTTCACTGTGTACTTAATTAATTATTATACAATGTGAACAAAGTTCAATACAAAAATACAACAGAGAATGGTTACAAGTGAAATAGCAGGTACATTATAAAATAATGGCTTCAAAGCATATACTTATGTGTGGTGAGTGAGATGATGACAGAACAAGTTTTTTTTGCAATGTACCTATTAATAATATTATGATACAATTACACAATCATTGTCTTAAGTACGTCATGTGGATTATTAGGCAATAGTTTAATCGTTCAACTAAAAATACTAAATTGGTATTTTTCCCATTAACCGTAATAGGTAAGTACCTATTTGGGAACATTGCAGTAGCGCGGCCCCATTCAAAATCAAGATTATTTTGTTTTAAAAAAGCGCTAAAAACTATATTTCTTCGCTCAGTTCTCCCATGCAAAACTGATTCCTGGACAAAAGCGATTTAGTACCTATGCAACCTTACTAAAATGTGGTGATAAGAGGCCGTAGGTATCCGTGAAATATAGCAATATACGATATATTTCATTCTAGTTTTGCTTAAGGCCATTCACATCTGAGACTGATCTAGGAAATTAATAAACAATTACAATATTTATAAAGGGATGTCTGCATGCCCTAGCAGGATAAACCATCACCGACATAACCTGAAGGTTTATTAATAATTATAATAAATAAAATAGGTGTTCATGGATTCCATAAAATGGGGCCTCAGTAAATTGTATTCCAAAGAAACCAAAACACCTCCCCACCTGCTCTGATCAATAATGTAAAAAAATAAATATAGTGCAAATCTACAAACCAATGAGTAATCTGAGACAACAGAATGAAAATTAATAATTATTTACTTTTTCAGATAGAAAATCAGAAAAACACAATCACAACACACGGTATTGACAACTAAATATACGCTATAGTTAACTTAACACATTAGAATATACTAACCAGAAAGTAAAGATAAACTTGTATTGTAAAATTACGCAAATTAATTCAACAGAAACTACTTAATCATTAAAAACATCGCAATGAAATTAAATAATTCGACGAACCGGACGAACACAAAACAATCATTCGACGCGTCACGCGAAATGTCAAATATGACAAAATTCATAGACAATGAGACAAAGACAACTTTCTACTTTTTCCATTATTTTTTTGATCATGCAACACTGTTTGTTTCGGTCGCCATTTTTCTTTCGAGGTCGCAAAGGTGTCAGGTGTCATCTCAACTTTGAAAACGTTTATTTCGCGTTAAAAATGGGCAATAGCGCCGTTAAATCAGGTGAAATACCTGCAGTTGTAACTGTTAATGCGGCATCAGAAGAAAAACCAAAGTGCAAGGCTTGCTGTGCATGTCCCGAGACTAAAAAAATCAGAGATGAATGGTGAGAATTTTAGGTTATACTTACGTTGAGTAAACAATAATCTAGTTTTATCATATTATAATGATATTATATCTGCGGAAAAGTAGAATGATACTGATTAATATTGTTTGTGTCACATAAGCTTCATCTGTTGTGTTATATTGATAGTTGCATCATGTTTGTGTTGTATGTCAATGTCAGGGTCATTCCGTTTGACGAGGCCAAGGATTGTCATTGATTGAAGTTTCGTTCGTGTTGTTTTCTGTTCAATTTCTCTCATATTTAAGTGACATCAACCGTTCTGGTTGTTTTCAATAGATTTTCCTGAACTAATAAGATATATTTAAAGGTATTTGTTGTTGTTTCAGCATAATGGAGAAGGGGCAGGAGAACTGTGGTGATTTAATAGAAGCTCACAAAGAATGTATGAGGAAGATGGGCTTCAATATATAATCATTTAATCTAATGAATTGAGATAGTCATTTGTGTTAAACTAATATTAATTTAGGTAATTCATGGGCACTTAGAATGAAAAACAATATCCTTCAACATGAAATATCTGGTGAACTTCATCTTCTTCTTCAAAGAAAGTTTATTGCCATGTGACTTACATATTTTTTATGTACACGGCAACTTAAATCAAGCCACAATCCTATCTAATTAAAAAACGTGAAAAAAATAAGCATTTTCTCTTTATTATTTAAATTAAATAAGGACTACGAGATATTTGAGCCAAAGATTCTATACTACGTAATATAGTTCTAATCCCTCATCTCTTTTATTGCTGGCAATACTATTCTATGGTTCCTAGTGTCTTTCTTGTATTAATTAATATCTTCTACAAGTCGCCATAAGAAACATGTTAAGCTTTTAATAATTGCATTATATTTTAGTGTTGTATTAAAACAGTGTGATTTAAAATTATTTTGATTGTAAATATTATGTAGAATAATAAAATGTTGTATCGTTACTGTTTTCTTTTTATTTTGATTGTCCATTTTTAAGCATTTCTTAGTGCCGGTTGCTCTAACATTATATTACTGTTACCCCTACTGATGAAATGCGTTGACTCGCAACGACAAACAATGGACAGTAATGATAAACTAATAGTACTAACTAACATTAACATTTCGTTTGCTGTTTCGCTAGACAGACAGCAACGTTATGTAACAGGGAAGGCTTCTAGGAGTAGAGGTCTTTACTACTGCAGCAGCAAGAGTTAAAGACACTAGGGATGGCAAGAAGTCTTAAGCACAGCAGCAAAATTTTTCATGGCCTTACCAGGTGATGACGCCGTTTGTCGAGCAACTGGGTCTTAGTAGAGATGAGAATTCTTTACTTTCTCTCTCTCTCTCTTCTTGGGCAATTATTATTCCCACATGATGGTGGGGTCTGCCATTCTTGTTTTTCGCTGCCTCTCGGCTCATATCCTGGGCACATTCCGGGGATGCTCCAGAGTCTCTCATATCCTGACTCACAGCCTCACGCCACCTCCGCTTGGGATTCTTTACTTACAAACGTCTTTCTTGTAAGTAGTTCAGTGTGGTAGATATTTGGACTTTGTGAGATATCTGGGGCTGGGACTGCTCCAGCTAGGTGTAGTTGATCGACTATAACAAATCTTGTAAGTCGTAGTCTGCTCCATTCAACGAAATAAAAACAAACTAATAATTTATGGCATAATGTAGCAACTATGTTTATTGAGATAATATCACAGTGTAAATAAAGCCAATAAATTAGTTTCAACTTGCAAACGCCAGATGATGTTCAAAACAAATACTTTATCACTTTGCACTAACGTTTATGTTGGCGTCGTATTCTCATTTTGAATAAACCTTGCAAACCGCTCTATGACGTCCATCTTCCTGTGTACTTTATTACAGCACTTAACTTTCATTTCATTTTTTATTTCTATACTCGTTACATTATCCTTTACAGCCTAAAAATAAGAATAAGACATTAATTGTTAAACTGTGAACAGATTGGACGACTTTCTTAGAACAACGGATAGCACACATTGATTTAGGCCGCCCACAATCGTGATGTCATCTTGTCCTGGTGATAAACAATTGGTGTAAGGAATATTTTTTAACCATCTTATCTGACATCATCAGCTTTTTACATCGGGTCTCAAATTATTATTATCATTATTAAGGGTAGTGTCCGACCGAATGTTCGGTTTCGGTTTCGGTCGAGTTTCGGCAAAAAAACGGGTTTCGGTTTAGTTTCGGTTTCGGTGGCAAACCTGCCGAAACTACGACCGAAACCGAAACTGCATTCGGGAGTTTTCGCGCTGTGATCGGTCATGTTCGGCGCGTTGTGACCATGTTGTGACGCGATGAAGTGTATTCATGTCGCGACTGGCAAGCGTTTGCAGGTCGTTTTGTTTTGTTTGTGTTTGTGACGTTTTGTTTGTGTCGTGTGATTTATTTTGAATTTGGTAAGTTTTATTACGTGATATAGGCTATACCATATAAATTCATAAGAATAGGTAGCAAACATAAAAAATAATTCAATATAACAACAAACTAATACATAGATTATAGTAGAATCAAGTTTAAGAGGGGTTTTCACGAAATAGGGGGTTTTTACAAGATAAATATCTGCTCACCGGTACACAATAGGCTAGTAAGATGTTAGCAGAATATTTAGTTTGTACCTTTGTCTAGTGGATCCCTTTTACAGATTTTTAAAAAAATGTATCAATCCTTCAGAAAAAAATTCCGAAGTTGACTTGTGATGATTTTTTCAACTAAGTTTTAGCAAAAACTATAAAACATACTTATACCTACTTAAGCATTAGTACCTAGTCTCGCCCTTTGCATTCGTTTATAATTAAGTCGTTTGGTTTTTGTTTTTTCTTACTGAAGAAGTGTCATACAAAATGACGAATTAAGTTTATTAATTATTGTTAATTTGTTCTTAAGATACAAGTGATTTATTTTGTTTGTTAATAATTCAAATATTAAAGTACATATTCGTATTGTGATGTTAGGTAACAACTTAAATAAGTAATTTTATGTTTAATATTAAAAAAAAAAAGAATAATATTCAAAGGATGAATCTACCTACTCAAATAAACACCTCACCTATTTTAAGTATTTTTAAGGCGCAATCAATAATATTTTCTTAAAAAAGGGGTTGTTATGTTGATTATCAATAAGTGAAAATATCGAAGACTGATAGTTATGTGATTTAAAAGTAAAAAAGTAGGTAAAGTCTGACTGATTATAATAACGTTTTCTTTATTTTTCCCTCAAAACATGTTCTTGTAAGAAAGTTTCGGTTTCGGTTTCGGCCGAAACTGAGACCGTTGCCGAAATTCGATTTCGGTTTCGGTCATAAAAACCAGTTTCGGTCGGACACTAATTAAGGGTGTCAAACCAGAAAACTTATATTGATTTCCAGCACTGTGCGAAGCGCACAGCACATGGAGAAGCGGCAAAAACATCTTCCACAGTACATGTGACAGGGAACTCCCACAGATGTTGCATGGTCTGCGCTGCCCCGCAGTCGCATAATAATGACTAGTCAAAGACAATAGCATGCGACAATACTAATTTTAAAAAAATACTTACATTTTGAGTATTTTCTTTCATCTGTTGAACATCTGCAAAAGAAAAAAAAATTAATGAAGCGTGTATTTCTATCTATCTCTCCCATCACGCTGTGTACCTTGGGAGGTTGGCAGAGAGGACAGCGCGCCGCACACATCAATCCTTACATACATCTTTCGCTTCCTTCACATTCATAATTTTGGTCAAATTCGGTTTCTCCAACTCAACATGCATCTATTCTTTAGTATCTGGTCAATATGATTACTCTCGGACGATCCTCATACCCTGTCTTTCAGATTTGTACACATGGTTGGCGCAGTTGGTTGAGGCTGCAGTCTCTCAATCGGGAGGTGCTAGGTTCAAACCCCAGCGCCAGCGATGTATTTTACACTTTGTGATACAGGCTTTTAGCCTAGTGCAAGGTGTGCAGGAAAGTATTTGGGCTTGTTTATGCAAGCCCAAAGCCTTTTTTATATATAAAAAAAATAAAATTTTCTGACTAATATTTATTTATTTATTTTATTATAGTACATGCTTGAAGGTGAAACTAAAGGCCAATACGGAGTAGGATTCATGGTGAAAAGCTACCTGAAAAAGAACGTTATAGAATTCAAGGGAATATCTGAAAGAATAGCAGTCCTAAACATAAAACTCCCTGGCTCGACAGAAGTCTGGTCCATCATACAAGTATATGCTCCAACCGAAGCAAGTAATGACGATATCAAAAAACAATTTTATAAAGAACTAACAACAACACTACATTTATGCAACAAACATATATTAGTCATGGGAGACTTTAACGGTAGGATTGGAGTAAGAAAACAAGGCGAGGAATCAATAATAGGAAACTTCGGACAAGGCATCAGAAGCGAGAATGGAAAAAAAATGATCAATCTAGCACAAGAACACAACCTTTCATATATGAACAGCTTTTTCAAAAAGAAATATTCAAACAAATGGACTTGGATTTCTCCAGATGGCTCATATAGACTACATAGCCTCCAATAGCAGGAAATACTTCAAGGACGTCTCTACTATAAAACAGCTGAACTTCAATACCAACCACCGAATGATAAGGGCAACCCTACAAATAAAAGAACCGAAAAAAAGCAGGCAACATTACGGACTGAACTACAAAACCATGGAAACAAGATCAAACCTTCCCAAAACGACAACACAAGCATGCTCAGAACTACAAACTCTATACGATACAGAGATAAACAACATATACAAACAAACATGGGCCCCGAAAAAACAACAAAATGAAACATTAAGCCAGCAAACAAAAGAACTCATAGAAAAAAGACGCTTACTATTTGAAAATAAAAAAGATAAAGAAAACCTAAAACTTATCACAATAATGAGCAAGAAGATAAGCCATAGCATAAAAAAAGACAAAACAAAACAACGAATAGAGCGCATCAAATACCATATTCAAAAAACAGGAGGAATAAAGAAAGCCATGAAAGAATTGAGAGAAACAAAAGAGTGGATACCAACAATGAAAAATAAAGACAATAAATACGAGACTAAAAGAACATCAATTTTGAAAACCGCAACAGATTTCTACTGCCAACTATACACGGAAAATCAACCAAGCAATTTGACGATTAACCTGCAGGAACAAAATGAAGAAGATGTACCACCTATCTTAGAAATTGAGGTCATCCATGCTATATCTACCCAGAAAAATGACAAAGCACCTGGAACAGATGGCATAACAAACGAACAAATGAAATTAACTCTACCCAACACAGCCACAACTCTTACAAAACTATTCAACACCATATTAAAATCAGAATTCATCCCACTACAATGGACGAACTGTACCATAACTCTTATACATAAAAAAGGAGATAAAGACAATATGAACAACTATCGCTCCATAAGTATGATGTCCAATGTCTATAAAGTATTCGCAAAAATAATTCTTAACAGAATCAAAAAGAAGTTGGACGAAAAACAACCTAAAGAACAGGCGGGATTCAGATCGGGTTTTTCCACACTAGACCATATGCACACTATAAAGCAATTGATAGAAAAATCTCAGGAATATGGACAGCCTTTATACATATGCTTCATAGATTACAACAAAGCTTTCGACTCCCTAAACCACAACTCTATTTGGAAGGCCCTTAAAGAGCAAGGCATCGAAAACAAATATATTAGGATTATTCAAAACATATACTCCAACAGCACGGCGCAAGTGAAATTGGAATTACTGGGAGAAAAGTTTCAGATACAGAAAGGAGTGCGACAAGGCGATCCACTATCGCCAAAATTGTTCTCGGCTGTTCTGGAAGAAATTTTCAAAAACTTGTGTTGGGACGACATGGGCATCAACATAAATGGCGAAAACCTTCACAACTTAAGATTTGCAGATGACCTGATACTACTGTCCAGAGATCCCCAAACATTACAAACAATGATCCAAGATATCGCGACAAAAAGTAAAGAAGTAGGACTAACAATAAATAAATCAAAGACTAAGGCAATGACTAATACCTCAGAAACGCCCATCACAGTAGACGGCGAAACGATAGATTATGTGAAACAGTACATCTACTTGGGCCAAATAATGTCATTCAAAGACCAGACAGATAGAGAACTGGAGAGAAGAGTCACAAATGCTTGGAACAGGTTTTGGTCGCTGAAAGAAATACTAAAAAACAAACAATATCCAATGGCTGCAAAGCGAAGGGTTTTCAACGTCTGCATCCTACCCATCCTTACCTACGGATGTCAAACATGGGCGATGTCTAACAGACACCTGCAGAAATTGAGGACATGTCAGAGAAGCATGGAAAGGAGTATGCTTGGGTACAGGAAAAGCGACAAAAAACGAAATGTGGACATTCGGAGAACTACAAAGTTAGAAGATGTAATAGTAAGGGCCAGAAGTTTAAAATGGAAGTGGGTCGGCCACATGTGGCGTGAAAACCAAGAAAAATGGACTAAAAAAGTCTCCGAATGGACACCCAGAAAAGACTCAAAAAGGAAAAGAGGCAGGCCCAATAAGAGATGGTCTGACGATATGAAGAAAATGGCAGGATCACTGTGGACGAGGCTCACGAGGGAAAGAGATGAATGGAGAGAGATGGGGGAGACCTATGCGGCTTCAGGCTGCGCCGAAGAACCTAACCAAATACATTAGAATTTTGTAATTAATTAAACACATTATTGTCGGAAAAATGGTTAATAAATAAATAAATAAAAACATGCTTGACTCATACCTGAAATATCCTCCGACGCCCTCAGCAAATTATATTGGACGCAGTTATTCCCAGCTTCTGTCTCCGTCTTCAACACTTCTAATATCACGTAGGGTTCATCTTCAAATATTTCTTTTTCAGTATCTAATGTAGCGTCACCATTCTGAAGAATAACAAAATAAGAATTGATGGGATGAGAAATTGGTTGAAACAATGTAGTGTCCATCAATTTTTTTACTAATTTATATATTAACACCTAAACTATGTACAGGCCTCCTCTTGCTACCAGAATGTGTGGTCAATGTTAGCGCCGATTACTGTTTGACCTGATCCTTATACACTCACTTCAGCATTCGATCCTGTTATCACCATGTATGCCTCTGACGAAACGCTTATTGGAACTCTTTACGCTCCAATCGGTGTCAATAGATTTGATGAACTCTTTAGTCTGCTCAAGTGTTTGCTTTGCCATGTTTAACTTTGTGTAATGTTTTGTATTGATAGTTAAATTGTATATGATACGTAAAAATTGATGAGTACAAGTGCCCTTCTTGGGCCTACGTATGATTGAACACAATAAACTGGTTACCTCACATTGTAACTATATATTCCATGCATATAAAGCCGTGCATATGTAAATAAATAAATAGATCTTTATTGGCCAAAACAAAATATGCATATTAATTACAAAAAAAAGACAATCGTAGTGTGCCAAAAGGTGGACTTATTGCAAACGCAATACCTTACAGTCAACCCGATGTACTGTTTTAGGGGCATAAAAGGTGTGCATATTTCAAAGTTTTTGGGGTAATATAATTCTTGTTTCTACTTATAACATGAATACAAACCTTAGCATTATTAAGTTGAGTGCTGTCTTTATTGTAATGATCCTGTATAGTTAATTCAACTACGATTAGACCTCTTCTATTGAAGTTCCCTCCGCAGTCACAACACTTAATCAAGTCTGCATGACAATATAGATGGGTCTTTAGGTCTAACAAATTACTGGAAAACAAAACTCATATATAACATACTGTTTAGTAAGAATTAGGTTATGAGGAATGAGGAAAAGTTTTTTTAATTTTATTCACGCAGAGATTGATTAATAAATCCCAAAAAAGACAAAAGCCGTTTAGAAATATGCTCAAGGGACAAAAGCTCAAATCTAATTGGATTTTGAAAATAAAATTAACTGTATCTATTAGAATACGATTTCTTTCAGTGTGTTAGAAACTACCATAGATTAGAAAATAAACAAATAAATAAGCGGATCTAAAATGGAATAGACAACAGTCAACATTTTATGGATAGTTCATTTACTGGCATCCAACTAGAAAGTTTGGGCTTTTATCCGTTAAGGATATTTCTGAAGGGCATTTGTCTTTTTTGGGATTTACTCGTGTTGAGTTTATTCGTCTTACAGGTTTTTCTCAGGAAACAAAATGGGACATACTGACATACGACAATTTAATTGAAGATACAAATTGTAGCCGCACCTGAATTCCTTGTGACATATTATACAAGTTTGTACTTTGGTAGAATTATGTCTCAACATGTGTGCGTTTAGTTTGCACTGTGTCGTTGCTCTATATGGACATATCCTTCTTAGACAACGTAACGGATCGTTGGCTGCTCTCTAAAAACAAAACATTATTATAATTAATCACGACTGTCGTCGAGCTGCCTTGAACTAATACTCCAGTTTCTTGGTCATAGAGCTCGAAGAGGGGAAGGAAGTCTCGAGAAATTAATCGTAGTAGGAAAAACACAGGGACGAAGACCATGAGATGGACCGATCAGGTGGTGCAAATGGTGGCCCTTTCCATCTACAGGGCCATGCACCTTGCTGGGGACAGAACCGCGTGGTGACAGATTGTCCAGCAACGGGTTTTTGGGGATCGCGACCCTCAGCAATGATACGGATACGACCCAAGAGAGATAATTAATTTTGGGCAAGCAATCTAGGATGATGAGCTCTAATTAATGTCTGTGCTATTCGCTGCTCTGACAAACTCATCTAATCTGTTCTTAAAAATGTTCACCAATGGTGCTTTTCACATTCTCCACATGTTCACCACTCTATTGTAAATAAAATTCTTTCTCGGATTACTGTAAAACCGTCCCGTGGTGAGCTTCACAGAATGTCCTCTCAAATAGGTATTGGTATTCAGGGTGTCAAACAGTTACTTTGATTAAGAAATGATATGGTTTGAGTATTAGTAGTTTGATTCCTTGGTTAATGCACAACTAACGCTGCTCATTGAAAGGCAGAAACCACATCAGTCTTACGTTTGACAAAATTTATGCTAAAAGGTGATAAATTGGCATAAAATAGTCCTTGAGAAACTACAAGGCTCTAGGCTAGCATTCACTGAAACTTTTCCGGGACTAAGTCCTCTTAGAATGGTAATAAATAGTTCCCAGTGACGGCTGTATGGTTCTGTAGTAGCATTGGTCAGAACTATTCTGAGACTAATTACGATGACCTAATAAGAGGTTCTGCAGCATTTCGTGCCTAATAGGTCTTGGTCACAAAATAGTTCTAGGAGATGAATTGTTACTTGGGATACTAAAGACAATATATTATGAAGAGACATACTTTTTTCCTGTGTTCCATATAAGCACTTTTATCAGTCAGCGTCTCCTGACATAATTTGCAGTACATTGGCTCATTCTGTTTGTGAAATACTCTTATGTGATCGTTTAATCTACGACTGGAACTCAAGCTCAGTTTGCAATGAGGACAAACGTGTTGGGGAGTTGTTTCGTCTGAAAAATAAAAACATTTAAGGGCTTGGCACCAAGAATGACGTCACAGTCATTTCCCACGGCATTAAGGTTAAAAATCGCATGAACAATCGCATGATAAAATGGTAAAAACAGCATTTTTCCATTTTTTGGGGTTGATATTGCGTCTATCAAAAATCTTTTACTGTTATTCCCTAGATAAATGTTCAATGCATCTACCCTATTTTGTTCCAAAGCATATTTAGTAACGGTTGTCGAGATATAAGGTCTCCCGTTTTAGACATTTTTAAAATGTCGGTATGCATACTCTTAATGGCAAAACTAATTCCCCGGGTTGTAGAACATCCTCCCACGCTTATTTTTGCCATTTTTTCGAGTATCCTGTAAGAGCAAGGTGTTTATAAGACATTTCACATCTTTTTCTAGCCATTCAGATGCTTGCTCAAAGAGAATGTTGCATGTGCGTTTATACAGGGTGTTTGATAGGTGGATACACTTAAGGGGTGATGGTAGAGGTCATATTTAATCTTTTGAGCTCAACTTTTTTCTCTCTCAGATTTTCACTTTTTATCTAAAAACCCTGAATTACTCAAGCTTTTCCCCAATAGCTTCGTAAAAAAAGGTACCTACTCAGTTTATAATTATGTTTTGTAACTTGAGTAAGTGTAAACTTCATTTAACTTATTAGTTTCAATCTAAAGAAACAATAATGATAAGAAATATCTCATTTAAGTTTCGATAAATAACCAAACTTTTTACTTACTACTATTATGTTTTGTTAGCTGATGTCTCCGTAATACTCCTCTTGTTTTAAACGTTGCGCCACATTCTGGACAAGTCAATGGTCTTGCATCAGTGTGCTTTGTAACATGATCATCTAGACATGTCTTTTTGTGAGTCTGATAAGGACACTCGGTGCACTGAAATTAGTTATCAAAATGTTACACACCCCTTGATTAGGGTAGGCAGAGAGAACAGAACGCCAGACTACCCTATCCGCAGGTATGAACACTAATATTCTTATTCAAACGGAGGACGGTGGGGAAAAAACGACATTATTTTTACTGTAATATGTGAGCCAAAGTAAAAGTAGGGCATTTCTTGAGGAGGGTCTATCCGTGTTACACCAAATGACAACAGGCAGCGGACTGCACTCAATAGGCTTAGGACAGGTCATGGTTACTGCAGTGACATGCTCCTTAAGTGGGGAATAAGGGATGATCCACAGTGTGACTGTGGATACCCAAAGCAAACCATGCAGCACATCTTGCATGATTGTCCCATACGTGCTTACCCCGGTACCATTGACAGTGCTGCCAGCCTATCCCCTGAATTGCTAGAGGCGCTGGATGTCAGACTTTAACGACTTCGACGTTGCCAAACGATAAATAAATAAAGAAATTAGTGAAGTATTTACCTTATACGGTTTGTCCGACCAATGTTTACTTGAGTGCCGTTTTAATTCAAAGAGTGTCCCAGTCTGGAAGTCACATTCCGAACATTGGAATTTATAAACTTTATTGTGTGTGCGACTTATGTGGAACCTTAGCAATTCTGAAATTCATTCATTCATCATTATACGATTGTATTCTACAAATTTTCTGAAAACTACTGAAACAAATCTTCAGCCAAATGTCTGCGCCTACTTTGACATCTTGCAAACTGAGCGGATAACCCAAGTATCGGGCAAATTTCAAAGGTACTTTCAAAGTTATTTTTTGTTCAGAGAATTTTCAAATATTGTAATTCTGGATCTGTCAAGTTGTAGTCAATACTATAGTCTATTTTATTTCAGAAGTCTCACAGACCAAACTTGGTTTAATGTTGCTTGATGTGAAAATAAGATATGGTTACATTTTTTCGTTACTTTCAAATTATATTTCAGAACTGTTGATTAAAAAATTTGCCAATTTTTGGATTGTTTGACTGGCAACATTGTTTTTCAAACTTGCGGTGGCGGTTTAAAGGGATTATCGGAGTAGTTTTTTCTTTTTTCAACTCGCAAAACCATCTTGCCTTTAAAATGATTTCTCTAGCGCTGCTCTGTAATATTTTCAGCATTGTAGGTTACTTGTAAAATATACAATCCGAGAATATTGCGGACTTTTGACAGCTCTTATGACAAGATTCTTCAGCATCAAAACGACGTTCTCAGTATTGGCTGAGAAAACCATGTATCGCCAAAGCCAATTTGGTGCATATCGGGATAACTTAATATCAATGAATTATTTTCTTACTGTTGCTTGAGAATTCCTTGTTACACTGTTGACATATGTACGGTCCCAAGTTGTGAGGAGTTTTGAGATGTCTGTGGTAATTTCTCTGTGTGAGAAACCCTTTGTTACAAGTCTTACATATGAATGGCATGTGTTCCAAGTGAAGCGTCATGTGAGTCTTGAGGCCTATTCTGAAACGTAAACGTAACATATTACAAGATGGAATATATTTTGGTTACGTGATGAGGTTAAAAGGCTGCGGAATTGGCCCCTAGTCTTTTTAAAATAAATTTGAGTGTCCTGGAAATGTCAGGCGTTTGTAAAACTCCTACATTTTTCTCCTACACGCTTTTCAGGTTGGAGGTCTGGGTTCGATTCCTGGCCACAGTTGATGGATGGACTGGAATTGGTGAATGTTACATAAGTGTGAAGTAATCAGATTAAGCCACCCGACGATCAGTCACAAGCTTGATGGAAAGTCCATCCTTTGCTGTATATCTGTTGAGATACTACTTGTTATAAAATTTTAGATGTCAAGATCACCAGTGTCAGCAGATAGACCGTTACATATAATATGTATGCCTCGGCGTTCTCACTGATAAAAATTTGTTAGTCTAGGAGGAGCATAGTAAAACTATCGCATATGAAATTATATCAGTTTTTATTGAATGAAATCGTAAATAAAAAATACTGAAATAATAAAAACTTAAGATGTTATTGTATGGTAAGACACAAAACACTTGACACACAATCCTACATTACATTTTATGCACATTGTTCTCACTGATGATGCGCATTGTTCATTTGCGCACCGCCACCGTTTATTGTTTGGTATTTCTTGGACTAAATGACGGAGATCATCGTACCGAAGTAACATGGCTGCCTCCGATTTCGTTCTACTGGGACTAGGACCAACATTTTTCACTAGCGTTTTATACCTTGTGAGATACACTTTACAGACTTGCCGCCTAAATTGAAGTTTTGTAATTTTTGAGTCGTGAGTTTGCTTATATAGCAACCACGCATTATTCATCGCAACATCCAGAATCCACGTAAAGATACACCACCACCATTTGCGACCCCTTACTCCGATTCTCAGTGCACTGACGTCCTCATCCATCTTGTGAGTTCCTCCCATATGTTTATTGTACTCCTGTATCGCAGAAGGTTGAGGAACTAGAATAATCTTTTTCTGTTGCCGACAATATCTTTTTACAGATGTAATCGGTTGAACGCCATATGCCGTCGATGCTACGGATACAACCGAGTTATCCATCCATTTGATTATCTGAATTCCGTCAGTTTTGTCAAGAGCACTAACACAGTCACCCCTCACTTTTTTCGCCATATCCTTTTTTGACGGCAACGGACAATCTTTCGGGATCCTATTTTCCCTAATAGTTCCCGTTGCGTAAAGTCCCTTAGTTTTTAAATGACTCAGGATATTCATGTCTGTAACGAGGTTGTCGAAAAATAAACTGTAAGGTTTGCTGTTAACGTCATCAGGCAACTCGTCCAACATTTTAATTAACGGCGAAGCAGCTTTCCCATAGGATTTTTCATATATTTCCATTTGTTTTACACTTTTTCCCTGATAAAGCTCAAAATCTACCAGGTAACCTTTGTCACTATTAAGACACCATGACTTAAAGCCAAACCTTATTGGCTTACCCTTGATAAACTGTTTGCAGCCATCTTTTCCAAAATACTTTATCATGGCTTCATCGTACGTCAAATGTTCCACAGGAATAAAATGTCGCCTAAATCGATGGTGCATTTTATCTGCGAAAACTCGAACTTTGTAAAATTTATCTTCTTTATCTACGGTTGAATTATCGGCTAAGTGTACAAATCGCATAATTTCTAAAAATCTGTCTCTTCTCATCGCGTTTGAAATCGAAATATTTTTAACATCGTCTTCCATTTCCCAATACATCCTTTTTCCAGGAAGCCAATTGTAACCGGATAAATATAAAGTCGATATAAAGACTTTCATTTCATCGACGGTGATGTTGGGATTTGGGCAATTGGTAAATATGGCATATTTGTTTGATTCGTCTGCAATAAATTTGACGATGTCTTCGTCGACGAATAATTCAAAGGTTTCAATTATACTCATCTCGGAATATTTGTTAGATCTACTCGTGATAATGTTGAAATCATTCGTTGATTGGTATTTCAAATCTCCGTCTGACCAATTGTGGAGTAATTTTTTGTGAAGTGTATTTTCCATTTCAAATGTATTTTCGATTTCAAACCTCGGATTTCTTGAATACCTTACTTCTGCACTGGTAGCAAGAATTCTCCCTCGCAAATTGTCGACGGTACCGGCTTCATTCTCACCAGCCGAATCTTCATCAGTCAATTCTCCTGGATTTGGAGGCGTAATAAAAATATCATTGGGTAAAGCATTTCCCTCTTCAATAATGTGTAGTGCTTCTCCCAGACTCAAGCCTGGCTCCAAAGGCGGATACTTCCTGAGAAAAAAAATCAAAATTTTCATTATTTATGCAATCAAATAAAATAGATGCAATTTAATAATGATAATAAAAAAACTTTGCCATAAATGGTTGGTTTACTGCCATTGGCAATATCTTCCAACCAACCAAATGCGAGATTACATATAGAGACACGAAGTGTGTACAATATAAAGAAACAATAATAAAAAAGCATAAAAAATAATATAAACAATACAAACGTTAACAAACATAATATAATTTATTCTTACATTTTCGTTGACTTCGCCCCTTTTACCGTGGGTCACATAAGCGAAAGTCACCGTTCTGATAATTTGTATTGATAAAAAATAATAAAATTAACAAAAATCAGAACGTTAATAACACTAGTATGTAGTTGAGCACAAAATATATGCGGCCCGATGAACGAACGTGTCACGAATGAAAATTGTTGCAACGTAGGGGTAGATATAGTTCAGGATGACACTGTACTATAGAAGTTTTCAATGATGTATATATAGGTAGGTAGGTATCAGGCGCGAAGCTAACTAAGAATACGATTCCCATCGAGTTTATTGTTGTTTATCGTCCTTAGACCCTATATCGGGCACTTGGACTCGTCTCGAGACTCATTACCTTTTGGAACGTAACCCAATAAGAAATGTTAGCCCGGCTTCCCTTCTGCAGAAGTCCACCCTTCGCCACTGGTAGGTATACACCTAATACTAATTTAACAATCATGTAGTTTCTCAATTAACGAACAGTGTAAGATGGGCGTGCTGGACCTACGAGCAGCCACCGGTTGGTTTAGGTGATCACTTTACTCTCGAGAAACGTTCACCATTCAGCTCTTAACACCTGTGTGTGTATTCTTATACCTCTTTCAGAGTATATTATGGCTGGTCATAAGTCTACCATGGCAATCAGTTGAGAGACTACATAATTGTCAAAATGATAACTACGTTGTAGATAAACCCAGTCATACTTAGCAAAAACCTCTCCTTTCTCTGTACCTAATACTACGTTATATTCCATACTGTTCGACAGATTTCAACAACGACAGTAGTGGGAGCGCCAAGGCATACATATATGTATCAGTCTGTCGTATTATCTTATTTGTCTCTTTATACAAAAAGTAGCACAGCAAACATTAACTATCAAAAGATCGCATTAAACAAACCAGCAAAGGTTCGACGACATCACAAAACTAATATATCAATTTCAGACATATGAATAAAAATAATGTAAAATAAAAAACTATTCGGATATACCGTGATGGAATAGTAGTATTGGCAAGTCAATAAAGTCATATCTTAAACCGTCAAAACTTTCGATTATAAATGTCAAAATTATAGTATGTATTATAATATAAGGAATGTTAGCCTAAGAGCCCAACCCTAAATAATGATGTATTCGTGTGGTTTAAATCGAAGTTTACATATAAGGTCATACATTGTCACAGGGTTGTTAAGCAAAATCTTGCCATATCAATCTACGCTAGGAAACCGTATGCATTACTTTCAATTAAACCACATTTCGTTATGATTCATCCACAATAGTTATGAGGAGAGGCTCACCAGACTGGGGCTCACAACACTTAAAGCCAGGCCACCTAAAGGTGACCTTATCGAGACATATATGTAAGATTATGAATGATGTTCCCGATATCAGCTGACTCCATCTACACCCTGAATACCAATACCCATTTGAGAGGACATTCTATGAAGCTCACCAAGGGACGGTTTCACAGTAATTAGAGAAAGAATTTTATTTGTAATAGAGTGGTTTATATTTGCTCTAAAATGTGATACAAGCACCATCAGTAAACGTTTTTAAAAACAGATTGGATGAGTTTCTCAGAACGACAGGTAGCACAGACAATGATTTGGGCCCATCAGCCTAGACTGCTTTACCATAATAAAATAACAATAATTTTGATTAAAAAAAAGACATCATTCTTTAGCGGTGAGCTCTTGGGCTAAGTATTTAACTTACTTAGTAGTTGTTGTATGATTGCAATATCCACATTGAAAAGTATGATCATACTTTAACCTCGATGTACAAAGATCTTTTAATGAATGTGCTAAAACGACTTTCACTTCATCGTTAGGAGGAACGGCAGCGAAACCATCAGCGTCTGGATCAGTGGTCGACTCATTAGCCTCGGAAATAGTAGTAGACTCATTAGTTTCCGGAACAGTGATTGTCTCTTTAACATCAGGGATAAACAACTTTGTTTCTTCCACAGTAATATCATTGCAGAAATCAATATCCGATTGATTGATTTCGTCACAAAACTTGGCAACTTCTTTTTTGATAGCGCTGGACGGCAATTCAAATTCATCTGGTATTAAAAAACTATCTGACGATATAACTTTACTCTGTAAATTAAAACATTGGTGATTAATATTGTAAATCAAGAATTGCAGTACATCACACTTTCCTACCCTTACACACAATTTTTGCTTCTGTCACATTCATGCAATTTGTCATACACTCTATACAATTCGTTTTACTCAAAACGTGTACATCCTTGAGCGTCTGGTCGACATGGTTGAACTGAGCAGTTTTTTGACGCCCACGTATATTTTCTCTGTGATCATTTTATTTGTTTGAATACTTTTTTGGGTACTATTTCAGTGTTGCAACCCCAATGAAGGTCAAGCTTCTTTTGTTTTAAAAAAATACCGTTTTTAGCACCTTTTTAAAACATGATAAACTTTTGACAGGAGTGACATTTCAAGTCCAAACCATCGTAAATTTACTAAATTCATTTAAAAAAAACACATTTTGTCTTTCTGTGCCCTCGTCCGGGCCCACCCGCAGTCGAGCGGAGCGAAATAATACCGTTTTAAGCGCTATTTTGAGTGGAAAAAAAAGTTTTTCTCAAAAAGTGGGACCGCATCCAATATCCCGAATATTGTCCTCTGCATTGTTTGTTGTTTGTAATTTATTTAAGAACACAATTAAATAACTTACAGGTGTTTGTAGAATGGGTAACTGTGATGAATTTGTATCGTCCATAGTCGAGGATGGACTTAGAAAGTGTATAACCTCTGCACTTTCTGTTGGAGGGTCGTCCATGGCACAAATCACACTGTAATTATTCATCCTAAACTCTCATAACTTGTAATTGATATACCGTACCTGAAAACACGTCAACATTTTAAACTACGACGATATAAGTTTAAAAATTTGGAGAAATTAGTAAATGGGTTTGATAAAACAAGATACAAAATAAGAATGCATTTACCCAGATCCCGGCACACTAACAAGTTATTTCATATATAGGTTTTTAATTCATTATTTTATACAAAATCATGCTGGAATTGCTTGGTCTTTATTTTTTTTAATAAATTTATATCAGCTCACCGACGCTCACTTTCGAAGTTTACAGTTTTTGACGTTTATTATTTGTAATTTGTTTCACATTTTCTTTCTCTTCTTTTGTCAACCATATTTTCAGTGTTGCCAGAAATTTGCTAAAAACTCCGACAGCGGGAAATATAAAATTGCACTTTTTGATTACCAAATGATTTTTTGTAGGTACTAAAATTAGTTTTGTACTAAATTTTTACAAGCATGCACATAATTTTACTGCAAAATCTTAGATTATTGAAGTACCTAATCAAATTATTTTTTGCCATACTGTGCAAAATATACAAAAAAGAGTACCTAGCGCCGCAGGCTATTTTTTTTTGAAAATGGTGAATTGATGAACCTGCGGGTAGTATCATGTTTTAAAAGAACGTTTTTTAAATAATAATTGTTTGATATCACCCTCCCCTCATACACGCCCTTGACTTAATTTGATCAAATTTACACATGAATTATTGTATTATACCAGACCAGATATTTACTTCCCTATCCAATTCCTTCTCCTTTCCTCACCTCTCCTCCTCCCTCTTCCGTTCCTTCACATAAATAAAATGTAGCTCCTTAATTTCACATAAAAATACAGCATTGACAAAATACTCGCCTAATTCAACAGTAACACCCACTACCCATATGATTAAGATATCAAATTACAGCACTTCAACGAAATGCCTACAATACATTGGGTAGAAGTTGTCACTATCTACCTATTTAATTCAGTTATTTAGAGAAAACTGTTCATTCGTTGATTATAGGTACGAGCAGTTAGAGATTGTCGTGTTTGTCCAATAAGTTTTATTACGTTATTTAATATTTATTCATAATTTTGTTTTTAATAATATCTTAATGTTATTATTATTTCTACATTGATAACACAATATTATACGTGTATAGGTATTAAATAATATTAATGTTGATCATTGTATAATGAGATATAGACGCCCGTCATCAAGATCGGAAGACGAAGATTCTAATAACGATAGTACTAGTGCAGGAAGTTCATCAGGAGATTCTGATTGCAGTGAAGGGTAAGTAAATATTTTGAATCTATTTAGTTCCTACATTGCTCAAAGGAGATAGTACTTATAACTGAACATGAGAAAATTTGCATCGGGAAAAGTAAGATTACTCGGCTAATACTAAAGATATCACTCTATAAAATTTGAATAAGAAGTTTGTCGTAGCAACCTTAGACAAGCTTGTGCAAACTTGCAACAAGCTTGCATTTGGCTTACCGTAATTAGCTTATAGCGAGTAAACTGTAAGAAAAGTTGTTGAAAACTTGACATGCAATCAGGGCCGTCCCTACCTAATTTGCCTAACTTGCCTATTGTGTGTGCTTCAGTAGCGCAGCGTGGGGGGCGGCATTTTTTGGGCAAAATTACAAAATATCCATTAAATCATATTCTTTTTATTAAAAACCCGACAAAATTTTCTTTTTGCTATTTTCTCTCTTTTTGTACCGTACCTATCAATATCAAAATGCTAGTTATTTCACTGCATCTTCGAAGATTTTTAGAATACCTGTAAATTCTCGAGCATTTTGGATTTAAATGCCTCAATAAGGGGGCGGCGGACTTGGCTTACCCCCTAGGTGGCAGAAACCCATGCTACGCCACTGGTGTGTTTTTATACACAATTACAAACACAGCATTCACTGAACATCCCTGGTTTGAATGGGAACTCGTCAGGCGCGAAGCTACCTATGAACACGATTCCCATCGAGTTACCTTTTGGATAAAATTATAGGTGTAATAGTGTCTAATTTGACGTAATCCAATAAGAAATGTTAGCCCCGGCTTCCCTTCTGCAGAAATCCACCCTTCGCCACAGCTACTCGTAAAACACTATACATGGGCGCCCGCAGGTAGGGACAAGGGGGCGCTTGCCCCCCCTGGATTGATTGAAAACGTTATCGTTCACCATAAAAATACGCTACAGCAAATTAAAACTACATTAAAACATTACTAAACATATTTTGCCCCCCCTTAGAAAATTTTGTGCGGGCACCCATGCCACTGTACCGTTATTGTAGGTAGGTATATCGATTGAATAGGTACTTATAGGTTTTTTTTCCAAAAAGAAACATCTTTAGTTACTTAATATTTTATTAAAACATCTACCTACTACGCTGTAAATACAAAATCAATAGTCAATAGGTAGTAGGTATATAGTTCTAACGATAATTTAAACAACAGTTGCTCCAAACTATTCACCAGGGCGAGAATGTCGTTTTTGTCCTACTAAAATGTAGATTTTTCTTGTACAATTTTGGGCAGTGGCGTAACTAGCATTAGTGCCTCCCGGGGCGGACTCTGAAAATGCCGCCCCGCCCGACCCCTAAAGTACCATACCCCAAGTATACGTGTACCAAGGAGTGTCTGCAGCTTTGAAGCTAAGCGAGAGCTACTAAAATTTTAATATAGACGTGGCACAAGAAATCATATAAATAGCGCCGCAGGCGAAATTTTTATACAAAACGAAATGAAAATTAAGGTCGTGTTGTGAATGAAATGTGTAGATATGTAGGTGTATCTTGTGGAATTATATCTCTCAAATCATAAATTAGACGGATAGATATCCATATTTTTATTATTTCGTAAATAGACTGAAGCTTATACGTTATGTTGTCTTCGTGTCGAGGTTGTTTTGCTACTGACTGACATGACTTTCAGTTTTTATTTTTTAATACTCAACTGCGATTAAACTTTTTTCTCGCGGAAATTTTTGCCACGTTCTTAACGTTTTCTCGTTAAGGCTCCCGACTCAACTATGACGTCACGGCCATTTCCAACGGCTTTAAAGTTTAAAATCGCATGAACAATCGCATGATAAAATGGTAAAATAGCGTTTTTTTCCATTTTTTGGGGTTGATTTTGCGTCTATCAAAAACTTTTACGGCTATTCCCTAGATTTTAATGCATATTATCAGTACATATTATCGTACTTCGCGACTTTCGGGAAACGAGTTTCCGACTTTCGGAAAAAAGATCAGAGGTGTTTTTCATTATTTTTTTGAGAAATGTATTCAAGATTTAAAAAATCTTTTACGGTTGTTCCCTAGATAAAGGTTCAATGCATCTATCCTATTTTGTTTCAAAGCATATTTAGTACCGGTTGTCGAGATATAAGGTCTCCCGTTTTTAGAAATTTTTGTAATGTCGGTATGCATACTCCTTAATACTCAACTGCGATTAAACTTTTTTCTCGCGGAAATTTTTGCCACGTTCTTAACGTATTCTCTTTAAGATATAGTTGCTAGGTACTAGAAAAATAACAATTATTATTTTACTATAGATATTAGTTATCAGCAACCATTAACAAAAATATATTTACAAAATTAAAAGAATTGATGTTATGAGGTAATTTTTAATCGTAATACGCAATTATTGTTGACCCAAAGAGACAAGCTCCATGGAAAAATTATGAAATACTCGGATTATTTTACGTAGGTACTTTGTGTCAGGGGCGTCGCAAGCTTCGAAGCTAGGGGGAGGCAACAAACATTTTGAAAGAGATGTGGTAGGTATACATTTATGGTTGTTCTGAATAGTTCAATCATTGGATGGCCATTGGCCGTCCATCCAATTCCAATGATCCCTCGTATCCCTGTATCCCTCGCCCCTCCCCAAATGTTAAACAAGATCCCAGGTTCATTACTTTAGCCGTCTTTCAAAAAAATTTCGCCTGCGGCGCATATTTTTTGATACATTTGTTATGTATGTATTGTGTAAATCAAATGTATGTCACAAGTGGTTGGTTGGCAGACATTGACTACGGAAATAAACCTGCCATTTGAGAGGTATTTTTTCAATAAAGTTTTTATTTATATTTATTTACAATACTTGTAATGCCAACCTAAAACACAACTTTTTCACGGAAAATTTTGGCGCTGTTATTGATTTTTTGTGTCTATGTAAAAATTTTAATTGCCTCCCCCAGGAGTTTTTTTATCTCAGTAACAAAAATCAGGTAGAATAATCAGGCTTAGTCCCCCCCAAATCAAATACTAAATCCCCCTCCCCCCGAAATGAAAACCTATAGGTATAGGTATGCCACTGTTATGTAGGTATATTATTATTTTGCATGGATCACTTACCAAGGCCGGAAGTTAAATGCACGTTACAGTTGTATGAAAATTATGCCTCTTTATCACTACATAACCTACATGTAAATTATAAAAATAAAAGTTAAATACATATAAGTATACTAAAACCATTCCCGAAACCAAAAATTGTTTTTTTTTCGTATCTCAGATTTTTTTTCATCCATCCACTGCGACCAGGTTTTCCATTTTTTGGGGTTAATTTAGCTTCAATCAAAAAAACCTTTTACGGTTATTCCCTGGATATTAATGCATATTATCAATACAAAAAAAAATCCCATGCGACTTTCGGAAAAAAAGATAACAGATGTTTTTCACATTTTTTTTGAGAAATCTATGCAAGATATAAAAAAACTTTTACGGTTTTTCCCTAGATAAAGGTTCCATGTATCTACTCTATTTTTTTTTCAAAGCATATTTAGTAATGGTTGTCGAGATCTAAGGTCTCCCGTTTTTAGAAATTTTTGAAATGTCAATATGCCTACATTGCCTACTTTTAAAGAGACTGTCCTTCAGTTGTTGGGCCATCGTACTAAAAAAATGCCATTGACTCTCCACAATAGGTACAACAATCAATAATAGGTACAACAATGGATAATAGGTACAACTTCAACAAATGAACTTTTGATCTTATAATTTTATATATCTTGTAGTTAGATATATTTGATTGGATAATATAGAAAATATTGTCCCAAATATGTCCTTGTGTCGAGGCAAAATGATAAAACAACACTTAATTAATTAATTAGAATATCATATCAAACAGTTGAGCAAATTATTTTATTTTATTATGTTTACGTCATTCATATTTCGGCTGATTTAATATACAACCGTAATTTTATAAATGAATTACCTAGGTATCATTTAAAGAATAATAATTACATATATTAACTATGTCTATAAAGTATAAACATACACTAGAGATATATACGTTTATATTTTTCATTCGAGCTGTAGAATTATGGCCTATTTTTTTTAAATAAATGTATACAGAATTTTCCGCACAAAGCTCTATACCTATACCGGTTCCAAGAGAAAAACCCGCCATTAGAATATTTGCTCAACATGAATAAATCCAAAAAAATATAAAAACCCTTCAGAAATATCCTCAACGGATAAAAGCCCAAACTTTCTAGTTGGATTCTAGTAGATGAATTATTTATAAAATGTTGACTATTTTACTGTCCGTCCCATTTTTAATCCGCTTATTGATTTGTTTATTTTCTAATCTGAAAGAAATCGTATACTAAATACTAATAGATACAGCAATTAATTTGATTTTCAAAATCCATTAAAGACAAAATAGATGTACGAGTATAGTATACCACTTGAAAAATTTAGATGGTGATTTATTTTATTATTTTTTTCAAGCCTCGTTATATAAAAAATTAAATATAAAAAAAAAAACAGAAAAATCATTATTGTTGTTATGCAAAGTATAATTTTGACCTGAAAGGGCATCTTGGGTTAACGCACGGTGAGTAATAGAAACTCACGTGAGCTAATAAATACATGGTACCATTCCTGTTGAGTTTAGAAAAACAAGATTATTTGAGGAGGAAAATGAGTTTATTATCTAACGCATACCATGTGCTAGGAGGTGTCATGGGCGTCGCCAGCCTCGCAGCTAGGCGGGGGCAACAAACATTTTGAAAAATGGTATTTGATATTTTTTGTGAGACATAGTGAATAAGGTTGTAATGTGGTTTGTTGATTTGAAAATGTATATAATACTTATGAAAAATGTTTTTTATAAAGACGTAATAGAATATTTTCTATTGCGCCGCTATTGCGCCTCAGGCAATTTTTTTTAAACTGATGGATTTTCATACTAATTTTAGAAAATTTATGATATGGTTAGAAAATGTGTGGTAGTATTGTGATTTTTGGGAGGTTTTATCATTTAGTATGAAAAAACGTAAATAAATAAAATCTTTATTTAAAGAAATACATCTTTCAAATGGCGGGTTTATTGCCGTAGGCAATGTCTGCCAACCAACCACTTGTAATTGTAACATACATTTGATATACTTACACAATACATTCAAGTGTATACTATAAAACAAGAAAAATATAAATAAATATAAAAATAGTAATAATATATGGAATACTTATACATACATAAAAATACATTCCAATCTCTGGAGGGGAGGCATCCGCCCCCCCTGAAGACGCCCATGGGAGGTGTACCTAATAATGGACAACATGTGACCTTATAATGACTGCAATTGCAATTAATATATATTTAGCTACTTTGTGATAATTTATATATACCTACATTACCTACATACATTTCTCTTTCTATACTTTAGTTATGATGTATTTCCAGTTCGATAGGTTCACTGAACACATTGATTTATAATGACAAATTAGAGTAATAAAGATATAGACATAGTATTTAAATTTAAATTATTGTTGTCTTGCAATTAATCTAACCTATAGAGAAATTGATGTACGGGATGTTTTTTTTTTGCAATTTTGAAATGGACCTAAAAATAAAAATACTCAACCCCACCAATTTTTTATGGGCTTATCTCAAAAATAGGGTCTACGTAAATAAACTAGCGATAATACTCCAAGTGAAATCAAATATTCGAGAGGAAATCTCGTTTTGAATTTTTTGAAACATACCTACGCTTTGTGTAGAAATTTTTCAAAAATCTAAAGGCCAGTTTTGTGGAGGTCCATCAGCAAGACACCTTGATGACATTGTGTTCAGAAAATGTTTTTCCAATTTATTGTTGTTCTTATTTATTTAGGGCAATTTCAAAAGTGCAAGGATTAATGGTCCACCTGTATTATATTATTTATAGGTTGATATCAGATTATGTGGGGTCTATGCGTCTGTACAAGTAATTTTTAATAGTTAGCTTGCATCAATACTCAAGAGCAGAGGTGGGCACCGTTAATCAAAAAGTTAACTTCGTTAATCGTTAAAGCGTTACATTTTGAAAAATGTAACGGAAGTTAACGCTAATCCGTTAAAGCGTTAATGTAAAAAAATCGCGGTTAAATGACATGAAATAGAACTACATAAGTACAACTACTATCACATTTACACTATCGCGATGTATCCCAACAAAGTGAAATTTCTTTTCCAACTCCCAACCCAGATACGATACCACATATAACCCCATACAACCCTTGGATTATCTAATGCTAGCACCTACAGTGGATGATGTCTATGCAAACAATCAAATATTAACGGCCTTAATTAACGGAAGTAAAATGTAACGGAAGTTAAATAATCCGTTAACAATTATTGAGGTGAATACCAAAATGTTAACTTTGTTAATTAACGATTAACGGATTAACGTTTTTCTGACCAGCTCTGCTCAAGAGTAACAGAAACAAACAATATTTGCAACTGTCTCGTCCACAATATATATCTAGTTATATATTTTTTTCCTTATATTATTGTGATATAATGTAAATTATAATTACCTCTCTAATAAGAGGAAAAATCTAAATATATAAGATGGCAACCTAATGCAAATGTAATGGTCAATGACAGCTAGAGAAAGGTCGTCGTATTGTTTTATCATATTAATTAGATTGAAATAATAAGATGACTTAAGGCTACCGACCCAACTATGAGTCACGGTCATTTCCCACGGCATTAAGGCTCAAAATCGCATGATAAAATGGTAAAAATAGCGTTTTTTTAATTTTTTTGGGTGAATTTCGCTTCAAACAAAAAACTTTTACGTTTATTCCATAGATTTTAAGAAACGGGTTTCTGTCTTTAGAAAAAAGATCAGAGGTATTTTTCACATTTTTTTTTGAGAAATTTATAAAAGATACAAAAAATCTTTTACGGTTATTCCCTATATATAGGTTCAATGCATCTACTCTATTTTTTCCAAAGCATATTTAGTAAGGATGTCGAGATCTAAGGTCTCCCGTTTCTAGAATGTTTTTAAAAATGTCAATATGCCTACTTTTAATTACTTTTTATCACTTTCATGTACCTACTTCAATGTTATTTCATCCTTTCATTATTTCCTATTATTTTCCTTTTCTACATCCCTACTTATATTATAATTGGCAGACATTAATTAATTATTTAATATTTATTTGTTTGCATCATATTATATTGATTGACCGCTGTTCCATATACATAATCCATCTGATTATATAAATACGTAAGCACTAGCGGATCCAGGGGGGGCTAGGGGCTGATGCCCCCCCACAAAACCATGAGTGACAACATACAACAAATCTAGGGGTTTCAGCCCCTTAGCCCCCCTCAAAACGTTGGGTGACAGTACTTTTTACCATGTGACGACATTCGCCCCCCCCCCTCAAAATTGAATCCTGGATCCGCCACTGTACGTAAGTATAGATTTACAAGATTTTGAGTTGCATGTGATCTTGAAATTTATTTCCTTCTAGGTATCTAGGTGTCTACATTTATAATGTTGATGGTTCATAAATATCCGTATTTTATTTGTATACGACACACAATTATTTTTAGAATTAGAGCATACATACATTACCTTCAAAGCTAAGGAAAAGTCCTGACCCTAATATTGGCGCAGCGTGGGTTTCTGCCGCCCGGGGCGGAAGTCAAATCCTCCGCTCCCCTTATTTATTTATTTTATTTATTTATTTTTCAATCACATACGGCTTTTTAGGCCATTAGTACAAAATACATCATATAACAATAAAAAGGTAAATCATAACATAACAAAAAAACATTGCAACACATAATATATATGTGCATCCAAAATCTGTAATGAATGTTTAGGCACATAAATCCAAAATTCTCGAAAATTTACAGTAATTATAAAGAACTTCTAGGCTAGAGTGAAATAGGAGAAATAAATAGCTCCGCGGCCAATTTTTTTTCGAGTTTTTTCGTGTGGAACAACTAAAATGTAGATATTGATATGGTACAAAAAGATAAAAATATAATATTTTGGAGTTTTTATTGAAAAAAAAGTGATATACTCAATGGATTTTAGAAATATTTCCCAAAAAATGCCGCCCCCTAAAAAGTGGCGCACGGTGTATTATGTAATCCAGTGATTTTATTTTCATTATTTAAGAAAACAAATGGACATGAAAAAAAAAGTTATGTCTGGGACAGTGAAAAATAAACGTAAACATGTTTTGATGGCTATTAGGGGTAGAAAATACGATACACACTCGATAAACATGTGACGACTGTTCTTGAACCCTGCAAAAGTTGTTTCCTTTTTTAGTTCCTCGTTGTGTTTATAATTAATAAATAATTGATAATTGATAACACTGCATTTTTATAATATAACATTATTATGATTCAATATACTTACCTATTATTTTATTTATTCTATTATTATATAGTTTTCTGGTCATTTTGTTTCAGCTTGTTTGCTAATCAGTTCTCAGAGTCATCTGACTGTGAACGGACGCAACTTGTCCATAGCGGTACTTATGGTTCAAGCACTTCGTATGGATTTTTAGAATCAAATACGAGTGATTTGCATAATAAGAGGTATGATTTTTATACATTTTTATTTTTCATTTAATTTAATTGTAGTCTTTTGTGTCAATTTTCAGAATGTCCCATTTATTTTGTTGCTAGATATAGGTATTATTAGGCAACGATTTTTTTTGGTTTATGATATTTATGCAATTTTTTTATATTATTTACTGATATCATAATATGATTGGTTGGCAGACATTGCCTACGGCAATAAACCCGCCATTTGGTATAATGTTTTATGCAATAAAGATTTTATTTATGTATATTTTAGATACCTGCTAAAATTTTGAAATCCAAATTATGGTAGAATAAAATTTTAGGTACCTTAAAAGTTGGATGTAGTTAAATAATGATTTTTTTAATTTATGTATTTACTTACCTGCACTTTGACTTCGGGTTGACTGTAAGATTTTGATTTTGCAATAAGTCCGCCCTTTGGCATACTACTTCTATCTTGTTTTGTAACTCTGATTTTTGGCTAATAAAGATTTTTTTATTTATTTACACTTCAAGTGAAAAAAAAATACAGAAATCTGAAATATTAGTCCGAGTAGGTAATTAAGGAATTTGCCTTGCAAGTGGAGAAGTATTTCTGATTTTTGGATTTCCAAATATACTTATAGGTCGGTCTTGTGGTTCAGAATCCAAGTTTGCGACCTCCTCACCCTTGTGCGTTCACTAGGGCGAGCTAAAAACCGACGAAATTCTGTTCGTTTCTCAGTTACATGATTCTAACTTTTTACAGGCGCACCCTAGAAAATAAAAATCAGAAAGAATTATAGATTATTAAATTTCCTATAACTTTATATTACTAAGTTTTTTGTAATGTTATTATTAAAAAAGTTATGCATAGTCCAAAATTTTTCGTCGACGGGTGGGGGGTCCCTAGGAAAAAAAAACAAAGACTAAAACTGTTGACCTTGAACATTGAAGGAAAATCCCGCGGGCTTAAGGCCCTCCACATCCCCGGGTAGCTCAGGCGCATTAATAGCGACCTCTTTACCCGCACTTCTAGGCAAAATTTATTAAGAGGTGGGCCCAGGGTTAACCCTTTGAACAAGTAAAAATCGTAGAACGGGGGGGGGGGGGTGAGGGGAGTGGAAAAAAAATTCGAAGAGGATTCCGTGAAAACCAAAAAGTGAAACGTGGGCGGGTGCCGCCCTCTAAATCTCTGCCGCCCATAGTTACTTACTCAGCCTTTTGCAAATCCGCCCCTGCTTAACATTGCTCTGAATTTTAAAATAACGTATAATGTATGAAATTAGTAGAATTGGTTATTAGTCGAATTACTATTAGTCGGATTAGCTATTAGTCTAATTAGTACCTATTTAGTCGAATTTACTGCATACCAGCATACCACTTGTAATAAGTTCACCCGTAGGCACACTAACTCCTCTCGTGTTTGTAACCATTGTAAATTTTTTGCTAAAAAATATTTATCTATGTATATGTCCATTAAAATCACCCATAATTCTACAATTAATTTTATTTTACAGTCACAAAAAACACGCCATTTTCAGCTGATTTTGACAAATACCAACATATTATTTTTTTACATACATAGATAACTAACTCTATATGTATAGTAAATTATGTAGATATCCATATCCGATGGTGGTCTGATGTTTTTTTAAATTGCGGTGTTTAAAAATAGAATAGAACGGTCAAAACACTTTTTTATTTTATTTTAAAAAACACAAACATAACAATATTATCATAGGTAGATAGGTGTTATATACCTATTTTTATTCTATGATTATCACGACCTATCTATTTATACCTCACCTTATTTTTTTATTTTTTTACATTTTCGTCGAGACATTTTATTCCACATCAGGTAAACATCAATGGTTATCATGTGGAATATTTTTTAGTTGAGATTTTTTGGCCAATATACCTCACGAAAGCTCTTGCAATTAATCATCAATATCCATCCTACGCTAAGAAAACGAAGTAGGGACAAATTTAGAAAAAAAAAACGAAATAATTTATGATTTTCATACGTTTTCGAATTTTACAAACCGTTCCAAAATAGTTGACCTTTATGTTTATTTTTTATCAATTATTTTCTTGCAATTTCTGGGACTCATTTTTTGAGTTTTATAGAAACGAATTTGATTCTAGAAGTTATTTATAAGAGTTTTATATAAGCGAATAAAAATTTGCCATATACCTATTCTATTTTCATGATTTTTTTCAAAGGATCTGGGCTTGCATACACAAAGTCCAAGGCCAGGTTTCCTCCTGCTGAAGTGTCAGACTGTCGGACACTTCTTGCAGAAGTTTTCTTGCAGGTGGAAACTCGGCCTAAACTTTCCTGCGCACCTTGCACTATGTTTAAAGCCTGTATCGCGTAGTGTGGAATACATCGCCGCAGTCAAATACATTTTTTAAATATTTTTTTTAAGATTAAAATTTATTTTAGACATCCGCGATTGTGCTACGCTATTATTTAATTCATTAGTTGTGTAAATTGTAGGTAACTGGATAAGTATAGATATAACTAAAATAGTTTTCTAAACCAATAGGAAAAAATAATGTTAAATAATGTTAATAAAGTTTGCACTTAAGAGTGTGCATACCGACATTTCAAAAATTTCTAAAAACGGGAGACCTTCTATCTCGACAACCGTTACTAAATTTGTTTTGGAACAAAATAGGGTAGATGCATTGAACCTTTATCTAGGGAATAACCGTAAAAGATTTTTTTTATCTTGTATAGATTTCTCAAAAAAAATATTTAAAAACACCTCTGACCTTTTTTCCGAAAGACGGAAACTCGTTTCCCGAAAGTCGCGGAGTAATTTTTTTTTCTTGAACTGATAATATGCATTAAAATCTAGGGAATAACCGTAAAAGTTTTTTGATAGACGCAAAATTAACCCCAAAAAATGGAAAAAACCGCTATTTTTACCATTTTAACATGCGATTGTCACGCGATTTTGAACCTTAATGCCGTGAGAAAAGACTGTGACGTCATTCCTGGTGCCATGCCCTTAATATTGTCAGAGAATCAAGCACCATACATCAAAACAAATTATTGCATGAACTCTTTATCATTTAGAGATGACATTAATGTCACTCTATAAATATTATATTACCTCAATGTTTTGCTGCAAATTCATTGCATAAATATACAATATTGATATAATAATAAGGTGACCAACCGTCCTCCTTTTGGAAGGACAGTCCTCCTTTTCTAGGTTCTGTCCTCCCTCCAAAAGTGTCCTCCTTTTTGTCCTCCTTTTTTACTTTTTAAGATTTTAAAACTAATCTGTTAATCTCAAAACCACACGTTTTTTTCATTATACCATGAATTAATTAGTACTTATAAAAATACATTAAAATGCAATTGTTTCCTAAAAAAATTGCCTGCGGCGCTAATTACCTTTGCCTTTCGTGAATATGTAATTTGGTATGTTTTATGACAAATATTTCACCTGCAGCGCTATTTTTTTGATACATCCTTTATGGGAAACATTTTCAAGAAAATAAATCAAACAACACAGCGACCTTCTTCATTGTCCCAAAAAACTTTGCCTGCGGCGCTTTTTACCCGTATTGTGTCCTCATTTTTATGTTTAAAAATATGGTCACCTTAATAATAATAAGATTTCAAGTGAAATGTGGGTTTTTAGTTTATGTCTTACCTAAACCTAAAGAAAATATGACACAAAATGCATAATATTTTAGACTTATATAGACATTGTAATGTATCACCTAATTATTATGTAAGTATTTGTTCGGTTTATAGTATTTTATCACAATGTATCCATTTCACTATGCCATGGTCAATTGCAACTATGTATTTCATTGTTATTAATTATGCAAATTTATCGATATCCCCCCTGCGGATTTTACAAAAAAACGAAAATAAAACTGTGTTTATACAAGGTGTTTGAGAGATAGATGTATATATCTTCAGGGGTGATAGTAGAGGTCATTTAGGATCTTTTGAGCCAAACTTAACTTAGTCTAAAGTCGCACGGTTTTCGAGATATTCGAGATTTTCACTATTTATCGGAGAACTCCGAATTAGTCAAGTTTTACCACAACAGCATCGTAAGTAAAGGTACCGTCTTCGTTTATTTTTTGTTACTTCAGTATGTGTTTCGTCTATTTAACGCATTAGTTTCAATCTGAAGAAACAATAATGATAAAAAATAACGGATTAAAGTTTCGATAAATAATAAGTAGTTATTTCAAAAACGAATAATTATGGTACGTGTGGATGGACCTTTGATTATTTTTATGTAGATGTAGGTTAAAATTATCTAGCGTGGGGGAGGGGAATTACGTAGAGGAGGGGCGTTGCCCCCTTGCCCCGAAGCCAGTGTTTTTAGGTACGGAAAGGTACATTATATAAACAAATCCATACCACACAGTGGCGTATATAGGGGGGGGGGGCCGAGGGGGCCCGGGCCCCCCCCGAAATGTTGAACAATTCTTTAAAAAACGTTTTTTTATTTTTTTAAACATGAAATTTACTCAAGTTCATAATTTCACCCATTATTCAAAAAAATTTCGCCTGCGGCGCTATTCTTCTTTGTGTTTTCTGCACACAACATTAATGCCAACCAAAACACGACCTTTTTCACTTACATTTTCGAAAAAATTTTGCCTGCGGCGCTATTATAATTTTTATGCTGTGCGTCTTTCTTCAAATTTTTGTTGCCTCCACCCCCCCCAAAGTCAAATATTTGATCGGGCCCCCCCCGAAATGAAATCCTATATACGCCACTGATACCACACACAATTATACATTATCATTCTGTAGGCAACCTATACGTAAAATAATAAATTGGGAATGATATTTTCCTTCCGTGTCTAATTATTTGAATTAATAATACGTTGGTCTAAATATTAAAATTAGACATTTTATCATTATACCTATCCTAAGAAATGAGAACGTATGTCTGTTGTTCTGCCCCAGCTGTTCTGTATAAGTGCGAGACGGTTTCCGGAGAAAAACCCATAAGAATATTGCTCAACATGAATAAATCCCAAAAAATACAAAATATAATACCTTCAGAAATATTCTCAACGGATTAAAGCCTAAACTTTCTAGTTGGACTCCAGTAGATTAATTATTCATAAAATGTTGACTATTTTATTGTCTATCCCATTTTAGATCTGCTTATTTATTTGTTTATTTTCTAATCTATGCTAATCTCTAATGCACTGAAATAAATCGTATACCAATAAGTAGATACAACTAATTTTATTTTCAAAATCCAATTAGATTTGAGCTTTTGTCCCCTGAGGATATTTCTAAAGGGTTTTTGTCTATTTTAGGATTTATTCATGTTGAGCAATATTCTTATGGGTTTTTGTCCGGTCACGATAAATAACAAATTGGTATTTTACTTATTAACAACATCAGTTTTTACGCGGGAATTTGAGGATATTTCTATTTTGTCTTTTTTGGGATTTATTCATGTTGAGCAATATTCTTAAGGGTTTTTGTCCGGTCGCGGTACGAGACTAGTACACTCTCTCAGTTACACATTTACACACAAATAATTATCTCATTTACACAACATTTTATTGCGTAGGTACTTTGTATAAATAATATAAATTGATAGGCACGTAAACTAATGAGTACAAATTATCTCATGATAATATACATAGGTGGATGGATACACATTACACATACAACATACAATATGCCTACCTCTGAAAGAAATAACATATACAAAATTATTTCTATCATCATCGTTCTCGTCTTAAAACTCGCGACCTAACTATGACGTCACATAACGTTTTTTTCCCGCGGTATTAAGGTTCAAAATCGCATGATAAAATGGCAAAAATAGCGTTAATTCCATTTTTTTGGGTTAATTTCGCTTCAATCAAAAAACTTTTACGGTCATTCCCTAGATTTTAATATATATTATCAATGCACAAAGAAAACTTCTTCGAAAAGATTCGCCTGCGGTGCTATTTGCTATTGTTTTTAATTCCACACCAAAATTGTAATTGCTTTCTCTATGGGGCCTGAGGGGGGGGGGGGGCGTTATCTTAAATAGACCAGGGCCCCCAACAGGTCAAAGAGGGCCCTACTTGTGAGCATACATCAGTGATAGTTACAATAAAACTCCAGAGTGTGTTTAATTATGGCAAAACAACGAAACTGCTACATTAGCACTCCCTATGTTAAATATTATTATAAACTCTATTCTTGATAATAACAAAAGTAAGAATACGTATTACTATTGATGTTAAATCTAGTTTCAACTGAATATACCTAACACTTATTATTAAGGTTGCCAGATATGTTGGAGAAAAAAACCGGACCCCCCTTTTTTGTAAAATGCGCATTTATACAATTTGCGCCGCAGGTGAAAATTTTGTTAATACCTACTCCTTGAGTTCTGAAGAGTGATATTTTCCCTTAACAAAATATAAAAAAAAAATACTTACGTAAGTTGTCTTTACCAAGTACACGATTTTATTTGATGAAAAAAATATGATAGGTATCTATTTAAATACTCGGGTTTTCACAAGTAGGTAGGTGCCTACTAGGTATACATATAAAAAATGATAACATGATGGAAATAATCAAGGATTTTATTCCCTTGAGGAACTTTATGAAAAATAGGTAATTGAGGCTTGATCGTGTTGAACTTCTTGAGGTCCGATTCAAAAAACCGGACAGCTTTTTACGACCAGACAGATGTAAGAAAAACCGGACTGTCCGGTCCAAAACCGGACATCTGGCAACCCTACTAGAAATAAGTTATATGTACAATACAGTGATTAATTATTAATTAAATTTTATTGATTTAAGATACTTTTAGTCAAACAATTAGTAAATGTATAATTTATGATTCGATGACGTAACATTCAAAGAGATTTCAACATGGGTACCGACATATCTATCTATATTTTCTGTTTATGTTTGAGAGATCCTTAACCTCTAATAAAAATGTCTGAAGTGAAAATATTGTACCTCGGACACCGTCAAATTTTCTGTACCTCTGACGTGCACTTTCTTTGATTTTTTTTATGAAACATTTGTATTTTTGATGGATTTTAATACTAATTTTAGAAAATTTATGATATGATAAGAAAATGTATGGTAACAATGTGATTTTTTGTGACGTTTTATCATTTTGTATGAAAAAATAAATACCTATTCTAATCTTTAGGGGGGGGGGGGGCAGCTGCCCCTCCTGACAACGCCCATGATAGCGTATATAGGTAGGCATTTTACTACCGTTTTTCAAGGTGTAAGTAAAGGCCATATAATGTGATATCTTTAGGCATACACAGCACTAGAATATTAAATTACTTCGTTAGGTAGGAACGTTGCTTATAAACAATACCTATATAAGTAAATGCTACCTTTGTTTTAGTTTAAGTAAGTATAATAGATTCAGCATGGGCGTCGTCAGGGGGGCAGGCGGAACAGGGGGGGCAGCCCCCCTAGAGATTGGAATAGGTATATATTTTTTCATACTAAATGATAAAACTTCACAAAAAATCACATTACCACCACATATTTTCTCATGTATCATATTTCACGGCATAAATCTTAAATTAGTATGAAAATCCATCAAAATACAATTGTTTAAAAAAAATGACTGCGGTGCTATTTTTTATTACTTTCATAAAAAAAAATCATACATATACATATATATTACTTTCATAAAAACAAAATCATAATAATATTGTGCAAATTATTATGTACATTTTCAAATAAACCAAACCATATCACTACCTTCTTCACTATGTCTCACAAAAAATTTCGCATGTGGCGCTTTTTATGCATTTTTCATGCTATATAATTTTTATAAATATTTGTTACCCCCCTAGCTCCAAGGCTGGCGACGGCCATGATAGATTGTATTGTTTTATTCAAGTTGATACACCATAAACTAGTTGGAGGTACTATTTTAGACAAACCTAATCATTATGTTTTTTTTTACAGAAAAACGACGACAAATTTTCAAGAAACTTCTAAGACGAGTGAAGATAATATGTCTAAAATGAATAACAAAACTCCGCTGTTGGGAGAAACTAAAATGTTCAACACTGGGAGATCCTTGAGTGGATACTTGAATATCCCAGAGTCCTCATCGGAAGATTCGAGGGTGAGTGCAGAACTATGAAAAGAAATATACGTAAAATATCAAATTAATAAAAACGTAATGTCAGTACACGTCAGAGGTACAGAAAATTTGACAATGTCCGATTTATGTATTTTCGGTGTAATTGTTTTAGCTGAAAATTTTGGGGCTATAGAGTTTGCGTACACTCAGGAGCGATATAAAAAAAAATCTGAAAGATGTTAACGAAAGTTATATCAACAATTTTTTTTTATTTCAGGATGAAGGGGACGGACTTTTGGCATCTGTGCCTATCTTTGAAAATTACAAATACTCTTTGGAACATAAGAGAAAGCAGAGTTCTTTAGTCACAGTGTAAGTGTTTTGTTTTCAAATTAGGCCAGTCAACAATTTTTTTTTGTCAATATGGTTATGTAGCTAATGTTACCACCACCAAAAAAACTTTCATTTGAGATGCACTGTATTACAACTTCTTAAAAAGGAAATAGACCCGCCCAAAATAAACCCGCCATTTGCGCAATGTTCTTATTTTTTAATACGCGGAGGCATGACTTTGCCGACACACTTCTCAGTGTTATCAGCCAGAAGAGTCGACATATTGTCATTCATGGTTCACATATAAACTCATCAGCCTAATACTGGGAAAAATTCACCTGTCCAGATATCACAGGATTAGGCTCAACGCGGGACCTAAAATACAAGGATTGTGCCTGAAATATCAGTATTTAGAAACTGTCTTACGATATTAATAATCACCGATTTTTGCATTTTTAAATAAAGTTTTTATTAATTATTATTACATAAATAAATTGGGTTAAGGCGTGAACTTTAATCGCGTACCTAATTCACAATAGAATATCTCCCGATAGGTTAACTCCCGGATTATTAGGTAACTATATTGTATGATGAAATGAAAACATTGAATTCCGTCATTCTTTTTATCTCAACATAAATACCTAACAATTATTGGAAGAAGATTGTTAAATATGTCAACTCTGAAGTATTCCCACAACAGTATAGAAGAATTAAGGATGAACATTGTCGGGCTTACGACCGACCTCGGCTGGCTTAAGTGATCACTTTACACTCGAGAAACATTCGCCATTTCAGTTCACCCCGGCTGGGATACGAACCCATACCTTCGTCTCGCTTAGTAGGGATCATATCCACTACACCACGAAGAGCGACGGCTGTGTTGTCGAAATTCATGTACATTAAGTACCTATGTATTGTTGCATTTCTTACTGTTGAAGGGAGAGGGTGGTATTTTTTAACACACCCGCATGGCGAATGGCGAATGTTTCTCGAGTGTAAAGTGATCACTTAAGCCAGCCGAGGTCGGTCGCAAGCCCGACAATGTTCATCCTTAATTCTTCTATACTGTTGTGGGAATACTTCAATGTATTTACTACGGCTGTAGAAAAAATCCAACGCTTTACAAGAATAAAAATTTGTACAATCAAAAATAATTCAAGTTATGTCAACTCTATTACATTAATAAGTTATTTATTTATTTAGTATAAAAAATCAATACTCTAATTAATTATTAGGTACTATTATACCTACACAACGCATGTCTGTGTGATTCCCTCCATTTATGCATACGTAACATAACTGACCTTACGTTTATACCGAGTCGTTAAGTAATTTACGGGTCAATCAACAAGAGAGTTTATAAATTCGTCATTCCACAGATTTCACATTAACACCGCTGTGAGCTGACCAAAACTCATAAGTGAATAAATCCCAAAAAGACGAAAGCCCTTAAGAAATTTGCTCAAAGGAAAAAAGCTCAAATCTAATTGTATTTTCAAAATAAAATTAATTGTATCTATTAGTATACGATTTCTTTCAGTGTGTTAGAAAGTAAGTACTGTAGATTAGAAAATAAACAAATAAATAAGCGGATCTAAAATGGGATAGACAATAAAATAGTTAATATTTTATTATAAATAATTCATCTACTGGAATCCAACTAGAAAGTTTCAGCTTTCATCCGTTGAGGATATTTGTGAAGGGCTTTCGTCTTTTTGGGATTTATTCATGTTTTCTTGTGTCTTGTATATTCATGTTGAATTGTTGAATTAACATAAAGTGTGTTGTTTTAGTTTTGCAGTATGGAACACGATAATGGGGAGTTCTATTCTTACAATGGCTTGGGGCATAGAGAGAGCTGGGCTCATACCAGCAGTGGTGATCATGGTTCTAATAGGAGGATTATGTCTCTTTACATCTTATACGTTACTCAATGTCTGCTATTACCATGGTTAGTAATCCTTTTAAATTTTCAAAACAGGGTTAGATCAAGGTACCTAAATATGGACCAAGATAATACATAATTATCCTGATAACCAGGGCCGTCCCCATCTAAGAGGCAAGTTAGGCAAAGCCTTAGGGCGGCACTCTGAAGGGGCGGCAAATCGAGGAGGTGGCAATTTGCATGAATAGTAATGTTTTGTATAAAAAAGTCGTCTGCTGATTACACAGTCATTTGTCATATTTATTTATTTAATTTAAATACTATATAACACAGCTCAATGTAACAGCGATTGGCCTTTGTGCTGAGATGTGTACAGAAAAAGAGTATTCCAATAACAATATTCAAAACTTAAACATAAAAGGTAGAAAGTCATACAAATACATACACATCAATATGTTCATTGGTACTCTCATTCTTTTCTAAAAAATTTGGGAATATTCCACATTCTTAACTCAGTTTACGACTCATATGATTTATAATAAGCATTAATTGTATTTTATTATTTTAGGAGACAATGCAGAGTGTGAAGTTCCTCAATTATGTCGCAAGTTACTGGGGAGAGGGGCAGAGAAGCTCGCTCAGATATTTGGTTTTATTGTGATGCTGGGTGCAAACATTGTCTATTGGGTGCTCCTCACAAACTTTCTCTACTATTCCGTTAACTATTTTGTGGGTAAGTTAAATAATAATTTATTTCCCTACTCCTTTTTCTATTGAAATACTATAATGTAGAAAAATAAGACAGAATTAAGAATGTGGTTGTCACCGAAAGGATATACACAAAAAGGGGAAATTTTTACTTAGTATAAGTATAACTGGGTTTATCTATAACGTAGTAATCATTTTAACAGTTATGTAGTCTCTCAACTAAGGAAAAAGGAACAGTGTAAGATGGGCATGCTGGACTTACGACCAGCCATCGGTTGGTTTAGTAGGTGATCACTTTACTCTGAAGAATGGTTCTCCATTCAGTCCTTAACACCTGTGTGTATTCTTACACCTTCTTTAATTAAAATTCGCACCTTGTGTAGGATTCGAACTCACTAATCCATAAGTGTGTCCACACAAAAAAAAACAAGAAAATCAAAAGAAAAAAAAACAGCCATGCAAAGCAATAAAAAAATATTTATTGGATATAAAACATTATACCAAATGGCGGGATTATTGCCGTGGGCAATGTCTGCCAACCAACCACTTGTAACAATAAAATGAGATAAATTGTACACATACTTAGGAAAGTATAGAAATTAAAAACAAGATGCAGAAAAATAATGATAAAAATAAAAAAATGACAAATGTTTTAAAGTAAATGAATTTTCTCTTTCAGATTTACCAAATCAAAACAGTACAAAGAACGGGGACCCGTTTGATGGAGTGATTTGTCCCAACAACAATATTCTCCTGAACATCACAACCACTGGGACAGTGAGCTCCACATCGTGGGGTGGGAAATACTGGGATCTGTACTCCACAGTCCCCCTGTATGGAGCCATCATTGTCTTCCCTTTACTCAACTTCAATTCAGCTACATTCTTCACCAAGTTTAATTCATTAGGTTTGTGTTTGTACTAAATGAAAATTATTTAAAACTTCTTGTAGCAAATACGGTTGTAACAAAATTCCCAGTTAAACCTTTTTGTAGCAAGTACGGTTGTAATAAAATTCCCAGTTAAACCTTTTTGTAGCAAATACGGTTGTAACAATATTCCCAGTTAAGTATTTTTGTATAAAATACGGTTGTAACAAACTCCCAGTTAAACTTTTTTGTAGTAAACACGGTTGTAACAATATTCCCAGTTAAACATTTTTGTAGCAAATACGGTTGTACCAGATTTCCCAGTTGAACCTTTTCGTAACATTTCCTTTGGTCTCATGAACTGAGATTTCACCCATATTGCTTAATGTTGGATGTTGAGTGAAGAATAAAGCCTAAAATATGTCATTTCTGTTTCAGGAACATTATCAGTGCTGTATTTGGTGATATTTGTATTTGTCAAGGGCTGGAATTGGGGAATCCACATAGACTCCTGGGCGGCAGAGTTTGTCATCAAGACAGACTTCACAATCCTGAGTGGGATGCTTGCGTTGAGTTTTTACATTCACAATATCATCATAAGCATTATGAGAAACAACAAACACCAAGAGAAAAATGTAAGTCACTTCATGTACCTTGCTCCTAAAATATACTAAAGACATTACCTATAAGTCCTATATCTCATTTCATAGTACAATTCGTTGTACACGGTCCCTTTCCGCGGCATTAAGCTTCAAAAACGCATGGACAATCGCATGATAAAACGTTAAAAATAGTTTTTTTTTCACTTTTTGGGGTTAATTTCGCTTCAATTATGGTCATCCCTTAGATTTTAATGCATATTATCAATTCAAAAAAATTGGTTTCCGTCTTTCAGAAAAAAGATCAGAGGTTTTTTACACAATTTGTTTTGAGAAATCTATACAAGACATAAAAAATCTTTTACGATCATTCCCTAGATAAAGGTTCAATGTATCTACTCATTTCTTTTCCAAAGCAATATTTAGTAAGATTGTTGAGATCTAAGGTCTCCCGTTTTTAGAAATTTTTGAAATGTCAGTATGCCTACGCTTACCGCAATTTTTCTGTTTGACTTAAGTATACATATTTTTTTACTTTATATTAAGAATTACCTAATCTACTGTTTTATACTGACTGTTATTACTGAATATCTGACTTCAATCTGAATATTATATTATGTATCTGTTATGACTAGTTGTGTATATAGATATACGTGGAATAGGGCATCGCTTGAACTTATTGTTTTTCGTTTTTTAATATGGGTTTTCCCTGCTTCTATGCCTTGCGAATAAATAAATAAATAAATTCAACATGTTATATTCCAGGGTCGAGATCTAAGCGTTGCATTTGTGCTGGTACTGATGACATACATGCTTGTTGGAGCTCTGTTTTACATCTGTTTTCCTCTGGCCAAGTCATGCATAGAAGATGTAAGTATTAAAAAATAATACAATAATTTGTTATGCAGTTGTGCCTTGTGCAAATGATCACTGTCTGTTGTCTAATACAACATCCTATCCTATCTACCTATACCCTCACGCCACTTCCCTTGCCAGGTAGGCAGAGAGGACATAACGCCAGACAGCCCTATCGTGACAATACTTCGACGTTGCCAAATGATAACTAAATAAAATGTTTATCTAATCTATTTATCTTGTATTAAAAATTCATTTCAGAATATCTTGAACAACTTTGCAAAGAATGACATCCTAACAGCAGTGGCTCGCATCCTTCTGCTGTTCCAAGTAGTGACGGTGTATCCACTCCTCGCATACATGCTGAGAGTACAATGCTTGGGAACCAACCCCTCATCACGCTGTTCAGTCATTCTATTCAATGCGGCTATTGTAACTGTCTGCATACTCTTTGCTTGTTTTGTGCCGAGAATTGGAACCATCATCAGGTGAGAATATTGCTACAACAATGTACAGATCATTTTCTCTTACTTGAAAATCTGGATTTTATCTGCAAATGATGCTGTGAATTTTGCCGTAAGAGCTGCCAAAGGTCTATAATTTTAGTCCGCCAGCCAAAGCCGACTCATAAGCGTCAGAACACTCATCCTTCTTCCTCCCCAAGGAAGTTTACACTATGTGAATGTAGCTACTTCTCGCTTCTTTTAAAGAAAAATCTATCTATCTATACCCTCACACTCTCTGATTCCTTTTACTCAAAACGTGTCCATCCTTGATGATATGGTCGACATGATCAAAACACGTCAGTCATGGGCGGCCGCGTCTGCTCACCCCTCTTCACTCACTCAAATATATATTTTTTGTCATCAATCTTTCATTCTCTCAACATGCCCAAACCATCTTAGTTTATTCACTTTCATTCTCGTCACAACACCAGTCTTGCAGTCACTCATTTCCCTAATAACCTTGTTCCTTATCTTATCTCTCAGCGTTTACCCACACAGAAAGAAAAATCTGTAATTTATTTCGATCTGCGCAATGTAGAAAAATCCAGTCCCAATACCTAAAATAATTTAGGTATATTATCTTCAATTAACATTTATCTCGACATTCGAAATTACAACACGTTATGAAGATTTATATTTAATTTTCAGGTATACTGGAGCCTTTAGCGGTTTGGTCCACGTCTTCACAATTCCCAGCCTACTCCAAATGAAGTCCCTTTACCTTAGGAGAAGATTAAACATCTTGAAAATTATTTTCTACACAGCAATACTGGTTATAGGAGCCTTGAATCTCTTAGCACAATTCTTCGTCGGGGATTGAAGTGACGAGTGACATTAAATTGTGAAACTGTGATTTATAATATAAAATATAAAGCCGTTTTGTAAATATAATAATGGCACACTTTATAATAAAGACTAATTGTGATTTATGTGAATACTCAAATAGGATGTAAGTTTATATAAAGAAATATTGTTACTACTAAGTTATAAAACTAGTAATATAATAAGTACTTATAAGTAATTTTGAGGTGGTCGGTAGCCTGGTTGGTAACGCGCTCGACTGTCAATCCAGAGGGCGCAAGTTCGATCCCCGATGCCGACTTACTCCACTTCACAACACAAGCTTTTCAAGCTTACTGTGAAGTGTACAAAGGTGTATTTGGGTTTAATTAGATAAACCCAGATTCATTTAAAAATAAAATAGAAATGTGCTGTTTTTGATAATTTGAAACCATTTAAAATAAATAAATATTTTTTTATTAGCCACAGACCAAATATAAAGACACGAAATTATGCCAAAGGGCGGACTTATTTTAAATGCAATGTTTTACAGCCAACCCGAGAAACGAAAACAAAACATGTTTAATAAAGAAAAACTTCGAGAGAAAGAATGAAGTTACTCGAAAGATGAGTGACTGTAAGACGCAGTGGTATAATATTTAAGTTTTCATTTCGGGAGGGGGGGGGGGATTTTTTCGTGAAAGTATCTGCGATCTTTCTATGGTAAATGGCAAAACTTTTTTTTTACATTTCGGGGGAGGCGACAGCCCTCCTCGCCCCCCCCCCCCACCCATATACGCCTTTGGCTAAGACGAATGTAGTGACTAGAATAAAAGTGATTAACTGTGATGGTTTGTGCATGCTGAAAGAATGAATGGTGACAGGATGACTAAAAAGATATAGGGGGTGAAAGAAGAGGCGCTTATTTTTTGTCATTTTCAAGTATGTGTGAAAATATGCTCGCCTATTGTGAAAGAGTCTAGTCAAAATTAATATTTAAATTTGTATAATTAACTTTAGAACAGAAAAAGAGTTGTTATTTAAGAAAAACCTCTTTTAAGAATACATCTTTAAATTTGTGATTATTGAATAGAAATGGATGTTTCGTTTTTGACACACTTTTTAAGTTGACAAACTGGACATTGTCAAATTTTCTGTACATTTCTGACATGCACTGACTTTGAATTAATTATTTATGATTAAATAAATATACAAGTACAATTTCATATTTTATCTTTAAATAATCACAATTTTAAAAGAATTTTTAAAAAGTTAATAGAACATATTTAAAAAATATGTGACTATTTCCATGAAAAAAGGTTTATTTAATCATAAAAAAAATTCAAAGTCAGTGCATGTTAGAGGTACAGAAAATTTGACAATGTCCGAAATAATTTTACCCTCAAAGTTGCTCAAAAACCAACATATTATTATGACAACACTGAAAAATTGTAAAATGGCTCATTATTATTAGGCTCATTATTATTATTAGGTGTGATGTAAATATTATTTTTGTAAGATTATGATAAATAAAATAATTACAAATCTGTAACAATAAGTATTTTAATTTCCAAAACACAATATATTAATAACAATAAAATAAATATACATCTAATAAAAACATGATAATATAACAGTAAATAAAAACATACATAAATACAATTATCAATATTCTATAAATAAATCATTTAACATGTAAAAAGCAGTAAGTTGTGACGTTATCACTAACTTATAATCACCTATCATGGGCGTCGTCAGGGGGGGCAGGGGGGAGCTGCCCCCCTAGAGATTGGAATATAGGTAAGTATATATTTTTTCATACCAAATGATAAAAAACCTCACAAAAAATGACATTATTACCACACATTTTCTCATCATTACCATAAATTTTCATGAAAATCTATCAAAATACTACAATTGTTTTCTAATAAAAATCGCCTGTGGCGCTATTTTTAATTGCTTTTTTGTGTCACATTTTTAATACATACCTCTTATTGTGCAAAGTATTATATACGTTTTCGACTAAATCAAACCGCATTAGGACTTTCTTCACTATGTCTCACAAAAAAATTTCATTTGCGGCGCTATTTACGCTCTTTAAATGCTATATGAAATTTTTAAATTTTGTTGCCCCCCTCCCCTAACTCCGAGCCTGGCGACGCCCATGTCACCTATATATGTTGATTTTGGTACAAATAAATTTGAATCACATTTTAGGCAAATGAATACAAAAAACAGAAATTAAATGAGCCAATAGAAATTTATAAAAATATAAAATCATGTCTTGTGTATATTGAGATAAAGAAATGCATGCATTTAAAATAAAAAATAAAAGCATAATGTGATGCATAGTTAAATATTTAATACATATTTATTATACAGGGTGTGCGATAGATGGATACAGATATCTTCTTAAGAGGTGATAGTAGAGGTCATTTAGGATCTTTTGAGCCAAATTTAGGTTAGTCCAAAATATCACGGTTTTCAAGATCCATCTATGAAACACCCTGTATTTAATATTACTATATATATATATATATATACAGTAAAAGACCACTTAAGAGGTCCTGTCTGCAGGTTATTTTCCTAGGATTAAGTTGACAACATTCACAGTTCAACTTTAACGGTCATAACTTCATTTTTTCATACCTTCACAGTTACATATTATACTATTTGAATAGAAAGTCTGTTGGATGTTTTTAATATAACTGCCAGATCAGTAGCGTAGAATGGGGGGCGGTTCACCCTGGGCGGCACTTTTCAGCGGAAGTAATTTTTTGGGTAAAATTTTAAAAAACTTGAGAAAAAATCGACTGCGACGCTATTTTTCTCTTTTTATTACATATCAATATCTACATTTTATTTGTCCCACTAAAAAAATATGGAAAAAAAATACCTGCGGCGCTATTATTTCTTTTTATGCCATAACAATATTAAAATTTTTGTTATCGTACTCCTCTACAAGTTCTTTATAATCTCTGTGAATTTTCGATAATTTTGGATTTATATGCCTATATTAGAGGGGGAGGCAGATTTGAATTCCGCCCCAGGTGGCAGAAACAAACGCCACGCCACTGTGCCAGATGAAATACTATTGTTAACTGATTATTTCTCAGATACCATGTTAGATAGTATGTATATTTAATTAGCTATATTTATTCACACTTAAGTTTGCAACATGTAACTAATATAACGGATGTTTGTACTTAAGTATACAATGTATTTATGTGATGACTGTGGGGGCATCACGTCCTGTGTACTTCTTCAGATCAGATATTTGCAGAGCAACCTCAATGAGTGGCTTCAGCATTACTTGTGCGTCTCCTGTGACGTCGGTCGCTTCGTACGAGTCAATGTACAATCTGTAAAAAGAACAACAATGGAACAATACAGGGTCATTGAAAAATAATGCCCCTATTTTAAAATGGAATAACTTTCTAACCATTTAAGATAAATGAGTGATTCTTTCACTATATGATTACTAATAAATGTAAATTTTATTTGACGTACGACACAAGGCGTTAGCGCATGCGCACAATGGCTGCGCAGTCGACAAACCCAACAGACGCTTTTTATCTGCCGCTTTGCAATGTAATGGTGATCGTGCAACTGTAAGCATTGCGTTATTTTGTTTTCGAAGTCAGAGTCAATTGTCAATGTACAGCGGCTCTAAGTGTATAGATAATTGTAAGCAATAAACTACTGTAATCATTATTACTGGCAATATTATTATCTTACGTTTAAGATCATATACCATGATAAAAACTACAAGTACTTAATATAATGTATCTGACGATAAAATAGTTTTGACTGTTGACAGTAAGTACCGCACAGCAACTGTATTTTAATGTCATATAATAATATAATTAATACCTAGTCATATAAATAGTCTATTACGATAAAACAATATAAAACAATTAAAGGTAGAACAATACATCATAACAGACCCGATGTAGTTTTTCGCAATTTGTGTACAAAATTTCGTTACAAAATGGACATTCATATGGGAATGGTGTGGGACAGTAATTTTACTATGAAATAAAAATGACAATTTTTAAAAATTCTTTTGTAATTGTTATTTTTTTAAAGATAAATTATGAAATTGTACTGTTTGTACTGTAAAAACGTATCTATTTCTATTGACTATTTCCACGAAAAAAGGTTTATTTAATCATAAACAATTAAATCAAATTCAGTGTACAGCCTTTTTTGTCAGAGGTACAGAAAATTAGACAATGTCCAATAATGTCATTTGTTATTCATTGTACGTATTGTAGGTTTAAGAATGAATAAATAAAAAAATATTAACACTCCATACCTGACAGTTGCTCCCGAGCTTCCTGTACCACTGAGGCGTAAGACAATACGAGATCCATCTTCAAAGATTATCCTTAAGCCCTGTAAAGCATCATATATTAGCAATCAATTTAATGCAGTATTCCTACAACAGTGTAGAAGAATTAAGGATGAACATTGTCGGGCTTACGACGTGCATAGTATATTATACTACGGAATGTAGAAACATCCAACGCTTTACAAATTAATTTAATCATAATCATTCATACAACTATATTTTCGGCTAGCTGAGTTACTACCCGTGCTTCGCAACGGTAAATTTGGATGGTGAAGTACGAGCTGAGTTACTACCCGTGCTTCGCAACGGTAAATTTGGATGGTGAAGTATGTCGACAGTATGATCCGAATCGCGTTCATCTGTTCATTCATTCTGACAACTTTCTAGAAGGTTCTACAATGTTCTATTAATTTCCACAACTTTCTAGAAAGTTCTACAATGTTCCATTAACCCTAGAATTTTCTAGACCGGATCCTCTTGATCGCTCGGTGTCTCCTGATGGCTTGAGCTGAACAAAATATGACTTAGATCTGAATTTCTTTTTTGCTCCAGAACTTGCTCCAGGCGTTCCAGAGTTAAGGAGGAACAAACATACATACCCAGTAGGTCCGGTCTAGACAACTGAATTGTAGAACCTTCTAGAAAGTTGTGGTAGTTAATAGAAGATTGTAGAACCTTGAAGAAAGTTGTGGATGTTAATGGAACATTGTAGCACCTTCTAGAAAGTTGTGGAAGTTAATACAACATTGTAGAACCTTCTAGAAAGTTGTTAGAATGAATGAACAGATGAACGCGATTCAAGTCGTATTTAAAAATGACAAATTATTTAAAAAAATACAAATTTCCCGTAGCAAAGCACGGGTAACTCAGTTATAGTATAATATATGGTAACACTCTATATAAATATAGTACCTGTTTAGTAGATACAGATTTGTCAATGGGATCTACATATGAGAAGTTGTCTCCCAGTTTCACTTTGTATGTTTTGTTGCCATATGAAAAGTCCTTGCCGACAAATGAAGGGTCGGTTATTTTCTTCTCCAATGAAGTCATCATCTCATTACATGGGTCAGCCGCACATTCCTCGTAATCATACCTGGAAAATGATTAAGAATGAATATAAAAACTGATTGCTAAAAATATGGGAGAAAAAATAACATAATTATAAGTTTACTACTCTTTCCGAAAGTTTTTTTCTTAAATAAATGAATCTGGGTTTATCGAAATAAACCCAAATACACTTTGCACACTTCACAGTAAGCTTGAAAAGCTTGTGTCGTGAAGTGGAGTAGGTCGGCATGGGGGATCGAACCCGCGCCCACTGGATTAACAGTCGAGCGCGTTATCAACCGCCTCAATTAATCACCTCAAAAATATATTATTTCTAAATTCACCTCGTAAAATAATTCCTTCCATACTTCTTCCAATGATCGTTCAATATCTCCTCGACAGATTTCCCCAACCCGGCGATGACAGACAACCAACTGAGACAGGCCCAGACGCCGTCCTTCTCTCTGATGTGATCAGATCCTGTACCAAAGCTCTCCTCGCCACACAACGAGAGTTGATTCGCATCCATCAAGTTGCCAAAGTATTTCCATCCGGTTGGGACTTCGTACATTGACTTTCCAAGTTTCTGAGCTACTCTATCGACGGCTGCGGCAGTGGGCATACTTCTCGCAAAACCTGTAAACAATTTCTGAGTTATATATTATATTTTTAGTTGTGGCAATACTGAGCTCCCTTTCACTATTTAAGGGCTCACTAAACTTGTCTTACGTATTTGATTGAATTAGTTGTTGAAGGTTTTCACAATGATCCATATGTAGATTTGTTTTTCGGGTTTATCATGTAGTGAACAAATGCTCAGATGTTACGCTGAAACGTCAGAGCATCTGTTCACTACATGACAGACCCGAAAAACAAATCTAACATTGATTAGATTAGTAGTAGTTCTATTGAAAAATTTTGTATCCATGGTGGCCCATGAGACAAATAAGGTGGAACGGAATTACATCTATTTTCTCTTCCTTTTTCCTTACCTGACTCAATCCATTATGAATTGCATAATATCCTCATACAATAAATGTCACAAAAGTTTTTTACATCATGTTTTAAGATTTTTCAATGAGAATTATTCTACCAACCTGTAGCAGCGTTCTTCGCAAAGTACGGGATAATGTTGAGGTTGTCTGCGATCACCGCTAGAGAATCTGACGGCGTGACAAAGAATGCAGAGCGACCGATGATCATATTCCTGTCACCGTCGCCGTCGAAAGCGGCTCCGAAATCAATATCACTATTTTTGACTTTGTTGACGAGATCGGCGGCGTATGTGAGGTTAGGGTCGGGATGTTCTCCACCAAAGTCTTCTAAAGGTGTGGTGCGTGTGATGCTCTCAGGTGTGGCACCCAACTCATCAATGAAGATGTTCTTCACGTATGGACCAGTTACTAAAATAAATAAACAAAATATTACGTCGATTGGACTGACTGCAAGTAGCGTTGCCATCCGTCTGGCTAAAGCCGGACAGTCCGGCAAAATCGACTGCTTCCGGCCCATCTGGCTTTTGTTAGGCTTTTTATTTTCATTTATTAATCTGATCTGTCAAGTGGTAGTCAATACTATCATGTTTACATGTCTTCAGTATCAAGACGAAGTTCTCGGTATTAGCTGAGAAAACTATGTATTGCCAAAGCCATTTCACAGCAGTTGGCGCCTTAAAGGCTGTACCGAAAATAACACCAATATTTTCCAGTCCCCAGTTACGATAAATTGGAAGAGGTGTGAAACCTCAAGAACTTCTCTGTACTTACCGCCGTTCATTGAATCGATGAGAACTTTGAATGGCTTTCTCTGTTCAGATCCTTGCAGGAGAGATTTAATCTTAGGGAAGTCAAAGATACTCTTCATCAAAGAAACATAATTCTCCACTGCATCAAGTATATTCACTTCAAACTTCCTGCCTTCCACCTGAATAATAAAACAAAGCTCAATCAGTATAGTAGAAAGTAGTGATCAGTACACGGTTGGCGCAGTTGGTTGAGGCGGCAGTCACTCAAGCGGGAGGTGCCAGGTTCAAACCCCGACGCTGGCAATGTATATTCCACACTTTGCGATACAGGCTTTTAGCCTAGTGCAAAGTGTGCAGGAAAGTATTTGGGTTTGTGTATGCAAGCCCAGATCCTTTTTTTAGAATCAAAAAATTGTATAACAAAACCATCCGAGATAGAATATATCGGAGTGTCACATTTTTACGTTCTGCACATAAGCCGACATGTCGCATGTAGAGATGGGCAAAAAAACTCATCGGCTAAGGCCCGTGAGGAGACAGAAATTGTTGCTAAGTTAATCACATCTGTGCCCTAATTATTTGACGAAAAATTACACATTTAATATGTGATTTTTTATGTGAATCTTTTCCCTAGGGCACCAAGTTTGCTCGGGTTGGCAGTGACTATGGAGTATAAAATATTGTGGTTCTATTTCGTAATTTATTATTTGTTCTCATCTGCTCATTCCACAACATCCAATTCACTAACCACATTTAATTTTATTATCATAAATAAACAGTTAGGTAATTATTATATTGTTTAATATGAATTATAAATTAATTTAAAGATAAGGTCGTTGTTTAGATTTTCCAATATGTTATAACTGCTGTAAAATATTCCTATTAATAATAAATATACCTTACTATATCTTGCTATCTATTCACAAGGCTAAATTAGTACATTTATGTAGTTTTTAAGGGCTTACATGCACTGAGCAAAAATCATTCTATTTTCACTTCATCTCTTTCAAATTTTGTATGAGAATGTTAGCGCGAAATAAGAATAACGTAAGCGTAAGCGACAATGTGAAGTATACCTTTTTAATAAGAGCCTGGGAGGAAATTAAAAAATCTAAAACAGCCAATTTGTTAAGATTATATATCCAGTATTTTGGTTAAACTACACATTTATACCTAAAAAACTGAACGGAAAATCATCAGATTCTGTAAATTTCAGGGGTACTTTCGGAATATTTTTTTATTCAAGGAATTTCGAAATACTATAATTCTAATTCTAATACTTTCTTCTATCACTGTCTTCAGTTTCAAGACGATTCTCTCAGTATTGGCTGAGAACAATTGATTGCGCTGAAGCCGAATGACAGCATATAAGACCTTAATGCATTATGTTATTGTTATTTTGCTGATAAAGATATTATGTTATTAAATCAGTCAGGACTAAACAAACTCTTAAACCTACATTATTTTATTGCCCGTCTGCGGAAAACAATAATATTTTTAAAAGGAGGCGTTCAATAAGTACGTAATCGTAATTTTTTTTAACAAAATTTATGACTTCACATCCTAGAACTGTCTTTCGCGGTCTTCCAAACAATACCAAACACGGCCTTCCGAGGTGCTTGGATCCATTCATACCAATGGCGCTTCCCACTAAGAGTGGCCAGAATCAAAGTTTGTAAAAAGATGTGAGTTCTACTCGTGAAGCACTTTTGTTAGACACCAAACATGACGGTACGCGGTGACTGGATCCTTTCAATCGCTCTGTGTCTTCCATGTCTCAAGCTAGACAAGATCTGACTTAAGATCCGGATATCTTTTCCAACGCCCTTTCATACAATACCACACGCGATCCTTGGATTCCTTTGACATCTTTTTTACATGTGTTTTGTCTCTGGAGTAGGCTGATCCAAAGTGGTACAGAATTGTATTGTCATCGACTTTATGTATTAAATAAGTTGAAAAAAAAATATTTTTACTTACATCAAAAGTGTACTGTCCCAATTTATCGATGGGGCAATCCAGATCAGGCACAATGCGGTATTGAGATATTTGTGTGGAGAGTTTGTAAATCTCATTGGTGGTCTGGTCAGGCGCAGGTCCCCCATTCTGACAGTTGAACTTGATCCCGAAATCATTGTTAATGCCACCAGGGTTGTGGGAGGCTGTTAACACTATACCACCTAAAAAGAGAAAATATTGTATGAGATGTGGCTGAAGAAGGACGAATCAGGGTTGAATGCAGTGGAAATGAGGTCGTTAAAAAGAATGTGTGGGAAAACGCTGAGAGATAAGATGAGGAATGAGGTTATTATGGAAATGAGTGACTGCAAGACTGGTGTTGTGACGAGAATGAATGTGAATAAGCTAAGATGGTTTGGGCATGTTGAGAGAATGAAAGATGACAGGATGACAAAAAAGATATATTTGAGTGAGCGAAAAGGTATGAGGAAACGCAGCCGCCCGAGACTGACTTGGTTCGATCATGTCGACCAGATCCTCTGGGTAGATGCATTTTGAGTAAAAGGATCAATCGGAGAGCGTGTATGACCAATTGCATGAATATGACAGAAGCTAGGAGTGTGTGTAAGGATAGGGCTGTCTGGCGCTCTGTCCTCTCTGCCTACCGCCACAAGGGATACAGAGTGATGGGATAGACAGAATATTGATTTACATTTATTTAATGTTTTCTTCCACATTACAATTCAGAAAAAAGGTTATGATGAATTAAAATTAAAATGGTTGTATTAAAATATTATTTAGACATAAATACCTAGTGTTTTATTTGATCTAATGAGACTAGACACAGCTGGAGTTGACAAGATGCCATTTTGGCCGATTAACAACTTGGAAACCTGTGGAAAAAAACATGAAGCGATATTTCAGAGAAGGTAACTGATAATCATCATGCTTCTAGCAGATATATAATTAAGTGCATCTTAATACACTTAAATAACAAAACACTGACAATTATACTGTCAAATTAACATATCAACAAAACAAATAGTTCACCTTTGACTTTATATTTTAATGACTGATAAAAAGTTTGATATATCATTAAAAAAACATGTCTAATTTAAACAAACTTGTACATGGAGTTTATGTAAATGAATTTAATATATATTAAGTAGAATTATATTAAATATTTTGTAAAATACCTTGTTAGCTGCACAAATTTTGATAATAAGTGCCACAACTTCTTTACACAAATATCTACCATCGCCTCCGACAACGAGAGTAGAATTCTCGATAGAATCTTTATTTGCGTCCAGGATACACTGTATAAAGTTTTCGGTGTAATTCTCTTGAAGAAAAACTTTCACTTTCTTCCTCAAACCACTAGTTCCCGGCTTCTGTCCTTCAAAAGGAGATGTTGACTTTGTTACGACTTTTAAAGCCATTTTATAAATGGAAAAATGAGTAAATAAAAGGAAAACTCTTCGTGTGAATGCACCGCACTTCGCGTTATGAGAGGAAAACTAGACGCCGATTAGTTTTCCTCAGAATAAAACGAAAATGTTTAAGTTGAATATCCCTCCTACTACGCGACGGCAGAGATCACAGATGACATCTCAAAGTCATTCAAGGTCACTCTTATCAACAGAGTGAATTGCCAGTGTAAAAAATCACTGTTCTGTGTACTGTAACTGCATGCCATTTTGGGTGTTGGCGGGAGGAAAATCTCGTAAAAAATTTGGTTCACTTTTATCCGACAAGAATCCATCTGGAATCTAGATAGAATATGTAAAACGCTAATACAAACCTAAATAGGTACTTTAATTACACAGGCCTGCGATGAAAAAATTGTTCGAAATATTTTAAGTGATTCTTGTGGTATCTTGTGTGTTGATTACATAAAAAATAGTGAAAAAAATCCATCACCCTCCGTTTACCCACAAATCGCACATCGAATTTTTACTTTTTTATGGTTTTTTAACACACGTATAAACTGTATTTGGGTATTAAATCTAAATAATATTTTTATATTACATTTTTTTTAGCCAAATAAGTTAACTTACGAATGTAATTAGTCTAAATTTGAGTTGGAAACATGAAACAGCATTTCGGTTATTAAAAAAACTGTACAGAAAAACTGGTAGAATCCGGTTCATATTAGATTTTCTGCCGGTATGCTTTTCAAAAAATATATTTTTCATTTGGTAATGCTAAATCATTGCCATAAGAAGGAGAGTGTTTAAGGTACCTTTTTCAGCAGTTTCCCGGCCTCTCTGAGGCAAAACTTAAAGATGGGGGTATTTTTACTGGGCCCGAGTGAGCCCGATATAAGGAAACTTATAAAGGATGAAAACTTTGAGTTGAAAATGGAAAACCATGAAAGGAAAGCATGGAGGTCTCTTAAACAAGTGATAACTAGCTTACTAGGAAATAAAAAAGACCCAAACTACAAGAATATTGTTGAGGATCTATTAAATATCTTCAAACCATTGGGCTGCAAGATACGCGTTAAAGTGCATTTCCTTCATTCACATCTGTACTATTTTCCGGAAAATCTTGCGGATTTTTAAGCTCAAACGATTCCATCAAGATATGAAAAAATGGAACGCAGATATCAAGGACGCTGGAACGTTAACATGATGGCTGACTACTGTTGGATGTTGAAAAGAGAAAATCCTCAACTCCACAGCAGAAAAAGTACAAAAATAAGTTTTGAAGGAAAAAGAAAACGTTCCTACTCGTACAAAGACTCGAATTGTGTTTTAATAGAGCCATATCAACTTTCCATCCTCTATTTTAAAGTTTTAAGTGGTTTATATAAATAATGCTAATATGAAAAATGGCCTATGTATAATTTTTCCTTTAAGGTTTCACCTCATTTTGTAGAAAAACCTTACGTGATAGAAAAAAACAAATATCATATCTGAAATCAGCACCAAAAACTACATAAAAATCAGTTATTAAAACTAAAACAATTTTCAAAAACCTCTTTTTTGCAGGCCTGTGTTATTAGGGATCGTCGGCGTCGGAATTCGAACTCGTCACGTCCTATCGGGAGATCCACGCTCAACCGACTGGGAGAACTGTATTATTTTGTTTTGTTATTAATTTATCACTTTTGTTATTAATTTGTCATAAACTTACTTAACAAAAAAAAATCAACATACCCAGCAAAGATGGCGTAAAAAAGATATTTTATTTTTTCAATGAACACACACAGGACACAGGGTATCAAGGCCGAATTTATAGTTATCATAGAGTAGGCCCTGACATTTTCGCCGCCCCCCTCCCCCCACCCTGTCGATGAGTAATTTTTTGAGGCATTTTTTATTTCGAAGGTTTCGAAGTCTCTGCCGCCCATAATACCCTGCCTACTTTTACTCAGCCTTTTGGCAAATCCGGCCCTAACAGGTATGTATAACAGGTGGTTTTTGAATGTATATTTTTTTAAACATTACATTACCTTATCTCTGGTTGGGTTGGGGCAGTTGGGGACTCCCAAAGAGATATTATATTGGGGCTCCAGTGTAACGTTGTCAAGGCCCCCTGTGTCTTTTTCTCAATTTGCGGAATTTTGGGAATCTATGTACCTATAGGAGTTGATGTAAAATAAAAACAAAATTGATAATATAATAATTTATTTGAACCCAGAAAGTAACAAAATGTGTCTGGCACAATACTTAAAATATAATTTGATAAAAAAATAATTAAGTAAAAAAAAAGTTCAGAATGAAAACAATAATAAATTTTCAATTTCAAATACTTTCTTACATTTGAAACAACAACACTACCTCTAATTAGCCAATCGAACAATGCAAGGAGAAAATATCCATTATAACAAATTTAAAAGAAAAGATAGAGGATGAATTAGATAAAAATAAAGAAAAAAAAAAAACAAATTGTGATTCGTGTAAACCACTTTATATCTAACCTAACATGCACTATAAACTAAAGGCTCCCCACACACGTCCGGAAGTTCAGTAAACTGAATCGACCGTTTGCAAAAAAGCTCCGACCAAAAACCTCTTTCTGAATTCAAAATCAGGGTAACACTGAATTCAGTGAGAGGTTTTGGTCAGAGTTTTTTTGCAAACGGTCGATTTAGTTAATTGAACTTCCGGACGCGTGTGGAGAGTCAAAGAGATGAAATATGATTAATGAAAAATATTTGTCAAAGACCAGTGTAAGAATAATGAAATAGCTTTAGCGTCTCTGTTCAGAATTGAGCTAATTGAAGTATACACATAAAAATACATTAAAAGCAATGTTCGATTAACAATAATGGGAATAAAATTGTAAAACAGGGCGCTCAAACTAACTTAAATTGTGTAAAATATTATGATATACCGTTATATAAAATCTGGAAATACACAACACGTAAATTGGTTGTGTATTTGTGTTGGTTTTTAAATTCTGTTGCATGTTGGTTATTAAATTGTATTGTATGTTGGTTATTAAATTTTGTTGCATGTTGGTTATTAAACTGTATTGCATTTTGGTTATTAAATTGTATGGTACGTTGGTTAATAAATTGTATTGTTTGTTGGTTATTAAACTGTATTGCATTTTGGTTATTAAATCCTGTTGTATGTTGGTTATCAAATTGTATTGTACACAGACGTATATTTTATATCAAAAATATGAAAGAATGACGGGATGATTGCAAGGTCAATAATAAGCTTGAGATGTCAAAGAGGTTTAAAAAAGACTACGGGGATTATTACATAAACACAGTAATATTAGATTATGAGGAAATATAATAACACACAATATCAAAATAAACATTATACATTATATAATAAAACCTTGGAATACAATCATTATGTTTGAAAGACAATTAATAAATAATTCACATTCAAAACAAATAAAGAAATAAACTTCATAATTTTTAGGGGTCGGGTCAAATATTGATAAAAAACATTGAACATAGTGCGTTATTAGAGTTTTCCAATGAAATGAGAATTTTTTTGAAAAATTCCTTTACCGCACCCAAGAGTCAATAAGATTATGTCATTCTTTCATATTGTTAATTAAAATATTGTTTGATTTTATGAAATATACCAAGTGATAATTTGAAAAAGGGTGCCAATTAAATATTATACATATTTGTTGAACAAAAATATCAGAGAGTCATATTTTGTTATTTTTTTGTTGATTATTGTATTTCTTATGTATATACCTCAATCAAAATTAATCAATTGAGAAATAAAGTAAAATAAAATAAGAAATAACAAGGTAATTATAAAATACATGCAAATAGTAATTAGAAAGAAAAAAATGAGTAGGATAATACATGCAAAGTTTTAATTTATTAGGATATGTAAACAAAATGTTAAAATTAATTGATAAATTAAATTTTTGTTATAGGTACGCTGTACGAACAATTCATGAGGTACCATTTGTTTGAGCTTATTCATATATCTGTAGTAGAGTGATCTGTGAATATTGATACAAATCCTATTAAAGAAAAAATTGGCATCATTTCTTAAAATTAACATAATAATATTATAAAACAACAACTAGTTAATAAAATATATGAAAAACATAGCCTCTTAGGACCTGAGGTACACATTGTATTGTATGTTGGTTATTAAATTGTATTGTATGTTGGTTATTAAATTGTATTGTATGTTGGTTATTAAATTGTATTGTAAGTGCACAGATATATGCTTACAATAATGCTTTTATATCGTATATATCGAAATCATTTTTAAATTCATAAAAAACATGAAGTACACATATATGTATGTCAGGTCTTAAGAGGAAGATAACCAGTTTAAATAAATTTAATTAAGAAATAAATAATAGCTTACAGTAATAACATTTAGTACATAGAAGTAATGAAACAGTGAAATAATATAATTTTAAATGGTCAGGTGGGTTTAAAATGAAAAAAAGAAAGATTTAACAATAAATGAACAAAGAAACGATCAAAAACATTTAATACTTTGACGATTTGGATTTAAACATATTCAGGATAAATTGTTTTAATACTGTTTCACATCGTGTTTCATGCAAATGGTTGTTGACAGTAATGAAATACATTGAATGTGTTCAATAATTTAGTCAATAAATCTATCCAAACGTCATTTTCTTGGGTAAACTTGTAGACATTTTTATAAAAAGAATGCATATGACCATTCCACTCTTACATAATTAAATATACTGTCAAAAGATGTGTTTTAAATGAAACACACTTTATATTGTCAAAGAATGGTCTACAATATTTTAAAAACTCTTCGATCATCAAAACAAGGAGGGCATTTTTTATTGTAAGAACTTGTCATTACCCCATAAATCGATGAACTTATTAATCGATAACGAAAGTTCGTTGAAAAAAGTGTCCATAACTGTGTACTGAATCACTTTCACATTATTCAAATGAATAATCATTTTTACGAACGTCTAAATTTTATGTGAAACATTGAATTTTCTAGTTGGATAACAAGTAGTAGTTATCTCAACGCATACAAGCAAAGGATGGACATTCCACCAGCCTAATAGAAAGTTCATCATTCACTGTGCATCAGTTAAGATAATCACTTGAAAAATTATGTTAAATTAAAATAGTACTGTGCCAGCAGTTAACATTGCACGACATTTGTGTTTTAAAATTGAAATGTTTTTTAAACAGTTATTAAACAAGTTAATTTTAAAATAATTTATTGTAGATTGAATCCACTTTACAATGTTTTAAATCAATTAATCCTTTAATTAATTGTCAGTCTTATTAAGATGAAAATAATTAATAAATTACTATAAGATAATTCTATTTAAAAAATCACATTCCCGCAAATAATTATTATTTAAAAATCTATTTGAACGATGTTGACGAATGTAGTGTAAATAAAATACTCGATAAAACAGATTCCTGTTGCATTTTTTTGATCATTTATAATTTAGTTAATTCAAATATAAGATGTATTTTAGCAATGGGGCCGTCTTTGAGTTTTTTCAACACCAGAGTGCGCTGCAGTAAATGGAGGTCCGCATAGATACGTCAGGTACTGTATATGATTATTCTATGGATAATAAACAAATGGTTTGTTTTGTTATGACAGTATTGACAGTTGTGAAGACCTCCATTTACTGGAGCGCCATCTAGTGAGTGGTAAAAAATACGCCCCCATTACGTATTGGGGTAAAATTGTTAATTAAAATGTACGTTCATCAACAAATGTTAAATACTAGTATATTTTTAAAATTACAGAAATACTTTCTTAAATTTTCAATCATACAAAAGATGATTTACTTAAATTCATTATAAAAATATGAAAATCATTATTATTCTTATAAAACTATACGTTTTTATTTATAAATATTAATAACAATAAATACGTATTTATTAAAATGAGATCTTTTTAAAATCACACAAAATTAAATGTTAACATTTATTTTGTAATTAAATATTTTAAAATAATTATGTGAGAGCATTTTTTTCATGTTTTTTGTTGGTTTTTTAAAATAATTGTCTGATCAATGGAATAGTTTTTTTCAAAGATTAAAATATATGACAAGGTTTAATTTTTTCTGTTGTGTATTTAATTTGAGAAAGAAAAGTCATTAAGAAATACACTTAAAACAGCTGGGTTCTAGTTTGACACTTAGCTTAGGACATTTTTTAAAAATTTCACGTCAAATATGCATATTGGGTTTTGGTTGGTCAGTAGAGATGTATGGAAGTTTTTCGTAATTTTTCGATCAATTACATTTTTCTGTCGACATTTTTCAGAGTAAGTTTTTGAAGAGTGTGAAGTTGTTATTATAAAGGCTACAATTGGAGTAACCAGCAATATTATGAAGGCATTATAATATAAAGATGCTGATCTGAGCAGTACCTCCATAATGCCTTACAAAACATTAAAATAATCAACAATACTACCTAAAAATTTTCATTATTTAATTTTACTTACATTTTTCAAATTAAATTACGTCTATTTGCTTTCTGTATTTTAATTTATAGAATCAAAATATTAGAAAGCAAAACATTAATAGAATTATAATCTCAAAATCTAATATCTAAATTCAATCAGTAAATTTTTGAACACACAACTTCACAAACTCAAAACTGCCAACTTGAAAAAACAATTTAAATTCTGACCCAATATGACATATTTGAGAAAAAGTTATACACTAATTTGAGATCATTGTTGTAGCAAAAGTGGAAAACTGTACGAAATAAAGATCATTGGAAATAGGATTCTAAAATAAGCCACTTTCTTTAAAGGAACATTTCTACCTTCTTAACTCCATTGAATCTACAGCCCATGTAACAATTTTGCAACTTAACCAATCTAGGAGTTAAATTGTCTAAATTTAGAACAGTTCTAGAACAAATCTAGGAGCTAAATTGTCTAAATCTAGAACAGTTCTAGAACTATCCTAGGAGCTAAACTGTTGCTTGCGAGATGCTTTATTTCATACTAACGATATGATTAATCTTCGTTAATTCCCGACAAATGATTTAAAGACAAAATATAGGTAATGAAATTGACATTCGTAGTTTCAGCGAATTTCCACTTTTGTTACAACATATTTATACGCAGGGGACATAGTATTTGCATATCGTCTGTCGAGGATTTTCTTATGTTATATCCTAATATTTAGTATGGCTTAATGAACTCTGTGTCGTACACAAGTTAATACATGATAGGGTTCAATATAATACCATACAAAACTTTGGCACATTAGTTATAAATAAAATTTCAACAGACAATATGAAAAAGTTAATATAATATCATTCGATAAGAGATCATGACGAGTAAAATCTCCTTAATAATTGTGGATTTTCGGCAGCGTTGAGTATTTGACAAAACGCCGTCACAATCACATCGGAACGTTATTTTAAAAATTGTATATATACTGTGTACAAAAAACATTTCGCATTGCACCTAATTTAATTTTGTTTTAATTATATACGTACAATACAAAAAGTAGATATTCGTATACGCCACTGACTTTGCACGAGATTGTATTGATATTTTGGATAAAAATATGCGCAACAAAGGGAATTATTGATTTATAATGATTTTTTATTTCATTTCTGATTTTATAAAACATCACTACCGCCATCTATGAATCATAAATGACTCGGGAAAGAACCTGAAAAAAATGACGATTCGCGTCCGGAGTAAACATTAATACCAGACGATTTTAGACATCCATCTATTAAATAAACTTATAAATGGAATCTCGGCTTCAACATAGGCTATTAAAATATATGATTTGTATCGTGGTTTGGTAAAATTATCAATTTTCCCAAGATACTGAATTCTATCAAGTTAGTATGAAAATGAAAGAAGCCATTTAAAGTAGTCCCGTTAATATGGTTTTTAAATTTGTTTGCGTCGTTACATAATCTAGAACTAGGATATACATCTAAGGATTATTTTTATACAATGTTTTTGCTCTACAAATACTTCTGTATGACTAAAAATGTGTCTATAATAATTAAAAAATAGTTTTGACATTTGCTCCGCGGCGCTTTCTGTCGTCATCTGTTTTGACTCGCGTGGTGTAGGGGCTAGCGTACTTAACTTAAATTGAGTGTTATGCGATGCGAGGGTACGAGTTCGATCCCACTCCATACCCAACGCTTTTTTCTTCTTTTTTTTTACTATCTTTTTGTGAAATTTGAATTTAGCAGAATCCTATATACATAAAAAATAATTTTACTAGGTAAAACAAATATATTCCTTCCTATATGCCAAAAATTTATTCCATTAGGTATTTAATTCTAAGACGATGTAACTTCACCACCCGTACACAATTTTAGCCGTTGCGAAGCACGGGAAATACAGCTAGTAATATAATAAATAGGAACAATTGGTTAGTACAGAAGTTATCTGTATATAAGAGATACAAGAACAATAGAAATTGCTTGTTAGATCCTCATTGCTTTACGTTCGGCTCCCGGAGCTGCTGAACCGCTGAAGACGCTCATGTTTTTATTCAAATCCGATATGGTCATGAGCATTTTCTTCCTAGCGCCGAATGCAGTGATTCCAATTTCCACTAAATCCCCGTCAGTCAGAGACGAGAATGTTGCTATGTCGACTTCGTGCGATTGGAATAGTTGTATATACTTCTCGAGCCCTTTCTCTTGCAGTAGATTGCTCAGCTGCTTGTAGCGACACTGTGGCGAGCCTTCGCCCTGTGGTGGGGTGCAAGGTGTCTCCACTATATTGGGTCGTGTCAGTTTATGCGGACTGGGGTTAGAGTTGGACCACACAGAGGAATTCTAAAAAAAAAAATGAAATCAACTCATGAAAATACCTACGACTTTATCCACTAAAGGTATAAATGCTGAATTTTATGGCCATTTCTTATACAAAACGCACCATATATACAAAATTTAAAAAATATCATGTGACAACATTATTATTATGTGTGCCGTTTCTCATCCGGAACATATATGTGGGAGAGACAGCCATCTCCAATCTTGTCCTAGTGGTTACATACATAGCATACATATTGAAATACTCTTGGTAAAGTCCCTTTTACAGATTGCATCTTGGGTAGTCTATGGGTAGGTACTGTCACCAGAGCAGGTCACACTGAGTGTGTCTATGTTATGACAATTGAATATCTCACCAAGCAGGCATTGAGTATGTTCCGGATGAGTCAGGCAACATAATAAGAGTTTTAATGGTAGGTAAAACTCCAATATTATGTGTGCCGTTTCTCATCCGGAACATATATGTGAGAGAAGTGTTTGGTATCGCCTTGGTGACAGTACTCGATGTCAATTGTGACTCAGTATATCGGAGAGGTTGAAATAAACTGGTGAGAGCCTTCAGGTGTTGCTAACTTTCTATGCTTCAGTTGTTTTCTATAATATTTGGTAAAGGTGTTTTCACTTTTCCAGTTTCCTTTCGATAAGAATGTTTTCCAACCAACTCAGTGAAGCCACAGCCGATCTTGTACTTCCAGCTGAACTATCAATACCAGCTTCCTTCAGGACAATTCTAACCCATCCTCCGATAACTGTTCTGGATGTTGGTTTTATTTCACCAACTGTAGTTATGAACAGGCTCCGAATCACCTTTGTTTCTTCTCTTCGTGGGCCAGATAGCTTGATTAACCATCTCAACCAAAAAACTGGATCGGTACCCTTACTGGGTGCAAGGTTGAGTCTCCAACCTGACTTGTCAGTCAAGCAGGCAGCATAAAGCTGATGTGCTTGAGTTCAAGTGTTTATGACATCACAGTAATCTGTCAAGTCCATTCTTAAAGACATTCACGCTCTCAGCAACAACCAGATCCGGAGGCAGCCTGTTCCAAGCATCCACAACTCTTGTGGACTCAAATTGTGGACAATGTTGTGAGCATAAATTGATCACTTAAACATTTTGTGTCAACTTGTAAGAATCTAAATGTCATCCTGTTAATCCTGAAAGGGAGTTTGTACAGATTTGCCTTGTGCAAATGAACATGTTACGGTATCTGTTGATCAGTACATAGATTATCTCCCTTGGCACATTAGCACCTATGTCCTGAAGATATGATTTATGAATATGTATCAATATATCTGGTCATGTCGACCAGATCCTCAAGGATGGACGCGTTTTGAGTAAAATGAATCGGAGAGCGTGTATGACAAATTGCATGAATGTGACGGAGGCTAGGAGTGTGTGCAAGAATAGGGCTGTCTGGCGCTCTGTCCTCCCTGCCTACCCTGCAAGGGGTAGAGGGGATAGATAGATAGATAGAGATGTTATTACCTGGTGTTGAAGACTAGGACTTAGAATATGACTGGGAGACGTCTGACTGAAGCCGTAACCGGACCAGCGATTTGTTGGGATTCTGTAATTATCACTCGCACACGCTTCTTTCATTGCCTGAAAAATAATCTCCACATTAGTTGTTAACATGAAACATGCAGCCAATATAGTAATACAATATTACAGGTTCCTGATATATGTAGATCTTACACAGATGTAAAGTGTTTCGTTAACAAGTAGTTACATCTCAACGGATATACAGCAAAGGATGGACTTTCCATCAGGCTTATGACTGATTGTCGGCTGGCTTAATGTGATCACTTTACACTTGAGTAACATTCATCAATTTCAGTCCATCCATCTGCCGCGGCCGGGAATTGAACCCAGACCTCCAACCTGACAAGCCAGTATTTTACCGCTGTGCTATGGAGCGGCAGATGGATGGACTGGAATTGGTGGAAGTTACTTAAAGTGTAAAGTGATCACATTAAGCCAGCCGACGATTAGTCATCAGCCTGATGGAAAGTCCATCCTTTGCTGTATATCTGTTGAGATAACTACTAAATTGTTATATTCAACTACGATATGTAGAAAGTGATTTAAAAAAATAATAGTGTTTCATTAAATTTTCTACTGTAAACATTTCTCCCTCACCTTGTTTGCTTGCAATTTCATTTTTCCATAGTCATTGAGTGGTGAGAGTGATTGCTGAATCGTCTCCAATGTCTTCTTCTCAAATCCTGGAGCTCTCCTATCCCCGTCTGTCATTTCAGACAAAATATTCAGGAGCTCTGAAAGACATACAAAATTATTAAGCACACAATCCATATCCATATAATTTTGTGGAATAATGACTGGCCTGATGAGATCATTGAAAAAAATGTGCGGAAAAAATTGAGAGATAGTAGATTATAATAAGAAATAAGAGATAAGAAGAAGGACTGATCAGGATTGAATGCAGTGGAAATGAGGTTCTTGAGAAGAATGTGTGGGAAAACACTGAGAGATAGGATAAGGAATGCGGTTATTAGGAAGATGAGTCACTATACAAGATAGGTGTTGTGATAAGAATGAAAGTGGATGAACTTCGATGGTTTGAGCATGTTGAGAATTGGAGAGAGTCTATGAGAAATGGCGTGAGTGTGACGGAACCAACGACTGTTTGTAGTCTCTGCCTGCCCCGAAGGGATGTGGCATGAGGAGATAGATATAATAATTGTATTTGTTTACCATTGTTGCCATTTTGATTGTTTTCATTAGTGTTGTTAGTGGGCGACGGCGCCGGGCTGTGCCCCTTACTAATGGGGCTCACTGAGGGACTGACGAAGTTGCTGCCTCCGTTGTTGCTCTCTCCGCCAGACACACTGTGAACATCTAGCGAGGCAGAGCTGCCCGTGAAGTTGCTGTGGTAGCCGCTGCTCGCCTGGGAGCTCACGTTCAACAGGTGGCCAAGGGAATTCTGGAAAGTAAATTATATTTGAGAAATTATGCAAGATATACAAATGTCATACCAATCCTCGAGTATGGCTTCCAGATTTGGAACTGTCATTCTTCAAAATCTATTGATTTGTTAGATAGAGTGCGCCACCAAAATACCTAGACAAATAAGAAACCTGCAGTTTGAAGAATCATAACTTTTTTCCCTACTCTAACGCTTACTTCATGTGAACTATGTATACTCGTAGTTCATTGTGAATTTGTTGAACTTAAAACATTTCTTAGAGATACACAAGGCGTTATATGACCACTACTCCTGTGAGATACAAGGTTGGCTGGCAGAAATTACCATTTGGCAATAAGCCCGCCCTTTGTATGTACCGACATATGTACAATAAAGATTATTTTATTTATTTTCTTATTTTATTCATACTACCAGCCATGTTCACCATGAGCTCTAACGTGCACCACAAGCCTGATGGAAAGTCCATCCTTTGCTGTATATCTGTTGAGATAACTACTTGTTATATACTCAACTACGACATGTAGAAAATCCCGATATTCTCACAAAAAAATGTGAATTTAAAAATAAACAAATAAATAATTGCTCCGTTGATCGTAGAGTCTATCTATTGGAAATAATATTACGTACGGGTTGACTTCCCGTGCTGGAGAGAGAGTGTGGCTGCGAGCTCCCAGTGTTACAGTACTGCTGCATCCCCAGTGGGTGTTGTATGTGAGACATCATGCCCGAGTTGCTAGCCTGGGCTTGTGCTTGGGCCTGCGCTTGTGCTTGGGCCTGTGCCTGTGCTTGGGACATCATGCTGTTCAGACCTGGAACCAACAAGTCAGTTAATATAAGAGAAAATTTAAAAAAACATGGGTGTTATTAAGTCAATGCGGGGTGATTTGTAATTCAATACGTCAAATATTTGGAGGTGATAGATGATGAAAAAATATGCTGTATTTCACCAACCTTTTAGGTGAGGAATAGCAGAGATAGGAGCCACCTAGTACAAATTTTGTATAAAAAATAATGATTAGTGGCTCCTATCTCCGCCATTCCAAAATGTAAAAAGGGAAAATCTTGGAAATGTCTTTGTGCCTTCTTAAATTGATATTAAACTTTCTCATCTCTTCAACAGATGGCAGTGGATACAAAAAAAAAACGGTTGGCCTTTACGACTCTATTTCTTGGCAGTCAGCCTGAGACTGTTTGTGGATTAGTGGGTAGAATCCTTGCTTCACAGCCGTGGGGTGTAGGTTCGAATCCCACCCAAGGTGGGAATTTTTCGGAGTACAATAATATACTGTGAAAAGGTGTAAGATTACACACAAAGGGCTGAATGGTGAACGTTTCTCCAATGGCTGGTTGTAAGTCCAGCATGCCCATCTTACGCTGTTTGTTAGTTGAGAGACTACTTAACTATTAAAATGTTGAAAGAAAGTTCAATATTCTGTTTACCCCATAGCGTCTGCTGAGGACTCTGAATATAAGTGGGAGTAGGAACAATTCCTGGATATTGGAAGACATTTCCGTTGGTCTGCGGCTGAGGAGACGCTGTAATAAGATTCCACGATGGTGTAAATATTGAGGGACTCAAATTCAGTGGACTCATTGGGCTTGGATACCCTCCCGGAGTGGGCGGATTGAACTGAGGACTGTTTAATCCCGGGAAGCTGGAGATATCGCTCAATCTCAAAGGAGGTAAAGGATAATTCCTGCTCGCATTGTTTGCGAGGTTTTGTAACGGTGCTGCAAGCCCCATAGGCGATTGTGGGATGGTATTTTGGTGACTCGGAGAGAACGGATTGAAATGAGTCGTCGTGTCGGCCGCTCCGGGAAGTATTGGAATGTGATAACTCTCAGGAATGCTGGCGATCACAGAAGATTCTTGTAGGTTCAAGAGATGTCTTCTAGCTTCGTATATGTCATCTGAAACAAATCAAACTTTCTCCATAGAATAAATATAATTGTGTATAAGCATCACTGCTTATTTATATTTACTCTTTAAGTGAACAAATACAACATAAAAACAAGATAATACACATTAATAATACTAACAATAAGTTATGCTCACTGGGGCGAGCTTATCTGTCTCTTCCAGCTAACCCTAATTTATGTACACTAGTGGGACATGGACATGGCTGAAGAAGGAGATAGTTGGGACATGTCGAAAGGATGAATAATGAAAGGTTTACAAAGAAAATACACATACATAGGAGATAGAAAAGTTGTATGGAAATGTGGTATCCAAAAACCACTTGCCTTGAGCATGTTGAACAAATGTGTTTTGAGTAAATGGAATTGTAGAGTGTGTATGATAAATTGAATGCATGTGATGGAATGTAAAAATGTGTGTAAGGATAATGGTGTCTGGCATTCTGTTCTCTTTGTTTACCTAGCAGGGGAAGATGTTTGAGGCGGAGAATAGAATATAGTTTGTGTCATTTTACAAATGTAACTTACTTGCATTCCTCTCAATACCCTTGATGATGACGCTGAGGGCGCATAGTTTGGGCTTCTGTCTAATGTTGATGTATACATTCAAGTTCTGCATCAGGTTGTTCAGTTGGTCATTGGGGATTTCCTTAATCTCCTCCGGCAGGTCAAACATTATCACCAGTGGCAGACTTCCCTGGAAAAATAGCAATATGGGGTAAATAGGGTTGCCAGATGGGTTTTTCTTACATCTGTCCGGTCGAAAAAATCTTGGAAAACCGGACAAAGGGCTGTCCGGTTTTTTCAATCGGACCTCAAGAAATTCTACACAGTCACCTATTTTTCGTTAAGTCCCTCAAGGGAATATAATCCTTGATTTTACCACCATACAATGTGCTTGATGGATTGCACCGACTCTCCGTAGTTGCAGGCAGGAGAATCCCACATGTGCCATCTGTGGAGCATTTGAGCACATCATCCATGCTCCGTGCGGATTCGAATTGCATAAATGTGACGGAAGCACTAAGTGTGAATAGAATACAACATTATGTGTGTTTATTCTTACAATGAGTTGTTGTCTAGCGAGGTAGACATCCTCAATATTCCCCGTTATGGTGACGTTGCTCTTCTTCAGCATTGGTATGTTGGGATCCGTGGCATCAGGGAACATGATCTGGGTCTTGGTGTTTGACATGATGACCTTCAGTTGACTGGCAGCTCTGCCCATCACCACCTGGTGATGCATCGGAGTTATCTCCAGAGACATCTGGACCAGGGTTTGTTGCTGGAAACAAAAAATATTGATTGGACTAAAAGATGTGGAATTCTGTGTTTCACAATACGAGAAATGTTTAAGAACAAATTGGACAGACACTCCGATATTAACCACACTCAATAGGCATATCTGTATTCGTAGGGGAAAAGGGTCTCCTTTTGTGTCTACATTCAGGTAAGTAGTTATCTGTCTAAATTGAGAATATTTAAAAATGAAATAAGCATATTTGAAAGGCTACCCTTTGTTAACTATCTTTGAGAAACATAGCAGAGTGGTTCCAACGGCATTAAATATAAAAAAATATTATTACGATTTAGCATTTAGATGCGATCGTAAGTGAGATGTGCTAAAACATCAAATACCTCTTACGGTTAAAGAGAACAATGTTTTTTTTTTTATTATAAATGAATCTGGGTTTATCGAAATAAACCCAAATACACGTTTGTACACTAAACAGTAAGCTTGAAAAGCTTGTGTCGTGAAGTGGAGTAAGTCGGCATCAGGGATTGAACCCGCGCCCACTGGATTAACAGTCGAGCGAGTTACCATCCAGGCTACTGACCACCATGTATGCAATAGTGGTTGCATCTAACCTAAAATCTAGGAGCAGACTTGCAAGGCACAAAAGATACTTATTTATCCAATATTGTATACTTACTGCAAGATTTCCACACATGTAATTAATAAGCAAGGTGGTTGCCTCCATGGTGCCTTGTACTTCCCACTGCTGTCCCTTTACCATCACTAGTGTGGCGTGCAGCTTGGGTCTCGTGCGGAGCATCACCTAATGCGAGGAAACAATCATACAAACAACAATATAACATTGTATACATAGTGTCTCTGTTGTATGAAAAGATATATGTGTAGATGATATTCAGGAGGTAGCGGGTGGAAAACGGATATACGAGGGCTCAATAGAGAGGGTGTTCTTTCTTCTTTCAATATTAGTTCGTTGGTGTGAAGATGGCAAGCGAACCACATGAATGGTTGTCCGAATTCTCCTTTAATGCATGTCTTTTGGATAAGGTCTGTATTAGATGTTGTAGCCTTAACACATATTGCTTATATTGTAGCCCAAATAGGTGTAAGCGAGATCAAAGAAATACAAGAGAAGGCCATCAGTACTAAGAACTTTATGAGACAAAAGTGATCAAAGCGTGCTACCTCTAAGTATTATCCAATCTTCTTGAAATTTGGCATATTTACATAACATAGACTCGGATTGTAAGTGAAAACTGCGTAAATTTTACATTTTATTTTTTCCCATAAAAACATGGAACACCCTAAGGCTAAGGGCTACAGAATAATAAATGGAATCATCTTTATTATGTACCTGGACATTGTATTTCTCTTGTATTTGCACGACGTAGGGGGAGGAGGCATCAGGCAGGGCGTGGGAGGAGCTCATGATTGGCAACTCAAAACTGAATATCAGCGGAGTCAATGCCTGGAATACACATCAAAAGATATTAACATAAAATTTATAAACCTAAGCATGAAATAATAAATGCCAGAGCCATAAGTGCGAATAAAGCAGGTAGTCGTCCCTTCTCGGTCAAACGTTTTATGTTTCTTGTATATATGCAAGTTTTATGTTTAACGGAAGCCGGAAGTGTGTGTAAGGATAGAAAAGTCTGGTGATCTGTTCTCTCTGCCTACCCCGCAAGGGATGCGGGGTGAAGGTATAGTATAGTATAGTAAAACATTATTTTTTTATGTACTAAATAAATTTATAAGATACCGTATATGGTAGAGGTGGCAGTCTTTTAAGCTGGAGGTGCCAGGTTCAAACCCCAACAGTGGCAATGTATTCCACACTTTTCGATACAGCCTTTTAGCCTAGTGCAAGGTGTGGAGGAAAGTATTTGGGTTTGTTTATGCAAGCCCAGATCCTTTTATATATATATAAAAAGATTGTTCACAGAAAGAATAAATAAATAAATATGTAAATAAACTCACCCTAACTCTGGCCCTGGCCTTCTCAACATTCTCCATGTCCCCAGCAATGGACACCTGATTGCTCTTCTCCATGGGATTGGACCTGTTGGAGTCGGGGAAGTGAATGTGGCAGCCCGTCTCTTCCATAACTCGTTTTATTGTCAATCCACCCTGAAATATATATGTCATACATGGATGAATTCATATTCAATTCATTCACTTCATTCATAGTGTTGGATTTATATGCAGTATTTATTTGCTTGTTGAATGTATTAATATTATTTGGTGATCATTTCTGTTTGTCTGACAGTGGGAATTTAAATTAATTAAATAATAGATGTAGGTATAAACTAATGGTGAATGATAATTTATCACTAAGTTGTGGACACTTCTAATTGGAGGGTTGACGTGTTTCTCATTTTATGTTTGTCATTGTGTATGTGTTGTTAACTCTCTGTCAGTGTCCCTTATACGTAAAATAAATAAACAAATAAAATGAATTATTTGGACATACACTAGGGTGTTTCATTATCCAAAAAGACTGATTTGCATATGACTTTGCTTATGCCCCGAGTCTCTACGTTGTAAAAGTTATATAGGTATTATGTGGTAGTTATATAGGTATAACGGTGAATAGGTTTAATAATGTAAATGTCATAACTCTTTTGTACACATCTTTGGTTCGCAGTTTGCTGGAATATGACTCTCAAATTTGGTCGCCCAATTATAATGTACACATAGATAACATTGAACGGATCCAGCGCAAGTTTTTACGTTTTATTAATTATAAGCTGGGAATCCCTAGAAGCGAACTTAATTACGAATATCTCCATAGTTATCTAAACCTGGACACTTTGTCAAATAGAAGAATTGTTAATGATTTAATTTTTTTGTACAAAATAATAAACTCAGCCTTTGGCGGCCCTGACCTTCTTGAATTGATTAAGTTGCGAGTACCTCAGCGGATTACTCGCTTAAAGGACACCTTTTATTGTGACAATAACGCTACAAACTATATTTGCAATACTGTTATACACAGACTACATAGTTTAGGGAATACGTATCTGAATAATATAGATATTTTCAACTGTACACTCAATACATACAAATCATTGCTGAAGTCAAAATTGTGAAACATATATCTATATACTGTAAATATTAATAGTTATTATTGTCGGCTGTCTGTGCCTGCAAATTGGTCTATACAAAGAATTTCTCATGTACCTTTGATCTGATATTTTATGTTTTTTTTTGTTTTGTCAATGTTTCAGATGTACCTACATTGAATAACTTATTTTTGTTGTTGCTTGTATTGTACTTGTACAAAACTATTGTTAATGTTAAAGGCTTGCGCCGTAAATAAATAAATAAATAAATAAATAAAATAAATAAATGTGTATTAGAGAAATGAGTGACTGCAATGACTAAAATGAAGGTGAACAAACTAAGATGGTTTGGGCATGTTGAGAGAATGAATGATGAGAGAATGACAAAAAAGATATATTTGGGTGAGCGAAGAGATGTGAGGAAGCGTAGACGCTCAAGACAGACCTGGACTGATCATGTCGACCAGGCGATCCTCAAGGATGGGCACGTTTTGAGTAAAAGGAATCGGAGAGCATGTATGACAGATTGCATGAATGTGATGTGATGCTAGGTGTGTGTGTAAGGATTGGGCAGTCTGGCGCTCTATCCTCTCTGCCTACCTTGCAAGGGACGTGGCATGAGGTTATAGATAGATAGATAAAATAAGATAATACAAAGTGAATAAAGTTTTGTTTTACTTACCTTTCCAATTATATGCGAATGGTCAGTATAGCTGACGTCTAATTTCATGGTTACTCGATTGCACTGAAACAAATATGATGAAAATCTTTATTTTAATATGTATTTTATTGTACAATAGTTATACATTCACATATTATATACGATAATATTCAGTGTGGATGTTATATAGAAAAATAAACAATAGAATTTCTAAAATTTACTTACTCTAGTGTCCAATAATTGCATGATTTTCTCCCTTGCAAGTTTGACATTTTCATGCTTCCCAGCCACTCTCACATGAGGATCTGAACAATAAAAAAACAATAATTTATAATATTTCATATCGTACTAGTAATATTAATGCATTGGGTTATTATACAAACGTACCTTCAATAACTTTGGAAAGTTCAGTAATAAGAAAAGTCTTGAAACATTTTAGTAAAAGTTTAGATGCAGATACATCGGTCATTTTATCCTTTGAGTTCATTGTAAAATCAACAAATATAGTAAAATATTACGTTAAAAGGTTGAAGTAATGTCATTAAATGGTTAAAAACAGGAAAAATGTCGAAAAAACGCGTTAAAATATGATAAACTTTACAATTTAAGTAAAATGTCACTACGTGCCCGAATCGAAGAATGGCGCCAAGTTTGTTTTACGTCACGTACGCTGTACGTCATACCCGCTGTGGCGCTAGTTGTAGGTGAATATTCAAACGTTCGTTTTTCAAAATATCATGTTTAGTGTTGCCAGTGGTCAATATTATAAAGATGGATTATCGAATAGGTATAATAGGTACGTCTGGTCAGAAAACAAACGATTTTACAACAAATATGTACCTACCTATGTTTTTACTTTGATGTGAATACCTTTTTTAGATTTTGCTCCAATCTTCAGACGCGTTGGCCAATTTACAACTGTAGATGTGTCATCCATAACCTGTAATTATGCATGGGTAAGTATAAAAATAATAAAATATTATAGAATATGGTATGAAGGTATTTTATAATGAAATAATATACAAAAATATCATGAAGTTTCGTTTCAATTTCACAAACCCTTTGAAAGAATTTGCTTGCGGATTCGTCTTCACTAACCCCATCTGAAAAACAATAAAAAACAAAGCGTTACGTGCAAATCTAGTTGCAAAGGCACAATCGGAATGTTTTTCCGATTTCCGAACATGGATTAATCTGGTAGGTACCGCTTAAAAAAATAAGCAAATAGGTACATCTACGGCAAAATCTTAATATTTAACAGTGGCGTAGAAACTTAATTCATCAAAATGTTTAAATTATTTATTTATTTTTTTATTATTCAGCATTCGAGGATTTAAATGTTAATAACCATACTAATGAAGAAAATAATAATAGATTGAAAATCGGGCAACATACAAATATATACCTACAGATATAGATAGTGATATCAAAATGCGTAATATTTTTTTTAAGTACGAGATGTTTCCCGTTTTTTTTTTGTAACTTGGATTTGGCGATTCCATTGCCGAATTAAAAAATGTCGGGAGACATATCAGTGGATCGAATTAGATTTACTCTAATACCTCTATATTGTTGTACGGTTTACATTTTTTTTTTACATAGTTTACTTTGTAAATATCGCGGCACGTTTAATTTTTGGGTGTAGTATTATTTTGACTTGCAAATCTATTAATTTATTAATTCGCCATTTCGAAATATACGAGGGCGGATCAATAAGTACCCGTGTTATGTATGAAGAGCGAATTTCGGATCGATTTTGTCTTTTTCCATTTTTTTTGAGAAACACTCAATAGGGGTCATTAAACGTGTTGCTAAATAATAACTAATCCACGAATCGGACCGAAATTCAGTATGGTGTCGTCTGAAGGATGGTTTAATACCTACTATGGGAATATCATTTTCCCTCAGCACAGTTACATTTCTTCAAACACGGGTACTTATTAATCCGCCCTCGTACATTTTTTTCAATAAAGATTTTATTTATTTTAATTTATTTAAGAAAGTGCTGTTTACCTGTGAGCATTGCTTCCAACTTCCTTCTGTCAACCCTGAATCTGTCTTGAGTCACGTCATCTGGAGATATGTTTAGAATCAATGCCACCTTCTGAAGTTCTTCCGCTGAACCCATCGCAGAGTTCATTGACCCGCCGGTGCCAGAGTCTGAAATCTGAAGTTAAGATATTTATTATCAACATACCTACGGCGTAAAGCCGTGGTAAAGCCGATTTACATTATATTATTTTAAACATAGTGTCAATACAACAAAATTGGCTCTTATTCTTAATTCAAACTATTCGAACAAAATCATTAAGCAAGCTATTGAACAAGAATAGCTATTTTGAGATGGATTGCCTTCGTAAAAATTCCGTGTAGGTATCTGTGGCATAGAATTTTTTTTACGTTAAAAAATAGGTATCTAAGTATTATAATTTTTATTAGATTTTCTCGCTTTTTCTGAACATTTTTTTTTCTATAGTGAATCTCACAACCATATTACCTATGTGCTTTAGATTTTTAGCACGGATTTTTCAACATTTATAAAATGAGGATAAATTTAGTGGCATTCTGCAAATCGTAATATAAGTAGAGCTTAGTAATAAAAAATGAATAATTATCATAAAAATATAACACAAGTAGAACATGAGTATTGTTGTATTATTTTACTCTATTATGATATTGCAAAAATATCTAGACAGTTATATAACTTTGGTACCTATTTTGTCAATGTACAGGTGATGGGTACTGAAAATCCAAAACCATATATATGCCACTCAGCAAAATCAAAATTGATTAAATAATTAAAAACTCTTTACCTCGCTCATGTTATCTCTCTCTGATCCGCCTCTAAATTCGGAAAGTTGAGGTTTCAGGCTTAAATATGTGGTGAACGCCATTTTTTGCTAACTTTGCTTTCTCAAATGTAATTTTAAAAATTGAATTATTTTGTTATAGGTCTACGAATTGTAAAACGTTGCTTTTTAGCGTAATAACGCCAGTCACCGGACGATGTTTGCAATATTGAACGGACACAATACTCTGAGAATAATTTCAAAACTATATTAATTTTCCGCGGGTTTAATTAATACAAAATGCGATATAATTATCAGGTATGTCGTCTTCGAGCCAGCGAAGGACTTGGATCACACCACACCCGCGGATGTGTTGATCAGAACTGGTGACCACTTTACTAGTAAAAACCATATTTCAGAAACATAAAAACTGATCTTCATCCCGGTAACAATAAAAATTGTGATTAATTGCCATATGAAATTAATTCATAGGCTGGCCACAAACGTCCCGAAGTTCAGTTCCGGAATCGACCGTTTTGCAAAAAGGTTCCGACCAAAACCTCTTTCTGAATTTAAAATCGGGGTGACGCTGAATTCAGAGAGAGGTTTTGATCGGAACTTTTTTGCAAAACGGTCGATTCCGGAACTGAACTTCGGGACGTGTGTGGCCAGCCTTAATTCGAACAAAAGGCACGTAGTAAAAAGTGCATTGTACCTTACCAAGTATAAGAAAGTCCTTGAGGTAGCGTATAACAGAAGTAAAAATATTCCAGTACTTACCTATAACACTTGACATTTCTTCCGAGCTTCTAAGTTCGTTTCTTCTCTGCATGATTGAGCAATTTCCCATTCTCGATTTGATATTCCGTATCCGAGATGGACCTGAAAAAAATATTGCCAAGCCTTTATTTAACTTAATCTGTTGTTGTCTGTGTCTGCATTTCCTCTTCAAATCTTAGTAACTATCTTTCGAATGTCACAGCACCTTAAAATATTGCACTCATGTTTGCTTTAGGTGACAGATTAAAACTTTAGTACTATTTTGTCATAAATACGTTTCAATTATGAATAAATAAATAAATTATTATGGTGTAACAGTGGTTGTAGAAATCCAGGAGTAAATCTAAAATTATCTTTTAGTATACGTACATTATGTGTTTTTTTTTTGTACAATTATAGGTATTAACTTCATCTGCCTTCAGCGTCTACAGTTTAAGCTTTAAAGAATTACCGAGTAGGAGAATATAAAATAATAAAAAATCACACTTATTAAAAACCACGTTTACATTCAAAATGCCCAAAAAAGGTAAAACATTTTTTTCATGGTTTTATTTGGTCTATAAAATCGCTAGTATGTATTTTCTATTACGACTTGGATCCACCGTGTCCCAGACTGACCCAGACCCAACATGTAATAAATCTTGATAAATATAATATTATTGATTTAGTTCACGTGACGCCTCTGCACATTTTTTTTATGTCAAATAAGTATCTATTTTAAAACAGTTTTTTTTACTCTGATATTATTATAAAATAGAAACTCAAAACAAACTTATCCGATACCGTTTACAATATTAAAAATTCCAACTTCATTCGATTAAAAATCTACTCGCGATTCGAAATAAAGAAAATAAAAACTTTGCGCAGCGCCATCTGTGTGAAACCCGCAGAAAGATATTTTTTATAACCTGCAAATTATTGATTGCTGGTAGACGATTATTAGATCATAAAACAATGATATTAATTATTGATTATTTACACAGAGGGCTCTGGTAGTACTGTGTGGAATGATTTATTACCTGTACGACAGTTTCGTATGCACTATGGACTCATTGAATTAATAATTACAAAAATCTTCGTTGTAGCAGATTATATTTTATATTTCAATATTCAATACGATAATTATTATAGTAGGTATATCTTTATGTTATATGGATATTATACTTATTTCAACTACGACGAGGTCGTGTGACAAAAGTAGATACTCAACAAGATAACTATGACAGTATAATCAGTATAATACTGGCGTGTTTTGTATATATGGCATTGCAGCAAACGTATTATTTATATCGCAACCAACGTGTTGCGATTTTCTCCACCATCTTGGCCGGGGGCCCGACTCTCTTGTCCAATCACAACTTCAGAATACACCGGCCCATATGCTCCCACCATTGACGTATTTCGACGATTTTCATCAACTACGTATCTTGAAGAATGCGCGCAAAAAACGCCGCGAAATACAATAACAAAAAAGTGTTTAAATTTATTTCGCAACGCGCAAAACGTTCGGCGCTGTGAAAACGTTCTGTGGAGATAACTAAATTGTAAAAAAAAACTAATTACAGTTGTCGAAATATTGTACAAAGCATTGAGATATCTGGTTCCCAAAGAAAAACCCACAAGAATATAACCAAAACTTTTCTTTCTTCTGTGAATCTAGCCAGAATCTGATAATAACCGATTTGAGTTATTAGTCCAAGAGCCCGCTGCTTAATTTATGACGTATCTGTTTTTTGATCGAAATATGGTATAAATGATAGCTTACCAATAGGGTATTACATCGCACTAGGGTTGCCTATCAAAATCTTGCCGCAACCCCCCCTGCCCCCCCCGAAAAGGTCCCTCTTCGCGGTTTTTCGCATTTTAAAGGAATATGGTAAGAGATAGGAGAAAGTAGTCAGTGACAAAAATAATCCTTGCTAAATTCTCTACAAAAAATGCTAAGTCAATTTTTTCGTAGAACTAGCAGTTTACCCGCAATGGCCGGTCCAAAACCAAAATTCATTTAGAATACAAAAAAAATGTATTTAAACTAAATTGGTTGGAAATTGATAAGAGCTACAGGAAAATAGTCAAAGAACGAATTAATTACCGTAGTCTTAGCTACAAAACGAGCTATAACTTATTTTCATACATCTAATAATTTCGGAGTTATTGCAATAAAACTCAGTGACGAAAATTCTTAAAATTTAGTTTTTGATAAAATAACCAGTGATAGAGCGCCGCAGGCCAAAATTTTTTATCCATAAAATGTTAGTAATAATGGGTGGAAGAATGTGAAAGAAAAAAAAACAAACTTTTTATTTTATTTTTTCAATAAATATCCTGTTTTTTGACCGGCCATTACGGGTAAACTACTAGTCCTATGAAAAATTTACTTAACGTTTTTTGTAGAGAATTTAGCAAGGATTATTTTTGTCATTGACTACTTTCTCCTATCTCTTACCATATTCCTATAAAATGCGAAAAACCGCGAAGAGGGACCTTTTAGGGGAGGGCAGGGGGGTTTGCGGCAGGATTTTGATAGGCAACCCTAGTGCGATGTAATCCCCTATTGGAAAGCTATCGTTTATACCACATTTCGATCAAAAAACAGATACGTCATAAATTAAGCAGCGGGCTCTCGGACTATATCTTATTGTTGATATGACCGACGCGTTCCCGGAGAAAAACCCATACAAATTTTCCGCAACATATGAATAAATCCCAAAAAAGAAAAACGCTCAACGGTTGAAAGCCCAAACTTTCTAGTTGGATTCCAGTAGATGAATTATTTATAAAATGTTGACTTTTTTATTGTCCATCCCATTTTAGATCCGCTCATTTATTTGTTTATTTTATAATCTACGGTAGTTTCTAACCAAAGGTTCTTCAATAATCTAAGTTTCTAACATACTGAAAGAAATCAAATACCTACTAATAAATGCAAATAATTTTATTTTCGAAATCCAATTAGATTTGAGCATTTGTTCCTTGAGCAAATTTCTTTTTTTGGATTTACTCATGTTTCGCAAAATCCTTCGTCACGGACTGATGCAAAATTCTTCATACACTGTGCATGGAAAATACTACGTCTGTTTGCAATATCACGGATCGTGGGAAGCCACATTAATACTATATACTGCCTTAGAAAATCGCCATTCAATTTAAAATAAACGATACTAAAAATAATTATGTAGGTAGTAGATATTTAAGTACCTATAATTACAAAACAGATAGATTTTTTGTTGAGTAAATTTTATTCTAACCAGATATAGTAATTATTTATGTCTCATAAAATTAGATTGGTTTTAAAATTACTTACCTTTTCATGAACGCAATTTAAATTTGTACTCGTATAACCTATAACCATCACGCTATATCTCAATAGTGGGGTAACCAGTGTATAATGTATGTAACCCAACACGGCCTAAGGCAGGGGGGGGAGTTTTGGGGGATCAACCCCCCCTCCAAATCTTCAGCCAACCCACCGTTTTATACACAGGTGAAATGAATCATATTATATTACTTACCGCATTGTTTTTTTTTTTACATTATAGGTATATCATTAATTTTAAATAATTATTGTGAAAATCCATTAAATCACAGTTTATTCTTATTAATCTAGTTTTGGCGAAGATTTGTTCACAAAAAATAAATTGGACTTTTAAACCATTCTATTCTGTCTACCTTTTATTCAAAAAATTCACTAGCGGGGCTTCATCGTGTTGTGACCCAAAAATACATCCAGATGCCATACTATTGAAATCAACCAGGTTCATCAATTCACCCATTTAAAAAAAATGTCCCGAACCACATTCATCTGTTCATTAAATAAATAAAAACTTTATTGCACATAAATATACACACAAAGGGCGGATTTATCGCCTATTGGCGATTTCTGCCAATCAACCCAATTCATTCATTCTGACAACTTTCTAGAAGGTTCTGCAATGTTCTTTCAACTTCCACAACTTTCTAGAAGGTTCTACAATGTTCTATTAAACTCTTCAATTTTCTAGAAGGTACGAAGTAGGGGGGGGGGGAGCGCATGCAAAAAATATTAATAAGAACAATAATAAATGGGAAATTCATTTTATAAATATAATATCATCAAGGTGTCCTTCATCTTGCCGCTGGCCCTCCTCAAATCTGGCCTATATTTTTTTTAAACTTTTCGACACAAAGCGTAGGTATAGGTACATAGTATGTTTCGAAAATTTCAAAACTAGATTTTCTCCCGAATATTTGAGTATTATATAATATAGGAGTATTATAGAAAAATGAGATTCCCATTTATTGTTGTTCTTATTACCTAACAATTTTTTTCTTAAATACAATCTGTATTTTAATTCTTAGGGCCATTTCAAAAGTGCAAGGATTGATGGTCCATCCTGCATATGAGTTGTTCAAATTCCCTTAATTTTGAACGTGGCGATGCCCCTGTATATAAACACACTATTTAATCAATCATATACCTACATATAGTGTTAGGTAGACATAGATCTACGTAACTACTGCAAGTTTCATTACGTTCTTTGTACCACAGTTCATTTTCTCTACACACATCGAGTCAGACTGAATCAGTCGGTTTTAGGTTTCGTTCGGCGTTGGTCGCTTCTTCGGCTCTCTTACAAAAATAACCTTGTTTATAAATTAATCGAAGACTTATAAATTAAACACAACTTTAATTTCCAACAAAATTATAAAACAAACTATAAAATAACTTTAAGATTTAAAAAAACATATCATTTTAGACAAATTTTGTATAAAAATTGAGATTTTCTTGGACCTTTTTGAAGTAATAAAAAAGTTTTTCGTAGCTACTAATAATTTTCATAAAAATATATAAAATACCTCATAATAATTATAAGTTTTATTTGATTTAAGTAAATATAGTGATATTCTAGAGTTTAATATTAGTTTTATATTTATAATATCAAAATAACTGAAGACATCGGCTTCCTGAAAATCATCACTTCAGCGGGTAAGTACCTTGTCCACACACACTCTGTGATTTTCTATTTTCATTGGTCGGTTACGTATTCCCGCGGAATGTGTTTCAGTGTTGCCGCCTGAAATTAACATTTTAAATAAATTCAAATTTATTCCATGTCATGTTGCCCTAAATTTCTAGTCTACATATTAACGATATATAGTTTTTCCTGACTTTCTCAAATTACTTAATTTCTTACTTCATTTCGGCTGACCCAAAGTGAAGGAAATACCTACTAGAATACTAACAGAAAAAATGTGAAATATAAATTCGACTTATGTAGAAAATATTAGGTTAGTTATGAAGTATAAATTATCTTTGCAAAAAAAAAACAAGATTTCCCATTTTCCATTACGACCTAATGATCTAACAAACTAATTATTTATTGTTGACGAAATGCAGTTTTGGACCATTTACATCCAGACCTACCTGCATTGAATAATAATATGTCTCTGTTTTATACTGATTTCTCTCTCAAATTCTGTTGTCATTGATGTAATGTAGTTCTGGACAATTTACATCCAGACCTGCATTGAATTAAGCCACACCTGTGTTAAAAGTTTTGTTTTGTCACCATGTGCTTATGGATTGTATTATTTTCTGCCGTAACTGTTTATTGATGTATCGTTTTTTTATGATGTTTGTTTAATACGTAAACCTTACGATTCCAAGTGCCTTAAATGGGGCCTACGGATGATTAGAGAACAATAAACAATTTAAGACGAACAAATCAGCTAGCTATCAACCAATTGGAGCGCGACACTAGAGGCTATGTATATTTAGGAATAACTTTAGTTGATTTTAGAAATCTGAAACATAATACTTTAAGATTAATTAAAATTTACAAACTGAAACGTGTTTATGATAAAACAGTACTTACTACAAAAAAATTAAACTGTCACCTAAAGGTCCTAAAGCAAACAATATGTGTGCAGGATTTCGATGTGCTGGCGGGAAATTAGCGGAGTTATTGAAATTTAGACTTTGGAAAGAGAGTTAGGAAAATGTAGACTCAGTCAAATAATGTCAAAACCTTATTTGCCTGCAATATTTTACACTTATAATCACAAAAAATGTAGATAGTAAGTTGCAACAGATCGCTGTAAAAAATAAATTTGTTTTCAAATACTACATAAATGACATCAATGAAATCTTTCACTCATTACACATAGATTTATTGTTTGTTTACTAAATAAATGCTTTTGCATTGACAGAACTGAATGTTGTTTAAAAAACAAATTGACTAAATAAACTAATGAAGGTAACAAAACATCGATAAGGTGGTTGGTTTATTGTATACAGTACCAACCCACCTATTTGATCCATATTTTAATAGATACATTACTTATGTAATAATTTATTGCATTATTTAATCCATTTCATAATAACTTTTTAAAGTTTTCCCAGCGAGTTATTTAGACATTTTTTATAACTGGCAACATTGGCATTCGAAATAAGATGGAAATAAGCATCCGTGTATCACAATCAGTTATCGGAGAGAAACCCCAAGAATATTGCTCAACATGAATAAATCCTAAAAAAGACAAAGCCCTCAACGGATGAAAGCCCAAACTTTCTAGTTGGATTCCAGTAGATGAATTATTTATAAAATGTTGACTAAGTTTTTGATTGTCCGTCCCATTTTAGATCCACTTATTAATTTGTTTATTTTCTGATCTATGGTAGTTTTTAACACGCTGATAGAAATCGTATGCTAATAGATATACAATCAATTTTATTTTTAAAAGCAAATTAGATTTGAGATTATGTCCCTTGAGCATACTATTTCTAAAGGGTTTTTCTCTTTTATGGGATTTATTCATGTTGAGTTCTTGTGGGTTTTTGTCCGGTCATGATCACAACCATCTAACAATCACACAAAGCTAAATTTTTAATTGGCACTTTAATTTCGTTTTTTTATTGACGTCTTCCTCAAATTACGAGTATCTTCAATTAGTAAATTCGTCAGCTGTTAATGACATCCTTAAATCTACCTAATACCTAGATATTAAGAACAATGGGCAAAAATGTATGGAGCTATCCAAGACATATAATAATAAGGCCCAGTTGCTCGATGAATAGTATCGTCGGCTGGTAACGGTAAGAAGACAGAAATAGTTGCTCCAAAGCAGAAGTAAATGTTATCGTAAGATTTCTTACTATACGTTTACCGCTGCCCCCAGGTCCAGTAGTAAACGCATGCCACCGAAGTGTACTGGCGCGCTATACTGGTAGATGGGTTCTCTCTTACCTAATTGCAATCTCGTTTGCGCACTTAACAAAAAGCGAATCGGCAAACAAAACGTCAGTGCGTGTTAATATAGTTAGCTATTTTGTACCTGGCGTCATCGGTATTTTGAAGCAACGTATTTAATACGTTTACTGATCAGTAACGATTGCAATGGTAATCTACTGTTCCTATCGTGTTTCGAGCAACCGGCCCCTAGACCCTCTACTGACGAGACTTGCGGGAAATGAAAGTACATACTTGCCTTATTATTCTGGAAAAATAGTACTATCAAATTCTGGCCCAGGAGATTCCAGGAACGAATGATATGACAGAGCTGACAGAGCCCTTGACCGAATACTTGATGGCAAAATTTACGAGCAGTGTGGTATGTGTATGACCATGACCGCATCACGTCTCAAAAGGTACTCAGACAGTTACTGAGAATCCACCAGCTATGGTATTGGTATCTAAATAGCCATACAGAGAATAAAATCTCCAACCTTCTCGAAACTACTGTTAAGTCGATGCTTCGATCTTCTCGAAGTTTCGGTCAATGTAGATATTTCTATTAAAAATGCTGACTTCGAGGTTATATCGCCAGTAGTGGAAACGGTTTGCCGAAAAGAACAGTCGTGATAAAGAAACATTTTTCTGATTTGAAATCTTCAATAGTGGATGTCAATGGAAAAAACAGATTTCGTTAATTCATAGTTGCTTACATTTTAAACTTTACGTATCAATTATAAAACGGTTCAGTACAAACAGTTCGCTTTTTGTGAAATGTCCAGGATACTATTAGCACCAGGATCGTTTACAGAAAATTTTCAGGTTTGATTATTACTAAATTTCTACGTATGTGGCATTAAGTTTCAAAATCGCATGATAAAACGTTGAAAATAGCGTTTTTTTTCATTTTTGGGGTTAATTTCGCTTCAACAAAAAAACTTTTACGGTCATTCCCTAGATTTTAATGCATATTATCTACAAAAAAATCTCTGCGACTTTCGGGAATTACCTGACAGTTTTAGGCATTGTATTGTACATTTCCTAGCGATTGAATACAATGACGGATTTCATACGTTTCCGGTAACATATATGAATTAAAATATCTTTGCATGATTCGGACGATTATTTCAATAGAGACCTAGGCTAATAATATATCTTTTGAAAACATGTCTGCAATTACAATACAATAAACACAATATCATTATAATTTATAATCATGGTCAACAATCAAATGCTAAATGATGCTAATCAAAATCGATTTTATGATATACCTAGCCATGGTGTAATAGTTGGCAACATAGCAAGTTGATCAAAAAGGACCACCACTCCTGTCAAATTTCGTAACAGAATATAATACGTGGTCCATCATACTCGTTGTTAAGGGACTGTTATTCCATACATTTCCTTAGCGACGGTGATGGCAACGCTGCAAAACGAAGTGGTCTCAAATGTCTAGCCATGCTGTAACAGTTGGCAACATAGCAAGTTGATCAAAAAGGACCACTACTGCTGTCAAATTTCGTAACAGAATATAATACGTGGTCCATCATACTCGTTGTTAAGGGACTGTTATTCCATACATTTCCTTAGCGACGGTGATGGCAACGCTGCAAAACGAAGTGGTCTTAAATGTCTACAGCATGGCTAGAGAAAGACTCTAGGTGGCAGTGGATATACCTAGGTATTTCAGTTTCACAATAATTTGGTTCAGTTAAATAATTGAACTTAGGAGTAAGCATATTGACATTAAAAATTTCTGAAAACGAGAAATCGTAGATCTCGACAACCGTTACTAAATATGCTTTGGAAAAAATAGAGTAGATATACATTGAACCTTTATCTAGGGAATAACCGTAAAAGATTTTTTTATATCTTGTATAGATTTCTCAAAAGAAATTGTAAAAAACACCTCTGATTTTTTTCCGAAAGACAGCAACTCGTTTCCCGAAAGTCGCCGAATTTCTTTTAGTGGTATTGATAATGTGCATTAAATTCTAGGGAATGACCGTAAAAGTTTTTCGATTGAAACGAAATTAACCCCAAGAAATGAAAAAAAAAAACGCTATTTTTAATATTTTTTCATGCGATTGTTGAAATTTGTAGTGACGTCATAGTTGGGTCCCCAGCTTTAAAATTCGGATGTATTTACCAGTGGGAGAACGTTTTAATATTTAACAGTGGGAGAACGTGGTCCGGTTAGAAAAAAAAATTGCAGTCCAGTCCCACTAGGTACACCACTGTCCATCCTTGCATGTATCTTATCCTATATGCCGTCATTGGGCTTCGGCTCCCTGAATTGTACTCAGCCAATACTGAAGGAATCGTCCTCAAACTGAAGACAGTGATAGATGAAAGTATGGACTACAGATTGGCTATTTTAGATTTAAGTACAGAATTTGGAAATTCCTTGAATAAAATAATATTCCTAAAGTACCCCTAAATTTACGGGATCTGAAGATTTTCCGTTCAGTTTTTCAGATATAAAAGCATAATTGAGCCGAAATACTGGTAAATATAATCTTAACAAACCGGCTTTTTAAATTTTTAAATTTCTTTCCAGGTTTCTTTTAAAGAAGTAAAATTCACTTTGTCGCTTACGTTATTCTTATTTCGCACTAACTTCTCATACAAATTTTGAAAAAGTTGAAACAAAAATATACTTAACGATTTTTGCTCAGTGCATGCATATGCCCCATTATTATTTCGTATGGCTTCTGCCACCGATGGGCGGCAACGTCAGAAGATAAGAGAATTATGCTATCTGTGACATACAGTAGACATGTTCCCTACAGAGCAACATCCAGGCTTCCAAGCCATTCAAGGGCATTGGGTGTGGCATTGTGGATATCTGCATACGTTCCAGGGAATGCTCTTAGAGGACAGTCTTCGACAATGTGCTTGCACAGGCAGGAGAATCTCGCATGTGCCATCTGTGGAGCATTTGAGCACATCGTACATGCTCCGTGCGGATTCGGTTTAAGGTTACCCATTGACGCCTCGGGAGGTCAAATTAAATGCCCCATTAATTGCCTATAATGAGGTTTCAGAAGTTTTACAATAAGATGCATTGTTTGTATTATAAATTTGAATTAGTATTTTGAGATGAGTTATTATATTATAAATAACATACGTAATACTAATACCTATAATATTGTAAGACTTCTAAGAACTAGATAGATATTATTAATTGGATGTCTTCCAACTTTTTTAGCATCGTTTGCTACAGCGTGCATTTGATTCAAGGTTGCTTCCGTTATATGTACATACTAGCTATAATTTGATAAAACAACCCGGTATATACTTTATAGGCTTGAGCTGGACAAAATGCGACCTAATATCTGAGTTTCTTTTCCAACGCCCTTTTATATGATACCACACATGACCCCACACAACCCTTGGATCCCCTCATCATCATGGCATCTTCTAGGAAAAGCTTTTTCTCCAAAAATCGGCGACGTTAGGACACAGCTTATATTATCGCAAATGTTATTTTAAATTTTCACAGTAATCCGTCGGTAAATATAGGAGTTGCCAGAGCCATAAGTGCGAATAAAGCAGGTAGTCGTCCCTTCTCAGTCACATTTTTATATCTGCGTTCGCCACTTATAAATAATTCCATTATAGTAATTAGCGCCATAGACGAATTTTTTTATACGAAACATCAGTATTCATTCAGATTGCCGCCTCTTCGGAGTGCCGCCCTTAGGCTTTGCCTATCTTGCCTATTAGACAGAGACGGCCCTGTATTAGATGTAAGATTAGGCGTGTTTTATGCAAGTGCGTAGATTTTGATACATAATGGGCCCGCTACACGCTCGTGAGTAATGACGACCTTTTGGTGTTCATGTGTAAAAAGGCGTCAATGGTCGGTTACGTACACGTCAAGACAAACATTTTCATCCACACGCTTTTTTACTCATTCACGGCGAGGGTCGGCGAGGGTCGGCGGGCGTCTGGCGTTAGCATAATATAAGCGATCGAATTTTGCTGTATTTAATAATGGAATTTGGGTGCGGTGAAAGACCTCATGCGAGACTGATAGCTCTACTATACAATAAAGTAATTAAGTATTTTATTTTGAATGTATATTGCAACACTGATCAATATAAGTTCAATGTCAATAATTGATTTAGGTAATGGTCGTTATTTAGGTGTTATTTACCTGTACCAGACCAAGAACATATTATTATGTGACGTCTCGTGTGGTAATGAATTTTGGATTCATCTATGGAACATGGAACACGTTAACACCATAGACTTTTATTATATTAAGTACTCAATATAAAAAGTCTATGGTTGACACATTACCTATATGGCATTAAATTGTTTAGATAAAACTACTTTTTTATTAATTAATTTATTAAATAAACCTAAAACACGACAGTAAATATAGGAGTATACACAGTAGGTATATAGACTACATTCATATAATCATATTACTCCCCGGATATGAGTAAGATACTCGTGTTCCGAGGAGGTTCAAACAATAATGTAAAATATAAGGAACCTATATAAAGGTTATCCGTTAGGACTTCCTACATTTTGTTTGTTGGCTTTATCCGTTAGGACTTCCTACATTTATACAGGTTCCCTAGTAAAATAGATAATTTGCATAGGAAAATATGAGATATACAATTGAAAATACGCAACAATGCAAAACAATAACAAAATGCAAAATACATACAAAAAAAAAATTTTAAAAAATATGTACCCAATATTTCAGCAAACATTGTCCTACTAGTTCTAAATAATAATAAAATTTTATATTCTCCAACGACATGATTTCCCCCCCTATAATTTACATACATGAGTGGGAAAGAGATAAAAAAGGTCTAATATATCTGCACTACTCACCCCTATAGACACAGTGATATTTTCTATATAATATGAATGAACCCATCTATGATCTATTATTTGTATTAATTTACTTATGTTGTTTCTGCAGAAATGCCAAAATTTTCACAATTGTTGCCAAATTCAATCTGATCTATTTTAGTTTTAATAGTCTCTGTGCTGTTTGAAATGTGAGTAGATTTACCTGGTACATGTACATAATTTGAGTCAAACATTTTACAATTATGGTTATTATATAATATGTACCTACCAGGCGCTAAGCTACCTAAGAACACGATTCCCATCGAGTTACCTTTTGGAAAAAATGATAGGTATAATAGTGTCTAATCTGACATAATCCCATAAGAAATGTTAGCCCCAGCTTCCCTTTTGCACAAATCCACCCTTCGCTACTGCTACCTACAGGCCCAGACTGGCCAAAGGGCAGTTCGAGCAAATGCCCGAAGGGCCAGTGGACTGATGGGTCGGTATCTGGCCAAAGGGCCGTCTGGCTAGTAGCGCCGGCTGATTACATCGCGAAAAAGAATATGCTACTATAAATAAATTTATTAAAAAAAACATTCTTTACACAATCTTAAAAAAAATAAATTATTGCAATAATGACATGCATCACACAAATGGCGTGTTTATTGCCATGGGCAATATCTGCCAACCAACCACTTGAGAAATCATACAAATAAATAATGAGCGTACAAAAGTGCACGTAACATGACTAAAAATAAAAAAAAAAGTAATAAAAAATAGTTATACAAAACACATCTATCAAATACTACTTATATATACTTATATAAAAATACAATATAAGTCCTACGTGTAAACCTTCCTTTTAAGGTATGTACTTTTTGGCATACGATATGAGAATGCACTTTTACTTTCATTTCACGTATGAATAATACACACAGTGTACACGCAACATTACATAACTCACAATAAAGGATTAATTTCCGAGAAAAGGCGTGACATTCAAGAATTAAGGACCCGAATCAAATTCCTCGATAATATTTCAAGATTAGAATACGATCCTGTCACCTGTCGTACTAAATTTGAATTCGAAAAAAAGAGAACGAAATCTTATCTCAGTGTTGCCAGCAGAGAGCAGATTATATCAGCTGTCATATGTTTTAAAATATTTGAGTTATGCACGCTTAATCCCGATTCGTTCAGCCCTTTTTGTAACTTATGACTTTTTATACTTTTTGTTCGTCTTTTTAGAGCGATTGTGTAACATACTTCGCGATATTATGCAGCTACCAGTGGCGGCACAAGGAAATTAAAATGCTATAAATGTTTTACGTTTTATCAGCAAAATCTGAAATCGAAAGAAGTGCTTAAATAGTGCGCCTTTCATATATAATGAATATATTTTTCTTTATATAAAAGATGAATCTAGGTTTATGGAAATTATTGTCAATGAGTCTCGGTTTATTTAACCTTTGTTCACTTCACAGTAAGCTTGAAAAGCTTGTGTCGTGAAGTGTAGTAAGTCGGCTTCGGGGACTGAACCCGCAGCCACTGGATTAACAGTCGAGCGCGTTACCAACCAAGCTACCGACCACTTCTGATAGGTAATCTGTCAAAAATAGATTATTTTATTATGGCAACAAACCTCACGCGTCTTTGAAATTAGAAGAATTTAACAATAAGGATAGTTATTAGTTCCACGTTCAAAAAGTTTTAAATGGAAAATTCAAATTTGGAACGTTTGTGTTCGATTATCGCTGTTAATGTTGATGTCTACATAAATAACAATACGTATTGGTGCGTAGAATAAAAAACATTTTGCGAGATCATACATCTGTCTCTATATATTTATTCCCTCACGTCACGTCCCTTGCAGGTAGAGAGGACAGAGAGCCAGACAGCCCTATTCTAACACACACCTCTAGCCTCCGTCACATTCATGCAATTTGTCATACACGTTCTCCAATTCCTTTTACTCAAAACGCGTCCATCCTTGAGGATCTGGTCGACATGATCGGACCAGGTCAGTCTCGGGCGGCCGCGCTTCCTCATCCTTCTTCGCTCACTTCGTACATCTGAAAGCTTGTAAAATTAGGTATACCTATGTGTAAATTAATGTTAAATTTACGATCCTGCCAATTTTATATCGACCTTAAGACGGTTCTGTACTTAATTTATTAGTGTAGCATGCAACACAGGTTATTATGTAGGAAAGATCTCAAGCTGAGACGAAGTTCGCATTATTTTATTTCAATCATAAAGTATTACCGGTGTATTTTTAACGAACCATTAATCGTGTTCGATGTTAAGGTTGATAACACCTGGCGCCAATGAGGAACGCAGAGCTTCTGTTGCAGGTGAATGACACGTTATGTATGCGGGAATACCTTAATTGGTAACAACTACAACTGCAAACAATCTGCAACAGTACCTACGTTTTTTATACACTTGGTGATAAGGTATGTATTCTGCACTTCTGCAGTGAATAAGGACATTGTATAGTGTGGAATGTATGCAGCTATTATGGGCCGCCCCTGAATACAATGGTTTACCTATCTAAATATTGTTTATTCATTTATTTTCACTTTTGGTGAACAGTAGCCGAAAATGTATTGTATACCGTATGGCACTGGAGAGAGCAGAGTCAGAGATGAAGTTCGTGAGAGCTTAGGTATTGAAGTGCCTAAGGAGACAAGCAGAATTGTACAACAATGACAAATGTCATTCATCATCATCATTTGTTCCTCTAACTCCTGAGGGAGTATAGGGAGCAAAACCTCTCCATTGGTTTCTGTCCTGGGCCATGGTCTTGACATCCGGCCATTGTAGATCGGCTCCCCTCAACTTTGCAAGCATGGAGCATCGCCAAGTACGAGTATTTGGGCGACCCCGTCGGCGCCTTCCTGAGGGCTCCCAGTCCAACGCTTGCTTCGGGATGGTTCCCTCGTGTCGTCTCAGGGTGTGAATTATACTTTAAAAAAAAAGGGAAACGAAACGATAAAACTACGAGAGTCAGCTTGTTAACCATATGATTACCTAATTGACATTTAACATTCTATCTCCTGCGGTCTCTAAAATTTCAGATAAATTACAATAGAAATGATTACATCACGTTATTAGTTCATCACAAGATATTTGCCATTTGAGTTCACTTTTATCCCATCACAATGATGTGGCTGGCTTACATATTTGTGGCATATTTGTGGGTTATCATCTGACCACAGAATGGAGCCACAGCTACTGATGCCATTTACACATTGTATTGGCTTTTGTGGTTTACAATAAATTTATTTACTATAAATAAACATTATGGGTATCGATTTCTTTCTGATGGTTTTTGGGTTGCACATTCTTTTTACCACGTTTATATTTCACTTCGTCTGTCGTAGTTGCTCTTCATGTCTGAGTATACATTTTTCTCGTAAAAATTCTTTCCAATCTCCCAACACCTCGCAATTTTTGCACATAGGTATGTTTGCTATAGGTTTATTGTTTATTGTGCTGAATTGTCCCTAGGCCATTAACAGGCAATTGGACTCGTCAAAGTTACATGATAACAATAATATATATAAAAAGAGATAAAACAATAATTTTGTCGCGTGTCACGTGTTTTTTGGTTCTGCTCAATTGGTAAAATAAATAATTTTAATTAATCTCGATGTTTTTGACCGTCGGTTCTTGGTGGAAGTCAATTTTTAATGAAAAAATTAAAAGATTAAAATCCACAAAAAAATGACTTAACATTTCGCGACTAGTATTCGAGGATTTGCACACTCATCATCAGGCGATTGTGAATAATTCACGAAGTCGCGAAATCTAGTAATTTTTGTGGCTTAATCTAAATATTTAGTATTTCATTTTTTCCTTATAATTTTAAGTTATTTTAATTTTTACGACGGTGTTAGGGCTTTCGACGGTGTTAGGGCTTTCCATAACTTTGAATGTTATTCGTGGTGTATATAGCATTCGTATTTCTATGTTCATAATATTTTATTATGTTTATAGTTAATTTTTATTCGTCAAAACGGTTTTCCGTATTTCCAGCCACTAGTATTTGTTTTGATAGACTTTGGATCTAAACAGCAGTTATATTTGAACAAAATATTTATCATTTACTATTTTGATTGCAATGAGTAAGGTTAGTTCATCTCTCTACGTAACCTTACATATGTTATCGCTAAGTGACGTAAGCAAATCCTATATTATAAAATATACGTACATTGATAGATACTATACATAAAATGTTTGATTAGGTATGGGACACACCTCCGTAGTGAAGGTACCTATAAACTAGTAGTATATGCCTATACTTTGCCTATAAAGCGGACTGTAATATAATTCTATAGTAATAACTAATAGTCCAGTCCAAATAAACACACCATCGATGGAAAGTTGTGGGGTTGGGGTAGTCTGGATTTCTTTCATTCTATACGATTTTCGGGGTGCTGAATCCAAATTCGAGGTTTGCCAAGAAATTTCGCAACGGAATATGGCAAAAAAGCGAAAAATGGCGAAAATATTCATTTTCTGATTTTTTTTTTATTAGAAATCGAAAACTGCCAACTTTTATAAATATCTTTCTACGAAAATTGAAAGTAGGTAGAACTTACTACAAATTTAGTGCATAAAAATTATAATATAAATTCAAAGAAGGATATCTATTAAAAAAATATAAATACACCCCAGTGGACACGTAGTCTTCGATGAAGATGGTCAAGTCAAAGTCAAAATAATTAAGTCATTTCTTTACTAACTTTTATTCTGCGGTTTTTAGACATTCTTAGAAAAATATTTCTGTGTATTCAAGTCGTTCTGTTTATTATCTAGAAAGTGGAATAGGTGTAAACAGTAAATAACTTATTAGACATTTAATTAGAACTGTTTCGTGAAACAATTAACATAATTATTGTCAGTTTGCACTACATAATTCCAGTAGTGCTGTGAACATTGTCAACATACTGACATGTTATACAAAATACACACTGTAATCACTAATCAATGTGTAATTATCGGTGTCGGGATAGAATTACGCGGGAAAAATAACACGGAAAAAATAACACATCCAAAAATAACGGTTCCATGTCAAAATCTCAAGTGACAAAATCTCACATGTCAAAAGGGTAACCTACTATTGATAGAATCGGAACTCAACACCGGGAAATCTGATGCCGTTGTTTTTTTTTTGTTTTGTTTGTGTGTAAAAAAAAAAACAACCTAACGAACCTTACCCAACAATATTGAAATTAGCGGCAACAGGATTTCCGGCGATGAGTTGCGATTCTGTCAACAGTAGGTTACCCTTTTGACAGTTGAGTTTTTGTTACTTGAGTTTCTGTCTGGTTACCAAAAATAACACACGAAAAAGATGACGTTGGTCATTATTATGAGGTAGAAAATCGTCAGAATTCAATTTTGCCCACTTCAGTTTTGCAACTGCTATTCGTATGTGTAAGTGCAAGTACGTGTTATTATATTTCTATATACATCGGGAATTTGGGTGCCACTTACCTGATAATTCCATAGACGGCTCGTGAGAAAAAGTATTATTTATCTTCGTATTTAAATTACGGGGGTTTCTATCTTTACCTAAATTCTATACCATCACCATACCTATAAACCATCAATATCTGTAGGGGAATAAAACAATAAGTGAAGTGCAAGCAATAAATTCCACGTAACTTGTATCTGCGTGCATTATGCAGGTTGTATTAACAAAATTTGCCAAGTAAATAAACTGTATAATATTTTTGTTCACCCTACGTCCCTGCACATCTCTTAGTCCCAGGTACCTAGGACATCGAATCTCCCGATGTATAGTTATTTCCTCCCCGTGAAATTCTTTGTGTATTTTTTCAGTGTTATTTTTTACCGTGTTATTTTATCATGTAATCGTAATTACTATATAGATAAGTAAATCATACCTGTACTGAAGTTTGTAATGACAAATGAGACTTGTTAGGTATAATTCATGATGTTATTTGCAATAGTTAATTATGATTCGTTCGGTTGTTGCAAGCAGAGTGTGTCAGATATCATCGTCTAGTAACGCCACTGCCATTGTATATAAAAATGCTCGACAGGCAGTTCTCCGTTCTTGTACCTTCTTCGTTTCACATTCTCTTCTCCACACTATATCCCATTTATTTGAGGTCGGCTGCTCGGATCCGCTTTCTCCATTTGTCCCGATCGAAGCAATCTTCTGGAGTAAGCTCCAGGTGTGTGCAAGAAGTGCAAGTGAGATTTAACTCACTTTCACATGTATTGCACTAGAAAAAGTGTCATATCTAATAAAATTATGCAACTTAAAAAAAAGAAAGTAGGAATAAGTTTCCACCGGTTATTAGGGTTATTAACTTACCCCATTACAGTATGTTTGCAGTGAGTATAGCTTCGTGTGTTTATTAGGTACAGCCAGTGTCGTATATAGAGGGGGCGAGCCACCCCCCCAATTAAAACAATTGTATAATATGTATAAACGTTGTTTTAAAACATTTAGAAAGACACCCACTTAGCCCATTTAAAAAAAAATTACCTGCGGCGCCATTCTTTCTTTTTTTGTACACCACAACTACAATATTTATCTTTACATTCTTTACTTCAAAATTTCAACACCATAACACGACCTTTTTCACTTACCTTCACGAAAAATTTTCCCTGCGGCGCTATTATTTAGATTTTATAGCTAGGTTTAGTTTTCATTCCCCCCCTCCCCAAAATCAAATACAAACCCTCCCCCCCCCCGAAATGAAAACCTATATACGCCACTGGGTACAGCCTCTATATAATCAGCGTATTACCAGATAGATAAGAAGGCCATGCTACTTCTCATAATGATAATATCATTCATTACCCTCCTACCATCAAATTATCTCCTTCAGTCAGTAATCTTAACTCTGCTTTGTAATCAGACCAGACAGATATCTAACCACTAGTCATCAACAGGTTGAAAATATACGTGTTTCACCGACCTACAGTACATAGAGGTCCAATTCTGTAACTCTGCAAACTAAAATAAGAAATACTGCATAGGGGGCATCATCAAAATCAATGGCTTAGTGTGTGCTTCAGGAAAAAAAAAACAGCTTCAGGAGCAAGCTTACTTACTTTACTTTTCGTATGGCGATTGGGCAAGATTCTTCACCGATTGTGCCTGCGTCATTGTCCTCTCTACAATCTCAGGTCCAGCCGCTGCAGCCAGTCCGCAACATCCTGTCCCGCTCCATGGAGGCTGGTTGGGTCTCTCAAGAATCTTCGCAATGGACACTCCTCGACGATGTGGCGGATCGTTTGATGTTCCGCGCCACAATCACACTGCGGAGACTCCCTCTTTCCCCATTTCCACAGGAGATAGTTACAGCAGCCCAGGTCAGTTCAGAGCAAGCTGAAAACTGCTCACATACAAAGCAGCTTCCCTCACCCTTGAGATAGAAAACTGTTAAACGACGCTTCTTCTTCGTCAGCCTACTCCCGTCCACTCCTGGACGAAGGCCTCCTCCATCTGCTTCCACACCGCTCTATCGTAGGCTCTCTGGATCCAATCTAAACGACACACTATAAATCCATCATCATACTCGTATATGTTTCATATACTTACTTACAACTTACACAGTTTCAAAACAAACGTAAAAATCTGTTATTGTTTTGCTTACAATTTCTTTTACCCACGTCATGTTTTCTTATTACGCAACTGGCAACTTTTTTCTACAATTTCCTGTCATAAAGTGGGCAGAGTAGATAGAATATTAATACATATAAGTCAGTGCATGTAGACAGAATGTTTACAATCTCACATTGTTTCACATACTCCGCCTATGACTTTGCAGTTTTGGTGCCAACTTTGAATGACGACTGATGTCTGTCATGAGACGAGTCCCTTTAAAAAATGTCCACGATCTAAAATTCTCTCCCGTCTTTTTTCAACTTTATCTGTAACTAACTAATCTTTTTGAATTAATTTTCAAGGGTTCAATCCCCGACTTACTCCACTTCACAACACTTATATTTGTATTTGGGTTTATCTCATTCATTCATTTTATATATTTTTTTGTAATGCTGTAATCTATAAACTAATTACATTTGCTCTCATCTAAGCGTTTACTATTCTCACTTAGTCGCTTAACTAGGGAAGGGGGGAGGGGGGTTTGGGGGCGAGGAGGGCAGTCCGCCCCGGGCAGGGCGCAATTCAGGGGGCGGCAAAATAAAACTCTGAATGAATCTACTACAAATAGGCGAAAGCCAAATGACCGACATGGACAAACGGCCGAAAAGCGAATACTGCTTACTTCACGGTGTCGGCCATATGTCTTTTCGGCCATTTGTATTTCGGCCTTTCGTGTTTCGGCCATTTGTACCATGCGGCCAATTGGTCGTGTCGGCTATTTGTCTCTGTCCATGCGAAGCCAGCGATAGTATACAAGCCTCGAATTCCATCACCACCATGATTGGTGACGTCACCTTGTATCGGTGACAAACACTTGAACTACGGAATATTTTTTCCCATACATTTTCATGGTGGGATCATCGTCAAATGTCAGTTGGGCATGGCCTCTATGAACAATATGGCGTCGGCCTCGGTCCATGTCAGCCGAATGGCATTCGGCGGTTTGTCTTGACTTCAAGTCTCTTTTATAGACGTGTTGTAGTGTTATCGCACCCACTTCCTATCCACAACATAACACAGAAAGATAATAACATTATGAATGAGTGTAGTTAGTAGTACATAATATCGTTAGAACAATCTACGTCAAGACTTATCAGTAATTATACAAATATAAACATCAATAATGATGACGCAAAATAATCATCAAATATGAAATCAGTTATTAATATTACAAGTTGTAATTACAATGTTTTGTAATAATTTGTTAATGACTGTTTTTTACAAGAATATTATAAGTTAACAATATTTACAAATTCGTATCTGATTATTATTTTGTTTTTACCAAAACTTTTTAGAATCAATAACAGGAGTTAGGTCATTTAGTTCATGATGATCTTAGTATGCAACCACACCACTCATTCATTCTAGTCTCCCAACTATGACGTCACGGTCATTTTCCGCGACATTAAGGTTCAAAATCGCATGAAAAAATGTTAAAAATAGCGTTTTATTTTTTACTTTTTGGGGTTAATTTCCATCCATTCAAAACAAAAACCTTTTACGGTTATTCACTAGATTTTATTGCATTTTACCAAAAATTTACGAAAAATATCTCCGCGACTTTCGGGAAACAAGCTTCTGTCTTTCGGAAGAAGGATAGCCATTCCCTATATAAAGATTCAATGTATCTACTCTATTTTTTATCCAAAGCATATTTAGGAACGGTTCTCGAGATGTAAGGTCTCCCGTTTTTTGAATTTTTCAAAAAGTTAATATACCTAATTTTAATGGAATTTACAAGGTCGCCTGTAAGATATTGCTTTTGCAATAAGTCCGCCCTTTAGCACTATATCTTGTTATGTAACTCTTGATGTTTTTTTGGTAATGAATATTTATTTATTTATTAAATTTGTTGTTTCAGTGAATCCTGATCGAGGACCTTCACCGTAGCTCTTGTACCTGATAGCATGGCTACTACTGAAAAGGCTTTTCCAGCTCAAAGTACAGGTAACACTAATCTTCTATACTTCTCTTTTCTTCGTGCCATATCTGGCCCTGATCCCCCCGACGTTGGCGATCACAATAGGGTCCTTGCGTGATTTTTTCCCCCTTTAGTATTCGGTACATTAACTATAAATTGAGGTTTTCCGAAAATTTGAGATTTTAATTTTATTTTATTAATCTTTAGAGGGCATACAGTTGTTATTGGTTGACGCCACGGTCCCGTTAACCAAAGATAGATTCCTTTGAAACCCTGTGAAAGCATCTGTGTATCTTCGCAAGAGACACCTGTCACCCGCAGCTTCCAGAACCTCTGGCCACTCCAACCACAGTCTCTCCTCGCACACCTTCATCACCTGCTTCTGGCAGCGATTTCTGGGGGGGGGGACACCGGTCTTCTGTCTGCACCCTCGGCTTCCAGAGCTTTTAACGGAAGCCGCTCCTTTGGCATCCGAATGACATGTCCGAGCCATCTCAGCTGAGACCTCTCTATGAAGAGTAGTGTGGGTTCCACCTCGAGAGCCTCTCGAACATACTCGTTCTTTCTACAAACGTCTCCTGATACTAAAAAAGGGTAGAGCATAATATGAGCTCGCCAATGATAGAGTTGCTGTGTTATCTGCTGCAGTACATCGAGTAGTTCAATAACCTTGCACTCGTTCTGAAGCAGAATGTATTTTTATATCTCTAAAAATAAGAAAAGAAGGAAACTGATTGTTTAGTGTGCCAAGCCAATATTAGTTCTACAGCTGTTCTATTCCAGTTAGCTCTTCTCCCTTATGCTACTTAATTACCAGAGCTGGGCAGAAGAGCGTTAATCCGTTAATCGTTAATTAACGAAGTTAACAGTCTGGTTAACGATTTAACGCTTTTCTCACCTCCAAAAATTGTTAACGGATTATTTGACTTCCGTTTCATTTTACTTCCGTTAATTAGGTCCGTTAATATTTGATTGTTTTGCATAGACATCATCCACTGGCGGCACTGGCATTAGATAATCCAAGGGTTGTATGTGGGTTAGGAGTTGGAAAAGAAATTTCACTTTGTTGGGATACATCGCAATAGTGTAAATGTGATATAGTAGTTGTACTAATGTAGTTCTATTTCATGCCATTTAACCGCGATTTTTTACATTAACGCTTTAACGGATTAACGTTAACTTCCGTTACATTTTTCAAAATGTAACGCTTTAACGATTAACGAAGTTAACTTTTTAGTTAACGGATTATCGATTAACGAAGTTAACTTTTTGATTCACGGTGCCCACCTCTGTTAATTACATATCTTAGTTACCTACGTGTTCTGTTAATTATCTTGTTCCCGTAGAGTGTAGACAGACATGGACGATATAGAAATGTATTGGAGAAATCCACATCGAATAGCCCGCAGGAACATTGCCTGCTATTCTGCAACGGTCATTTCCCGCGGCATTAAGGGTCAAAACAGCGTTTTTTTTCCATTTTTTGGGGTTAATTCTGGGTCTATCAAAAAACTTTTACGGTTGTTCCGTAAATTTTTTGGGACGTTTTATCATTTAGTATGAAAAATATATACCTATTCATAACTTAAGGGGGGGGGCTGCCTCCCCCTGCCCCCCCCCCAGATGAAACCCTTCAGTATTGTGGACTACGTGATAATTTCAAGGGAATATTAAATGTTTGACTACTCATATTGTGTATGCATTACGAAAACAAAACAACAACAATATTGTAGTTCTATTTTTGAACCAGACACGAGGATTGGTCGATTCACTATTACTTTACTTTACCATACAAATGATCGCGTGATGATCCAATTTTGAATGTCGTTCCGAAACAACAGCTGTTTAAAAAAATGTAGACGCCTTTCATTATTTTTATAATTTTCCGGTCGTTCAAGTCTTCTTCTTCGTCCTCACCCATACCTTGCGTTTCGTAATGAACCAATGATTTTTTTTAAAGGATCTGGGCTTGCGTAGACAAACCCAAATACTTTCCTGCACACCTTGCACCAGACTAAAAGCCTGTATCGCAAAGTGTGGAATACATCGCCAGCGCCAGGGTTTGAACCTGGCACCTCCCGCTCGAGAGACTGCCGCCTCAACCAACTGCGCCAACCATGTACCAACCACTCTCTGTCTGTCCAATTTGATCGTTCAGATCAAATCCATATGACTTTCGGGAAACGAGTTGCTATCTGTCGGGAAAAAGATCAGAGGTGTTTTTCACATTTTTTTTGAGAAATCTATACAAGATATAAAAATCTTCTACGGTCATTTCCTAGAAATATATGGATCCTATTTTTTCCAAAGCTTTCTGGTACCTAATAGAATGGATAATTTTGCGTAGATCCATATGTTTATCTTATACCTACTTGTTAACCTTCTCAGCTATGCTGCTTTGTAATTGCTAACTGAGTATGTTTCATTTTAACCCATTGTTTTATGTAGGCATACACAGTTAGGTTAGGTTAGTTATTTAGTTATGTCTTTTACGATCGATTTTCAGGCGTAGAAGGAATGAAATGGTACGCCTTTGTACCATTTAGCGCGGCGGATGACGTCAATGGTACCTACCTTGAAATGCCAGATCATATTTCTGGACGGCGGAGTAAACAATTATTTAACTTAATGTAGCAATGAAATAGGAAAGTTAAGTAATTGACGTTATTAAGTATGCTTAGAGTTTAAGCAAAGCAATATTCATTAGTGGTGACCAAATTACGGATTTTTTTCTTGCAAAGTTTGTAACATGACTTAGTTAACCCTGGGTGTCTGTCTTCAGGGGGAAAAAGATGGCGGCGACCCACCACTTAGCAGGCCTCCAACATTTCATGAGTTTTTATACATTGCCGTTACGTAGGTCCACCGCATCAGAGAAATAATCCTATTCTTACTACATCAATATCTGTTTATCTTCCCTCCGCATACCGCTAAATATATATCCATATGTATCTCAATCCCAATATTATTTATTTATATATCTATTGAAATTAATTCAGATTTACTTTCTCTATTTATTCACACTTGCATATTACTCTTGTATCTATTAGTGTTCAGATTCGTATTTTTTTAGTTCATGCATACTTGCAGGTTTTCTTCTTTGTTTTTCTTTTTTTTGATTTTTTGTGTTTGTTATATTGTAGGTAAAATATGGAATCTTTGTTGGTCTGTTTATAAGTGATATGTTAATTTATGTTATTTGTTGTTATGACTGTTTGATTCCGTTAAGAAAATAAAATAAAATAAAATAAAATAAAAATACCCTGCCCCGCCGGCCCTACACAAATATGAGCCAAACTCACCTTTATTTTTACGAGTGGGTAGTCATTGAGTATTTCTTTGAAAAAAATAAATAATATGAGGTATTTTTAACCATGTTTTTTTCTATAATCTATACAAGATATGAAAGATCTCTTACGGCAAAGCACTAGATTAAGGTTTAATGTATATGCCTTATTTTTGTTTAAAAGCATCATTTTTTTTTTGTTTTTATAAATTAATCTGGGTTTATCGAAATAAACCCAAATACATCTTTGTACACTTCACAGAAAGCTTAAAAGCTTGTGTTGTGTAGTGGAGTTAGTTGGGTATTGAACCTGCGCTCACTGGTTTTACAGTTGAGCGCGTTACCAACCAGGCTACCGACCACCTCGAAATATATCTAGTGAATTGGAATTGTTGAGATTTTTGTTCTGAAAAATACCCTTTTGGCGACAGCCGTCACCTTAATTATTGCCCGACTGCATCTAAATGTTTGATTTATGCAGAGGGAGTGACGTCACGTCCAACTTGCGTCCAACACAGGGAATTATAGACAATACAATAGTTTTTAATTACAATGACTTGTTCATTAAGAGTATGCATACCGACATTTCAAAAATTTCTACAAACGCGAGACCTTATATCTCGACGACCGTTACTAAATATGCTTTGGAACAAAATAGGGTAGATGCATTGAACATTTATCTAGGGAATAACCGTAAAAGATTTTTTATATCCTGTATAGATTTCTCAATTTTTTTTTTTGAAAAACACTTCTGATATTTTTTCCGAAAGACGGAAACTCGTTTCCCGAAAGTCGCGGAGTAAAAATTTTTTTTGTACTGATAATATGCATTAAAATCTACGGAATAACCGTAAAAGTTTTTTGATAGGCGCAAAATTAACCCCAAAAAATGGAAAAAACACTATTTTTACCATTTTATCATGCGATTGTTCACGCGATTTTGAACTTTAATGCCGTGGGAAATGACTGTGACGTCATTCTTGGTGCCAAGCCCTTAATGCCAGAATTAATCGACTGCACTGTATAATATTATATTTACATTTGCATTCAATAGGGTAGGGACAAATTATTCACTAGGGAAGTTATTGCAATTGACAGTACTTATACCGAATATAAATAAGTACTTACTTGATATTAATTTATTTATTTAATCTTTAAGTGAACAACAAATAAATATAAATATAAAAAATGGACATAGTACAGATTATAAATCGTTGTTCACTAGGGTGAACTTATCGCAGAACTGCGATTTCTTCCAGTTAACCTCAGGGGAAAAAAAAGAAATTTAACAAAAATGTGTGAAGTAGAGATTAAATATAAGTACATACATATGTGAGGAAAAAATAAAAACAGAATAAAAATAAGAAACAGAATGCATACATACATAAAAACATATATACTTAGTTGAATCAACAATTTAGTCCTAAGGTTCAGATCCTGCATTTGACACCAACATTCGATTTCTCACCGCTCTCTTAAAGGAGTAAAAATATATTATAAAAGAGAATATTAAAAATAAATAAAACAAGATTTAATGACTTTACAATTCACATCCTAGAACTGCGTTTTTCGTGATCTTCCAAACGATACCAAACACGCCCTTCCGAGGCGCTTGCATTCCTTCATTCCAATGGCGCCTCCCACAAAGAATGGCCAAAATCAAAATATGTAAAAAGATGTGCGTTCTACTCGTGAAACACTTTCGGGAGATACCAAACACGGTGGGATGCGGTGACTGGATCCTCTCGATTGCTCGGTGTCTTCCAAGGGTTGAGCTGGACATAATCTTACTTACGACCTGGATTTCTTTTTCTACGCCTTTTTATATGACACCACACATGTCCCTACGCGATCCTTGGGCCCCCCTGAAACCCCATACATTTTTTTTTGTCTCCGGAGAAGACTGATCCATTTTTGCACAGAATCGTATTTTCATCACGTACGTTTGCAAAGTTTCAGCTCTCTAAGTAGTCAGGAAGTGATTGAAAAATCGACTAAAAAAATGCGCACCGACAAAAAACAAAAAAAATGTAGCAAAAACATCACAATAATGAAGCTATGTAAATAAAATCTAGTAAAATGATTGGTTTTACGAAGTCATTCTAGAAATATATGAAGCGAAGACGCATGAAGGATTTTCCGATGGTATTCAGATATTTTCTATTATCTTTATTATACCTAATACTAATCCGTTTTTATAATCTGACTAGTGGGTACCTGCCCGTGAAAATCCACGGAGGCTTGGATAAAACCCTCTCACTACCAGAATATAATAGAGGGGTTATAGAATTTTTTTGACTATGGATTTAATATCTATATATTTTTATATGAATTTAGAAAAAAAAATGCGTTTTTCCGTTTAGGACTTTGCCCCATGACCTCCACGGAGGACACTGGTGGTTATTTACTGGTAAAACATATTTAGTCATAGACAAAATAAACATTCTATAATAAGTTTACCGTATTATACCGTAAGTATACCGTAAGTATGAGAATTTGCTTCAAATGGATTTTATTTATTTTTGCGTCTTGTCCTCCAGGAAGGACAGTGGTAGAGAGAGGGTATATGTTTTTGTGTAACCACTATTACTTCTCCACCCTTCAGAGTTCCTCGAGTAAACACAGGAAGATCACAAGGCTCCGTTTTTCCCCGTCTCTCCAATATCGTCATGAAAGCCATTAAACCAGATTTATTTTGTCGACTTTTTTAGTTGGTACCCACCCCTGAAAGCCACAAAACTCCTCTTACATGTCTGTCTACATACATAAGCACTTTACACACATATAGATGGTGGGTACTTTAAATAGTTCGATTTGCAATCTTTACGTGTATAGGTACGTACCATATAGTATGTATGAGATATCGATTTTCATTTTCTGTCACGTTGTATAAAATGGCACATACTTACTTGATTATTTCCACGAAAGAAATATTTCAAAACTATTTTCATTCATAATTTCATTAGTAGAGATCTACACTTCTAAATTTCAAATTTTCATTCATAAAAAGTGAGACTTCGACGAAATTTTTAGCCATCTATGAAGGCGTCGCTGCTTTTTTACATACATATTCATAGAACTTTCAAAATTTTCCAATGGGCCATCGTTACAAACATACATGACTTGTCTTTTACCAGTATTATGTAATGGAATACTAATCCGATATCATAATCTGATGCGTAATTCATATTGCTTGCATGCTGATGTAACTTTAATTGAAATGCAATCAGCCATATTTCAATAAAATGCATTTTATAATACATATTAAACATTTATTATTAGAAATATTTTATGAGCATTAAGGTGTCACACCTTCTTCACTTAAACCAATATTAAACGGTTCACTTTTACGGAATAATTCCCTGATCAAAAGTGAAATGTCTAATAGTCCGAGAGCCCGCTGCTTAATTTATGACGTATCTGTTTTTTGATCGAAATGTGGTATAAACGATAGCTTACCAATAGGGTATTACATCGCACTAGGGTTGCCTATCAAAATCTTGCCGCAACCCCCCCTGCCCCCCCTGAAAAGGTCCCTCTTCGCGGTTTTTCGCATTTTATAGGAATATGGTAAGAGATAGGAGAAAGTAGTCAATGACAAAAATAATCCTTGCTAAATTCTCTACAAAAAATGTTAAGCCAATTTTTTTATAGGACTAGTAGTTTACCCGTAATGGCCGGTCAAAAAACAGGATATTTTTTGAAAAAATAAAAAAAAAAGTTTGATTTTTTTTCTTTCACATTCTTCCACCCATTACTACTAACATTTTATGGAAAAACAATTTTGGCCTGCGGCGCTATATCACTGGTTATTTTATGAAAAACTAAATTTTAAGAATTTTCGTCACCGAGTTTTATTGTAATAACTCCGAAATTATTAGATGTATGAACATAAGTTATAGCTCGTTTTGTAGCTAAGACTACGGTAATTAATTCGTTCCGTGACTATTTTCCTGTAGCTCTTGTCAATGTTCAACCAATTTAATTTAAATACATTTTTTTTGTATTTTTAATGAATTTCGGTTTTGGGCCGGCTATTGCGGGTAAACTGCTAGTTCTACGAAAAAATTGACTTAATATTTTTTGTAGAGAATTTAGCAAGGATTATTTTTGTCATTGACTACTTTCTTCTATCTCTTACCATATTCTTTTAAAATGAGAAAAACCGCGAAGAGGGACCTTTTCGGGGGGGGCAGGGGGGGTTGCGGCAAGATTTTGATAGGCAACCCTAGTGCGATGTAATACCCTATTGGTAAGCTATAATTTATACCACATTTCGATCAAAAAACAGATACGTCATAAATTAAGCAGCGGGCTCTTGGACTATAAACACAGAAGTGACGCGATCACCATACGAATTGTCGTACATGTATTTGGTTTGCGGTAAGTTCGTCTAAAATCAATTCGTCTAAAATCAATTGGTCTAAAATCAACTCGTCTAAAATCAATTCGTCTAAAATCAATTGGTCTAAAGTCAATTCGTCTAAAATCAATTGGTCTAAAATCAATTCGTCTAAATTCAATTCGTCTAAAATCAATTCGTCTAAATTCAATTCGTCTAATGAATTTGGCCAAAATCAATTTACCTAACGATAAAATCGACGAATTGATTTTAGACTAATTGATTTTAGATCAATTCATTTTAGACGAACTTACCGGACACCCATATATTTAGGGATAGAGGAATTCCCTGGTTTAGAATATCGGTGATCCATGCAAAAGTGAAGGGTGTAATATCAGCTTCAGGGATGTTGTTGAATCCGTAATACATTTTTTCCCTGAAAGTGGTAGTTATTTTTTTTGTGAAAACATAACGACGGTTGTACAATTTTTTTTAGGAAAAGTAAAACCAAATATGTATTAATAAAATAAAATATTGCCCAACCACGTGGTCTTTTAACGCTAATGTCGCCGCCGTACGCTTGCGAGCGTCCACAAGTTTTTTGTGTAGTATATGAATAAAAAGGCGCGTGTATGGAACGTTTGTCTTGGCTCGTGTACGTAACCGACCGTTGACGACTTTTTACTCATGAACACAACAAACTTATGGACGCGAGACAAGATGTTACCTTACCTACAAAATTTGGTACCGTCAAATGGGGTTGTTCTGCCTACTTTCAAATGAAAAAACAATAGGTGTTTTAAACCGATTTTCTATGGTTTGGGTTACTATGATTTTGATTAGAGTTAGCATGGATGGGTGTTCTTCCATGAAGCTCATCCATTCTTACAATTTAGACGCCAGTGTCTATAAAGGCGCCAATTCTTATCTCTTGAATTAAGATATTATTTACGATAGATATGTATTATTAAAATATGTTAAATTCCTAGAGGTGTTTCCTGTGTATATGACTCATCAATACACTTTAACTTAATTTTTTAAGTAGGACATATTATTTAAGTATTGCTAGATATCAAAATTAATTGGATTATGGCAACATTTTCTTGGAAACTTCATACATATAAACAAATTATAATATGGTGTGACAAAACTAATTATTACCTACAAGCTTTTATATTAAAACCCGTATTATTTATTGAGTTATGTACCGAATAAAATACTTATATACTTAATGTATTTAATGTATGCATACACGACAATTTTGTACTCGTCGATTTCTCGGAAAATTTGATTATTGTTTTTAGTGTTTTTTTTTTTCACAAATGTTTTGATAAGTTGTATTTATGTATCAACAGATATTATGATCGTTATGATATAACATCGTTAGGTCAGTGACAACGAGTATTTTTTGTAGGGTTTATCCAAGAAGCAAGAATAGCTGGTTGCCCAGGGTCCTAGGCTTTTTATTTAACAATGTTGAATGAGATTTTAAATAATGTACGCCAGTAAATTCGGCATTACTTTACTTGTGCTATGAAAATAGTCAGGTGTTTTTTTTTTGCTACTTTTTGTTTCTTGTTTTAAAGTCTCCCTAAACGGTTGATTTTACAGAAAAATCCGTAAAATTTAATATTACGTGATTTCTCTCTGCACCCGATTTACGGTTGATGCTGTTTTAATACTATAGCTCAAAATCAACTCTCTACCTTAGATGTTTGATTTTTAGGCTAAACACATTTTCTATCGATTACAAAGTGAATAATACCTAACTTCCAAGAAAAGTATAGAGGTTTGTAGAATGTTCTACGACCTTCTAGTATATTTAGAAAAATCTAGATGGATCTGGATTGAGTTAACTTTAACTGCACAGTGCTGAGTGAGAGCAACTGGTTAAACCAGAAGAAACTAATATGTAGTTGTTTATTTTGAGTAACTTCGTCTTACACTTGCATGCACTGGTATGTGTCATGTTCAATGTTCAAGTCACACATTTGATGGCCTGCAGCGCTGTCCAACTTATATTAACCCTAGGGCCATTTTTCCTTTGATGATGATGATGGATGATTTTTTTGCGCCGTTTAATGGCACTCCATCTCAAGGGCGCGTGAAGCTGGTCTTAAAACTCTTAGTTTTCAGCTTGCTCCTTAAGCTGGTGAGGGCTGTTTTTTTCGGAGTTCGTCCGACAGTCTTCTTCTTCTTCTTAATCTTAATGTAGGCCTGATGGCCTGTTATTTAGGAACGGTAAGCCTCCTGCAAGGTCGACTCCCAGCTGTTGATCCATCTCTTTGGTGGTCTGCCTGGGGGTCGCCTACTTTGGGGTTGGCCCTGGAGCACAATGTGAGGGAGCCTGGATGGATCCATTCTCTCCACATGCGCCTACCAATATCTCCTCCGTTGCCTCCCCCATCTGACGACATCCTCGACCTCGCACATCTCTCTGATTCTCGTATTTCTAATTCTGTCTCTGAGAGTCTTCCCTGCAATGTTCCTGAGGGTTTTCATCTCAGAGACTCTCAGCGCGTTCTTAGTTACCGCGGTGTCTGCCCTACACTCGATCCCGTATGTCGCAATGGGTCGTACACAAGTTTTATAAATTTTTACTTTACTGCTAGTCTTCAAGTCAGGGTTTTTCCATATTCATGTTTTTAAACACCCTGAGATTGCAGCAGCTTTGTTTATTTGGCCCACTACATCACATAACAGATCAGTTTGCTCACACAGTCTGTCCCAGGTAATTGGTCCCGCGACAGAGAAAGTTCTCTCGAAGGAACCGAACTTGTTTGCTGTGTTCCGCTCTCGGAGTTTGTTGATGGCTGTGCCCGCTGAGCACAATAGCCTTCTCGAGGAATTGTCCTGTAAGTATCTAACATTTCGGGGTCGCAAAAGGATAAGTCAGTTTATGGTAATTTCAAAGTAGTTTAATTAAATATGAAGAATAAATGAAATAAATATACTCATCGCCTTAAGCACAGTCAGAGCTTCTCAGCTCGGCAACGGGGAATAAGTTAGAAACTTCGCGCACAGAACACAGACTTGACCATGGCGCCAACAATCAGGAGTTTTCGAGTGGTGAACTTTCGTTTGCTTGTGAGCTTTGATAAAAAAATACATTAGTTGAATTGGAACACACACTAGAGATATCAATTTAAATATAGCACGAGAGTCGTAAAAGAAATCGTTGGTCCGATGCGGTCCGCGGGCTGCAATTGGACAGGGCTGTCCCAAATAACCAAAACACCATTGATTTCTCACCTCTCTCGTGAGCATTAAATATTATTGGTGAGTTCTGAGTATATATTTTTAAATATAATAAGCCAATAGGTGTAGATAGTGTCATGGGCGTCGCTAATGGGGGGGGGGGGGGCAGAAATTGGAATACGAGTAGGTATATATTTTTACACACTAAATGATAAAACCTTACAAAAAATTACATTACTAGGTACTACACATTAGTGTGAAAATTCATCAGCTTCATAAAAAAATTGCCTGAGGCGCAGGCTATTCTCTGTTACTTTTTTTTTAACATTTTCAAATAAAGAAGCCACATCACGACCTCCTTCACTATTTCTTCAAAAAAAAAAAATCGTCTGCGGCGCTATTAACGCATTTGTATGCTATACTTATCAATTTTTTTAAATTTTGTTCCCGCCCTAGCTCCGAGGCTGGCGACACCCATAGATAGAATATAGACATTTTATGTTATAGGTGTGTTATATGGTGATATCGTGATGACCTACTAAAGTTTAGTTTATTTTCACAAGGACGTACGCGAGTACCTAGAGGTAATTACTTTATTACGTACTTGCTTCAAACTTACTTGCTGCTATTCTTCTGTTGGGCATAGGCCTCTTCTAAACTCTTCTGTCTTGGGCTATCTGCTGCAATCTACGATCAGCAAATTGCATATTTTGCGGGCCGTAGCATAGAATAGTAGTATAATTGAGATGGGTAGATTAAGAGCCTTTTTTGTAGTGTGAGTAGACGCAAGTCTGGACACAAAGTTACGGTAATATTAGTGAGGGTTATTGTATTAGTCGAATTAGCTACCTATTAGTAGAATTAGTATTTAATTAGTTGAATTTACTGGATACTGGTTTTTCGTAGTAGTACGTATGGTTGGAACGCCTTGGTTTCGACCTTAAAAGTTCATATGGCATAACGTAAACAAAGTTCAATGCACAAACACAAATAGTGTGTTGTAATTGAAAACAAATGTAATTAAAAATATGTATAAACTAGAGGGTACCTACCCGTGAAAATCACGGAGGCTTGCTTAAATATGTTGTTGTCTAACCACCTATTACTATTCCACCCTTCAAAGTTCCTCGAGTAAACACAGGAAGATCACAAGACTCCGTCTTTTCCCCGTCTCTCTAATATCGTCATGAAAGTCGTAAGACCAGATTCATATTGTCGACTTTTTTAGTTGGTTGTTACCCACCCTTAAAAGCCACAAAACTCCTCTTACATGTCTATCTACATACATAGGTACTTTACACACATATGGATGGTGGGTACTTTAAATAGTTCAATTTGCAATCTTTTCGTGTATAGCTAGTAGGTACGTACCATATAGTATGTATGAGAATTCTATTTTCATTTTCTGTTACGTTGTATAAAATGGTACTTACTTGATTATTTCCACCAAAGAAATATTTCAAAACTATTTTCATTCATAATTTCATTAGTGTGTACGGTACCATTCAATATTTCAAATTTTTCATTTATAAAAGTTTAAAAAAGTGTGACTTCGACGAAAATGTCTAGCCACCAACGAAGGCGTCGCTGCTTTAAATTTACATACATATTCATCGAACTTGCAAAATTTTCCAATGGGCAAGCGTTACATACCTACATGACTTGGATAATACGAGTATTATGTAATGGAATATAAACATGTACACCATATTCAAGGTAATTAGTCATTATATACACGTGTATTTACAATGTATGTATCTATGTATTACTGTATGTGTCTATGTATTGGTGTGGAGGTGTGTCTCCATGATAGTGTTACGTAGGTACCCCATGATCAACTATTATTATTATACCTACTACGACTTACAGTAATCATTATACCGTGATATCGTTTATTATACCTACATCGATGTATTGAAACGTAGATATCAACTGAATAATTAATTATAGGTATAGTATAATGACAAGCAATAATGCAGTGTATGTATGTACCAACCTATGGTATTTATGGTAAGCCATTGTATATATCAACATACAGGCTATATTTTTATTATACGCGGAGGCATGACTTTGCCAACACACTTCTCGTATTATCAGCCAAAAGAGTCTACCTACATATTATCATTCATGATTCACATATAAACTCATCAGCCTAATACTGGGAAAAATTCACCTATCCAGATATCACGGATATCACAGGATTAGACTCAGATCAACATACATGCTATATTATATGATATAGACTGGGATGACGAAATAGTTTTATTGGGGGTCCGTTTAAAAAATATATGAGACTGTCGCAGTCCGTTTGGTAGTCGTTGTTAAGCAACCAAGGCCGAAGGCAGGAATTCAACTGGGAGGAGGAGGGGTAATTTTTGTTTGATTTTAATTAGCGCCGCAGGCAAAATTTTCTAATGGAACAATTGTGATTTAATGAATTTTCACAATAATTATTGAAAAAAGATGTGAATTATGAATTTTATCTACTGTTTTGTTTTAAGGTTCTAACAAAATATGCCGGGGGTCCGCCATTTGGTGGCTAGTGATATAAACTCAGATTCTTGTAAATTAAAAAGTTGGAAATGACATCCGAAAGGAAAATTTATATGGGACCGAATCTACTAGTCATTAATTTACGAGTGACAGATGTTTTAACTTTGATGTGCGACATCGCATTTAGTTGATGAGATCAAGATTAGAGATGTCAAAGTTTGCTATATTTAGACGTTAGATGTCTTCAGTTGCATCAGTCGTAGTAAATTAGTTTAAAATGCAGTAAAAATGGGTATTTTATCATGTTGATGACGAAATAAAGTCATTTGGAAAAATGCCAATGACGACGTTAACAAAAGTCTGCCAGAAATATGAATATTATCATGACATGACAATTTTCATTTTACTCAAATGTAAGAAAATATTATTTTTCTTCAGTTTCAATCGTTAAGATTGGTCTCCTTCACCACTCATCCCTGTCCTGTGCGGTTCTTTTTAACTCTTTATATATATGAGTCGAAGCCCATATCCTGGCACGGGTCGTCCAGGTATTCTTTCATTGGTCGTCCTCTGTAGTTTGTCCCCTCGTTCATTACTTCAATTAATTCAAATAGGTGACACTCTTGACGCACTATGTGGCCTATCCATCTGGCACGTCTCTCTAGCTATTGCATTGAGTAAGTGTCTTCCTCCTGTGATTTTGATGAGAACTTCTTCATTTGTTATATTGTGATCACACAGGGCTGAATGGTGAACGTTTCTCGAGAGTAAAGTGATCATCTAAACCAACCGATAGCTGGTCGTAAGTCCAGCATGCCCATCTTTGAACTGTTCCTTAGTTGAGAGACACATAATTGTTAAAATGATAACTACGTTGTAGATTAAACCCCGTCATATTCAGTAAAAAATCTCGTTTTTCTACAGCCATAAGGCGTCTAAAAGACTCCAGTACAATCTTCAGTAGGTAACTGGTTTATCTGTAAGTATAAAACAATTGTTCTATTAATAGATATAATAAGAAGCAAATATTGCTTGTTTATGCAAAAATCTGGAACTGTGACTATAGTGTGTATATAGGTATTTCCATTACAGACAAGAGAGCCAAAGATTTTTCCTAAAACAATTATAATTTTGTATTGATACGTAAAATTTGGATAATCCCTAAAATAATTAAATTACCTAGTTCCTATAGTTAGAATAAGTTTGGTTTTACCTTTTAGGTAAGATTGAAATGTTTTCGGAATCTTCAGAATTTTACTGTGATGTGAAATATTGAATATATGAATTCTTATTGCTTATGACTCTTATGATGGCATTAGTAGGTACGAGTACACTGGATTGTAGTAATATCATGATTAAGGGCTTGGCACCAAGAATGACGTGACAGTCATTTCCCACGGCATTAAGATTCAAAATCGCGTGAACAATCGCATGATAAAATGGTAAAAATAGCTTTTTTTACATTTTTGGGGTTAATTTTGAGTTTATCAAAAAACTTTTACGGTTATTCCCTAGATTTTAATGCATATTATCAGTACAAAAATAAAATTTTACTCCGCCACTTTCGGGAAACGAGCTTCCGTCTTTCGGAAAAAAGATCAGAGGTGTTTTTCACATTATTTTAGAGAAATCTATTCAATATATAAAAAATCTTTTACGGCTATTCCCTAGGTAAAGTTTCAATGCATCTACATTATTTTGTTCCAAAGCATATTGAGTAACGGCTGTCGAGATAGAAGGTCTCCCGTTTTTAGAAATTTTTGAAATGTCGGTATGCATACTCTTAATATGATTTCTTATTGCTTATGAGTCTTATGACATTAGTAGGTACGAGTACACTGGATCGTAGTAATGTAATGGCCAATATAATTATTCTAGTTATTGAAAATTCACTGACGCACCGGTTTTAATATTCCTTGACCAATATCTAGAAATCGTCATTACGAAACCTTCATGTAATATAAATGGATGTAGTATGTATGTTTGTTCCACCATAGCTCTGGAACACCTGGAGCAATTTCGACCAAACTTAATATACAAATACCTGGCTATCTGGAAACGAATACGGTGGGGTAGAAACTTCTGGAAATGCGAAAACTTCTGAGAAATTTTGCTGATGAGGGGATCTAAGGGTTGTGTGGAGTCATGTGTGGTATCGTATCAAAGGGCGTTAGAAATCAGATCGTAAGTCATATTTTGTTTAGGAGATTTTATGTACTTTTGATTTGCACATTTGCAACGCAATTTTTTGCATATTTTGCCATGTTCTGTCACGAAATTTCGTGGGCAAACTTCTGATTTGGATTAAGCACCCCAAAAAACATGTAGCATGAAAGAAATCCAGACTATAACCCCACAATTTAGATATTATCATATTATTATATTAATATCTTATTTATTATCCGGTCACGATTTTTATACTAGGTAGGTGTTTACAGGTATATGTGATCGTGACCGGACAAAAACCCATAAGAATATTGCTCAACATGAATAAATCCCAAAATAGATAAAACCCCTTTAGAAATAAGCTCAAGCGACAAAAGCTTAAATCTAGTTGGATTTTGAAAATAAAATTAATTGAATCTATTACTATACGATTTCTTTCAGAGTGTTAGAAACTACCATAGATTAGGAAATAAACAAATAAATAAGCGGAACTAAAATGAGGTAGACAATAAAATAGTCAACATTTTATGAATAATTCATCTACTGGAATCCAACTAGAAAGTTTTTCCGTTGAGGATATTTCTGAAGGGCTTTTGACTTTTTTGGGATTTAGTCATGTTGAGTAATATTTTTGTAGGTTTTTCTCCGGGAACCATATATGATATACCGATACTTAGCGACTGTCAATCATTCATCATATTATATATTATATGTATGTGAATAATCTTGTAACTACTGCGTTATATGTATAGTTGATACAATATATGTGTTATACTTGAATGTTTGTGTCTAGGAATTTGACTAGAAGGTCGCCATGTGCGCTTGCGGTACTGTGATGTATAAAATCTCTATATATAAAAGGAAGTGACTGACTGACTGATTAACACACTCAGTAACTCACTCATCAACACTAATCGTAGAAAAGTGAAATTTAGATGACATACTCGTATTATAGGCGCACATAACCAAAATATTTTTGGAAATTCTATATAAAAAATAGTTTTTTCAGAGCCGTGGTCGTCAAACGGCAGCCCTATGCGGATATTTGTGCGGCCCGCGACTTAGCGAGCTATTTTTCAGACTAAATGATAACACCTCACAAAAAATATACTATATATTACTACCACGTGTTTTTTCACCGTATCCAAACTTAAAAAAAAAAAAAAAATTCGGATTAATGATAGATACTTATTTACTTTATTTTTCTACATTAGATAGTTAGATGTATCCTTAATAAGAAAATTATGAATATTTATTTTTGTTTTAGTCTTTAATTGACATTTTACAGCTTGGTTGCTAGTCATCAATTACCAAACGGACCGTTACAGTCTTATAACGTTCCAAAACGGACCCCCAAATGAAACTAGTTGGTGATGTCTGGATTGAACTAAATGTAATAATAATAAATTTATTTGCATACGGTCTCCTTAATCATAGATTTCTTGTAGATCTCGACGTTGGATATAGCATGATAAATTCTTGGATCATGATTCACAATACTATTATCTAGTAATGTTATTCAGTAAGTTGTCTATTGTATTGTGTTGCTCTGTTTGTCAACCGGATGTTGTATACTTATTCTCAATCATGGGAGTCGTCAGGGGCAGTAGGGGGGGTGGGGGGCAGCTGCCCCCTAGCGGTGCGTTCCAAAAAGCTCTGACAGTTTCATACAATTTTTCGTTGAATTAGGTTATGATTTATTTTATTTAAATTTTCTTAAATTTTAATGCTAATTTATGTTCCCCTTATAAAATAATGATATTGTGCCACACTTTTAGGTGAAATTACAAAGTAAAACACACCGATATTTGACTATAAAGTTGCGCGTTTATATAGAAAATCGCTGTCAAACTTGACAGTTGGAACGCAAATCGTTTTTGACGTCACACTTTACACACGTATTGGAATGGTATTTACTTCTTCATTCTGACGAAAATGCTTAGGTGGACTGGTGGTGTTACGAAGCTGGACAGGGTGAAAAATTTCCATGTCCGTGGCAGTTTCAAAGTCGCTCCCATCGGAGAAAAGGTGGCCGAAAATCGATTACGATGGTACGGAGTTACGGACACGTTATGAGACTGCCACAGGACAACATGATCAAAAGGATAATGGACATTGAAGTAGGACCCAGAAGACCGGGCAGACCCCTGACCACATGGATGTCCACAATCGCGAGAGACTTAAAAGAGGCGAAGCTTCGTGCGGAGGATGCGGGGGACAGAAGGACTTGGAGGATGAGGACTAGGAGGGCCGACCCCAAGTAAATGGGACAAAGGCGAGGGCAAAGAAGAAGAAGAAGATTTACTTCTTCATTCTAAATTATAAAACCTCACAAAAAATCACATTACCGCACGTTTTACCATCATATGAAATTTTTTATACAATTGCTATGAATATCCATTAAAATACAATCGTTTCACAAAAAAATTGTCTGTGGCGCTAATTACCTATTCTCGTGTTTCACGAAATTTCACGAAAAATAAACTAGATTTAAACCATGGCCTTTCGAAATGGATGAAAAAATTTAGCCTGCGGCGCCTTTTTTTTACTACGTTTTTCATAGGAAAACCAACCATAACTACCTTCTGCACTCTGTCTCACGAAAGAAAAATCGCCTGCAGCGCTATATACGCGTTTTTTTGCTATATATTGAAGTTTTGAATTTTGGTTGCTCCTCCCTAGCTCTGAAGCTGGCCACGCCCATGTTCTCGATATTCGATTACGATCGATTACTGATTAGTAATATAGGTATAGATGTCGCTCGAGTTTAAGAACCTTTTTTGTAGTGTTCGTGAAAGGACGGATATACCTGCCTAACGCATCTGTGTGCATTCTTGTTCATTGTGCGCTCACTAATACTACTATAACTGCGTGTACGGACTTGCGTGTAGTTGCCCTGTCTCACACTACAAAAAAGGCTCTTAATCTCCTGCCATTGTTATACCTAACCTACGACTCAAATATAATAATTTTTGTAATTATACAATGACTTCCTTTGCACGCCACAGTGTTAAAAATCAAATGTATTACGTGGGTTTTTTTCCACTATTATATATTTGCATACCAGTATTATTAATTTGTAATACAAAAACACTGTTAATTATTGTGTTGTGACAATATTTAGTTACAAAATCCTACACAGTTTTTCACGTGAATTCACATGAATAACAGTTTGTAAAAACATATTTTGCATAATTCCGTGCAATTATGTAAATCTAGGAATGACAAAATGATAAAAATAAATAGTTTGACGTAGGTTGCCTACAGAATATTTCGTGACCGGACAAAAACCCATAAGACTATTGCTCAACATTAATAAATACCAAAAAATATAAAAGCCCTTTAGAAATATGCCCAAGGGACAAAAAACAAATCTAATTAGGGTTTGAAAATATTTTTTTTTATGTAAGTATGTTTAATTTAAGTTGAGATATATAATTTTTTTTTATGTAAGACTACATCATCAACCCATCTTTTTTGGGGTAGTCCTACAGGTCTTCTGTTCTCCCATGGTCGCCATGTTAGGATTCTGGGTGTCCATCTATCATTTCCCTGTCTCGCAACGCGGCCTGCCCATTGCCATTTTAACTAAGCGATAAATATTTTTTTTTATAAAAAGGATCTGGGCTTGCATACACAAACCCAAATACTTTCCTGCACACTTTGCACTACGGTAAAAGCCTGTATCGCAAAGTGTGAAATACATCGCTAGAGCCGGGGTTTGAACCTGACACCTCCCGCTTGAGATACTGCCGCCTCAACCAACTGCGACAACCATGTACTCAATTAGCTCATTAGTTAACAGAATCATTTTCTATCAAATATTTAATGCTGTATTTTTTCATTTTGTTCCAGGATGGTTATCATGCAGTACAGTATTGTATATAATGGTGATTTTGGGCTTCATGCTCAACTATGCCCTGAGAGTGAACCTCACAATTGCAATTGTGGCAATGGTCCAACCCAGTGCGTCAGAACTGAACGCAACACTCAAAGGACTCAATGGCACTTTGGTGAGTAAATGGAATAATCATTCAATAAATAACGAAGCCTGAAAATGACTAAAAAAACACTGGAACCTCTTCTAATCTCTTTAATTCGTTCCAGAATCGATAGATTTTTTTCCAAACTGTGGCATTTTTGACGATTCATAACTTTTTTAATAATAATATTATGAAAAAGTTATAGGAAATTTAATATTCTATGATTCTTACTTAATCTTTTGTCTCAGGGTTCCCCCTTTAATTTTGTTAGGAACTTCTTCATTCGTTATGTGATCTTCTTCTTCCTCTTGTATTAGGTCGGGTGACCTGTTTGTGACGGCGGGGTGTCCAGGGATGAGGAGGTCCAGCTGTCCTTCCATCTCTTGGGTGGCCTTCCGGGTAATCTTCTACCAGTGGGGTTTTCCGTCTTGACTACCTTTGCCAATCTGGTGTCATCCATTCGGTCAACATGGTCCCTCCAGAAGCGTCTTCTACTTCTCCCCCACCTTACTATATCTTCGACATCGCAGTCAGATCGTATAGTCTCATTTCTGATTCTATTTCTAAGTGTGCCGCCCGCGATGGATCGTAGGGTTTTCATTTCGGCTACTCTGAGAAGACTTTTTGTCCGGTTGGTATCGGCTCTCACTTCTTTCCCATATTGTTATGTGATCCCTCCAAGAAATTCCTAAAATAAGTTGCTATCTATAAAATATGTATAATAACTAATAGGTAACTTACCTTTTCGCACCATTCATATACTTAATGATATTCATATAAACAATGATTACAATATTATTTTTTGCGGCTTACCGAATAATGCATCGATATTATGATACCAATGGATCAACTGTATGTAATATAATGATCTGTCATACTTTCAGTTGTATTCAATATTGATTGAGATTGATGACCGAATATTAGTGAAAGGTGATTAATATGAAATATATTTATTATCATTTTTTTATCGATAGAAGTAAGTATATGAAATTGATCTCGTATTAATCTATGTGTTAGTGTTGCTAGGGTAAAAAGTTATTGTAATTATTGTTCGAAGTAAAATGCATTTTTTTTAATGTTTTAATCGCACACAAATATTTTAGTCCGTAAATTCATTTATTCGTATCACGTAATCTCCGATTCACATTATTTGTCTCATGGGTTTCCGTGGATACGAAATTTTTCCATAGAATTACTATTAAGAATCACGTATCCAGTTCAAACTTGACATTTACTGAAGCAAAAATATCTGCCATAGTGTCAATCACAATACCTACCAAACGTATTTAGGAGTGTTTACTGCTGCTATTTGTAAAAAAATGTGGTCAAACAAACAGACATATTAGTTTATTATGTTTCAGTACAGTATTAAACTTAATCCTTCTTTATGAATAAACTATGCAAGAGCCTGAAATTAACAGTCTTGGCTAAAAGTTAAATTCTTAAATGCACCTCGGTAGATTATAAAGTTAATCGAACATTGCAACTGTCCTACTTCACCAACCAAATTTGCCGTCGTGACGCACGGGTAATTCAGCTAGTGTTTAATAAAGATTTATTTATTTATCCTTTGTTTATCAGGAAAGCGCAGTACATCAGCATCGCTTCCAGTGGGACGCCTACCAACAGAACTTACTTCTTGGCTGCTTCTTCTGGGGATATATCCTCACGGAGATTCCTGGTGGACGGATGGCTGAAGTCTTCGGAGCAAAGTAAGAACTATTTTGGTACATATTAATTGTCTGGATTGCATCGTTTATTGTTGTTATTGTTTTAGAACCTAGTCGGGCATCTCTGCGCGACAATTTTTACATTTTATTATATCGGATATTGTCAAATTTCTTGTGCCTCTGATAAAATAGGCTCTCCACTGACGAACTTTTTTCACGGCAATAGTCACACATTTTTTAAATGTGTACTATTTCTTATACATAAAATGTACGATTTCGCACAGTTCTTCGTATTTCCTTATAAATTTGTACACTAATTTCGTTACAAAATGGACATTTGTATGGGAATGAAATGGGACATCCATTTTACTATGAAAAAAAATGATAGCTTTTGAAAAATTATTTTAAATTGTAATTTTTTTAAAGATAAATTATGTAATTGTGTTTTATGTGTGTAATAAATAGAACATATTTCAAGAATTGGTGACTAGGTATTTTCATGAAATAATGTTTATTTAATCATAAAAAAATAATGAAAAGTCGGTGCAAGTCAGAGGTACAGAAAATTTGACAATTTCCGACATATCAAATCAGTTAAACAAAACAGAATATACCCTTAAACATTTGATCAAATCTATTAGCTGAGTGTATAAGGTTCAGATCAGTATTGACGTCAAATATTTATGAAGAGGAGTCCTGCATATACACAATGTCAGTAGAAACATTAAAACAAGGTGAACTAATCGATGCTGTAAGGGTCTGATCCCAGATATCACCTCTCCTCGGAACGCTTCATCTATAAGTTGCAGGCTTTCCGGTCATATCAAATGTATCTTCGGTACATTGTGATTTGTGACAATAGTAGCTACGAGAATAGTATTCACTTACTTGTTAAGTTTCCAGTCAACTGTGTGTAGGTATAATTTGTTTATGTTTCTTCGAACTCTTTCACTAATGGGAATTTCATTGCGGCTGCTGGATGTGGTATGTCAAAAATATACAAGGTGGTTGCCTATTTTCAACACCGAATGCAGGAAGGTTGAAATGACGCCGAATGAGAATTTCATTTATGATCTCCTGCGATGCAATTAAGCTTATTAAGTGTTGTGGCCTATTTTCTCCTACAATCTAGATTGAACCAATATTGAAAGTGACAACATTAACGTCATTCGCTTCGAATCGATGACATCCATGATTTTATTATTGTATTGATTATGAGTTCCCAATAAGAGTCCATAAAACACGCGCTATAGTTTTGAAATTAGGTTGGAAAGTAATATCGTCAAAGAGGTGAACGAAGTTCACTGCACTATTAATATTCATAATATTGTAACAGTCTGTAGTAGAGGTATTTGTAATGTATTATGCTAAGAACTTTACGTCATGCTGGCGTTTAAAATATGTAATTATTTATTATTGTTCTGAACGCACAAGTATTTTTCATTAGTAATGCGAGAATCAAGAGCCGCCTACGAGGTAAAAACAGTTACGCAAGAGATAAAAAGTAGAGAAATGAATAATGTACCTAGGGCGTTCCCCAAGGTACCGTTGTAGGCCCATTTTGTAATCTAAAAATAAAACATCAACTGGTTTTTTAAATCAATAAAATTGTACCTCTAGAATGATATACGAATATAATAAATTACTCATCTAGGTACAAGAACCATAACAATGAGCTTATTTTTATTAGCGTTAAAATAATATTAGCGCATAACTAATGAACAATCATTTCGTAGATTTTAAACTAAATACAGTTTTTTTTTCTTTCATTTTTGTGTTTCAATTCAACAATGACAAATAAAAATCAGTAATTATCAGTGATTATTCGAATTTTCACGATGAACGCTTGTTATAGCTGCATGTTTTTTGGGCGAGCCGTGTATATATGTGTTGACTTTTGATCGACTTTTCGATGACTGGAATCTGGAGAAGGAAGACAATAATTAAAAGTCAATCTTCATACGGTTTTCCCGAAAACCAAGCTTAGCCATGTCAAAAATAACGATCGTTTACACTTTGAATCCCACGAGATAAATTCAATGAGCTGTTTTTTTTTCCTCAGGCGAATCTTTGGCTACTCGATGCTGATCTCCAGCTTGGTGACATTGTTTACCCCAGCGGCGGCAAACATTTCACATGTGGTAGTATTGGTTCTTCGTGTGATTTTGGGCTTCATGTTGGGTGCCACATGGCCCGCTATTCATCCAATGGCAGCTAGATGGATTCCTCCAATGGACCGTTCCAAGTTCATGTCTAATATGATGGGTAAGTGCATAGCAGATCTCTCAATGTTTTTGACCCTTGTACCATTTAAAATTTTCCGTACATTGTTGCCCTTTTTTCCATCTAGGGCTAAAATCTAATCAATCAATAGACTTGCTAAATCTTGCATAATTAAAGATTTATCCATTTAAAAGGTATTGTTGTCGTATTATGCAAGTAGTTATGTAGTATTTTTTTATTGGAACATAGCTTAGGCTGTTTATCACTTTTTGTTCGGCAATTTGCCCTATAGGAACAGTTAAGTAATTCATAATGAAATGATAGCCCTATATTCTTATATTATGAAGTACCTTTAAAGGACAAACGGTTTAGTCCTTTTATGATTCACTTAGCTTCTTTTGAATTCGATAATATTACACGCAGTAAATTGACGTGTCACTGATTATTCATCTTATATTACGTTGACTTGATAAAGATGGATCTTGCAAGTATGCAAAGGATCGAACGATCAAGGATGTTGTGCGTTTTATGATACAAACCTATGATAATCTTCTCGTAATCAAAGTAACTTCAAGCATCGGGTTTTGATCAAAGATTCTTACACAGTAGCGTAGCGTGGAAAGACGAGGGGCGGCCTTTTTGAAAAAAAAAACATAAAAACACAAAAAACTCGAAAAAATACCAATATTAATAAACCATATCAAAATCAAAATTTTTCCAGCCCAAAAGTTCTTTATAATTCATGTAAATTTTCGATAATTTTGGATTTATATGACTAAGTAAAGGGAGGCGGCGGATGTGACTTTCGCCCCGGGCGGCAGAAACCCACGCTACGCCACTGTTCTTACATGTATGTAACCTAATGGGCGTGTTATCAGGAGGCAGTTATTATTGTTTGTTTCAATGATCAAACCGTCAGAGCGAATGTAATCTTAATTATTGCATGAAATAAGATACCGACTGATTATTTTCCTTTCTTTGTGTAAAGTACGAGTATATTACAGATCGCGTATTAGCATTTCAATTGAGAGTTTTTCAGTTTAGATAATTCGAATATGTAACGATTTCTTACATTTCCTTCGTGGAATGATTTCCGAGAGACAGAAAACGAAATGAGTAGATTAGAGAGAGGATAAAAGTGACAGATGTGGCCCAAAAACAGCCTCACTAAAATGAAACTGGGCTGGACATGTAGTCAGGACCGGTGGACCAAAAAAACCTTGTAGTGGGCGACCGAGAACCGGAAGCAGAAACCCAGGGAGACCACAATCAAGATGGTCCGTTGACATAAAGAAAGTGGCCGGACACCAGGGGAACAGGGTGGCTGCTGACAGGGAGCTGTGGAAATCAGGAAGGGAGGTCTACGTCCGATACTCGATTACAGAAGGCTGAATGATGATGATTTCTGAAACGGACAAAATGAGGCTCTAGGATTCTAAGGAGTTGCATATTGTAGCCGTTTAAGGGACGAAAAGTTATGAATTTATTTGTTTTAATCTCTCTACTGCTGGATACAGGCCTCGTCGTTTATTTACATTTTTCTCTGCCCTTTAATTTACTGATTCATAATTCTTAGTTTACTATATTGTTTTGTAAGAAACGTTTCACGTTGGTTATATTAATATACATTATTGAGGTCACCGTCAATTTGCCTGTGGGAACAATGTTGACTATTGTTGACATGACCTGTAAGGGTTCATGATACATATAGATCAAAATAATCAACATACAAGATCATGAGATCAATAAAACGTACAACAATAATATCATCAATTGACCCGGACGTCTTATTTAATCAAATAAAGAAAAAATACACGAGTACTTATTTGATGAACAGTACCTCCTACCTACTCTAGGGACTTCTTCCTCTGATACGAAAAAGTAGATACATATAAGTACGAGTATTTTATTGACGGTCCCACACAACTTTTCGTACGAGTTTGTATACAAATGAAAATTTGTTTTGTTAGCTTGGTATAACTTGCGACTAGTGTTGCTTACTTAATATTAAAAAAAAATATAAAAACTGTTTGTGTGTGAATACTGTCAACACTATTTTTCCAAAGAATTATCGCACAAAACCCTCGTATTTCTAATATTATTTCTTTAGCACCACTCTATAACATACTTATTTGGCATTATTTTTTTACTTGTGAAAATGCAATGTGAGAATTTTGAGAACTTCAATAAGGGTTGCACTTGCAGATATTTACTTTGGTGGCTGGACTTTTGCGACGAGGCATAGATGCGACAAGTTCTTCTATATCGCATTTATCCCTTCTCGCAATGTTCATAGAATCATTACCCTCCGAACCGTCAATTTATATGGAACTGAAAGCAGTTACAATGCTACATTCTCGCATGTGTAAGTTATGACAGCTGATTGAATCAAGACATATGACATGAATACACATGCATTTAATAATTGTAAGGGCACTGTGATATGATAGTACATACGTTGTTGATAATTTAATGCAATTGGTCTGTTATTGTCATCTTATTTAATAAATTATAAATACACGTGTAATCACTGCCGTCAAATGGGAAACGTTTCTCATTGTTCTCGATTTCAAATTCTCCTATTCGAATTCTCGTGTCCTGTTTTATCATGCCAGAGCCATAAATGCGACTAAAGCAGGGTTCCTTCTCGGTCACACTTTTATACTGCGTTAGACAGTTTGAAATAATTTCACTGTAGTGCCTCATAAAACAATAGTCCGTCTAATTAAGAATTTTGCCTTGCAAGTCGAGAAGTATTTCCGAGTTTTGGATATGTTATTAAGGTCGGTTTTGTAGTTCAGAATCCAAGTTTGCGACCTTCCCACCCTTGTGTGTTCACACAAGGGTGGGAAGGTCGCAAACAACTAGTGAACAACTAGGGTGATCCAAAAACCGACAAATTCCGGCCGTTTTTCAGTTTAATGATTATAAATTTATACATGTACACCCTAGAGGAAAAAAATTAAGTAAGAATTATAGAGCATTACATTTGCTATAACTTTCATCTGCTAAATAATTTCGTACTAATGTTATTATTGAAAAAGCTATGCACCGGCAATTTTTTTTTACGATTTATTAAGTTTGAACGCAAAAGGTTGAGGAGGTAGCAAACTTGGAATCTAACCACAAGACCAACCTATATAACATATCCAAAAATCAGAAATACTTCTCGATCTGCAAGGCAATGTACCACGTTCAATCTCTATTCAATAGGCTACAAAGTCTAATTGTCAAGTTACAAAAAAGACAGTAATTTTCCACAATCTGTAATTTGTTATGCCGAACATTTTCTCGATAATATCAAGGCCGGCCAAATATTAAAATGTTACAGATTACCAATTACAATGTTGCCAGTATGTGGGACAAACTGTGTGTGTGTTTTTTTAAATTATGTTAATCAAATATGGATTTCTACTCTGACTTCATTAACTTCACTCAGAATTCATATTAAAACAAAGTTGCAAGATTATATAAGCATGGGCGTAGCTTCGGAGGTAGGAGGGGCAACCAGAATTCAAAACTTTGATATATCACGAAAACGCGTAAATTACGCCGCAGGCGATTTTTCTTTCGTTAGATAAAATGCAGAAGGTCATTATGTAGGTATTTTGGCTTACATCCTTACAAATTAGCGCCACAGGCAATTTTTTAATCTTTTTTTAATGAATTTTCATATGTACTAATTAAAGTCAATTTTTGATTCGATGTGAAAACGTGTAGTACCTAATAATGTGATTTTTCGCGAAGTTTTAACATTTACTATGAAAAAGTATATACCTTTTCCAACCTCTAGGGTGGGGCAGCTGCCCCCTTGAGGACGCCCATTTATATGAGTATGCAAAAAGCTATTACATCTAAAATTAAGGGCTTGGCACCAGGAATGACGTCACAGTCTTTTCCCACGGCATTAAGGTTCAAAATCGCGTGACAATCGCATGATAAAATGGTAAAAATAGAGTTTTTTTCCATTTTTTGGGGTTAATTTTGCGTCTTTCAAAAAACTTTTACGGTTATTCCCTAGATTTTAATGCATATTATCAGTACAAAGAAAAAAAATACTCCGTGACTTTCGCGAAACGAGTTTCCGTCTTTCGGAAACAAGATCAGAGGTGTTTTTCACATTTTTTTTTGAGAAATCTATACAAGATATAAAAAATCTTTTACTGTTATTCCCTAGATAAAGGTTCAATGTATCTACCCTATTTTGTTCCAAAGCATATTTAGTAACGGTTGTCGAGATATAAGTTCTCCCGTTTTTAGAAATTTTTGAAATGTCGGTATGCATACTCTTAATATGACTTCTTAGTATCTATTATAAACATTACATCATTTAGCAAACTGCGTATTTATTTCTAATATCAATTAATTAATTCTAATAGTCCTTGGTGTTTAATCTAAGTAATTAATATAAGTCTCTATTGTGCGATAATGTTATTCTACTGTACGTAAGAAGTACTGAGTAATAGAAGCGGTATTCCTGGTATTTCAGAGGAAAATCTTTACAAAAACGTTGAGGAAAAATGAAATTTAAACGCTAAAACGAATTTATTCGCGAAACTCGTGCTTTCTACGCGAATTTCGTGTTATTTACACATATAACGCGAATTTTAGAACTCTTTTACAGGAATAACCCGAATTTTCACATATTTGACCTTTATATTGGAAAATATCGTAATGGAATATTTTCAAAAGGAATGTGGCTTTGAAAGCAAGAAAAACCACACAGACAAAAATCTTGCAAAGAGGCGTTTTTTTTGTTTTTCTCAAAAAATTTGGTTTTTTATTTATTTTATCGTTTTAGGGATTTTTGTACAAAATATTGTTCACGACCAAAATATTTTATTTTATTTTTATTTACCAAGACTCACCTACAGGCAAGGTGTGTGTGTACGACATTATATGCTGGTTCACATCTTGCCCTCTTAGTGGTGAATACAAATAAGCTATACAATATATTTTTGTATTAAAAGCTGCAAAATTATCCACATTAATGACAAGTGTATGACAAATAACACCACATTTGGCCATAATTGTGAAAAATAACACCCGTTGTTGTAAAAAATAACACCACGTTTCCCGAAAAATAACACCGATTTTTTCCAGTCCCTATAACGTATAGGATATCGGCTAATTCTTAAATCAATTCGTCTAGTTTGACCTTAGTCAATGAAGTAATCTTGCATTGCATTGTTTGTTTGATAAAGATATTACAATAAGATGTATAGATTGAGATATACAAAGCATTAATTAAGTACAATTAGTATGGTAGTAAACAGAATAATTAAGATTTTTATATTATGATTTATTGCACATCGTCCCGGCATAGATTAAGGAATAATTTAAAAAGATTGACATCCATAACTTATACTCAGAATCAAATGTGCGAATAACGATTTTTTCTGTAAAACCAACCGCGTTTAGGCAAAATATTGAAAAAGAAATATAAAAGGTACCAAAAATTATGGTGATTTCGTCAGCATGCTGGCCGCGGCGGCCTGGGATGATCACAAATTGGGATCTTATAGTACAGGACCAATTACTAATATTATTGTTACTACAACATACTAAAAATTACCCGATCTTTTGCATAGCAAGATGCTTATTTTTACTGGGCTAGGTTAGGTTATATAAACAAGATAATTTCGGTAAAATGTATATTTTTCGATTTATCTGTGTACTTCTAAATTCGTTTTTTTTATGTTATTTATATTTTTTTTCATTTTCTTTTTAGCATCATCCCTCGGAGCTGCCATCACTATGCCAATCTGCGGAATTCTCATAGATTCTCTTGGGTGGGAGAGTGTCTTTTATTTCACAGGTAAATCAAATTATATCTACTAATACATCTGTATTATTAACCCCAAATTTGGGCAGTGCCCCTAAGTCATAGTGGGATGGAAATATTCATACTACGTATTATAATTTCCAGGTATTATTGGATTTATTTGGTCCGTCATTTGGTTCCTCGTCATCTTCGATTCTCCGGCCGATCATCCAAGAATATCTGCAGAAGAAAGGAACTACATTGAGAAGGCCATTGGTAACACTACAAGCAACAAAGCTGTAAGTTGAAAAGTAGCAATCTCTTATATATTACGTAATAAAAAATATCAAAGGAACATAAATAAATTAAATTCAAAAGAAAAATACAGAGGACAATGGTGCCAAACGCGGGCTTATTCATAATTAATCCATTGTGGACCCTGGCCTCCTCCAGCAGTCGTCGCCATTCCTTCCTGTCCTGGGCTGTGCTCCTCCAGTCCCTGATGCCGAACACCTGTGCATACTCTGCACTCCATCCAACCATCTGAACTTGCGGGTCTTCCAACACTGCACCTACCTTGGAGTTTGGAACAGAGCACCTTTTTAGGAACTCTCTCCTCACCCATTCTTGCCACATGTCCCGCCCAACGCAGCCTTCCTATCTTAATGTCCTGCAGTTTGAAACTTATATCCCATTTTTCTCAAAATTTTGGTTTTGTCATTTAGTACCGGGTTGACTGTAAGATATTGCTTTTGCAATAAGTCCACCATTGAGGGTAACTTTTGATGATTTTATGGCTAATAAATATTTATTTACTTTCTCAACCATGTCATTCTCATGTGAAGATGTTTTCCTACGCATCATCATCTTCTTCTTCTTCGAGTGTCATGTCAGGTTCCCCCGACGTCAGCTATCACTCTGGCGTAGGCTTCCCTGTCCTGTACTAGCCGGAACAACTCCGCCACCCTCTGAATCCCGGTCCATTGTCTGATGTTTCTCACCCAGGACATTTGCCTTCTCCCTACGCCGCGACTACCTTCAAGTTTCCCCTCTATAATGATGTGCAGCATCAGATCATACTTTTAGTTGCGGAGAATGTGTCCCACGAATTCTATTTTTCTTGTCTTAATACTGGACAGCAATTCTTTTTCTGACCTTGCCCGTCACAACATCTCGATGTTGGTGACCATATCAGTCCACGGGATGCGCAACATTGTGCGACTGAGCCTCATTTCAAATGCTTCCATATGGTTCATACATTATGTTCAACACAATATCACGAAAAAGCTGACCTAAATTAATTTTACGACTTCGGCGTAACATTATACATAGTTAAATTATCATCAGTCTATGCATTTGAAGAGCGTGAAACCAATTATCGATGCACATTTTAGATTATCGATTTTATGTAAAATAACTATCGTAAATAATCTACTACAAGGTCGAGTTGATTGGAAGATATTATACATTCAAAGAAACTGTTTATGCAAATGGTAAAATTATGAATTTGAAAGAAGGAACAAAATTGAGTACATGATGGTTGGTGCAGTTGGTTGAGGCGGCAGTCTCTCATGCGGGAGGTGCCAGGTTCAAACCCCGGCGCTGGCGATGTATCACACACTTTGCGATACAGGCTTTTGGCCTAGTGCAAGGTGTGCAGGAAAGTATTTGGGTTTGTCTATGCATGGGGCATAACATTTGTTCACTAGGGCGAGCCAGTGCTGAGATCTCTGCCTCCCTTTTCTTGTTTGATGCATTTTTTCTTATTGTTGTTATTTTTCCAGCACGGCAGCGTACCCTGGAGACAGATGCTGACATCTGGACCAGTGTGGGCCATCATCATCACTCATGGAATGTCAGTCTTTGGATATTTCACTGTGGTAAACCAGCTCCCAACTTATATGAAGACCATTCTCCATTACGACATCAAATCGGTGAGTATTTCCTATCAAAACCTTACTTTTAATAGAGTAGGCATATTGATATTTTAAAAAATTCTAAAAACGGGAGATCTTATGATCTCGACAACCTTGGAAAGAAATGGAGTAGATATAGATACATTGAACCTTTATCTAGGGCAGCGGTTCCCAATTCTTTTTGGCTACGGAACCCTAATTGATCTACCTTTTTTTGGGGGAACCCTATCTCGACAACAAAAAAGCAAATTGACAAAATTACTTTTTAACACAGTGGCAGATCCAGGATTCAATTTTGGAGGGGGGGGGGGGGGGTGAAAGTCGTCAATGCAAATAAGACCTTGAGGTAGTACGAGTGTGAATAGCGCCGCAGGCGACTTCTTTTGGGACTGAGTGAAGAGGGTCACGATACCCATACTACTCGTTTGATTTATTTTCTTTAAATAAAAAATTCATCAAAGAAAATAGCGAAAATAGAATGTGTGTGATATGATGAACCTGCGTGCCTTTATATAGCAGGCCTCTGGGCAAACTTTTTGGATGAAGGGCCATTTGAAATTATAAATGAGCGACTGGCCGTACCAAGTAAAATACAATTTTAGATTATACATCAGGGACAGAATAATGCGCCGCAGGCGAAATTTTTTCAGAAAAATGGATGAAGTGATATAAAACACACCGCAGGTTTAATTGTCGCCGCAGGCGAATTTTTTTAGAAAAATCGATGGAGTGACAAGATAAACATAATAGGTTTAATTAGCGCCGCAGGCGAAACCAAACCGTTTTTTACCAAACAATGTAGTAGTGTTAGAAAATTCATGACATGATGACAAAATGATGTGGTAATACTGTGATTCTTCGAAAGTTCTCGGAACCCCTGTGACCCTTCCGCGGAACCCTAGGGTTCCGCGGAACACAATTTAGGAACCGCTGATCTAGGGAATGACCGTTAAAGATTTTTTATATCTTGTATAGAATTCTCAAAAAATTAACTAAAAACACCTCTAATATTGTTTCCGATTTTATAATATTCAAACTTTTCCGAAAACCGTGACATTTAGGCGTCCCGAAAGTTTTGTTCAGGACACCGGGACACGAGGCGTAAAACCGGCGACAATCCCGGTAAACCGGGACGTCTGGTAACCCTATTCCCAATCCCACCAACTACCACTTAGGATGGAGAGCCCTAAGAAATTTAAAAATAAAAAAAAAACAGGAATAATATCCTATTTATTGAATAAAGAACATCAGCCACCAACATAATGACACCCTAAATCCATACGAAATGCAACATGTAACTCACCTACGTTAGGTGCCCAAATATCTCCGCCCAGAGTAGGTGAGTTTCATATGGATTTATACTCTGCCGGTTGTTGTTGGTATACCTTGCAGAGAGTATTATCTCTGTTTTTGTATGGAAATTTCTTAGGGCTCTCCTTCCTAGGTGGTAGTTGGTGGGATCGGGCATATGTATATTATAATTAGATGATTGATATTTCCTATATAAGGTCACCGTTTCTTTATTTTATTACCATCATAATTTTCTAAGAACTAGTGATATTGTTTGCCAAATTAGTAATAATTATTACTACCAATAATCGTTAACTTTCTCGTATAGGAAATCTAACTGATGGAAATCTAAAGGTGACCATATTTTTAAAAATAAAAAGGAGGATAAAAGATGCGTAAATAGCGCCGCAGGCGAAATTTTTTTTGGGACAGTGAAGAAGGTCTCTATGTCGTTTGATTTTTTTTTCTTGAAAATGTTTTCCATAAAGGATGTATCAAAACAATAGCGCCGCAGGTGAAATATTTGTCGTAAGACATACCAAATTACATACACACAAAAGGTAAAGGTAATTAGCGCAGCAGGCAATTTTTTTTAGGAAACAATTTCATTTTATTTATTTATCTTTTTATTTATCATGACATAAACGGCCATACGGCCTTTGAAAAATACAAAATATAATCAAAAACAATAAAAATTTCTCACAATTGGTAGTATAAGCGAATGTAGTACATGTAGTAAATGAAACATTTAAATTTATATTATGAAGAATCTATAACAATCGTAAAAAAAAATATTACTTAATATGGACTTTATCACTTAATATTATCACTTAATATGGATTTTAATGTATTTTTATACTATAGTACTATGGTTAATTCATGGTATGATGAAAAACGTGTGGTTTTGAGATTAACATATTAATTTTAAAATGTTAAAAAGTAAAAAAGAGGACAAAAAGAGGACACTTTTGGAGGGAGAACAGAACCTAGAAAAGGAGGACTGTCCTTCCAAAAGGAGGACGGTTGGTCACCTTAATCTAATTAATGTCATATGTATAAACAATAATAAGTAAAGTCTTCTAGGAAGCGTAATTGCCAATCACACAAACATTCAGTTGGTTCGAAATATCAGTCACTGCTAATTCTTTCTCAAACGATATTCACAGATGAATATGTTTTCAATTTGACGGATGTTCTATTCTATTCTATACCATAACGCCACCTCCCTTGCGAGGTAGGCAGAGAGAACAGATCGCCAGACCTTCCTATCCTTACACACACTTCGTGCTTCCGTCACATTCATGCGCAATTCGTCATACACACTCTACGATTCCCTTTTCTCAGTCTATAATTCTATATGGTCAAGCCATGTAGTTCTTAGACGGCCGCGTTTCCTTACACCTCTTCTTTCTCCCAGGTATATTTTCTTTGTCATCCTTTCATCGTTCATGCTCTCCACATGACCCAACCATCTCAACTTGTTCACATTCATTTCAGTCACAACATCCGTTTTACATTCACTCCATTCTCTAATCACTTCATTTCTTATCCTATCTTTTTTGTTTGTTTTTTTGTGGTTTGCAATTGTTTGCGATTGTTCATGCGATTTTTTTACACTTTGACATAACGAATGTTAAATGATATAGGCGTGATGTTGGCCATACGATGAATAAATAAAATGAACCTTAATGCCGCGGGAAATGACAGTGACGTCATAGTTGGGTCGCGAGCTTTAAAGGCAATGCAACAAATTCTGCTATTTCATAATTAGAAAAATATATGAATTTGAAGGAAGACATGATGAAGGCAAGATGGTCTGTCGATGTGAGGCGAATCGCAGGAAGCAAGTGGATGCAGCTTGCCAGCAAGTGGAAAGTCAAAGGGGAGTCCTATGTCCAGAATTGGAATTAAAACGGCTGAGAAACAAGAAGAAAGAAGATTAATTTGAAAATATCGGTCAGATTCAAAATGCATCAACAGTGTTACAATTTATCACCGTGACTTTTTCCGTAACTGTTCTCCCTCAATTACTCCTATTTAATTTATTACCTCGGAGAGGTAATGTAATGAAATGAGTAAATGACTAATGGTCTCTGACCACTAGCGGATCCAGGGGGGGCTAGGGGGCTGAATCCCCCCCCCAAAACCATGAGTGACAGTACTTTATATACAACAAATCTAGGGGTTTCAGCCCCTTAAGGCCCTTAGCCCCCCCCCAAAACGTTGAGTGAGAGTACTTTTGATTTATTTTTATCATAGTTTCTGATGACCAAAAAAAGGTCGACAACTCGCAACATTTCCTAGGGACCCCCCCCTCATGAAAATTTTCTGATGACCAAAAAAATAAAAAAAGGGGGGCATAATTTTTTTTGGATGATGAATGAAAAATGTAGAGACACCTAATACCATGTGACGACATTCAGCCCCCCCCCCAAATTGAATCCTGGATCCGCCACTGTCTCTGACGGTGTGAGAATCATGTGAGAATAATGTGTACACAGAAGTTAATAGTAATTATGCCATAGACACATTATGGGCAATATGCCTATTAGGTATTGACACAACATCGGCACACATTTACTTTCATAACATTAAGTTGACTTTCTATGCAATAAAATATGTCTAGATCAGAAATAAGTTATTCGTTATATCATTTACCGTTTTTATGTCCCCGACTTCAGAGAATATTGTACAATGCACATCAGGGGCGTAGCCAGGTATTAATTTCAAGGGGGTTTTCGATCTTTGGACCAGAGACAATAAGTAACAACAACGGGCGTTGCCAGCTGCAAAGCTAGGGGGGACAACTAAAATTTAGATATTGCCAAATGGAATAAAAACTAGTAAATAGCGCCGCAGGCGTATTGTTTTTCAAAAATGGGTGAATTGATGAACCTGACTGATTTCTACTATGAAAGTTTCTACTAAAGTTGTGTCGATTGACCTAAAAGCGCGAAAGGCCCGACATCGGTGGTACGGACACGTCCAGAGAAGGGACGAGGATTCCGCTCTGAGGAGGGCAACGAGCTGGTCAGTGGAATGACCAAGGAAGAGAGGACGTCCGAAGAAGTCCCTAGAGGAGATCATTAGAGGGGACATGGAACACCTGGAGCTCACTCCAGAAGGACTGCCTCGATCGGGACAAATGGAGAGAGAGGACCCGAGCCGTCGGCAACCCCAAATAAATGGGACATGGTGTGGAAAAGAAGAAAAAACTCGTCAGAAAAAAGACGTCAAGAATTCATATTATTATGAAAATATCACCCTTGCGGTATCATCGCATGTCTATTTTCTTTTCACATCTATGGGGTTGCACTTTATAGGGGTAAAAATATGAACATGTAAGTTGGTTTGATTTGGACTTTGTTTTCGGGCGAGCCTTAATGAAGACTTGACACCAATGACCGTGAAAACCTATAATCATCTTTAGTTATGCAGTTTTGTCCTCGGGCGTTAAATTACTTCGTCCCCAATTATTTTGACAGTAACCTATAATAACGAAAATTGATTAGATGATCAAAATTCGCATAATATCAAATTTTGTTTTTATTATTTTGAGTTCATCGTTGGCGCTGTTGTTTTAGTTGACGCCTCCCAAAAAGAAGGTGACGGGTTCTCATCCCGACGGTGACGGGTACAGTTTCGCCCACATCCTTTTTTTCGTGCTATGTTTTTCATTTTTTTAACGGAATCCGCCCGCTATAGAAATATATTCAAGCTCAATCAACAGACATTTTTTAAATATATTTCCATGCAGTTTTCATCAATGAACAACATAATTTTGATTTGTTTGTATTGTGATTGGTTATTCTTATAGTTTCGTGAAGGTAAAGCTTCATTACGATTTAAAACATCTGCTACGTAATATTTATTATTTACTCATTAAGGTGGCATTTGCATTTGCATTTTTGCTTCAACTTTTTCAAATTTTGTACGAGAATGTTAGCGCTCGATAAGAATAACGTAAGCGACAAAGTGAATTACTTATACCATTTTAAAAGAAACCTGGGAACAAATAAAAATCTTAAACAGCCGATTTGTTAAGATTATAATTAAGTACCAGTAGGTATTTTGGCTAAATTATACGTTTATATCTGAAAAACTGAACGGAAAATCTTCAGATCCCGTAAATTTTAGGGGAACTTTAGGAATATATTTTTATTCAAGGAATTTCCAAATCTTGTAATTCTAAAACAGCCGATTTGTGGTCCATACTTTCATCTTTCACTGTCTTCGATTTCAAGACGATTCCCTCAGTATTGGCTCAGTATAATTCAGGGCGCCGAAGCCCTATAACAGCATATAGGACCTTAATCGACAATGCGTACAACCACGTGATGCGAAATAACTGGAAAAAAACTACATGTTACAAAATCATAAATATTTAAACGTATGTACTATGTATTACGTAGTCGACGCAGTGTCCTCTGAATTGTTGTAATTGACTCAGTGTCGATCCAAGATGGCGCTATGACTCACCATCTTGATGAGACGTCATCTCGTGCATATCAGCGCAGTGGTAGGCAACCTTGGAGAAATTATAATTATGTAGTTTCTTAGTCGTGTATTGAGTAATTTTATTGTTTGTTTTCGTGCTTGATGATGTCTATACATATAATTATATGCAATTTATTTTAATTTTAATGTAGAAGGTACCGTGGGCGTCGCCAGCCTCGGAGCTGGGGGTTTACGGTAGTCTAAAATCAATTCGTCTAAGATCAATTCGTCTAAGATCAATTCGTCTAAAATCAATTTGCCTAACGATCAATTCGTCGATTTCAGACAAATTGATTTTAGACGAATTGATTTTAGACGAATTGATTTTAGAAAAAATGATACAGCATAAAAAATGCGTAAATATAGCGCCGCTAGCGAAATTTTTTTCTGAGGCAAAGTGAAGAAGGTCGTGATGTGGTTTGGTTTATTTGAAAATGAATATGATATTTAGCACAATATTATGTATGAAAAATGTTTTTTATTAAAATACTATGAAAAATAGCGGTGCAGTCATTTTTTTATGAAAAAAATGTATTTTGATTTTCAAACAAATTTTTAGGAAATTTATGATATGATGAGAAAACGTGTGGAATAATGGGATTTTTGTTAGGTTTTATCATTTAGTTTTATCATTTAGTATCCTTCCTATATGGGGTAGAATCTTGGACCTTAAGAGCGAGGGAGAAGAGCAGAATGTGGCGCTTTCGAGATGTGGTGCTGGAGACGGATGCTGCGAATTCCGTGGATGGCAAGAAGAACTAATGTCTCCATCCTGCAAGAACTGGGTATCACATCAAATTGTCGTCGATCTCCAGTTTTTTGGTCAAGTTTTTTGGTCATATAGCTCGAAGGGGGGAAGAAAGTCTCGAGAAATTAATTGTAGTAGGAAAAACACCGGGACGAAGACCAAGAGGACGCTCACATATGAGATGGACCGATCAAGTGGTGCAAACGGTGGCCCCTTTCATCTACAGGGCCATGCACCTTGCGGGGGACAGAACCGCGGACAGATTGTCCAGCAACGGGTGTTTGGTTATCGCGACCCTCAGCAATGAGGAATACGACCCAAGAGAGAGATAATTTAGTATGAAAAAATATATACCTATTCTAATCTCTAGGGGGGGGGGGAGCTCTGCCCATCCCCCTGTGTCCCCGACGACGCCCATGGAAGGTAAAATACCTTACTATAATTGATCACGTATCTACCATAATGCAGCTTGTGCAATGTTTACCAACAATGGTAATTAGTGTTCTTAAAAAATATTAATTATTTTTTAACTAGTTGAGTTACCCGTGTTTCGCAACGGCATATTTGGATGGTGAAGTACATTGACAGTATACGACCCGAAACGCGTTCATCCATCTGTTAGTCAAAATATGTAGTGAGGTTTAGTAGTCAACTTTTTTAAAACTGTATTACTTACTAATATAATGTGGGATTGAAAACCCCTGATTTTATTCTCCGATTCAGTATCTAATATCTAAATTCTGAGAATAAGAAAGCCTTGTGCAATGTGCATACAAAGTATGACGAGCAGGACGGCTCCCGGAGAAAAACCCATAAGAATATTGCTCAACATGAATAAATCCCAAAAATACAAAAGCCCTTTAGAAATATGCTCAAGGGACAAAAGCTCAAATCTAACTGGATTTTGTAAATAAAATTAATTGTGTCTTTCAGTGTGTTAGAAACTAGCGTAGATTACAAAATAAAATAAATAAGCAGATCTAAAATGGGACGGACAATAAGATAGTCAACATTTTATATGAATATTTTTACTTTTTTTCAAAAGAATCTGGGCTTGTATACACAAACCCAAATACTTTCCTGCACACCTTGCACTAGCCTAAAATCCTGTATTGCAAAGTGTGGAATAGATCGCCAGCGCCGGGGTTTGAACATAGCACCTCCCGCTCGAGAGACTGCGGAATCCAACTAGAAAGTTTGGGCTTTTATCCGTTGATGTTATTTATTTTATTGTTTATTGTTCATTATCGTCCGTAGGCCCATTTTCGGGCACTTGGACTCGTCAAATTTACATATTTACAACAATTATTATTTTTTAACAATCAAGAGGAATTCTTAACAATTAACAGTGACAATGTGCCAGAGAAGTAGAATCAATGCAAACAGAGTGTAAGGGGCTCAGTTTGCATTTCGTCATGAAGGGTTTTTGTCTTTTTTGGGCTTTATTCATGTTCTAATGGGTTTTCGTCCGGTTTTGACTTATTCAGGCATCTAGCTGCCATGTAGTTCCAAGTAGGCCAAACTTGTTTTGCCATAAGAGCATGCCAGTTGTTATTTTAAAATTCCTAAGACCACCTTACACGGTAATAAACGATGATCAACTTGTTGGTGGTTGTTATTATTTATTGCAAGCTAGTCGGAGTTAATTATAACTTATAACCAATCATCCATTCCTAGAAATATCTCAACTTTTATATTTATAGATTAGCGTGACCGGACAAAAAACCATAAGAATATATCTCAACATGAATAAATCCCAAAAAAGACAAATGCCCTTCAGAAATATGCTAAAGGGACAAAAGCTCACCAGTTGGCAACATAGCATAATGATCATACAGGACCACCACTCGTGTCAAATCTAGTAACAGAATATTATAATAAGTGGTCCATCATACTCGTTGTTAAGGGACTGTTATTCCATACATTTCCTTAACGCCGATGACGGCAACCTCACCTATAACGTTTTATGCATTAATCCTACAGCATGGCTAGAGAAAGAGAGAAATGTCAAGGTGGCGGTGGATCAACAGACCAAAGCTCAAATTTAACTGAATTTTGAAAATATAATATTGATTGTATCTTTAAGTATGCAATTTCTTTCGGTGTGTTAGAAATTAGCATAGATTAGAAAATAAACAAATAAGTAAGTGGATCTAAAATGGGATAGACAGTAAAATAGTCAACATTTTTGAAATAATTCATCTATCCAATTAGAAAGTTTGGGCATTTGTCCGTTGAGGATATTTCTGAAGGGCTTTTGTCTTTTTTGGGATTTGTTCATGTTGAGCAATATTAATAATCGGACAACTTTAGGCGCCGTTTAGCGATAAAATCGCCCCAAGGGCACCGTACATTTTTCTTTTCACCATATAGGATCGTCAGAAACAGTAAAAATGATAATTAAATCACCACATAGGATCGTCACAAAACAAAATAATAAAAATGAATTAATCTAATCAGTTTCGGCTAACTTGACCTATCATTGGCTAACCAGTGACTGACCCGTAGGTACGCACAAAAAGGTGAGTCTTTAGCAACCTCCTGAACTCCTCCAGGCTTTTGGCACACCTAACATCGAGTGGAAGGGCATTCCACAGGCTTGGGCCCTATATAATATTCTTATGTGTTTTCCTCCGGGAACCATTAGGTACCTACCTACTACTACAGACTACAGCTGAAGCGTCCTGAGATTAGAGTAATTAAACCCATCTTCATGTTTTTATTTTTTTTTCATTAGTCATAAGAATGTAGACATCTGCCTACCTACATAAAAAAGTCGTGATGTAAATCTATTTTTTTGTTCGTGGGTATGATAAAACAGTGGTTACAAAAAACAAAGCCTTAATTAGCGCCGCAGACATTTTTTTATTCTGGTTTAAAATATTTTTATTCTAGAGGAAGGGTTTTAAATAATATTTTTGAAATATAATTTGAAAGTAGTGAAAAAATAAAACCGTACTTTATTATCACATCTAGCAACACTAAGCTCAGTAATATCAATTTTGCCCCCGTGAAACTTCTGAAAATAAAAAAAAAATCAGACTATAGTAAGATTACATTTTGATTGTATGAGATTGATTACATCTCGGATAGTAGCCCACAATGGCAATAGTATAGGTAAATATATAGGGGCCGTGGCTGTGTGGTAAAGTCGCCGGCACCATGCGACTCTAATCAGGTGCAGTCGCTATACAGACTTTGTTCTGGAAACGTATTTGTATTTGTATAAATTAGCACGTATCATGTTATATGGTAGGTATGGTATGAGTATGTTGTATGTTATGTTGATGATACGTCATGTCTTGTAATGTAATGTCATGTTTAATAAGATTTAGTTAGTTACGGTATATTATTATTATAGGCAGTAATATTAAAGCAGGCGCCATCCAAACCCAACCCAGCATCAATCTTCTGATGATGTTGACAGACGGTCATGTTATATGCAGGATATTCTGTTGAGTAGTAACGCCCAGGCATCTTATAAGTTGACTTGCCTCCATACACATATTCATCACATTTTAAATTCCAAGTGGGTATATTATACATTGTATTGTCGTAATACATAATGTTATTATTCAAACTATGCAAAAAAAACGAAGGTCATTGCCTATATCAGGCAGGGGCTCACAACTTGTTATTAAGAGTAGGCATTTCAAGAATTTCTAAAAACGGGAGACCTACTCTGATGTATTTATTTATATACACATGGAACAGATACAGTCACAAACACAAATATTGACAGGTACATTAGTACAAAAATATACATGACACAAAACCAATAACATCCGTTCGCAATTAACACACACGTAAAACAAATAGATCAAAATCAATACAAATAGATCTCGACATTCTCGACAACCTTACTTAATATGCTTTGGAAAAAATAGAGTAGATACATTGAACCTATATCTAGGGAATGACAGTAAAAGATTTTTTATATCTTGCATAGATTTCTCAAAAAAATTGTGAAAACACCTCTGATCTTTTTTCCGAAAGATAGCAACTCGCCATTTCACTATGAAATTGAAATGGCAGCTTTTTAAAGATGCTTTTAAAATTGTGATTTTTGAAAGATAAATTATGAAATTGTACTTTTTATGTGTAAGAAATAGACCATACATTAAATTGGTGTCTCTGTGACCAATAATGTCTTGCAAGCCAGGGTTTGACAAAAAAATACGAAAAAAGTCATAACTCGAAAACTACAAAAAATCGCGTAACATAAATTGGGGTATTTAGGTACCCCCAGAGGTGCTCTATCTCTGGACTTCCGCTTGGTTGTACTGCCTATTTAATTATAAACAATAAATTCAAAGTCAGTGCACAGCCTTTTTTGTCAGAGGTACTGAAAATTAGACAATGTCCGATTTAGCAAAACGGACACAATTTCTTACGATTATTATTCGAGAAAGATTGAATCACCCTGGCTTTGATATTAATAATTCATATTAATATTTATGTACGTTATTATGAGTAAATTAATCTAACGAAGAATTTTGCTATACTCATTACAAGTTTAGATATAGGTAGTGTTTACGAGGTTTAATCTATAGGCTTTGGTTTAAATTATAAGTAATTCATAGGCGCATGGGCGTTGTCAGCCTCGGAGCTACGGAGAGCAACAAAAATTTGAAAAATTGATTTAGCATGAAAATGAGGCGATTTTTTTTTTGAGTGACATAGTGAAGAAGGTCGTGAAGGGTGTGGTTTGCTTTATTCGAAAATGTACACAGTAATTTTGACAATAATATATATGAAAAATGTTATTTTTTTTACGTAACTAAGAAATAGCGCCGTTGCCAATTTTTTTTATGAAACAATTGTATTTTGACAGAGATTGATATTAATTTTAGAGAATTTATGATATGATAAGAAAGTGTATAGTAATAATGTGATTATTTTGTGAGGTTTTATCATTCAGTATGAAAACATATGTTTATATTATTTGTAAAATAAGAAACACTGTTTTTTACTTCCACTATTTATTTTTGAGTACATACACCAGAGATCTTTCAAAGCTAATGCTTTATCTTCAGTGGTTATCTATGAACTAACCACTGAAGATAAAGTTAGCTTTGAAAGATCTCTGGTGTATGTACTCAAAAATAAATAGTGGAAGTAAAAAACAGTGTTTTTTATTTTACAAATAATTTTACAATGTGCTTCCATAAGGTTAACCTTCAAACAATCAATAAATTATATGTTTATATACCTATTCCAATCTCTAGGGGAGAGGGCGGCTGCCCCCCCCCCCCCCCCCCGATGACGCCCATGCATAGGCGGGTAATTTCATAACTGGGTCTATTGTAGTTGATATAGATACATGAATTAAGTTCATACATTGACTGGTTGTTAGGGAAGTACTGAATGAGAATAATAAAATTTATACACATTTTTTGTCGAATTAATTTATGGCGCTAATAATGTTGCCAGAAAAAAATAATAGCAATAATATGTAAAATATATGCATTACATTATACGACGTCACCCAAAAAGAATGCTCCCACTTTAAAATGGAATAACTTTGGAACCATTCACGTTAAATGAGTATGGTAACTAATTAATGTAAATTTTGTTTCATGCACGATACAACGCGTTTGTGATAATGTACAATGCGCATACGCTAACGCATTGCATCATGCATCAAACAACATTTACATTAATTAGTTACCATACATACAGTGAAAGAATCACTCATTAAGGGTGTGCATACCGACATTTCAAAAATTTCTAAAAACGGGAGATCTTAGATCTCAACAACCTTACTAAATATGCTTTGGAACAAATAGAGAAGATGCATTGAACCTTTATCTAGGGAATAACGGTAAAAGATTTTTTGAATCTTGTAAAGGATTTTCAAAATAAATTGTGAAAGGCACCTCTGATCATTTTTCTCCCTTCCTGAAAGTCGCGGAGAAAATATTTTTTTGTATAGAAAATATGCATTTAAATCTAGGGAATTACAGTAAAAGTTTTTTGATTGAAGCGAAATTAACCCCAAAAAATGAAAAAAAAACGCTATTTTCACCATTTTATCATGCAATCGTTCACGCGATTTTGAACCTTAATGCCGTGTGGGAAATGACCGTGACGTCATAGTTGGGTCGCGAGCGTTAATAGTATATACAATATAACAATTTTGTGTTCTTTCTTCACAGAATGGTCTTCTGTCCTCTCTGCCTTACCTGGGTAAATACATCTTCGCTCTCATCACTTCCCTCTTGGCTGATCACCTTAGAAAGACAGGCAAGTTGACTACCACAGCAGCGAGGAAAATATTTACAACCTTTGGTAAGGAAATATAATTATTAATTAATAATTATAAACAGCGCATAAGAAAAGAAAATTGTATCAAGAAATAAAAAATATTTGGCATTCTAGGTCGGTATATATAATCCCATTAGTATTATCAGCTACAGGTATAATACCAAAATCGCTAATAAACAATTTTAAATAATTAGATTTAACGGAAAATTTATACATAAAAATTCAAAAATCGGTAATTATTAATACTTGCAATATTGTAAGACGATTCCTAAATACTGATATTTCAGGCACAATGCTTGTATTTTAGGCCCCGCGTTGAGCCTAATCCTGTGATATCCGTGATATCTGGATAGGTGAATTTTTCCCAGTTTATATGTGAATCATGAATGATAATATGTAGACTCTTCTGACTGATAATACTGAGAAGTGTGTTGGCAAAGTCATGCCTCCGCGTCAAAAAATCTACGTCATATCTTTTGGTTGTATTATTTTTGGTTCTGTTGTTCTTAACTGATCATTTATGTTCCAGCTACTGCTTTGCCTGCCATCTTGATGGTTGTCCAAGTATTCTTTGGCCATGACAGAATCTGGTCTGTAGCCATATTCACTGTAGCTTTGACCATCAATGGTGGGGTCACGGCTGGGTACCTTGGCAACGGATTGGACATTGCTCCAAATTATTCAGGTAAGCTATTAAGAAGTATCTAGTGTCACATCCAGGATTTTTTCCAGGGTTCAACCTCAGATTGAGGTCACCAATTCAAGGACCCTACAGTAAACATGCTTATCCCCGTTTTGTAAACATTTTTTTTGCAATTACCATCAGTGTCAGATTTGCCATCCTTAGAAAACCAAATGCACCCGAAATTTCAAGCCCCTTTAATTAAAAAAAAGAGATTTTTCAGACCTTGTATTTCGACAACCTTACTAAATATACTTTGTAAAAAAAATAGGGTAAATACATTGAATCTTACTCTAGCGAATGACTGTAACAGATTTTTTATATTATCTTGTATAGGTTCTTAAAAAAAAGTGAAATATGCCTCTGATTTTTTTTTCAAAAAGACTGACTGATATAATATTATCTCTGTTTTTGTATGGAAATTTCTTAGGGCTCTCCTTCCTAGGTTAAAGTTGGTGGGGTTGGGCAAAAAACTTTTTTGAAATTTTGAAAACGATACCTATACAGGACACAGATATAGTAAAGGTATATGAATGAATAAATTCTATACAATTTTATTAGTATTACTTAAATGAACCATATTTTCCAGGAACCATCTTTGGTATGGCCAATACTCTATCATCTCTAGGAGGATTCTTGTCTACTTACATGGTTGGAACTCTCACATACAACAATGTAAGATCATTTCAAATATATTAACTAAGTATTCCTGTCCTGGTGCCAACACTGATGTATGCGAGGGAGGCATGGACATGGCTGAAGAAGGAAGAATCAGGTGTAAATGTTATCGAGATGAGATCGCTGAGAAGAATGTGTGGAGAGATAGTATAAGAGATGAAGTGATTAATGATTATAGAGGGTTGAGTGAATGTAAAACGGATGTTGTGACTAAAATGACAGTGAACAAGTTGAGATGGTTTGGGTCATGTGAAGGGAATGAACGATGAGAGAATAACAAAGAAAATATACCTGATGAGAGAAAGGAGAGGTGTAAGGAAACGCGGCCGTCCAAAAACCACATAGCTAGACCAAATTCTTCAGATTTAGATATTGATGAATTTTGTTTTCGTATTGTAGCCCAAGAAAATCACGATTTGTAGCGTAAATAATTCACGGAAAGCTGGAAACGGTTTTAATCTCTTCATTAGCTTCTAAGAAGAGTTGCTTTCTATTTGCACCAATTTTCTGTTTGTGCTAAGTACAGGGTCACCCAAAAACCGATAATTTTTTGTACTTTTTGCCCAAGTTTCCTGATGCTAAGACCACCTCTGATTAAGACAAAATATTTATGGCTCCTTTTTAAATTTCAGCAAACATATGGACAATGGCAGTACGTTTTCTGGATCCTCGCGTCTACCTACCTCTGTGGAGCAATCTCCTTCCTTGCTCTTGGCTCTGGTCAGCTGCAGTCTTGGAATGATGGCAACAAACCCTCCACACAGATCAGCACAATCTTACCAGAGAAGGAAGAACAGTGCGAAGAACAGATCCCACTCAAAGACAATACAAACGCTTGAAGCATTCCCACAGATCTCAGATGATGACTGATTTTGAACTTGTTAAATGTATTATGGTGATATTCTATTAATTGTTTAATAATATTAAGAACACTGTCAAATGTTCTCTACCTCTGACATGCAATGACTTTGAATTACTCATTGTTTATGATTAAATAAACCTTTTTTCACGGAAATATGTTCGATTTTTTACAAATACATGATTTATGTTTAAAATATCATAACTTTAAAAGAATTTTGAAAAAGCTGTCATTTTTATTTCATAGTAAAATGACTGTTCCACGCCTTTCCCATACAAATGTCCGTTTTACGAAATTTTGTATACAACCTTTGTTACAAAACGGACATTTGTATACAACCTTCGTTACAAAACGGACATTTGTATACAACCTTCGTTACAAAACGGACATTTGTATACAACCTTCGTTACAAAACGGACATTTGTATACAGCCTTCGTTACAAAACGGACATTTGTATACAACCTTCGTTACAAAACGGACATTTGTATAGAACCTTCGTTACAAAACGGACATTTGTATGGGAAAGGCGTGGGACAACTTAAAAAAAAAGGCTTTTAAAATTGCGATTTTTTTAAGATAAATTATGAAATTGTACTTTTTATGTGTTCTTCAAAAATGTGTGACTATTTCCGTGAAAAAGGGTTTATTTAATCATAAACAATTTAAAGTCAGCGCATGTCAGAGGTACAGAAAATTTGACAATGTCTGATTAATGAAGATCATATGCCATGATCAATATTTTAATACCTAGTTCAATGTAACGTAATTATGCAAGTCATGCTTTTGTGTTTAAATATAGAAGCGCAACCAAGAAGACTTAATTCCAAGCACTGATTGGTTCTCTTATACGCATGCGTATAAGAGAACCTTGATACTTACAGTGGGTGATTTTGGAAATCCACTGTTTGTGAACTGCCTGTTTGCGTTTTCACTGTTGCTATTACAACGAGGATGTTTTTTTTTAGAGAAAGCACTTTAAACAGTTTTTTAATGTAAGTATTCATGCGTACATAAGAGAACCAATCAGGGCATGGAACTAAGTCTTCTAGGTTGCGCACGTGTGCATATATTATGGCTTTACAATCTAAACCCAATAAGTAGGTAATATTAAGTGTATCTTGACGTCAAAAATTAACGAAAATTTATGGAATCAGAAAAGAATTAACTTTTAATACAAAACATTCTCACTGTCTGAAACTGAATAATCAAATTTTCATTAATTATAATTGAAAATTGGCTCAAAGTTTCTAATATTTTACGAGTATAAAGTGAGAAATATAACATTCCTGAATTGTAGACATATGGCTAAATAGTAATATGGCTAAACTTAAATGCTTCACGATCCTGTATGAATGTAGTCTGTGTGTATTATGTTAAAATTTAAAAGATATAAACAAAAAATGGGAGACTGTATCTCGACAACCTTACTAAATATGCTTTGGTAAAAAATAGGGTAGATACATTGAACCTTTATCTAGTAAATGACCGTAAAGATTTTTGAATGGAACGAAATTACCCCCAAAAAAGTAAAAAAAAACGCTATTTTTAACAATTTTTCATGCGATTTTGAACCTTAATGCCGCAGAAAATGGCCTTTTGCATTCTATCTGACAAAAAAAATTGCTGCTGCGTGATTTACGCATTTTCATCCTATTTCTAAGTTTTGAATTTTTGCTGCTTCCCCCCTAGCTCCGAAGCTGGCGACGCCCATGTTTCACAGAATCTCATTATGGTAGTGCAAGCTAGTTATCAAATGAGGATCAAAATAATAAAGATGACGCAAAAACTTTGTAAATCAAATAAATCTTCCCCCTACAGCCTACAGATGACCCCCCCTACCTAAATAATAGTAATGTACTTATATTATGTTACACCACTGATTGTTGTCACAAACTGTTCACAGTTGTCGTCAACTGCTTTGTCAGTTGCCTACCACTAGTAGCCAGTTTGTGAAACGATTACTAAGTTGTGCCATAGACAATGTATATTTTTATATCAACCGACAAGCACAAATGAGGCGATACTTTACTAAAATTATGAGTATTTTTCTACAGATAGAAATGTGTTTATTTAATAACTATATATTTGTGGATTATTATTATATACATCGGAAGATTCAATGCTCTAGGTACCTGGGACTAAGAGATGTGCAGGGACGTAGAGTGAACAAAAATATTATACAGTTTATTTACTCGGCAAATTTTATTAATACTACCTGCATAATGCACGCTGATACAAGTTACGTGGAATTTATTGTTTACACTTCAATTATTGTTTTATTCCTCTATAGATATTGATGGTTGTATAGAATTCAGGTAAAGATGGAAACTCCCGTAATTTAAATTCGAACAGAAATGATACTTTTGGTCACAAATCGTCTATGGAATTAGAGGATTAGTGAGGTTTTATCGCACCTCATCAGGCAAGTGGCATCCAAATTCCGATGTATAGTTAATAATAAGATTGAATGTTTAGTATGTAAGCATTATATTATTTTTAAAATAAAAAATACATAATCATAGACAATATAAACATATATCTATGCAGTATGGCGACCATATTGGAGGCGGGACCTTAATAATTACAGTGTTGCCATACTCAATCACATAACAACATTAGCTGTGCCTTAATATAGTTTTTTTATTGTCTTGCACTTAAAATAATTTAGAATTTCATTACAAAAACTGTCAGCTACTAGCTACTACAGTCAATTGACTTTTTTACACCGAGTAAAATCATTTTGATTACCTACTTATCTTTTTTACAAATTTCACCTAGTGGCTTCGTAGTAAACACCTTTAGCCAGGTGTAACAATGTTGCCATATTAAAATAAATTTTATTCATCATGATAAAATTATTATGTAAGTAGTTCATAGTAGCTGGATTATCCACATTGTCAAATTTTCTGTTCCCTTGACAAAAAAAGCTTTGCACTGACTTTGAATAGGGTCCTTGCATGTTTTTTTTTTATTTTGGTTTTCGGTACATTAACTATAAATTAAGGTTTCCCGAAAATTTGAGATTTTAATTCTCTGTCTTTGTGGATATATTTATAAAATAAAGTCTCATATTCGATTCTAGCGCAAAAACAGGTTTTTGACTGGCCGCCATATTGTGACGTCACTTTCCCCAATTCCTCCATACATAACCCACAAACAATCAAATTTCTTTCTATGAATTTCATCGTGTCGTGACGTCACAATCACGTTAAACAATGGCCGCTCGTTTCAGAGCACCATAGAAAAACTCGTCAAATTAATATTTTCAATTAATTATTATAAATTAATGGTAAATTAAAATTAAATAATTTAATTTTATTTGTAATTCTAGTAAGTAGAACTATCGATTTAATATATTTTTTGAACGATAAAAAAAATGCAAGTAACCTATTAATTGTTTATGATTAAATAAACCCTTTTTCACGGAAATAGTCACACATTTGTGAAATATGCTCTGCTTTTAAAAATCTTTAAAACTGTGATTTTTTAATGATAAATTATGAAATTGTACTTTTAATGTGTAAGAAATAGAACATGTTTCAAAAATGTGTGACTAATCCCACGAAAAAAAGGTTTATTTAATCATAAAAAAATCATTTAAAGCCAGTGCACCTCAGAGATACAGAAAATTTGAAAATTTCAGTTGTAGAAAATAGATAAGAATGGAATAATGTTACGTTAAATAAAATATACTTTATTTAAATATATTAAGAATATAATTGACGTAAAATACATAACAGTATTTTAGCTTATTATTTTAGGTTTAAAATGTTTTTATTTTAATTTAGTATTGCTTTAATTTTGTTATTTTTACACTAAAATTTTAAATTTGTAGTTTTTCTTTAGATGTTTGGAAATAAAGTTGTAAGAATTAATGGATTCTTAGAAGTCTTTTTTATTTTATCATTTTACAGCCTCGAATGAACCTGCCGACTCAAAATTCATTATTGTTGTATAATTAGTACTCTTATATTAAAATTCATAGTTTGTAGGATGTTTTTACAGTAAAATGAAATCCGTTTGTCGGTGGCAAGGATTGTCACAGACAGGAGAAGATAATGTAAACAAATATTTCCTAATCATTTAGAATTATGAAGTAAGCGATTGTTTTAATACATTATATATTTTATTAGGTACTACATATGTGTTTGTTTTTTCACATACTCACCTACTTTTTTAATATAAAATGGATCTGAGTTTATCGTAATAAACCCAAATACATCTCTGTATACTTCACAGTAAGCTTGAAAAGCTTGAGTCGTTAAGTGGAGTAAGTCGGCATCGGGGATTGAACCCGCGCTGCTGGATTTTGTACCATAAACTTAATATAAAGTACAAAGCAATCGCTTACAAGTGATAATTAAATGTCAAATGGTTTGTATTTTGGTGTTTGCCATAGTGAACTAACTCAAAATATTGTTTAAATATAAAAATGTATTGTTTAATTTTAAGTATTTTTTTTATTGAAACAAATGCTTATTTTTAGTTTTTTAATATTGTAAAACAAAGAAAATATAAATAAATATTTACATATCAATATGTTTTACTATAACACCATGATTATTCTACTAGTAAGGTTAAAAAGTCTACCCCGCAAGGGATGCAATGTGAGGTGATAGATAGACAGTATCTACATATAACTTTGGAATCTACCTAACTGAAAAAAACAAAAATATTGATACCTTCAGCTCATAAAAGTTAACCTAAGTAAGATGGTTTGACTATGTCACTAATGACGAAGTTACGAGTCGAACACAACAGCCACTTATCACCCAAGTGATACAGACTCGTAGGCTAAACTGGCTCGGGCACATTCTACGTATGCCCGCTGATAGCATCAATGACAACTGTCTCCAATATCGCACTGTAGGCAACAGACGTCTGGGCAGGCCTGTAATAACCATCTAGAGGCTGTACACATCAGAGCTGCCCCATGCTAAAATGACATGGGAACAGGCAACGGAGTTGGCCCAGGACAGAAAAGCCTGGGTAAACTGGGTGACGACCACATGCTCCACATAGGGAGTGGACGTAGATATGTATGTATCTAAGTACGAGAAGTTGTGATGAATAAAAGAATATGTATAATATTTTTCATATAATTTAATTTATCAATCGATACAAACAAATGTTATCCATGTCATTATTTTAATTCAATCTTTGCTCGTCACAATAAGAATGCAATACACATAAGTAAATTCATATTTTGATAATATAGTGATGGATTTCACCAACTTCTTAGGTGAGGAATAGCGGAAGGATAATAGGAGCCACTTATTATTATTTTTCGTACTTAATTTGTGCTAGGTGGCTCCTATCTCCGCTATTCCTCACCTAAAAAGTTGGTGAAATCCAGCATAAGTGTTGTATTTTGCTTGGACAGGTCTTAATGCAGGGTTAATTGTCAAACGAGCTGTCATATTTCGCTCACTGTTTGATATCTCTATACTCTGAGAGCAAATCATCATGAATACACTCACAATGGGGGTGTCTTTGATTTTTTTCACCACCAGAGTGCGCGGCAGTAAATGGAGGTCCGCATAGATACGACAGGTACTATATATTATTATTCTATGGCATTTCTATGGATAATAAACAAATGGTTTGTTTTGTTATGACAGTTGTGAAGACCTACATTTACTGAAGTGCCATCTGGTGAGTGGTAAAAATTACGCCCCCATTGAACAACAATTCAGTAATAACAATGATATTCAAAGTAAATTAATTTGTATAATTTGGTATCATTGTTGTTCATGATGATTTCCCAGAGTATGCTGATAATAAATGTCAAACAGTGTGCGAAGTATGACAGCTCGCTTGACAGTTAACCCTGCAGTAAGTTCTATCTGAGTGAAGAAACACCCATTATAATAAATATAGCGTTATGCGAAGACTGGTCACACTTGAGGGTTAAAAATAATCATACCACTTTTTTAAACGAAGTTTAGTAGGTATAAATCCAAATGGTAAATAAAAGTCTTAAATAATGATAGTGGTATAGGTTGGAAGTAAGACTTGAACAGCGTTCACCAGCACGACAGTTCCATGAGTTCCAAATCAGGCTAAACTTTGTTGTATCTTTCTGGGAAAAAATTACTACATTAGAAAGTCCACTTGTTACAAAATATGTATCGATTTATTTATTGTAAATTTAATTATCTAAATGACTAAACCATGAAAATGAAATTCCTAACAAATACTATATTATCTATATCTTCCTTGTTCGTTCTTCGGGTTTTTTCGCTGCGTGTAGAGTGGTTGAATAACTGAGCTTTCAGCAGCGATACTACTGCCATCTTTAGGATCCTGACGATGGCAGCACCACTTCATCCTGAAGATGGCTCCGAAAGCTCGGTTATTCAACCACTCTACACGCAGTAAGGAAACCCGAGGACATGGATTCATCATGCTGCGAAAGCCTACAAGATAACTATAATTATCTCAATATTTGTCAACATGAGATGGTTAAGATCATTGAGAAGCCTGGAATGAATTTCTTTCCTACCCCAAGCTACTAAAAGTTTGTTTAAATATCAATTATTAGGTCGTCCTACTATTTAGTTATTTAAATTTAAAGGTGTGTAATTTTTGTCAGCCTGTACTTTGATGTGCATGTATATTGTACACCATAATTTCAAGTGTAACCAGCCAATCGCACAGAATAATTTAATAAAATACATAAGACAGTAATTAATGATCATAAGCGTACATTGATGGGGTGATGTGTGCATTGTGGTGTACAAATAATAAATTTAAACTACGTATATTTAATTTATAATGTTATTTTCCTGCATTGGATCTAAATTGGTGTTATTATATATGTTTTTATATATGATAACAGTGACATATAAGTTAAAATAAATACTTAAACATTTACAGAACCAGAGATGTGCTTTATTTGAAAAGGATCCATTTAAAATGGAAATGCAAGATGCAAAATACCTATTTTCTTCTTGCATTTGAAATGGATTTACTTAAAACCATTTTGCATTTACATTTCAAATGGTGTTTAAACCCATTTTGTATTATTTTGAAAATACAAATGCACGCAGTGGCGGATCCAGGATTCAATTTTGGAGGGGGCTGAATGTTGTCACATGGTAAAAAGTACTGTCACTCAACGTTTTGGGGGGGGCTAAGGGGCTGAAACCCCTAGATTTGTTGTATATAAAGTACTGTCACTCATGGTTTTAGGGGGGGCTTCAGCCCCCTAGCCCCTCCCCTGGATCCGCTAGTGAATGCACGAAATTACGACTGTAACAAATTATACAAAAAAATTGCAGTAACACATAAAGTCAAGAATGCATATTATGAAATGATAGAGAATGCAAGTCTAACTCTTTTCATGACCATTATACTAAATAGTGTCTCCTCTCTCCTTACCACCGTCTTCTTACCGAAATGACAGCATCAGGATTTCATCAAGAAAACGTGGAAATAGATTTTCTTTTTGTGAGACAAAATGCAGAAGGTCGTTTGGTTTATTTCCTTATACAAAATGTATTAAAAAATAGCGCCGCAGGCAATTTCTTGGCGTGAAACCATTGTTTTCTAACGGATTTTCATACTAATTTTAGAATAATTTTGATAGGATGGGAAAACGTGTGGTAATAATGTGATTTTTTGTGAGGTTTTAACATTCAGTATGAAAAAGCATAATATACCTATTCCAATCTCCTGGGGGTGCAGCAGACCCCCCCTTCCCTGACGACGCCCATGATGGTTCTATCAATTGTAATAATACAGCACTCCTAATTTTATGCATAAATGGTTATAAATAAGTCTTGAATATAATATAAGTAAAACACAAAAATAATAATGAATCATAACCAAATGTAACAATACCAATGAATGAAGGAACAAAACAATATAGTATGAACCAACAATAATTGACTAAATGAATGAACTGCAAGAAAGTTAAATCACCTTATGGTGTTTGTCTCCCCCACAATTCATTCATTTGTCTTGACAGTGTTTTAACTTTGCAATGGTCCTACACCATTTACCCGTAATTCCAAATATTTATACACCGTATTAATTTCTTTTACGTAAATTACTTTAAATTCTAATTTTAGTGAACTGTATATAAAACCCAATGCAAGCGTTACAAAGGAGAAATATTTAATTTAAATTAACGGTAAATTTTTGATTCAATAACTAAAATAATAATCATTCGCTTTTTGGTAGTATTGGGATATTCGAATGATGATAATCTAATTGTTCCGAATATCGTAGTAATCGTAGTAACTAAGATAATCGGAACAATTCGATTACAAAGATAATCGGATCCCCTCCGAGTGCTGAACTTCATAAGAGGTCTAGGACTAGAGGGGCCGCTCTAACCGGGTAGTCACCAGATGGGCAAAGTAGGGGGAGTACAATAGATCTTTTAGATCGCAGTACATTCTACACCCCATCTAATAAAATAAAAATAAGACAATCGGAGCAATCCGATTACTAAGATAATTAATATCACATATGCGTACCTTGACACAAATTATACACAATTATACTTTGCGGTTTCTCCAAGTCAAGTCCTCAGGGTCCTTTATTTTTGCTGCCTCTAGCTCGGTCGAATCGTTTTGTAATTAGTCTTAAGTCATTATGTAATCTATTGCTCATTATTTGTTATCTTCCTTGTAGCAAGGATATTGAAGGTGTCACTCCGGACGGTGCCCTTCCGGCTAACCCTGGGGCCGTCTGAGTAACTTTGGGCTGAAAGAGCGAATAAAACGGCGCCTAACTGGCGCCTGTGTTATTCGGGTGAGCGGAGGGACCTTCAATATTATATATTATGGTTTCTCCTTTATAACTGATGCATTAAATCTCGATTAAGTACGAATATTTGTAATTACCGTAGGTAAACTATACCTATTGTACTTAAAATATATCTACTATGTAAAATCTTTATTCAATACGGAATATAACACTATAATGTCATGAACTAGAATTTATTAATAAATTTTATAATTTCTAATAATTTAATATGTAACACTAAGTAACTCACGTACATTAAAAGGCAATGAAGTGTTAATTAGCTTCAGAAGCAATCATTAAAATCACTTTTAAGCGTCTCCACACACGTCCCGAAGTTCAGTTAACGGAATCGACCGTTTGCAAAAAAGTTCTGACCAAAACCTCTCTCTGAATTCAAAATCGGGGTGACGCTGTGTGGAGACGCTAATTTATATTACAATTACTAATTACTAACTATAGTGATGTTTATTATACCTACCTATAATAAATAGTATTCATAATCGTGTACAAAACATAATTAGTACTTGCAAATTATTTTTTGTACGAGTCGCGGAGAATCACAAACAATTTGTTGATTTTACGAATATTAAGTTGTAAAATTACACATTTTAAATCCGGGTTCCCACCTGCTTGAAAACTTCTGCAAAAAGTGTCCGACAGTATCTTGCAGGTGTACACTCCGTAGTTTACACCTGCAAGTTACTGTTTAACAGCTGTCTGACAGACTGTCAAACACTTCTTGCAGAAGTTTTCTTGCAGGTGGAAACCCAGTCTAACATATTGACATGGCAACAAAAGTAGCTATAAACCATTATATGAATTAAATTTTTAATATAAAAAGAGACATGGTTTCAAATATCATCATTTTATTGGAAGGTGGTAGACGAATTGGCTTTGCCGACCGCTCAGTTAATCTGTGCATACGCTATTGCATTTTATTGTGCATCAAATAAAACTTAAATTCATTAGTTACCATATAGTGAAGGAATCACTCATTTGACATGAATGGTTCTAAAGTTTAGATGGTCTACAGGCTACCGCCTGGTTGGTAACGCGCTTGACTGTTATTCCAGTGGGCGCGGGTTCAATTCCCGATGCCGACTTACTCCACTTCACGACATAAGCTCTTCAAGCTTGCTGTGAAGTGTACAAAGGTGTATTTGGGTTTATTTCGATAAACTCAGGCTTCTTTTGTTGCCATGTTCATATATTAAAAATGTGTAGTTTTAAAATAGAAATATTTTAACATTCTTAACTCACTGTTTTTGATACAAAACAACTCATATATCGTGCAATTTTAAAACATGTTAGTCTGTTTAAACTTTAGATTAAGGTATCTGCATATTTTCATTGTTAAATCTACCTGCGATCATATTACGACTGGGAGACTATTTAGACTCATTTGTGCATAGTGCAATATTAAGTGTATTTATAGAGAAATAAATGATTGAAAATAGCAAATATATTGAATATAAGTAATAAATTTAGTGAAAAATACAGCATAGAAAATATATTTATTCTCTTTCGATAAAAAGTCTGACTTAGGAGGGCTGAAATATATTATGTTTAGTAAAATTATACAAAGCTTATTCTAAAATATATTTAGTAGATGAATTGGACAGCAATTTTGTGAAAGTGACAGCAAATTTTATAATAAAGTGAAGTTGTACATACATACACAACACGTTTTTTCGTACATAAGGTGTATTCTCAATTGTAGATTATCATTGACCAAAAGATCTCAATTAATAATTATGTGTTATTTTATAATGTTGTGTTTGTAATTTATAGATGTGCTCGATGAAGTCAGGATTTCCCTTAGTTTTAAATGTTACGCACATTCTATCAATTGTAATATATACAGTTTTCATAATTCTACGGAATATGCAGTATTCCTACAACGGTGTACAAGAACTAAGGATGAATATTGTCGAGCTTACCGATATTGAAATACTTTTACCATTTTAGCAGGTTTTGCAACTAATACAAAAAAAAGAACACAAAATGGCTGTATTGCTTTCAAATACTAAGGTTGGAAGATTATAATAAGCAAGGAAGAAAAAAATATGTATATTCCACGATAAATTCTTTAGCCAAGTACAAATGCAACTGTTAATTTGAGTGTACACAGTCACAAAAAAAAAATAACAAGACAAATAGATTTCTCTCATACAACACATCATTCGTTTCATAACAGATTGAAAGTTATGTAAGAGTAGGTTAGGTTGGGACATTAAAAGAGGTTATGGCAGGTTAGGACATTGAAACTAACTTATGAAAGGTTAGGTTAGGTCACTGAAAGTGACATTAGGTTAGGTTAGGACAGTGAAAGAAATTAGGATAGGTTGGGACATTAAAAGAGATTACGACAGGTTAGGACACTGATGTTAGGTTAGGTTAGGACATTGAAAGAAATTAGGACAAGTTGTAGTTAAGTAACATATGGTTAGGACATTCAAAGTTATGTAAGAGTAGATAAGGTTAGGACATTGAAAGAGATTATGACAGGTTGAGACATTGAAAGTTATGTACGAGAAGGTTAGGTTAGGACATTAAAAGAGATTACGACAGGTTAGGACATTGAAAGTGATGTGAGGTTAGGTTAGGTTAGGAAGTTGAAAGTGACATAAGCTGGAGATTTTAGCGAATACTATAACCAAAATTTCAGTACCCACATTGTCTAATTACAATTACAAGAAAAGATAAGATAGAGAATCATTAGTATTACTCAAGTATAGACTTAAAGGAGAATGCTCATTTTGTATGGGAAAAAAACCCAGGCCCGGCGCAAACGAAATGTATCTCAAATGATAGGTAACAATTAGTAATTAAATACTGCATAGGGGACATCATCGAAATCAGTGGCTTAAGGGGTGAAATACCTATTCGAAGTTTTACATTGGTCACACAAATATATAAGAAAAGGAGCATTAAACAGTTACAATTGCGATTCAAAAGTATATAATATGATGAGTGTAAGGTAGCCTGTCTGATTTTTCTTCTACTTCATCAGCCTTGATCCCTCCACTGCCGGATGTAGGCCTAAAGGTAAATGCTCATGAATTATGTAAAAAATAAACATGTCCGGCGCAAACGCAATGTGACTCAAATGATAGGTAAAAATGAGTAATTAAATACTGCATAGGTGGCATCATAGAAATCGATGGCTAAATATGTGAAATACCTATTCAAAGTTTCCCCTATACAACTTCGAATAGGTATTTCACACATTTAGCCATCGATTTTGATGATGCCTCTTATGCAGTATTTAATTACTAATTTTTACCTATCATTTGAGTTAGGTTTCGTTTGCGCCGGACCTGATTTTTTTTTACATATTTCATGAGCATTTTCCTTTCGGCTTATATCCAGCTGAGGATGGACCAAGGCTAATGAAGAAGAAGACGAAGAGGACGGGCTACCTTATACTCATCATATTATACCAATATACGCAATTGGAACTGTCTAATCCTCCTTTTCTGATATATTTGTGTGACCAATGTAAAACTTCGAATATGTATTTTACCCATTAAGCCATTGATTTCGATGATGCCACCCATGCAATATTTAATTACTTATTTTTACCTATCATTTGAGTTACATTTCGTTTGCGCCGGGCCTGGGTTTTTTTTGAGCATTCTCCTTTGAACAAACATTTTGCAGTCTATAAAATATATTTATGTAACAACTACAGTTTGCAATCACAATCATATTAGGCACTACAATATAATAAGCTAAGTATTCCGTGAAATCAGTTTATGTGTCCTTGTTTTAGAACATAACCACATGGGCTTACGACACAAAATAAAACGCAGTCAATCAACACCAAGTGTGCCCTGTTTAAAGTAAAATAATTTCAGAGTTGCCATAATGTGCAATAAATCCGGAATAGGGGTGTAAAGTGTGACGTCACTCACGAAATTCGGTCAAACTGTCAACTTTGACAGCGTTTTTCCATACTAAATGCGCAGCTTTATAGTCAAATATCCGTGTGTTTTACTTTGTAATGTCACGTAAAAGTGTAGCTGAATATCGTTATTTTATAAGGGGAACATAAATTAGCATGAATCTGTAAGAAAATTTGAATTTTATTAATCATAACCTAATTGAACAAAAATTTCCATGAATCTGTCAGAGCTTTTTGGACCGCACCACTAGGGGCGCTGCATTCACTTTACACCCGTATTCAAGATTTTTATTTTATGGTATCACTGTTTTAACTTTTAGTACGTAGTACTAGATTTAATTGCTAAAATACTGTAGCTCTAATTGCTAAAATATCTTTGGTTTTTAATGTTCTCTAAAAAGCTAAACAACCAAATGAGATCAACAAGAAACTATTTTAAATTTTAACAATGCTAAAATATCACAATGTATTGTTATAAGCTACAAATATCACTTAGAATATAAACATAAAATGAACACTGTTTTATCTAAATGAAATAGCTCACATTTGTGCAATTATCTATAATAATATACGCAATTTAAAGTTACAATTTTGGGTACTATTGTAGAAGCGCGGCCCCGTTCAAGGCCAAGCTTATTTTGTTGACCCACCTGCAGCAGAACCGAGCAAAAAAAATACATCTTTTTAAAACATGATAAACTTTTGACAGAGTGATATTTCAAGACCAAGACATTGTAAATTTACTAAATTCGTTTTAAAAAAAAAACACATTCTGACTTTCTGTGCCCTCGTCTGGCCCCACCCGCAGATGAGCCAAGCGATATAATATCGTTTTTAGCAGTTTTTACAATAGCGCTTCTACAATCTGTCAAAAAAGAGTTGGTTTTCGATGAGGGTGCTACATGTAACTTTTTGGTAACCATAATGGCAACACTTGTATAATTTCAATAGAAGTGTCCCCATTTCCAGCAAACAAAATTGCAGTTCCAATTTAATCCGTAGCCAACTCTTTTTTGACGGACTGGACAATAGTTTCCAATTTTGTATCACAAAGATGCGACAATTGGTTTATAAAGACTCCCTTACACAATTTTCAAGAGGGTTACGATAAATTGTGTAACTGAAACTCTACATGCATTTATTTATTAGTTCATATTTTCATAGTAGTCAGCTAAATTTGAATAATTTTCAACTACCATTTTGAATCTGAACAATTTTTGACAGCTATCATTTGAGAGACATTTTAAAATCATGGAAAATTCATAGGCAAGGTAGGCATACTTTGAGAGGTAGGATCACTACATACTTATAAAATTTTATTAGTTTAGGAGGCCTTAGTGATAGTCAAAGTGGGTCATCACAGTAATCTAACCTCAGATAGGTCTTTCATCGGTTAGTTACTTAAAGAGAGCCAAATCGAGGTTGTTAAAACTATGTAGTAATATTAATATTTTTTTACATGGATTTGTCAATTGTCCATATTCGGAACCAAACAAATTGACACAAATTGGGAGGCCTTTTTTAAAATTCCTGTCGACTATGTAGTGATCTTAATACACTTACCTTGTGGAAAATATATCACCATATTATTATGGCAGCACTAGGACATTTTTTTATTTACATATCATTGCATTGAAAAGCATAGAATAAAACATAGATCGTAAATGGTGCAAGAGTTTCAATCAGGTGTAACGCTTCTAATTTATAATTTTTGCAACAGGCAACATTATTAAATTTGAAAATAGAATAAAATATTTTGTACAGTATAATAATAATAATAATATATACATTTTAACAACTGTTTCTATTGGTCCAAATTCCTTTTCTCCCGCCAACATCGACCAACCAAATTAAACAATTTAAATTTGTTCTAACTATAAATTCTATTGCCTATCTATTGAAACAATAATGTTTTATTTAAATACATAATTATGTAAGATTTTATTTTCTTCTTAATTTGAAAATAAAAAACAAAGATGGCAGTATGCAATTATGCTAGTGTTGCTAACATAAAAATAAATTAAAATGAAAAAACTACATACATTCAAGCAGTGTGAAGTTACAATTGTTTATTTAATACATTTTTTTATTAATACAAGTAATAATTTCTTTTAAATCTACCAAAATTAATTCATATTCATTTAATTTAGTATTACCAATAGTAATAGACCATGTTGCCAGGTTATAAATAAATAAATAATTTATCCATATAAAAAGCATAGATAATAATTCAAATTTAAGAATACTGGTGCTTTTGTTTTAAAAATTCGCGATCGCATTAAAACAATTTTATTTGCATATTTCGTGCTTACTACAGGTATAACGCGATTTTTCGTATTTTTTACAAGAATAGAGCGATTTTCGCATATTTGATGCGAATTTCAAATTTTATTTTGATAAACGTCTTATTTTTAAAACATTATCAAAAGACATGAGGCTTTGAGATTAAGAAAAATCACACAAATCTTGTATGTTTTAGAGATTTTTGTGCAAAATATTGTTCACCTTCAAAATTTATTAATTATTTTGCCAAAGATATGAAAAATAATACCCCATTTGCAAAAAATAACACCAATATTTTTCAGTCCCTACCTACGTGTTAAGTAGGTATAGATATTTCCCAAATATGTATGTACAACAATGATTAGATTTTAGCCAGTGCCATAATACCATATTGTCGCCAATTGAAAAAATATACACAGTGTGTCAAAAAAGAGTTGAAGACGAATGGGGGCGTCGTCGATTTTTTTCGCCACCAGAGTGCGCTGCAGTAAACGGAGGTCCTCATAGATACGGCAGGTACTATATAGTATTATTCTATGGATAATAAATAAATGGTATGTTTTGTTATGACAGTATTGACAGTTGTGAAGACCTCCATTTACTACAGCGCCATCTAGTGAGTGGTAAAAAATACGTCCCCGTTGAGGGCCCCGCATTAGCTTTCTGGCAATCATAGTGGCAACACTTGCAGTACTTAATAGCATGTTGCCAGCAAACAAAATTGTGGTTCCAAATGAATCCTAGACCAAGTCTTTCTCGACAGATTAATTATCTTATGAGATTGTAGGTACAATAAATGCAAATAATTTTTTATGACAAATATAAATAAACTCTTAATTTTTTTTAGCACAACCTATTTTTTACTATCACTACAAATTTTAAATTCTGAGATTCACATTATTCTTTATTGTAGTTTGTATTATATTTTTTTTTATCTATAAACTAAATAACAATTAGAATATAATACGGCTGTGAAGTGAAATGATATTGGGTCGCCGTAATGCAGAAGTCTCTCGACATTTTATCGATGAAAATGTAAAAGCGGTAGAAAAAACCCAACTTAAACCCAGTAATGTAAGTAATAGGGAATCTATATAAATGTAGGAAGACTTAACGGATAAAGCCATAGATAAAACTTGACCGCCGCCATTTTCGCTAAGTATATACTCCATTTTTTCTCAATGTAAAGTACGCTAATTTACCATTTAATGACATAGGTTATATTCCAAAGGTAATTTCTACACTGATTATACATAATGAGTCGCAAAAAACACTGATAAAACCAGGTTTCATGCAATTGTGGATAACCCATATGACACGCAATCATATGTTTGCAGCGAAAATGGCATCCACCATAGATTTGTGATAGATAATAGAAGGGGCCCAATGTTCAATAGTTCTTCCCACCTTTATATAGGTTCCTTCGTACCTACTACAAATAAAAAAAGAAAAACAAAAGTACTAAATCATAAAATTTATTAAAAAATAAAAGTAAAACATTAACAACATTGAACAATCGAAATACAAAATTAACACATGATCAGGTACATGAATGAGAATTCAACAATATATAAAATAAAAATAAAATAAATAAATAAACAAAAAAAAATGAATCTGGATTTATTGAAATAAACCCAAATACACCTTTGTACACTTCACAGTAAGCTTGAAAAGCTTGTGTCGTGAAGTGGAGTAGGTCGGCATCGGGGATCGAACCCGCGCCCACTGAATTAACAGTTGAGTGCGTCACCAACCAGGCTACCGACCACCTTTTCATTAATATAAAAGAAAACATAAGGATAATTTGTTAATAACAAAAACAGTAATGTTTTCATTTTCGTAATAATAAACGTCTGGCAACAAAAAATTCAAACGACTGAATCTATATTCCAAATTTAAATTTAAATCTGTTCCTTTTAACCACAGATAATTTCAAATATGATTCTTTTAAAAACAATGTTGCCAGTTTACTCCCAAAATTGACCAATTTTGTTAAACGACACTTCTACCTACTATTAAGATTTAAAAATATTCTCAGCAATGTTGCCATTAGAAAAAATGTGATGAATAAATGAATGTACGAATAAAACAATGTAGTAATATGTGAATTGGTGTAAGTTGTGTTAGGATGTGTTCACAAATAATGCGTGTGATGCGATAAACAAGGATTCTTAAATACATAATCGTTTCATTCAATTCAATCGTCGGGGAACAATTAATCATTCACCTATCTACCTATCGAATCGCGCTACATCTCGTGCAGTGTAGGCAGACAGGACAAAACACCATATGCTTCTATCTTTCATAACATTCGTCATTCGCGCTCTGCAGATTTGATAAATTGTTGTGACGAGAATCAAAGTGAATAAACTAAGATGGTTTGAGCATGTTGAGAGAATGAAGGGCGACAGGATGACAAAAAAGATGTATTTCAGCAAGCGAAGAGGTGTGAGGAAACACAGGCACCAGAGATTGGCCTGGTCCGATCCTCAAGCATGGACGTGTTTTGAGTAGAAGGAATCGGAGAGCGTGTATGACTAATTGCATGAATGTGACGGAGGCTAGGAGTGTGTGTAAGGATAGGGCATGTACTTGCTTCAGTAGTACATATACTAGACACCCTAGTCTGTAGATTCTGTTCAGAGGACAACGAAACACCTATCCACATCCTCTGTAGCTGTGATGCACTCGCTCACAAAAGAAGTAACGCCCTTGGAGGGCCCCTACTGGACTCCGAGAAGGCAAGACTACTCGCACCAAGACAGATCGTGAGCTACATGAGACACGTCGGCCTTGAAAACGAGATGTAACATTGAAGGATGTCACAATAGACTCTCGTCGCAGTGACGCAGGGAATAAACGGTCCACTGACCTAACAGGAAAAAAAAGGATAGGGCTGTCTGGCGATCTGTCCTCTCTGCAACGGACGTGGCGTGAGGGTATGGATAGATAGATACACATTTGATAAAGTCATGACAAAAATTCTTTTTCATTTTCATTCGTTCATTCATTTCCAGATTTAGTCACATAGAATAAGCATTAAGAATCCCTGCAATTAAGTGTCATGATTTGTGCTGGTGTCAATAATAATTTAATATAAACATTTAACATTATCAATTTAATAATTAATAAGTTCTTATTGCAGTAGGTGCGTTGCTTGCGAATAAATATACTATAGTAATATAATTCATATAATAATATGGGTTCCCGGAGAAAAACTCATAAAAATATAGCACAACATGAATAAATCCCAAAAAAGATAAACGCCCTTAGAAATATCCTCAACGGATAAAAGCCCAAACTTTCTACTAGTTGGATTCCAGTAGATGAATTATTTATAAAATGTCGACTATTTTATTGTCTATCTCATTTTAGATCCGCCTATTTATTTGTATCTATGGCTGTTTCTAACACTCTGAAAGAAATTGTACGCTAATAGATACAATTAATTTTGTTTTCAAAATCTAATTAGACTTGAGCTTTGGTCCGTTGAGCCACCGCCACCTTGATATTTCTCTCTTTCTATTCTGTTCGCCATGATGTAGGATTAATACATAAAACATTATAGGCGAGGTTGCCATCACCGTCGCTAAGGAAATGTATGGAGTAACAGTCCCTCAATAACGAGTATTGCACATATGATGGACCACATATTATATTCTGTTACAAGATTCGACAGGAGTGATGGTCCTGTTTGACCATTATGCTATGTTGCCAACTCTAGAGTACCTACTCTAGGAGGCGGTGGTTGAGCCGAGGCCGGCACCATATTGTCATACAGGCCGGGCCCAACTGACATTTGACGACGGTGACGTCACCAAGAGTAGGAGAAAATGTATGGGAAAAAATATTCCGTAGTTCAAGTGTTTGTCACCGAGACAAGGTGTTTGTCACCGATACATGGTGACGTCACCAATCATGGTGGTGATGTTATTCATGGGTGTAGGCTTGTATACTATCACTGGCTTCGGTTGAGCATAATATTTCTAAAGGGCTTTCGTCTTGTTTGGGATTCATTCATGTTGAGCAATATTCTCATGGGTTACGAGTAATATGTAGCGGCGGGCATCAGAGACAATTGTATAATAAGTGACATAAGACATTATCAGAGAACATGTTGTTACATAAGTAATATTTAATTATAGTTAATGTGAGAAACGTCAGTGTAATAATTGTGAAGAATATTACAATGTGTAATTTGTAATACATAAAGAAATTACTGCTACTGACGATGGTGTCATCTTTTCATCTGTCTTGTGGTATCCTCACTGATCTCAACACTTTGCTGGCCTGAAATTACAAAACAGTAACCATTAAAAAAACATTTTCACAGTAGACATATTGACATTTCTAAATTAAAAAAAAACAGGAGACCCTAGAGATCGTCAACCTTACTAAATATGCACTGGAAAAAATAGAGTAGATACTTTGAACCTTTTTCTAGGGAATGACCGTAAAAGATTTTTTTATATCTTGTATAGATTTCTCAAAAAAAATGTGAAAAGCACCTCGGATCCTTTTTCCGAAAGACAGCAACTCGTTTCCCAAAAGTCGTTGAGCTTTTTTGTTTGTTGATAAAATGCTTTAAAATCTAAGAATGACCGTAAAAGATAAAAAGAATAATTGAAAAAACACTATTTTTAACATTTTATTATGCGGTTGTTTGCACATTTTTGAACCTATGCACAGTAGATTCTTTCGAGGATTTAGAAATCAGAAAATCATAACAGTCGAACTATCAATAAATTTATATATTTTTTGATGTACGATGATTAAATAGACATTATTTTATAGATATTACGTAATTACACTCAACAAGCATGCTTGCGGTACATGCTATGCACATATAACCGTAGGCTTATGTAATGGAAAAAATACGGTGAATGGCAGCTTTCATAAAACCTGGTTCCGGAACTGGAAAATGATCCAATTTTCGATTTATTAATCAATATTATCATCCTTTATTTGTTTAACACTTGTTTATGAACATAACATCACTTTTAGGTAAGGCCTAGAGTCAAAAATCTCTCGCAATAATCACGGATATTCACCATACAAAAAATGCAATAACATTGTGCAGCAAATCTTGAAACATAACCATTTAGCATTGTCATTGCACATTTTTTTTATTCCCGATTCATTTTCCACATAATACTACCTATTATATAATGCCCATATGATGTAAACACGTACGAGTATGTCTATCCTTATAAAATAATACTTAAGTGTGCCAAAATTATTATTATTATAATAAAAAACTACCCAGAATACTCCCTAAAACTATTTATTTTACTAATAAAAAAGTTAATAAGCTATACCCAATACTTTTTATTTATTAATTAACAAAAATATATAATGAATACCCAAATGCATGCAAAGTACAAAATTACTCTACAAATAAAATCGAGGTGCGATTTGATTTATACAATTTCCTCCGTAAATGTGTACAAAATGAAAATATTGTTCTCTTATTTAATGTGTTATACAGTCCTCAATCAGATAAACCTAATTTATTATGAATGTATGCTCTTAAAAATTGAGAATGATAGAACAACGATTGAAGATCGCCGCATTGACTAAGAAACGTAACCATTTCTAGGCGATTTATAGCGCGACTTCGCTCAGCACAAATTACAAAAACCCTCGTTTAGGCACCTATCGGCAGCCAATTTTTTTACCACTATTAGTAGAGATATTGGGGCTTTAAAATATTAAAAAACTAAAATGTACCTCGGTGTTGCAAAATAGTTACAAGCCTTTAAAAAAATATTTATATATTCTCAATTGACAAATTATATGAGTTTTTTTTATAATTAATTAAGTACATAATATGAAAATATTTCCAAGATATTTTTTTTTCAAATGTACATTATGTTTATTTAAATTCGAAATGACATAAAAAAATAAAACTGTTTAATACAAATTTACTGAGAAAAATGCTCTCTAACGCACAGCAATAAACGAATTGAATTGTTCTCAAATTTGATCTAGCGCGTGAACTTGTATTTCGCGATGTTGTCAAAGTAACCTAAAGGATGCACCAGTGTTTTCTTTGGTAGTTTTGGATTCCACATTTATCTAGCTATTTGGAAATACATTTATTTTTCCAAAAATAAAGTGTGAATTTTGTATTTTCCGCGTGCTAATTTGTATGGGAGGGTCTATTGTGCTATGCGGGAAATGACCGTGACGTCGTAGTTGGGTCGCGAGCCTTAAATAATTCCTGCTGTCTACACGCCGAATAAGTTTCTTTGTTTAGTTTAGTGTGTCAACTACAAACTAATAATCTGACATCATTCTAATTGCGTCAAGTCCCTAATATACAACATGGATACTCACTTGATATTCTTCGTTGCTGTCCATAAGACCTCTAATAGCCACCAGCTGGTACTGTTTGGCTCTCAGGGCAGGTGGAGCCCTGCGCAGGGCCCTGAGGGCAGCGGCTCCCGCTCCCGCCCTCAGCTGTCCAGCGCCGTGAGATGGATCTAACACTAGAAGGCGAATGCCACCACCCGTGCTAGGACTACCACGTACCACTTCACAACCAATTATTGTGCGGGAATGTCCTGGAACATAACAAAACACATTTATTTACTTGGATTATCTTTGGTTTACAAATTATTCTTGTAAGGCGTTGGATTTTATTCTATATTCCGTATAGTATACCGGGTGTTTGATAGATGGACCTATATATTTTCAGGGGTGATTGTAGAAGTCATTTGGGATCTTTTGAGCCAAATTTAGCTTAGTCCAAAGTCCGACGGTTCTCAAGTTATTTGAGATTTTAACTTTTTATTGAAAAACCCCGAATTACTCAAGATTTGCCCCAACAGTTTCGTAAGTATAGGTACCTACTCAGTTCTGTAATTATTTTTTGTTTCTTGAATATGTGTTTGGTTTATTAAACTCATTAGTTTGAATCTAAAGAAATGATAATGATAAAAAATATCGGATTAAAGTTTCGATAAATAGTTATTTCAAAAACGAGTCACGACTTAGAGTACAAGGAATCGGAGAACTTCTATGGTAAATTGCATGAATGTGATGGAAGCAAGAAGTGTGTCTGAAAATTAAATCAAACCTTGATGTTGCAAATACAGTGGAGGTTTGAAATCCCCCTGATTCTCTTGGAAGTAGTTGAGAACCCAAGCAAAGAGGGCCGGATGACCGCCATCTGGTCCAGTGGGCCGATGGAAATCTATCAGTTGACATCTGCAAGGCAAACAACCAACACACAATTATATGAGTTACGAGAGTCAAGATTCTAAAAGTTCGCACCTTGGTTGGGTGGGATTTGAACCTACACCCCACAGCTGCGAAGCAAGGATTCTACCCACTAATTCACAAGCCGTCTCAGGCTGACTGTGAAGAAAGCCAATTATAAAGGCCAACCGTTTTTTATCCACTGCCATCTGTTGAAGAGATGAGAAAGTATTATACCAAACATCCTTTGTAGTGTAAACCCAGTCATACTCAGTAAAAATTTCTCCTTTCTCTGCATTTCTTTTACAATATTACTACGCCATCACCAGCGTTGCATAAGTCCACCCTTTAGCATATTAATATTGACTTGTTTTTTAACTTCTGATTATTTTTGCCTGATACAGATTTAAAAACAAATAATTTATTCATTGTTTACTACCTTATTCTCAATGATGACAGAACGGTGACAACCTCACAAGCTCCGATCCACTTTCTAGTATTATACAATCTTGATCCCAGTTGTTCAGCTCCCTGAAATTACAGAAATATATCAGTGTAATTTATTTATTGTTTGGTAACGTTGAAGTATTGTCACAGCGTTAAAGTCTGACATCCAGCGCCTCTAGCTACTGAGGAATTCAGGGGACAGGCTGGCAGCAGTGTCAATGTTACCGGGGTAAGTACGTATGGGGCAATCAGGCAAGATGTGCTGCATGGTTTGCTTTGGGCGTCCACAGTCAAACTGTGGATCATCCTTCATTGATCATGTCACCGCAGCAACCATGACCCGTCCTAAATCTATGTATTGAGTGCGGTCCACAGCCTGCGAGGCAGGTGGAAACCAGGCTGTTGAGATGTGTGGTTTGTTACGGATATGACGGAGTGCTCGGGCCTATGATTACTGCTCCATTCATCTTGTAGATCGTACCGGGGCTGGGTGATAATACCAAAAATGTCAAAAAAGATACATAATTTGGTAGTCAGTAGGACTCCTGAAAAACTGTGACAGAAAATGGTTTTACTTGTGTATCAAAGCCTAGTTTCCACGCGTGTTCCACCATGAGCTGCAGCCTGGAGATGGAAGGGACGGCGTTGCGAGGTTGTTGCGGCGGAGACTTCCCTCCTCCTACCGTCACCCAGGCCCCCGTGTACACTACGTCGCTGTACGCTGGATGCTCCACAAGAGACGATATTAACATTTGCATATTTCTGTAAAACGGAAATGATAAACTATTAGATCATATTTTTATGCCACCAATATGCTTGCCTGAAATGATACATTTGGTAATCTTATTTACCTAAATCCACAACCCCATCCTCGATCTCCGTAGGTGCTGGCATAATGATCTACGGCTGAACACAGATGGGTCTTCAGGATTGATGGATTCTGAGCGTTCAACCCCTGGATTCTTGGAAGGATGTCTGCAAGAATTAAACAACAGTGTTATGGAATAAAACATGTAGGTAAGATACGTGATGGGTGTTCTGACGCTTACAAGTCGGCTTTGGCAGGCTTAAGTGATCACTTTATAGCCAGAGTTTACCCATTCCACCAGTCTGCTGTCAAATGTGTATTTTTTGCAAGATGTATAAATGCAACGGATCGACAATGTTTCACAAATTCACCAATTTTCCAATCCTATCTCCTTCTTGCAACTACCTTAATTTGATTAATGCTGGATTCCACCAACTTTTTAGATGAGGAATCGCAGAGATAGGAGTCACCTAGCACAAATTTTGTATGAAAAATAATGATAAGTGGCTCTTATCTCCGCTATTCCTCACTTCAGAAGTTGGTGAAATCCAGCAGTAGAGTATTTATCATCTATTCCGATAGAATCCAATATATATTTGTGCATGTAACACCAGATGGACAGCGTCAACCGGAGAAAATATCGAAACGATTGAGAGATAGCTGGAGTTCAGCTTCTCAGAAAAACAATCCTGTAAGAACAGACCCTCAAGTCCACAGAACGCTGAAGAAGATGTAAATAAAATGCATACCTTTAGTGCAACTCGTAGAGTCGTCCACTCCATCACTTTCCGCTCTTCTGAGCCCTATTCTCCTTTCGTAATAATCTCTAACAGACAACTCCCCAGTGTACACGGCTCTTCTGAGTCCTCGAGCAGCTTGCTGACCGTAATTACCCTGCTCGTCCATTCCGTACTGGGCCTGGAATCATAAATATATGTCCTATACATGTTGTATACACCCCCCCGATGGAAGGCTCACCGGAGACCCGACGGGTGCACCTTTGGCGTGAAAGCGCTAGGCCCACACAGTTACCTACAGTGGAGGGAATGGCGGCTGGTCACAGTCTGCCGTACCCAACATGGAGGTCACTCAATAGACTGAGAACAGGTGTCTCCCATTGTTACAGCAACCTCAAAAAATGGGGTTACAGAGAGGAAGACACCTGTGAGTGTGGTGCCAAACAGGACCACAGTCACCGGTTTTCATGTCCCCAAATAGGTGCGACATGCACGCCCGAGGATGCGCTACTGGCGAACGCCAGGGCTATCCGGGTGGCTGAATATTGGGGGCTACAAATTTGATGTTCCGGACACGGAAAGTAAGTAAGTATACATGTTTTTGGTTGTCCTGTCACCATTCATTCTCTCAACATATCCAAACCATTTAAGTAATGAAATATGATGACTTACTCTTAACATTTCAAACTCCCTCTGTTCCCTGTGTCTCTGTACCTCTCTCTGTTGGTCCGTGATGACTCCGTGATGATTGGAGGAGTCGTTCATTCCACGCTCAAAGTGTTCCTCTATGTGTTTAGTCTGACCAACAAAATATTATGATTAGAAACTTGCCGGGACCAAATACGTTCAGCTGGATATCTGTACTATAAGAAACCCACTATTCCGAGACGTTCTTGTTTTACTATACTGGTAGAACCATGGAGATAGAATATATGAGAGTGGTGGTATTCTAGGCATGTTATTAATCTCGCGATGTCATTGGTCACAGGTCAATAAGCCCTACTGTTGAACGGTGACGGATGCATGGGACATTAATGGGGAAACATTCAAAATTGATCAGAGATGTTAGCAGTTAACTATAACTATTAATCGAGGTTATCATTAGCATCTATTAAAGTTAACTTTAGTTAGCGTAAACGCCCATCATTAATATGTATGCATATAGTTACCATGTCTTGTTGCGTGGTGCAGTTGGGTAGAGTCTGACAGCACACAGGGCACACAAGAGCACCAGGTGAGGGACTGGACTCAACCAACATGCTCTCAGCTGTCTGGAGGTACGAGGCATTGTCTTGATTACCACCCGTGGCTCCTTCCTGAAGAGGAAGATAAAATGTTGTAATTGATTTAGTGATTGAAATTTACAATTTTTAGCACAAATCATGTTATTCCAAGTATCGCACATCTGCTCTCTGACTGGCTTGTTGAAATAAATCGCCTAAAACTTGCCAATATTTGACTGTTGAAAACTGAAATTTATATTGGTAAGTAATAAAATAATTTATTGGTTTTTGATAATATGTACTTAAACAAAAATACATTCCCATACATTGACATCACACTTTCAAATATGAATTTACTTAGATATGGTACACAGCCTTAATTTTGTATGTTATGTTTTTATTATTTCTCCTGTTTTCAGGTATTGGGCCGAATACTGCTTACTATTCGGCCAAATAGCGAATATTCCAAAATGGGGCCGAATACCGAATACTCCAAAATGGGGCCGAATACCGAATAGTAACCGAATATTCGATACATCTCTAGTCTCAGGCGGCAGTTTCTCAAACGGGAGGTGCCAGGTTCGAACCCCGGCGCTGGCGATCGATGTATTCTACACTTTGTGTTACAGGCTTTTAGCCTAGTGCAAAGTGTGCAGGAAAGTATTTGGGTTTGTGTGTGCAAGCCCGAATCCTTTTATTTAAAAAAAAATATTGATCACATTCATACCTTCTGTGGACTGAGTATATCTCTATGTTCAACGTTGACGTGTACTTCTAGGTCTGTCCCCCCCGTGAAGGTCCTCTCACACAGCGGACAGTGGAGACTGGAAGATTGTGGTGCCTGAGCCTGGGCCTGCGTGTACGCCAGCGTGGGGTTGTTCTCGCTGCTCGTAGGATTGTTCTGGTTGCTGTTGGAATTATTCATCGAGGGAGACGTGAGGTCAAAGTGCGCGCGGTTCATGTGCTCCTCTAGTCTTTGTGCGCAATCGGAAGTGTAGTCACACATGAGACACTGGAAAATTAAAACAGTTTAGTTAATTAACTGTCCAAATCGCTAGAGGAACCTGGATGTAAAAGGGTCAGAACAGAGACAAGTGGAAACAGTTGGAAGAGGCCTACATCAAACAGTGGAGGGAAGAAGGCTATGAAGAAGAAGAAGTTAGAAAAGAAAAAAAAACAGCGTATCGCATTCCTCTAATGGCTGATCATGAAAGGATAATAAGTTGTCGAAGAGGGTCTTAACCTGGAATGACTACCAGGAAGAACACTAATATGATGGAGAGACGACTTAGTCATGTAAGTTGGTGTCAACTGGAAACAGAGAGCCCAGGATAGAGCGGTGTGGGAGCGGATGGAGGAGGCCTACGTCTAGCAGTGGAGAGAAACTGGCTGATAAGAAGGAGTTAGAAAACAGTAAAACTCAATATATCCCCAATTCCCCGCAAACATCATAAATTACTGTACGACATACCTGAATGACCGGTGGACTTGGGGAAGCTGGTTTCGCCTTCTTTGGTGTGTTTGTCTTTAGTTTCAGTGCCAATTGAGATCTCAGTGGAGAGCCTTGACCAGCACTGGACAGTGATAACTGAAAATAAAAAAAATAACTTAACGATATCACGCCTTTCCTCTGAAACATAGGGAGGCCACTACATATAACCTCAATTACCTATTACTACTACTATACTTAAGTGTAAAGTGATCACATTAAGTCAGCCGCCAATCAGTCGTAAGCCTGATGGAAAGTCCATCCTTTGCTATATATCTGTTGAGATAACTATTTGTTACATTGATGTAATTTAATCATACCTTGCTGCCAGCCGGCGAGAGCTCGTAGTCACTGCTCGAATTGTTTCCAGAGTTATTTTTGAAATCTGAAATAAAATTTGTAATTCAAAGTTAGTAAAAACTTATTAGAGAAAGGAGAAATTTTAACAATTATGTAGTCTTTCAACTCTCAAAAGTACATGATTGGCGCAGTTGGTTGAGGCGGCAGTCTCTCAAAGGGGAGGTGCCAGGTTCAAACCCCGGCGCTGGCGATGTACTCCTCACTTTGCGATACAGGCTAGCACAAGGTGTGCAGGAAAGTATTTGGGTTTATGCATGCAAGTCCAGATCCTTTTTTATTATACAAAAAAACCAACGAACAGTATAAGATGGGCATGCTGGTTTCTCGAGAGTAAAGTGAGCACCTAAATCAACCGATGGCTGGTCGTAAGTCCAGCATGTTCATCTTACACTGTTCATTCGTTGGGAGACTACATAATTCTTAAAAAAAACTTATTAAATAATGACGTAGAATGACTTGTTATTCATCTAAAATGTTTTCGGGATACTCGTACCCTTAAATACATACCAGTCTTCCCAACTCCATTGTGATTACTCTCGGCCGAGTTCTGTCTACTGGATGACTTGCTTCTTGATTTCGTCTTTGATAAACTTATGTCACTCTTTTTACTTCTAGCGTCGGCCGAGCTGCCATTCTGATAAAACAGATCTCTGCTCGATTTCTTATTCACGGTTGACGATACCTCCTTCACTTGCGGAGGACCTGGCAGTTTTTTAGTTTTAGCACCCTGACTGGATTCACCGTTTGCAATGCTCGATTGACTAGTTGTACTCCGAAGGCCGTTACCGTACTGTGCGAGATTTGGTTTGAGTGACGATGATGTTGATCCGAAGCCGTTGCTCGTCGGTGTGTGCCAACCATTCTGCATGGAACCGGGAGTGTTGCTGTTGTTTGTGTGATTCTCCGATATTGTGTCGGAATCTTCATCGAAACTGAAATAACAAATTACATATCATCAATTTAATTGACATGTGTAACAAAACTATCACTGGAGTAATGAGATTTTGTGATCGTTCCAAGACATATGTGTGCTAGTGAGGCATAAACGATTTAAAGTTGAATGCAGTGAAAATGAGATCATTAAGAATGTGTGGGAAAACACTGAGAGACAAGAATGAAGTTGTCAGAGAGATGAGTGACTGTAAGACGGGGGCGGTGATTATATTGAAAGTTATCATACACTCTTGGTTTCCTTTTACTCAAAACCTTTTATTCATTTTTCACAGGACATGCCATATCATAGAAGTCATAATCCTTCGCACTAATTGAGCGATTGACTCACAAAACAGAAAACAATAAAAAAAATCTTACGCAGGGCTTTGATCATCGATGAATACCATCAGTTCTGCTTCTGGTGTAAGGAAATCTAAATGCGCTTGATTCACATGGATTAACATCTCATCCGAGGTTAGATCGGTGAGATCGCAGAAGGGGCAAGTGGCCTGCCCTTCCACGTGATACATCACGGTGTGCGCACGCATCTCCTCGTCCGAGAATCCTTCCAATCCACATATTTCACACGTGTACGAGAATGTTGGCGTATTTGCAGCGGCCATTTTTTCACAACTGTCAAATCTCTTCTAAATTTAAATTTTACTCTTGTTCATGTTGAGATGACGAAATCTGTAATAAGAGAAATAAATGTAAAATGCTTATAATATAAGATTGAAATACACATGGCAATACCATCATGGGGCGGAACGTTGGCCCCTGAAACTCAAGGAAGAGCAGTTGCTCCATACCATCGAGATGAGAATGCTGTGCTGCTCAATCGGGGTAACTAGATAAGATAAAATCCGTGATGAATACATTAGAGGAACTATGAAAGTTGCCCTGGTTGACCTAAAAGCGCGAGAGGCCCGACTTCGGTGGTATGGATACGTGCAGAGAAGGGACGAGGATTGCGCTCTGAGGTGGGCAACAAACTGGTCAGTGGAAGGACCAAGGAAGAGAGGACGTCTGAAGAAGTCTCTTGAGGAGTCCATCAGAGGGAACATGGAACACCTGGAGCTTTCTCCAGAAGACTGCCTCGATCGGGGAAAATGGAGAAAGAGGACCCAAGCCGCCAACCCCAAATAAATGGGGTATGACAATTGACAATTCTGCTGGCCTACTTCTATAGGTTACCTACTGGTAATTGTCAAAATCTAATTTCCATCGATCTATTACTGTCGTAGCACATCGTTCTCATAGCAGAAGCTGTCAGTTTGATGACATACGAACTATGTGTATGAATAGCTCGAATAGGCAAGGCACTGGCATGCTGGTTTTCAAGCTGCCGATATGTCCATTTCATGCTATAGTATGACATATACCAACAGAGGAGGGAAAACACGATAAAAAATAATACTTTGGAAAACGCTACAGACTCTGGCAGGTGTAGCGGTGCGGTCAAACCAGCGACATAATATATTACTACGGTCAAACAAACTAAACATGTTAATTAGGTTATAATTCATTTATTTAATTCAAAATTTCTTGCAGATTCATGCTAATTTATGTTCTCCTTATAAAATAATGATATTGTGCCACAATTTTACGTGACATTACGATGTAAAACACACTGATATTTGACTATACTGTTGCACGTTTAGTATGGAAAAACACTGTCAAACTTGACAGTTGGACCGAATTTCGTGAGTGGCATCACAATTTACACCCATGGAACCCATAAATTTCATTAATCACTAACAAGGAATATTGTCTCAAAATAATTAGGTCCTACACATAATTTAAATCATTTTTAATAATAAAATTACAATTATATTTCCACTACGATGTTATACAGTAATTTTAAACACACAGTCCCAAGAAAATTACATCAGCGGAATAATTATTAAAAAAAAATACCGATTAATAAAATAACCTCGCTATCTTTCCTGTGTTTATTTTAAATTTTGACATTTCCCTGTGCAATGTACAAAAAAGTGAGGTTATAACGCGAAATCAATAAAACTTCCGCAATTCCACATTAGTCTTGTGGATGTTAACCACAACTTAATTAAGGTCAAATAATTATATCTGTAAACTAACACATTATAAATATCAATCTAAACCAAATTGCGGCAGTCAATGTCAATATAATACAAAATAATAGAATCACTTACTTTTTAATCTGTCAAAATGTCTCAAAGTTTCCCTACTCGAATCAATTCCACTATTATAAAACACAAATTATCTCTTGATTAATCCCTTAAATTAGTATGGCACTTGGTGATTTAATTAGATAAAGAGTTTATTGTAATGTTTATTTACATATTGAAAGTATTGTTAAAGCACAAAATATAATTTGACGAGGCTAATCTATTAAAAATATTCGGTAACTCCCGTGAAGTATGAAACATTTTGTTTGACCAGCTGACCCCCGCACTAATGGCGCCATCTCCCACCACAAAATACAATGTTGTCGCTTTAATAAAATTTTCTCCAATTTTCCGGCTCATTCGCTATACCTATAAAAATGTAATGTACAATGATAGGTAGATAGTTCATAAAATTAAAAAAAATGTTAAATATAGATAGGTATGTAATAATTAGGAATGGATACGCGATGAAAATTATGTTCAGGAAAAATAAGTTATGAAATCAACTCAACTTTTCATTTCATGGATGTTTTTCTAAATAGAGGTCCTATATGCTGTCATTCTGCTACGGCGCTCTGCATTGTACTCAGCCAATCTGAGGGAATCGTCTTGAAACTGAAGACAGTGATTGATGAATGTATGGACTACAGATTGACTGTTTTAGAATTACAATATTTGGAAATTCCTTGAATAAATAAATATTCCGAAAGAACCCCTGAAATTTACGGGATCTGAAGATTTTCCGTTCAGTTTTTCAGATATAAAAGCATAATTTAGCCAAAAATACTGGAAATTATAATCTTAACAAATTGGCTGTTTTAGATTTTTTAACTTGTACCCAGGCTCACCCTAAAAAGGTACAATTCACTTTGTCGCTTACGTTATTCTTATTTAGCGCTAACATTCTCATACAAAATTTGAAAAAGTTAAAGCGAATATAGAACGATTTTTGCTCAGTGCACATAAGATGTAATAAAACTTTCGCTGAAATCAGGGAAGAAAGAATAAAGTGGCAACATTGTTAGACGTTACGTTAGCGGTTCCTCCACGGAAAATGTAGGAAAATGCGCTAATGCTGTTTCCGCTCTACTGTGGTTTTGAATGGATTTATAGGTCGGGAATATAGAGTTCATTCACGAATTTTGGGAATGTTAATCGATAAGTTGAGGCATTACATTGTATGCGTACGTTAGCGTACGTATTTTTGTAAGCCGTCTGAATATCTAGGTGACTTTTCATGGTATGATGATATTAATATAATATCTAGTAGGCAGGCTTTCCTACCATGTCGTAATATTATGCGGGTGGGAAGGAATCGATCGTCAAAAAATAACTTTTTTTGGAGGCATATACTTATTTCACTATACCTACTGTACAGTCCACACTTTACACAAGTAGGTAAGTAAAGTTAATTTTTGTCGCATGAAACATTTCGTTATACTAGTTACTAGCTACCCGTAGAAACATTGAAAATAAAACAGGTACCTACTTAGTTGAACTATTGTCATCAAGTCCCATAAATTTTATAGTGTAAATAAAATAAAATAAAATATGTATGCTTTATTAACTAATATGACAAAAGGCTGACTTTTTGCCTAATGGCAATTTCTCCTAGCGACAATTTTGTCGTTAAAAAACGTAAGAAGGTAGATAAAAAAAAGTCGTTAAAAAGTCCATCAGGTGACATAAAAATACTTTCAAACCCTCATCTATATTGGCGCCGCAGGCAAAAATATTTAATTAAACAATTTTGTGATTTAAAGCTGGGGACTCAGGGGGACTCAACTATGACGTCACGATCATTTCCCGTGGCACTAAGGTTCAAAATCGCATGCTAAAAAGTTAATAATAGCGTTTTTTCCGTTTCTTGGGGTTAATTTCACTTCAACCAAAAAACTTTTATATACGGTCACTTCCTAGATTTCATTGCACACTATCTCTAGGGGGGGGGGGCTCATTCACCCCTGCCCCTCCCTGACGACGCCCATGTTTCTGAACTTACGGACATAGGTACGTGGTGGACAGGGGTGGTCGGTAGCCTGGTTGGTAACGCGCTCGACTGTTAATCCAGTGGGCGCGGTTTCAATCCTCGACTCACTCCACTTCACAACACAAGCTTTTAAGCTTTCTGTGAAGCGTACAAAGATGTATTTGGGTTTATTTCGATAAATCCAGATTCATTTAAAAAAAAAAGAAAAAAGAAAAAATAGGTAAGTACCAAAAGTTTTCTTACTCTGATAGACCATTACTTGGTAAATAACAAGTGTATATGGCATGGTACTATACCTACTATGGTATTTTGTTTGATTTACGATATTATTTGCTAAAATACTTTGGTAATGGCAATGGAAGCCATATTGAGTCTGTAAATATATGAAAACTAAATGAAAAATTACTTCATTTATTGGAAATCGTATTATGTTGATATCCACAGCTCCCTACATACTTGTGTTGATCGTAAAATTTCAGCAATTGTAATAAATTTTGTAACCATAAAAATGTTGTTTGTGAACATTACTCAGTTTTTATTGTAATAGCCATTGTTAGATTTGAATAGACGTAGGCATTGTTATTATTTCATTATAGAACTAAGCAAACCCAATTATTTTATCCACCTTACAATTTTAGTGGTTGCCTGATGAACAAAAAAGATAATGGAATGGCGACCATTGAAGGAAAATCCCGCGGGATTAAGGCCCTCCACATCCCCGGGCAGCTCAGGCGCATTAATAGCGATCTCTTTACCCGCACTTCTAGGCAAATCTATATTAAGAGGTGGGCCCAGGGTTAGCCTTAAGGGAGCCCCCCGGCAAAAGCCACCCCTAAATTACATTCCCTCAGTGTCCTTATCCAAGGAGGTTACAATTCACACTTACAGATAAGAGACTTAAATAGGTAGGTACTAATTCATCCAAATGGCGACCAAGAATAAGCTGAAGGAGCGTCACGTCGGTAGACTCATTGAAAACAGGAAAAAAATTCGCGCGCTCTATTTATTATTTTTTTGTGCCATATCGATATCAAACTTTTAGTTATCCCCATCCAGCCTAGAAGTTCCTAATAAATTTTCGAGAATTTTGGATTACACACCTAAATAAGGAGAGCGGCGGATTTGACTTCCGCCCCGGGCGGCAGAACCCAACGCTACGCCACTGACTTCTGTGTTTGTCATATTGAACCTAATTTGTATCTGATTTTTAAATTTTTATAATGTGTTGCTTTTGACTACCCAGAAATTGTACTTTGTTGATGATGTAAAAAAACGATGTTTCTTTTTTAAGTCACTTTTCAGTGACAGGTTTGGCGATCGCATTTAGCCAAATCGATGTTATTTATGATGTTAAAAAAATCAAAAGACTAATAAAACAAAAAAATAAAAAAGTAAGTGCCTCCCTTTCCAAAACTTATTCAGTTTTCATTCTTACCTGACCAGTGACCTTACAATATTATGGAGAAATTATGAATTCTCATATTAATATGTCCTATTTCTGAAGAATATAGTATGGAAAATATTCTAAATTTAAATCCGAAATTCAAAAAGCTTTAGAATATTTTTGAAATATCTACATTTGTGGCTACATTCGGTCACTCCTTATACCTGGACGCCATATTGTGATTCCAGTAAACGGAACGTGTATACTAGATTGAAGCAATTCGTAGAACGAACACACGGTTCACCCTAAAACCTGAAACAGTAATTTTTTATCAACTTTCCATGTGTGATTTCTCATCATCGTACGATTATCGGACATCGAAGTTGATTGAACTGTCGACGTCGATACTGACGTCATTTTCATACTTCATTCTGAACAGTATCAAGGTCCTATAATATGCTGGCATTCGGCTTTGGCGCCCTGAATTGTTCTCACCCAATACTGAGAGAGTCGTCTTGAAACTAAAGACAGTGATAGATGAAAGCATGGGCTACAGATTGACTGTTTTAGAACTAAAATATTTGGAAATTCCTTGTATAACAACATATTATTCCGAAAGCACCCCTAAAATTTACGGGATCTGAAGATTTTCCGTTCAGTTTTTTAATGTAATTATTATGAACTTATCAAATTGGCTGTTTTAGATTTCTTAATTTGTTCCCAGGCTCTTCTTAAAAAGGTACCTATTTATATAATTCACATTGTCGCTTACGTTATTCTTATTTTACGCTAACATTTTCATACAAAATTTGAAAAAGTTGAAGCGAAAATAGAACGATTTTTGATAGCCCTTAAATTCCTTCGTACATTTTAAAAACTCTTAAATTCCTGGTACATGACATCATCAGTATCTAACAATGGATTTACCAAATACGTATGGATTTTGAGTTGGGATTGTTATTGGAAATTATATTTTTCAAAAGAACAGCTTCACACGCATGCATGGATTGAACTTTCTGTTTCCAAGTCTGTTGCTAACCCCTAGCATGGTCGCTGCATGCATTTTAATGCTCTTTAATATTCCTTATTTCTGTACGAATATATTATTTGCTACTGTCACTGGCGGATCTGGAGGGAGCACAGGGAAAAATACCCCCTCCCCCTTCTCCGTTGATCTCAATTTTTCATGTAAACCGACAATGGATTAGCTATAAAAAAATCACCAATTATTTTTTAATGCATTTCTTATGGACAAAGTTCTGTATATACGTATTGCTATTGTTTTTTAACATATTTTCTTAGGGGAAATGCCTCTTTTATAGATCTGCAAAAAATATTTAACCTAGGGTGCTAAACACATTTGAAATTAAACTTATTTATTATTAGAGGGATCCTAGAAATTTCGGCAGCCTGTGGATTTCAGTGCCATCAAAAACTGATTACAAAATAGGATAAACGTGAGCATTGCATGGGATACCCCTTGTATCACCCTCCTGCTGTAAAAAAATCCTGGAACCGCCACTGGCTACTATTTTACATTCTTAGTAACTTGTATTATCTAACTATTGCAGGAATATTCTTTGTTTCAACTAAAACCTTTTGTCGATTTAGATACTATATGCAGTGCCCAGTATAACTGTATATAGGAGTGAATATAATAAAATAACGGTAAGTACCGAGGCAATATCTAGCTACTTTTAAAGGTTGTGATTTACGTAACTGTGACTGTGATTTTAATTTTTTCTAAAAAAGAAAGATATTCTATAGTACCTATTGTGGAGCTCGTCATTTTAGAATATATTGCATCGTCGAATTAATCCTTAGTCGAATTAGCAGTTAGTCAAATTATTGTGAGACAATTTATTGTATTTTAATGGATTTTCGTACTAATTTTAGATTTTTTTGTTATGATGGGAAAACGTGTGGTAATAATGCGATTTTTTGTGAGGTTTTAATATTTAGTATGAAAGAGTATAATACACTGATTCCAATCTCCAGGGGAAGCTGTCCCCCTACCCCCCCCCCCCTCTGACGACCCCCATGGCTCTACTTACATAGTATGGACCTACGTATGCATTTTTTTTACAGTTTGATTGTTTCCAACGAATGGACGTCTTTGACAAATAGAAGTGGATACACTTAGGAATACATTCTTTAGGAGTGGGTATAATATTCCATGCTTTACTGAAACAGAATAAAAATATTTGTTTGATAAGGAAATAGGTAAACATTTAAAACATTTTTCAGTATTTTACAGAAATTTTAATATCAACCCAATACTTGATCAATTTCACTCACCTTAACGAATATGTATAAAATGATTTTTGAAAACGGCTAGACACTCACTTAGTACGGAAATTTAGAATATGACATTCAGTTTACTGAAGTTAACTATAATATCATTGCGAAAGTAAAGCGTGTAATATTACCTTTAAATAATTAGTTTGCTAGAGGTTGCGTGACGTCTAAAGAGGGGAATTATCGAAGTCTGGGAATATTGACATTAAGGTCAACATTATTGGACCTACCTACAATTAATTTTATTTTAAACCAATCGAACTTCACGTGGAGGTAGGTAGGTTCTTGGAAATTGATATTGCTATTCCGATATTTAAAAATAGAATATCGAATTCCTTATGGTAATATAATTTGAAAATAGAAAAACGAAAAAGTGAGTTTATGGAAATTTATTGTCTAACCTTTACAAGCAGTGGTATTTTTTTGAACTAAAATAAGGGTTTTCTTTGAAAATCACAATTCATGTTTTTTGTGAGAACATCGGAATTTTCTACATGTAGTATAGTTGAATATAACGAGTAGTTATCTCAACAGATATACAGCAAAAGATGGACTTTCTATCAGGCTTATGACTGATCGTCGGCTGGTTTAATGTGATCGTGTTCTTAGGTACCTTCTCTCTTAGCACGCACTTAATTATTTGGATTTATATTGTAATACTAATTTGGAATTATCGTAATAAATCTATCATTTTTTTCATCACTCCACAAAATCCAATTAGATTTGAACTTTTCTTCGCTGTGTATAATCCAGTGTGGCTTTTATCTTTCTTGGGTTTATTCTTCTCAAGCAAAATTCTTATGGGTTTTAGTCAGACCATGCAACGGAACTACCTAAGTCAAATGTCAATTACCGATGTTTTCTTCAACACTTTGAGAAGGTCATGAACAATGAACGAATAAACATCAATTGTTGCATACCAGGTGTTCAGTGGCGCATCTCTAAGTATACGACACCTACGTGACTCTATTCATGCCTGGACACCAGAAACGCCGCCATATTTTTCACCATCTTTTTTGCGTCTCAATTGGCCCTTAGAGTAAAACAGTAAAAATTTTACAAATACAGTTAAAATTTCAAAATATAAACCCAAATATGCACGATCAGTAGATTTTGGTTCAAATATGCAAAATCCTGAATAAATTGCCAAACTATGCAAATGCATATGTAAATATGCAATTGCATATAATCCGGTCTCTACTTATGACTCATGACTAATAAAGTCACTATCAATTCGATCAAAATCAATCACAAAAATCATAAAATTTCGAAGACTAAGTGCATTCGTGATCACCTGATCAATTTCGTTTCAATATCACGACCCATTATAGTTTGTTAACAACGACTATCAATTTGGTTCATATTTCACAATTAATCGATCATTTCATTGTTTTCACTGACGACGTATAGACAGGGTGAAATTCACTCTGCTGGACTATCGTAAAAATGGCTGGAAAAATGCTACTGTCTATCTTGACGATTCTGCTCTCAATCACAATGGAATCTACCATGTCTCGTAAGTCAATCTAAATTCTTTTTACAATATTTTATTTAATTTCAATCCAATGTTTTTACTAGATTTTTGTCTGTGTTCAATAATTTTGTAATCGGTTTTTCAACCACATCCTGACTACTTTAGAGAACTGAAACTTTGCAAACATACCTACGAAAACACGGTGACAATACGATTCTGTGAAAAAATTATCAGCCTACGCCAGAGACAAAAAAAATTAAAGGGTTTCAGGAGGATCCAAGGGTCGTGTGGGGTCATGTGTGGTATCGTGTGAAAAGGGCATAGGAAAAGAAATCCAGATCGTAAGTTAGATTTTGTCCAGCCCAAGCCTCGAGAGACACCGAGCGCTCGAGAGGATCCAGTCATCGCATACCGTCGAGTTTGGTATCTAACGAAATAAATGCTTCACGAGTACATCTCATATCTTTTTACAAATTTTGATTCCGGCCGTTCTTGGTGGGAGGCGCCATTGGAACAGTTCTAGGATGTGAAGTCATATAATTTTGTTTTTTAATATTTTTATTATATCGGATACAGATATCTATAATATCAGGCACAATTTGTTACAGAGGTTGCTGTTGGATTTGTTGTTGGTAAGCCAGCTCCTCTTCCAGCTCTACCACCAGTGGTTCCAGCTCCAACCCGAATAATATCAGGTCTGGTTGTGAAAGCTGCAGCACCAGTAGTTCCAGGTCTGGCTCCGAAATCTCCATTATCAGTAGTTCCTGCCTCGTCTCCAAAATCTCCATCACCGGCAGTTCCAGGCCTGGCTCCTAAAACTTTTGGACCAGTAGTTCCAGTTCCGAAAACTCTTCCACCAATAGTTCCAGTGGGTCTTAAAACTCTTGCACCGGTAGTTCCAGCCCTGGGCCCTAGAACTCTACCACCAGTTGTAGCAGCAGGTCCTCAAACACTTGGACCGGTAGTTCCAGCCCCGGGCCCTAGAACTCTCCCACCAGTTGTAGCAGCAGGTCCTCAAACACTTGGACCGGTACTTCCAGCCCCGGGCCCTAGAACTCTCCCACCAGTTGTAGCAGCAGGTCCTCAAACACTTGGACCGGTACTTCCAGCCCCGGGCCCTAGAACACTTCCACCAGTAGCGCCAGCGGCTTCGAAAACTTTTGCACCAGTGGTTCCTCTTGGACCAGTATTTCCAGTCTCGGGTAATAAAACTCTTGGATCAGTAGTTCCAGCCCCGGGTAATAAAACTCTTGGACCAGTAGTTCCAGCCCCGGGTAATAAAACTCTTGGACCAGTAGTTCTAGCCCCGGGTAACATAACTCTTGGATCAGTAGTTCCAGCCCCGGGTAATAAAACTCTTGGACAAGTAGTTTCAGCCCCGGGTAATAAAACTCTTGGACCAGTAGTTCCAGCCCCGGGTAACATAACTCTTGGACCAGTAGTACCAGCCCCGGGTAATAAAACTCTTGGACCAGTAGTTGTAGCCCCGGGTAATAAAACTCTTGGACCAGTAGTTCCAGCCCCAGTTAATAAAACTCTTGGACCAGTAGTTCCAGCTGCGGCTCAGAAAGCTCCAGCTCCAGTAGTTCCGGCTCCAAGCCCTAGAACTCTTCCGCCAGTTTTTCCAGCAGCTCCTAAAACTGCTGGACCAGTGGTTCCAGCTCCGAGTCCCAAAACTCCTGGACCAGTAGTTCCAGCTACTGCTCAGAAACCTCAAGCACCAGTAGCTTAAGCATAAGGGTGCGGTGGATTTTTTTTTCCTGCGAAATGTGATACAAACACTTATTCATATAAAAAAATAATTAAATTATTGTTTTTTAATAAATACATTTGTTTTATAACTAGCGAAATATCATTGATTACTAAACAACAACTTTGTACACAACCTAATAAAACAACCTTGAGTACCTACTTCAAAATCTCAGGATCCACAAATTAGTGGTGCCTAAAAACACTCCAAAGATGCGAACTTCCTCAATAATTATTCATACTCTTTCTTATTCACCAATGATTCTCGTCTCGTATTGCTATTGTGCGTCGTCCCCGCATTTCAAAAAGGCAAATTGAAATGGCGAAACATGGTGATTCTGTGCAGTAAAAACGTTTTTCTTCTAGGATGCATCCTCTTCCTCAATATTGGAGGATAACTTACACATAGGTATCTACGCAGAATATGATCTTAATATCTGTCCTACTCAAGACCCTACTTAAGGTCTCTGGATTGCTAACAATAATATACTCGTAGTCTACAATAACGGTCTGGTTTTCGATGAGGGCAGTTATAGTGGCAATACCTTAATGTAGAACTTCGGTTGCCAGCAAACAAAATTGTAGTTCCATTTTAATCTGGGACAATCTTTTCTTCACAGACTTCACAAACTCGCGCCTTTTACATTGGAATGCTGTGAAAATTTACAATCAATTTCCTATCGATCTGCTCTAGGCTGTAACGTCGCCATTTTTGAAAAAAAAAAACATTTACTAGGAGGTGCCATGATGATGAGAGGATCCAAGGGTTGTGTGGGGTCATGTATGAAAGGGCGCTGGAAAAGGAGTTCAGATCTTGAACCAAATTTTCTCCAGCTCATTGGGAGAAAAGGGTTGTATGGGGTCATGTGTATACTGCATAGAGCCGCTGAAACTCATTATTTTGACTCAACAGTCAACAGGTGGATGAACTCAAAATATGGATGAACGCGTTTCGGCTCATACTGCCGATACACTTTACCATCCATGTATGCCGTTGCGAAGCACGGGTAACTCAGCTATTAATTCACATTCTTGAACTATAAGAGGGTTGGGTGAAGGTAATCGTATAACCGTACCTAGAATTAATAATTAGTGCTATTCTATATAAATTCCCATAATATATTTATCAGATACTTGTGCAATTAAAATAATACAATGTACCTAAGTATTTAAATAAATATCGTATATTATTATAGTCTAATTAGCAACATTTTTTATAATGAGCAATGCAATGAGAACTAATTATTGGTGGGATAAGATAACAGTGCATGGCCGTAGGCAGGGGGGGGGGGGGTTAAGGGGTTCAAACCCACCGTTTTATACATATAGGAGAAAAAATCGCATTATTACCACATAATTTTTCATCATTTCATGAATTTTCAATAATTAAATTCATTAAATCGCAGTTGTTGCATTAAAAAAATCGGGGGGTGGGGGTTGCTTTACCCGTAATGTATTACGTCATCCTTTTTTTAATATAGATTAAAAAATATGTATTTAATTCCACCAATAACAATGATGGTAAATTAAAATGTTTAAGGCTAAAAACGTTATAATTCGTGACAGCTAACTTATTGCAATTTGATTGCAACATCACGACGCTTCGTCAACTTGAAATATTAACTATCCACATTGTTAAAATTTCACGACTAACGATAAGAATTAGATAGACGTTGCTGATTCGATGTCATTTCGCTTTTTCCACTGACGAAGACAGGGTGACATCGACGCCGTTGCTGGAGAGATCTGCTTCAAAATGTCGAGGAAAATGCTGTTCTCTGCTGTGATGATTGTACTGTCAATCACAATGCAACCTACAGTGTCTCGTAAGTATTTTATTTTATATTATAACCGTGTCCCTTGTTCCGGTTTTGAACCGGACAGTTCGGTTTTTATTACATCTGTCCGGTCGACAAAATCTTGAAAAACCGGACAAAGAGCTGTCCGGTTTTCTTAGATCGGATCTCAATAAGTTTAACACGATCAATTGTATAGGTTTATCAATTAACTGTTTTACATAAAGTCCTTCAAGGGAATACAATCTTGATTATTTCCATCATGTTCACATTATTTTTTCATACGTAGTAGGTACCTACATTCCTTGTGAGTATATTAGCATTTTATCATAAAATACTCGTTTATATACTTTTAGACACATTCTGATATTTTTTACGGGGAGGGGAGGGGGGGGGGGGGGGGCAAAATTATAATTGTCCGGTTTTTTTTCCAACATATCTTCAACTTGTGGGGTTGTCATAGAGAACATAAAGCCAGGTTGCCCTATCTTCACACATACACACTTCTTGCTTACGTCACCATCCTGCAATTCGTCATATACATTCAACGATTCATTTTACTCATAACACGTCAGTCTGAGCATTGTAGACGTGTTCGAGCCAACTAGTTATTGGACGGCCACGTTTTCTGACACCTCTTCTTTCACTCATGTATATTTTATTTGGTTCCCGGAGAAAAACCTATAAGAATAATGCTCAACATGAATAAATCCCAAAAAAGACAAAAGCCCTTTAGAAATATCCTCAACGGATAAAAGCCCAAACTTTCTAGTTGGATTCTGGATTGGTTGGATTTGGATAGTTGGATAGGCTTTGTCTTACTTGCCTATTAGGCAGGGACAGCCCTGGCCATAAGGCAATAATAATAATAATTAATTGCACCTATTGAATAAATAAAAAATAAATTACATACGAAATGAGCTGGAATAAAACAAATTGCCCTATTCAGAATTTTACACGCTGTTCTTACATTGTACCTAATCTTCATTTTGACAATTATTTGTGTTTTTTTTTGTCAACAGAGGTTGCACCAGGAGTTTTGGTTGGAAACCCCGCTCCGGCACCTGGTTTCGAATCTGCCGCAGCCGCACCCGCACCCGCACCTGTTGCAGAATTTGCACCAGCAGGTTTTCCGGCTTTTGCACCGAGTGAATCATTAACTGCTAGCAATGCAACATCAGGGAATCAGACTGCGTCAGCAAGTGGTGGAGCGCCTGTAAATGGTTCAGTACCTGCTTCAAACGGCACAGAAGCGTCTGCGAATGGAACATCTAATCTCTTAGGTGGCTTTGCACCGATAGCAAATCCAGTACCTCCAGTTGGAAATCACTCTTCCGGATCAGGAGGACCCATTCCAGCAAGCAGTAACGGTTCCGCAGTTGTGCCGTCTGTTGTGACAACTTTATCCATTATGAGCGGTCACCATATTCCAGAGAACATCAAGAGGATTATCAAACGCGTCCCTGAAATGGTTGAATGGTGGAGAGCATTGTATCAGTACTTTGTATTAGATATTGAATAAAAATATATTACAGCCTGGCAACTAATGCGCCATTTATGACGTAAGTCAAGACAGTAGATACACTTTTCATCGATTCTGTATTAGAATTTTAAAATTCTTCCAACACCTGGCAACTTAATAATGATGTAGACTACGATTAATTATACCAATAAAATATTAGATATTAACTTTATTATTTTGCACCACCTACCAAAAACCCATAAGAATATTGCTCAACATGAATAAATCCCAAAAAGGACAAAAGTCCTTCAAAAATATGCTCAAGGGACAAAAGCTCAAATCTAACTGGATTTGTAAAATAATATTAATTGTATCTATCCAATGGAGGGAATGGCAGCTGGTCACAGCCTGTCGTACCCAACATGGAGGTCACTCAATAGACTGAGAACAGGTGTCTCCAATTGTTACAGCAACCTCAAAAATGGGGTTACAGAGAGGAAGACACCTGTAAGTGTGGTGCCAAACAGGACCACAGTCACCTGTTTGCATGTCCTCAGATAGGTGCGACATGCACACCCGAGGATACGCTACTGGCGAACGCCAGGGTTATCCGGGTGGTTGAATATTGGGGGCTACAAATTTGATGGTGTTCCGGACACGGAAAGTAAGTGAGTATCTATTAGCATACTATTTCTTTCAGTATGTTAGAAACTACCATACATTAGAAAATAAACAAATAAATAAGCCGGACCAAAAAGGGATAGGCAATAAAATAGTCAACATTTTATGTACAATTCATCTATTGGCATCTAACTGGCATCACAATCCGTGACCAAGGCGGCAGTAGGTCCGCCGAAACTACGGAGCATCTGATTACTACACGATTAACCCGAAAAACAAATCTACATATGGATCATCGTGAAAACCTGCAACAACAATCTAACTAGAAAGTTTGGGCTTTTATCCGTTGAGGATATTTCTCAAGGGGTTTTGTCTTTTGACTGACATACTCACTCATCAATGCAGAGCCCAAACGGCTAATCCTAGAGAGGTGAAATTTTGAAGACAGATAGGTTTTAATACAAAACCTTCCACTAAGAAGGGATTTTTGGAAATTCCGTCCCTAAGGGGATGAAAAATAGGATTGAAAGTTATATCTCGTTATATCAAATTAAAGAAATATCTCGGAAACCAGACGTGGTACAAACATGAGATTTGGCACATAGATTCTCCTATCGAAATTAGTAATAGGATGTTTGTCCGTTTTTTCCAAATTTTTATTTTGTCATGTAGTCTCTTTTTACTAAGTGCTGCTTTCAAATGTTTCAAATGGTTCTGCCGAAATGGTATTAGACGTAGAAGGCCTTCATCAAATTGAGTACAGTGTACTATTAGTTCTATTTGGTAAAAGAAAAGTATTGTAGGTATTATTTAGCCATCTCATTACAGATTTGATTGTCTAGTAGGAAAGCCTCTTAATAATCATAAAAATATAATATTGTACTAATACACGAAGCATCGTTAGCACATGAAAGCTCTTTTTCGAAAGGGCAAACCTGAACTCACACGGCAAATAATGTTTCATTATGTTGAATGAATTTTTACATAAACGGGTAAACTTTGCTATCTCGTCTATGCATCGTTTTGTGTGACGGAGACGAAATCTGGAAAATCTACCTTTTCGTACGTAGTCGAGATCTGGGAGAAGCTTTTCTTTTTTCAGTCTGTTTTGTGTCGCCGGGCGGAGCGAGCGCTTCGTCGGTTGTTCCGCGAACCAATAATAATAACGAGTATGTAAATTTGTCGAACATCAAACGCCGCGTGAAGCCGGTAACAGCTGTTTTTTGGTGTCATTTATCGACGTAATAATAACATCAAATTTTGTTTATTTCTCGACGTAATTTCGATTCACCCCAATCGAAACACTTTATTATCAGTGAATAAATAAATTCATTTTATTTTACGATTTTAATATAAAAATTCGTGTTATTATTATTGTTATTTTGAAAAGAGCAGAATAACTGTTTACAGTTCTATAAATAAAGGAACAATTCAATGTGCTTTTGTCTTTTTCAGTTTTCTTTTGTTTGTTGATTGTGAATTATTGTGAAGTGAAACAGTTTAGAGACATTTTTTTTATATCAATTTGTTTTGAAATCAGTTCTAAAGAATTGAAACAGTCATTTTTAAGAATGTATTGTTGCGAAATTTGATAGACAAACTGTCAAAATTTTAATTGAATGGTAAGTTTTTTTCTAATTATTATTGTTTTTTCTTTCATAGAATAATTTAAAAATAATAATTGTCTCACTAAACCAGACTCCGGGACCAAAATAGGATCATTCAGACCCTCCTCATCTCTGTGAAAAAAAAATGCAAAATGTTTTATATTCAGGAATTTTGCAAAAAAAAATATCCATTTTTTTATATAAGCTATTATTAGGCTTACCACCTATTCTGAATGTCTCTCTAATATTTAATTGGTTGATTAGGGCGCCTTCGTTGATTTGGGTGTATGTAGGTATCCAGTAAAAAAATAAGTATGTTATATAAAAATTGTTGATAAGGAATTTTATATTATTGACGAGATGCTATCTGGGATCAGACCTATATAGCACCGATCGTGACCGGACAAAAGCCCATAAAAATATTGCTCAACACTAATAAATCCAAAAATAAACCTATAGGAAATTTGCTCAAAAAGCTCAAATTTAAATGGATTTTGAAAATAAAATTAATTGTATCTATTAGTATAAGATTTTTTTCAGTGTGTTTAGAAAATAAACAAATAAATAAGCGGATCTAAAATGGGATAGGCAACAAAATAGTCAACATTTTATAAATAATTCATCTACTGGAATCCAACTAGAAAGTTTGGGTTTTTTTCCGTTGAGCATATTTCTGACGGGCTTTTGTCTTCGTTGAGATTTATTTATGTTGAGCAATATTCCTATGGGTGTTTCTCCGGGAACCTATAATTGTATCTACGTGTAAGTATCTCAGCTTCATATGCAAATCAACCGTTTTAGTCAGTAGGACGTGATGCTATGTCAAGGAGTTTAGGCATTTCTAGGAACCATAATATACTTTTGTGTAGTGCGGTGCAATAAGCGAGTTTGTCTCAAGATGTTAACAATCGACGGATGTCCATTGTCCACATATCCACTATCCAAAAAATTAATGCATATTATAACAAATTTATACATATACTAGGTGGACTAGATTATTGAGGTGGTCGGTAGCCTGGTTGGTAACGCGCTCGACTGTTAATCCGGTGGGCGCTGGTTCAATCCCCGACTTACTGCACTTCACAACACAAGCTTTTCAGCTTTCTGTGAAGTGTACAAAGTTGGATTTGATTGGATGGAATCGATCGATGAACCCCGATTCGTTTATTTTTTTTTTACTGGAACCTCTTCGCTTTTGGTAATCTTTTTTGTCCATAGAATTACTATGTTTCATACAAGTTTCAATTTAAATATAGAACCAAATATTCATGAGAAATGCGTCTAGATTATTATGTATATTACCTTTGATTATCGAAGTACCCAATCAAAATAATTTTCATTCCACTTGACTATACTAAATTAAAGATGGCGGTAACTTTTCACGAAATCAGTTTGAAGTTCAATAAATAAATAAATAAATTGTTTTTACACTTTTTTGTTAGTTGTCATGTTTTAGTTAGTTTAGTTATTTGTTTTAATTTAATTAATTTTTCAAACATAGATCGATTGCTCTGAGAAAAAACTTCTTTTCATTTTGCGTTTTTTATTGACATGCTTCTGACAAAACACGATAGTCAAAAAAATGCAACAAAGAGGGTTTTAAATGCCTTATCCAGATCCACACGCTTGCCGAGCGATTAAAATTTTTGGGCTCATAAGTAAAAAGGCGGTAAAACGGTCGGTTACGTACACGAACCAAGACAAATGCCTCATTCACACGCCTTTTTACTCATTAACACAAAACTTGCGGACGCTCAGCGAGCATGTGGCGCCAGCATTATGTATTGCGATGATATTTTATCTCAGGTGAGATATATAAATATTTAAATACCTACGAAGTATATAAAATTGTCGCGAGTTTTATGTACCCATTAAGGTATTTACATAATATAATATGTCATAGTGCGGAATGTATTAAAAAATGCAAAAAACTGGTTTGGTCAAGGTCGCTAGCTTAATAATTTAATAAACATGGCCAGCGGTTTCACATATCATTATATAAGGAGTGACCGGACAAAAACCCATAAGAATGTTGCTCAACATGAATAAATCCCAAAAAAGACAAAAGCCCTTCAGAAGTATGCTCAAGAGACAAATGGTCAAATCTAATTGGATTTTGAAAATAAAAATAATTGTTTCTATTAGTATACGATTTCATTCAGTGTGTTAGAAACTACCATAGATTAGAAAATAAAGAAATAAGTAAGCTAATCTAAATTGGGATAGACAATAAAATAGTCAACATTTTATAAATAATTCATTTACTGGAATGCAACTAGAAAGTTTGGGTTTTTATCCGTTGAGGGTATTTCTAAAGGGCTTTTGTCTTTTTCGGAACATTTTGTACCACTGCATTTAGTTTTGCGGCAGATTCAATAGTTTATTATCTAATTATAAAACACAAGCATTTAAAACACTTGACAATGGCAAAATCACCCGTGGACGGGTGCGTGCATGATCTAAGTAATAAGAAGAAGTATTTTTTGGGTTTTATTATTGTTGAGCAATATTCTTATGGGTTTTTCTCCGGGAACCCATTACAAGGATGATTGCCTTCAGTATGTAAATTGCGTTAAAATATGCTAACTGATATTTAAGGAGGTAATTTCGTGTGAATATGTTTGTCCTTATTAATATGCATTTACTGTAGACTTAATTATTATTATTACTGGCGACTATAGAAATGAGATCGTTGGGGAGAATGTGTAGGAAATTACTGATAGATGGGATAAGCAATGTCTATCTATACCCTCACGCAGCGTCCGTTGCAGGGTAGGCAGAGAGGACAGGATGACACACTCTTAAACTCCGTCACATTGATGCAATTTGTCATACACGCTCTCCGATTCCTTTTACTCAAAACGCGTCCATCCTTGAGGATAAGGAATTTAGTTATTTATTTATTCTCTATGTGTATACAAGGCCGTCTTTGAAGGCTTTGGGCACTTTAGGATATGGGGCCCCTGTCACTATGATCAGTGGTGGACTGGATCTAAAAATTTAAGTTGCCATTTACTAATAAAGCTGGGCCCCCAGTACTACTTCTTGAGATTTCACGGAGCGTATCAGAGCATTTTATTTTGCAATTTTTATATAAATATGTCATTAAAAAAACAGTAAATTGTGCCTCAGGCGAGTATATTTATTTCTAAAGGGTTTTTTCTTTTTTGGGACTTACTTATGTTGAGCAATATTCTTATGGGTTTTTCTCCGGGAACCGTAACTATGTGTCTAGGGAATAGGGATGTGTAATTATGTTCCCGGTCTAGTCGTTATGGTCGATTCCCTGTAGAATCTAACGAGTAGTAGTGATGGGAAATATATTCGTTTCTTGAATTATAAAGACCGCTTGTCTCTAATTACGGGAATCCACATATTCCAAACTATTGTATCACGCATTCACCCACAGACCGTCACGGCGTTTTCCGCGATACCTACGCCTGTAACCTCCTTTTTGATACATCGCGTAAAATTTTCATTAATAAAATTATAACACTCATTTAAAATTTTGGACAAAATCTGACCAACTTTTCCAACGTTCCTTCGATATCACGCATAACCCGTGGATCCTCTCAAATAGTTGACATCTTTTTTGCCTCCGAAGAAGGCAATTTGGACAATTTGGTGGTAATTTGGTGGTCATCTAGTTTACATAATTGGTAAAAGTTACAGAGCTGTAGCCAGTGTACACAGGGCCATCCCTACCTAATAGGCAAGTTAGGCAAAGTCTAAGGGCGGCACTCTGAAGGGGCGGCAAATAGAAGAGGCGGCAATCTGAATTAATACCAATGTTTTGTTTAAAAAAAAATCAATGTTAAAATCTTAGTTGTCTTATGCTGGATTTCATCAACTTCTTTTGTGAGGAATAGCGGATATAGGAGCCACTTATCACTTTTTTCATTCAAAATTTGTGCTAGGTGGCTCCTATCTCCGCTATTCCGCACCTAAAAAGTTGGTGATATCCAGCACTAGTCTCTCTGCTATGTATTTAAAAACTGTTACCGAGGTTATCTAGGTAGGTATCTATTAATTTACACGTATTTTTGGGGGCAACATTTTCGTACTTGCCTTAGGGCGGCATTGTACCTAGGGACGACCCTGAGTCTAGAGTTGGAGACAAGTGAAGTTAAATAAAAGCGTGTCATGTATTGTATATGCTGCAACAACTGCCTGATTGTACTCTAAAAAGAGACATTCAGAATCATTTTCCCGGCTTCAGCTAGATGTTATTATATTTTCCAGATTAAAAAAGGAAATTAAACTGGTAAATCAAAATTTGCCGACTGTAAATATTATAGTTTGGTGGTGTTACATTGTTAAAATGTTTGAGAAACACTGATTCCAATGAAAGGCCTAACTAACGTATGTAAAATAATTACACATCCTAGACTCGTACATAGTTTCTCAAACCCCTTTCTTCATAAGGAGTGGAGAGAGATTAATTAGTAATAACAATAATTAAATCAGTAGTACCACGTTTAACGTGTTTTCGTTCAGTGGAATTATTGCTGTAAATTGGTATAAATGCTGTCGAGATGAGATCGCTGAGAAGAATGTATGGAAAAACGTTGAGAGATAGGATAAGAAATGAAGTGATTAGAGAATTGAGTGAATATAAAACGGATGTTGTGACTAAAATGAAAGTGAACAAGTTGAGATGGTTGGGTCATGTGGAGAGGATGAACGATGAAAGGACAACAAAGAAAATATATTTCATTACCTATTGCACAGACGGAATTACATGACGGAATTACGTCTGTGCAATAGGTACAGATAAATCTGGTTCCATACCTAAATAATTTAGGTATATCTCAAATCAAAGAAAATATACCTGGGAGAAAGAAGAGGTGTTGTGAAACGCGGCCGTCTAAGAACCACATGGCTTGACCATGTAGACCATGTAGATTTTCAGGGATGGACGTATTCTTAGAAAAAGGAATCGTAGAGTGTGCATGACGAATCGCACGAATGTGAAGACTTTTCGCATTACGTTTAATGCTGAGAATATAGTGTCGTTTATCTAACAGCACGTGCAATATTATAATCTAGATCTGTTTATTCCTCTAGTGAAGATGGGATCCTGTTAATTCAATTAACTATCTTACTGATAGAGCTGGGCAGAAAAGCGTTAATCCGTTAATCGTTAATTAACGAAGTTAACATTTTGGTTAACGATTTAACGCTTTTCTCACCTCCAAAAATTGTTAACGGATTATTTAACTTCCGTTACATTTTACTTCCGTTAATTAAGTTCGTTAATATTTGATTTTTTGCATAGACATCATCCAGTGGCGGCGCTGGCATTAGATAATAATCCAATGGTTGTATGGGGTTACGTGTGGTATCGTGTGTGTAGTGTAAATGTGATAGTAGTAGTTTCTATGTAGTTCTATTTCATGTCATTTAATAGCGATTTTTTACATTAAAGCTTTAACGGATTAACGATAACTTCCGTTACATTTTTCAAAATGTAACGCTTTAACGATTAACGAAATTAACTTTTTAGTTAACGGATTATCGATTAACGAAGTTAACTTTTTGATTAACGGTGCCCACCTCTGCTTACTGATGATTAAGGCGTCCATCACCGCAGTCTCTATATGCTAATATGCTCCTCCCCCTTTTGTAGACAACGGGAAATGTGTATTTTCTCAATTGGTGGGATGCATCATCTTAATAAAATTAAAAACTGTGATAATTGGGAATATGTTTCAGTATCCCACATCGCCAAAAACACAATTTATGGAAAAATTGTTTCGGAAATAAGTAATAATCATTTTTGCTTACGATTATGTGCAAAATTACTTCATTTTATTAAAATATAATATAAAATACTCATAAAAACAATATCCTTAAGGTATCGCTAGGGTTAACCCGGCGTTAACTTACCTAAGGACAGTATTAAGAACATTAGCCTTCGCTAAGGAATTCATTTGTCGTCGAGAATCGTAAAATTCTAACTTAGGGATTGTATCCTGAAATAGGCGTCTTAAGTTAAGGAAGAAGGAATGTGAATCGCATCCCTGATCGATTAGGCGTTGCAAGAGTCTTAACTAGAGTCTAATTCACGATCGGCTTGTGATCTTTATCCAAGTCCATTGAATTACTATTATTAATACCTTGGCTTTCATCACGTTAGTCTTTTGATTGAATAACTTGAGAAGAGTCATCTCATTTCGTCCTTTTTTAGTCCACTTCTAAACACAGCCCTCTAAACACTTTGATTATAAATGTCTACTGGATTTTTTTTTATCAAAAAAGTTTTTTTATCCATCAGTGTACACTATAATTTGTTTAAACTTTATGTAAGTACTCAGTTATAAAAAGGCTTTTTAAGAGTACGAATACTGACATTTCAAAAATTTCTAAAAACGAGAGACCTTAGATCTCGACAACCGTTACTAAATATGCTATGGAAAAATAGAGTAGATACATTAAACCTTTATATAGGAATTAACCGTAAATGATTTTTTATATCTTGTACAGATTTCTCAAAAAAAAAAAATGCGAAAAACATCTTTGATCTTTTTTCCGAATGACAGAAACTCGTTTCCCGAAAATCGCGGTAAAAATTTTTTTGTACTGATAATATGTATTAAAATCTAATGCAGCCGCTTCACGCTCGCCGACCCTCGACGACCTCGCCGTGAATGAGTAAAAAGGCGTGTGGTTGAAAATGTTTGTCTTGACGTGTACGTAACCGACCGTTGACGCCTTTCTACTCATGTATACCGAGCCTTCACGACCCTACACGAGCATGTGGATGAAGCATAAAGAATAACTGTAAAAGTTTTTTGATTAAAGCGAAATTAACCCCATAAAATGAAAAAAAAAAACACTATTTTATCATGCAATTGTTCACGCGATTTTGAACCTTAATGCCGTGGGAAATGACTGTGACGTCATTCTTGGTGCCAAGCCCTTGATTCCATGGGAAATTATTGTGACGTCAGAGTTGGGTCGGAAGCCTTAAACAGAAGATTGAATAAATGAATTTAAAAAGGGGTAGAATTAGATACCAGGAGAGTATAACTAATAAGAAGTTCAACATAAATTATTTTTGTGTAATTTTATTAAGTTGCTTGGTACAGTTTTCTTTGAAGGATTATTATTAAGACACTGAAGTCTTTTATAAATTAATTGTATTTTTTTATTCTTATTAATTAAGCTTCTCCAGAGTTGGAAACTGGAATGGTGATTAATTAAAATATCTTCAATTTACCCTTAGGGGAAAACTAATTATAATATTATTTTGTTTCCAGATTAAAATTTCCACATTTTTGAATAGAATTGTGAAAGCTGGTGAAATTTATACTCATCATAATTATTATACATTATAATACACAAGCTCTCCTGAGTGGAATAATATATAAAAAAAGAAACTAATTTTGAAATACATATAAACATACACATAAAAATAAAAAGAAATACATACAAATACACACACAAAATATATAATATAGAATACATATAGAAAATAAAAATACATACATAGATAGTGTACATGTCGGGACGGGGAGGGGAGAAATAAAAAATAAAAAAAGAAATGGGAATATGAGAAGTTGTCAAGAAAATGGGAAGATGGAAAGGGACAGTTGTTAGTTGTTTAAAAAATTGCTGTTTCAAATAATATGTAGATAAATACCTACTCTTGTTTTTCATTGTTTTTTGAGAAGGTGCGACTGAAAATATTAAGATGGTACGGATGACCTATTATGAGACAACTACAGAACAATTAATGGACATAAAAGTAGGATTCAGAAGACCAGACACACCACTGACTATTTGGATGTCCACAATAACAAGGCATATAAGGGAGGCAAGGCTTCGCTCGGAGGATGCGGAGGACTAGGAGAGACGACCTTAAGAAAATAGGAAAGAGATTTTTTGAACTAATACCCAGTTTGTGCGAATCGCAATGGGGGTTCCTAGTAAAATTATAATACTCGTAGTTATGACGCAATTGTGTATAAAAAAAAAACATTTTTTTTTTCCAAAATCTCTTTGAAATGAGTATTTTTTTGTTTCGCGTCTTTTTTATAACCTCGATTCATTTGGGTATAATAATATACAGGATGTTATCATTCGTACAAAAGAATATTTTAAGAGGTGATAGAGGGTGGTTCAACACGAGAAATTTTTTAATAAGCATATGGTCAAAAGTCAACCTTTTTGTAGTCAAGACCTTTTAAAATACCTAATTTTTTTTTTGAGATATCTGGAAAATTAAAGATTCGATTTTTGAAAATCGAGAGGATAGTGATGGTAAATAAGTCAGACTTTCGTTTCGAGACAGAATATTTCGTAAGATTTGCAAAAATAGTTGCGTATCGAGTAAAAGGGTTGATTTTTGGGGTTAATTTCGCTTCAATCAAAAAACTTGCTAAGTTATTCCCTAGATTTTCAGTCAGATCAATATAAAAAAAAATCTCCGCGACTTTCGGGAAACGAGTTTTTGTCTTTCGGAAAAAAGATCAGAGGTCTTTTTCACATTTTTTTTGAGAAATCTTTACAAGATATATAAAATCTTTTACGGTTATTCCCTAGATAAAGGTTCAACGTATCTACTCTACTTTTTTCCAAAGCATATTTAGTAACAGTTGTCGAGATCAAAGGTCTCCCATTTTTGGAAATTTTTGATGCATACTTTTAATAACATTATTATCATCGACATTTTGAGCGCATTTAATTCTCATTTAAATTCGACCCGCACAACTACGCACAGAGAAAGTAATATAAAAAGATTATGAATAAAAGATTTTCATTTAAAAACAAAACAATTCCCAAGATGTCACAGTGGAATTTAAACGGAAAACCATGTATTTGATAATAATAGGAAGGAATTAATATAATACAGATGTACCCTGTTTATCGGCAATTATTTTTGCGATGATTCACGCAACACGTTTTTTTTACAAATTTTCTACGTTTCTATTTTAAGTTTTTTATATCAATTTTTTTAACACGACACAATTTGATTCAACGACAGAACATCCACGAGGAAAAGTTCGCAGGACATTACGTCTATACGATTAAACGTCCAACGAAATAAACGTTCAACGACAAAAGCGCCCAACGCAAAATATTCGATAAAAAAAAACCAAAACTAAAAGTCGAAAGATATGAGATTGCGACAGTTACTTTTCAGGTGTTTTGTCGAACCTTTTGAAAAATATCCTGAAAAATCTTCTAACGGCGGAATTTAAAAGTGACTACGTAGTTTCTGCGATCTCGAAGCGGAATTATTAGATATACAATTATTCTATACGTAATGTTATTTAAATATTTTAAGTCTCTTATTGGTAAGAAATGAACTGTAACCTCCTTGGATAAGGACACTGAAGGAATGTAATTTGGGGGTGTGGTTTGCCGGGGAGCTCCCTTAAGGCTAACCCTTATTTTTTTTATTTTCTTATCGGAATCAAACAGTCACAACAACAAATAACATAAATTAACATATCACTTATAAACAGACCAGCAAAGATTCCATATTTTACCTACAATTTTAGACCATCTCTTAATATTTTGCTAGAAGTGCGGGTAAAGAGGTCGCTCTTAATGCGCCTCGCTACGCGGGGATGTAGAGGGCCTTAAGCCCGCGGGATTTTCCTTCAATATATTGATAATTTCTTCTAACAGTAAGCGAGGACATATTGTTAGAAGAAATTACCAATGTTTAGTAAAGTAATTAAAGCTTCTAATTACTATTCGGTCGTTTATTTTGATATTTATTGTACGACTTTATTAATCTGTTTCATTGTTATTTACATTAAATTACTCTGTGATTCATTTAAATAAAATCAATAAAATTAAAACGATCGTGAAATACCAACCTAGAAAAAAAAAACTGTGTTCATTCGCAGGTTTTTATTTTAACTTCAACAGTTTTAAACAGTTTATATTTATATTATTTAGAATTTTTTTCGTGAAGGTGAGTGAGAAAGGTTATGTTCTAAGTTGGCACGTATAAAAAGTTCAGTTTCATAATTTATCTTTTAAAAAATCTCTATTTTATATTAATTAAAAAAAAAATGTCATTTTTATTTCGTAGTGAAATGGCTGCACCATTTCATCCCCATTCCGTTTTATAACGAAATTTGCGTACAAAATTTCATTGCAAAACGGACATTTGTATGGAAAAAAGTGTGAAACAGTTATTTCGATATGAGATAAAAATGTCAGCTTTTTAAAAATTCTTTTAAAATTGAGATTTAATGAAGATAAATTATACTTTTTATGTGTAAGCAATCAACAAATGTGTGGACTATTTCCGTGAAAAAAGGGTTTATTTAATCATAAACAATTAATTCAAAGTTAGTGCAGAGTTTGTCAGAGGTACAGAAAATTTGACAATGTCCGTTTTAATTCTCTCTCGAGTATATATCGCTAATGAATCTCAGTTTAAAACGAATGATTATTATACTTAATTAACTTTATGAAAGTGAGAATTGTTGATAAAAGCAAGCGTCATTAACGCCTCCTAAAATCTTCTTAAATTTATCGCCCGGCTTCACGCCTTTACGACGTCATTAGATGAACATTTTAAAACGCGATTATAGCTTTATTATTCTAAACAATTAAACGAAATAAATAATGGTAATGATTTTAATATCTTAATGCATAATTTATGATTATTCGATTCGTTGGCCTAATTAGTGTATGTACAATATTGCAGGGAGTGCATCTTGAATTAGTGTAAGTACAATATGATAGGGAGTGCATCTTGAATCAGTGTAAGTACAATATTGTAGGGAGTGCATCTTGAATTAGTGTAAGTACAGAATTGTAGGGAGTGCATCTTGTATTAGTGTAAGTACAGTATGATAGGGAGTGCATCTTTTATTAGTATAAGTACAATATTGTAGGGAGTGCATCTTGTATTAGTGTAAGTACAGAATTGTAGGGAGTGCATCTTGAATTAGTGTAAGTACAGAATTGTAGGGAGTGCATCTTGTATTAGTGTAAGTACAATATTGTAGGGAGTGCATCTTGAATCAGTGTAAGTACAATATTGTAGGGAGTGCATCTTGAATTAGTGTAAGTACAGAATTGTAGGGAGTGCATCTTGTATTAGTGTAAGTACAGTATGATAGGGAGTGCATCTTTTATTAGTATAAGTACAATATTGTAGGGAGTGCATCTTGTATTAGTGTAAGTACAGAATTGTAGGGAGTGCATCTTGAATTAGTGTAAGTACAGAATTGTAGGGAGTGCATCTTTTATTAGTATAAGTACAATATTGTAGGGAGTGCATCTTGTATTAGTGTAAGTACAATATTGTAGGGAGTGCATCTTGAATTAGTGTAAGTACAGAATTGTAGGGAGTGCATCTTGTATTAGTGTAAGTACAGTATGATAGGGAGTGCATCTTTTATTAGTATAAGTACAATATTGTAGGGAGTGCATCTTGTATTAGTGTAAGTACAATATTGTAGGGAGTGTATCTTGAATTAGTGTAAGTACAATATTGTAGGGAGTGCATATTGTATTAGTGTAAGTACAATATTGTAGGGAGTGCATCTTGTACATATTAGTGTTAGTACAATATTATAGGGAGTGTATGTACGATATTGTAGGGAGTGCATCTTGTATTAGTGTAAGTACAGAATTGTAGGTAGTGTATCTTGAATTATTGTAAGTACAATATTGTAGGGAGTGCATATTGTATTAGTGTAAGTACAATATTGTAGGGAGTGTATCTTGAATTAGTGTAAGTACAGTATCGTAGGGAGTGCATCTTATAAGGTATCTAATGTTACTCGCGGCGTGGTTTACGCGTAAATTTTGGTGGCTAGGTAGAAAAGACAGAGCTCCAAATTTTACCCATTATATAGTAAAGAAATTAATTTCTTAGAATTGTCGGCAGATTACGTTTTGACGTAAGAAAATCCTTTTTAATATCCTGCAATTTTATTATTTTTTAGAATTAAACTTTGGAAAGGCGGTCATATCACGAAATTCGATAGGACCAAATCTCAAGTTTATACCACTCACTGCATTGGCTTCTGGTTTGTTTCCAAGATAGTCGTGTACTCTATAGAACTTTCAACCCTATTTTCACCCCCTCAAGGACAGAACTTCTAAAAATCCTTCCTTAGTGGAAGGTTTTAATCTCTTCTAGATTAAACTTCTTCGCGATAAGCTCTTTGGGCTGTGTATTGATGAGTGAGTATGTCCTGTTATTTTATCATCCTGACTAAAAATAAAGGTAATTCGATGGTAATCGTATTAGGTATTAGGGACCTTCACATCTGCTGTAGGTATATATTCACCTATTAAGTTCATACTAGTCCATACATACATACCTACACAACTGTCAATTCCACTTACGCACACTATTCGATACAAATAAAAATTTTGGCAAGAGATTTAGTCTAGGCATCTAAAAATAATATTGTGATATCGACTCTCTGACATACCTACTAGGAAAATATCTAAACTAACGCATAATTATTCTGTGATTGAGCGAGTATACACTATACAGCGCCCCCACGTACTAATTAAAATAAATTAAATCAAATCACAGAGGCTCACTTAGGCTCAGGCAGACTTGGCATCCCAGTAAATTTTACTAAAACTAATTCGACTAACGATAAATTCGACTAATAACCCATTCGACTAATTTCATACATTTTACATTAATTTAAAATTCACACCAATATACGTAATTAATTAATTATTATGATGTGAAGAAGAACAATGTACGACATCGATTTTTATTTATTGTTTCGAATTTTAATATAATGTGACTATGTTTGAGAATAGTCGAATTTATTGTTAGTCGAATTCGTATTAGTCGAATTAGCTATTAGTCGAATTATTAGCAATAGTCGAATTTGCTGTAAATCAACAGACTTCGTGGTATATTGTTTATTGTTTATTGTTGTTTATCGTCCTTAGACCCTATGTCGGGCACTTGGACTCGTCAGTTTTACATAATCAAATTTATAATAATAATAATGCACAATATCAATGCTAAAGAGTGTAAAGGGCTCTGTTAGCATTTCGTTAGTGACATAGTATGAAGCAAGACAAAAGATAGTGAAAGCACAATAAACAATTTATGATATAGTCAGTTCAATGCTGGAGTGAATGTAAATGGTTCATTCCAGCATTTCGTCAACAGAGTAAAATGATTTATCAACGAGGTACGTTTTCACTGCTTCCCTAAATTTACTATCACTCAGAGACTTCATTTCTTCAGGCAACTTGTTGAACAGGCGCACACTGAGGCAAACAAAACTTTTTGACAGCTTTGCCAATCTGTGTTTTACGGGTCGTATTCTTCCCTTGGAGCGAGTGTTGTAGTCGTGATAGTCTGAGTTAAGAGGGGTGTTGGGCATATTCTTGCGTGCAAAGAGCAAGCATTCATAGATGTACATGCCAGGAAAAGTGAGTATACCGAGTTCTTTAAAACAATTCCTGCATGACTCCCTTGGCCCCATGCCTTTTAAAGTTCTAATGGCACGTTTCTGGAGTATAAAGATTCTGCACCAATCAGCCCCTCCGCCCCAGAATAACACTCCATACGACATAATGCTCTGGAAGTAGGCAAAGTACACAGTCCTGGCTGCAGCCTCACCACAGGTTTCCTTTACCTTTTTTATGGCATAAATTGCCGAGCACAGTTTCTTGGATATTGCCTCAATGTGCGGTGTCCATTGCAGCCTTGCGTCAATTTTTACACCTAGAAATTTTATGTTGTCTACCACCTCCAGTTTTCGCTGGGAAAGGCCAGACATTACCGGATCATCCTCTAAGTTTCTCTTCAGAGAAAAGTGAACCGCACCCGTTTTCGTCACATTTAATGCGAGTCCGTTATCCCCAAACCACTCACCCACCCCATCCAGAGCTTTAAGGGTCAAGGCAAGGGCGTTTTCCTTATTATATTTTTCTTTAATTACAATTGATGTGTCGTCTGCAAACATAATTACCTTTTGATCTTTGGAGACACACTCTGGCAGATCATTTACATATAATAAAAACAGTATTGGCCCTAATATGGATCCCTGAGGCACTCCACGACACACCCGCGCTTCATTGGACCGAGCACCATTGATTTCCGTTACCTGTTGTCGATTTTGGAGGTACGATTTGAAGAAACTACATGCATTATCGGTGATTCCATAATAGTTAAGCTTATTGACAAGAATGTCATGGTCGACGCAGTCGAATGCCTTGGAAAGGTCGCAGAATACTCCATAAGCATCCGACCTACCGTCCAGTGACTCAAGGATCGTTTGAACAAGAGATGCTACACCATCGGATGTGCTCTTCCCCTTCTGAAAACCGAACTGTTGGGGGTGTAATATACTATTTTCAACTAGATAGTGGGTGAGCTGCTCGGCGACAACCTTCTCAAATATTTTACTTAATACAGGCAGTATTGAGATTGGTCTATAGTTACTGGGGTCTGCTTTGTCACCCTTCTTATATATTGGTATAACTTTTGACATTTTAAGCTTTTCAGGGAATACGCCCTGTTCCATACACTGATTGAGAATGTTGGTGATTGAAGGGGCGAGTCCGTTAATGATTAATTTCAGAAAGTGGGTGGACATATGCCATAGATCATCTGATTTTTTTGTTTTAATATTTTTACATAGTTTAATTATTTCTGACTCTGTGATATTTCTAAGTTTAAAAACAGTATTGGGTCTACGAGTTGGAGTTAGATGCTTCATTGCTTTTTCTGTTGACGTCTTGTGTGTAATTGAGGATGCTATATTTACAAAGAAATCATTGAAGCTGTTGGCAGTTTTCAACTTATGGGATTCATCAAAACAGTTCAAGTTATAATCGTTAGTTCTATTATCTCTACCAGTTTCACATTTTATTATATCCCACGTGGTTTTAATAGGATTTTTTGATTTATTTATTTTATCTGCTAGATATTTTTTCTTGGCTTCACCACAGACCTTTCTGAACACCGCACTGTAAGTCCTAATCTTATGTTTCAATGTCTCAGAGTTGTCAAATTTTTTCCTGCTGTACAATTCAAACAATTTTCTTCTAGATACTACAATACCAGGAGTTGCCCAGCTATCAAATGACTTACTGGTCTTAACTTTTATCGTTTTAATTGGAAAATGATTATTTACTTCGAGCATTAAAGTTGAAAAAAAATCATTAAATTTCTTATCTGCAGAGCATTGTGGGTGGGTGGGATTTACACTTTTGATAGATTCTATAAACTGTTTAACTTTGTCTTCACTGTACGTACGTTTGGTGATAAGTTTGTGACTAGATATTTTATTGGTTACTTTAGTTTGGGTTTCAAATTTAATCAATTGGCCAGAATGATCTGATCTAACAAAGTCTATAAGTTGAGCATGTGTTACCTCAGTATTCACAAATATATTATCAATGCACGAGGAGGATTTTCTAGTAACTCGTGTTGGTTCATGGATACAGCGTCTCAACAGGAAGGTATTCATTAAGTCAATAAAAGAGCTACACTCTTTCGAGGTTTTGTCAAAGTGGACATTGAAGTCACCACATACTACAATGACTCTGTTGTTTTTGCAAGTGGCTCGAGTCAGAGCACTCTCCATGGTATTGAGAAAGGTTTCAAAGCAACCAGATGGAGGCCTATACACTGATAAAACAACAATACAATTATTTACTTCTACACATGATAATTCACAATGATTTTCTACAGATAATTTAACAATGTCTGGTCTGTTTTTTGATTTAAGTTCATTTTTGATCATTATTAAGGATCCTCCTCTAATTCTTCTTTCCCTACAGAACTGACTGATAATATTATAGTTGGACACTTTATAGTTCGTTACTTCTAATTCGTTAAGCCATCCTTCAGTAAAACATAATACATCTATTTGAGGGAGCTCGGGTGATGTGTAAAGTTCATGCAGTTTCCCCTTCCCATTTAGTCCTTCTGCATTCTGGTGGGCAACACAGAAGAGTGTCGCTACATCATCGCGGCCGCCGAGGTGTGGTGGGTTCCGCGACTCTTGCATAAAAAAGGCCCGCTTGAGCCTGCCACAGCTATCGGTGTTGCATCATTCACAATATTTTCACTCAGTTTAATTTGTATGATATTTCTACTTATTTGTGTCTTATTATTTACGTGCATCATGATACTCTCATGGAGCCTTTGGTCATTGTAGTTGGATTCTATTATATGTGCGCAGCTATACATTCTTATTATGTTATATAACAAACAGTTTATCTTATATATTATGTTATTCCTATGAATATCTTTCTTGTTGTACTTTAGCGTTGTTATGTATAAAGTGATTCCCATCTGCTCACTTCGTTCCACAATGCTTTCTATAGTCTGTTTATATTGTCTAGCCCACTCTGCATTTGAGTCCTCTCCGACCGCCAGTACAATAACGTCATTATATCGTGCTCTACTCAAAGCATCATTTATATCGTGCAATAAGTTTCTAATTTTGGCTCCCGGTTTAGTCACACAGCTGATGTCGTATTTGAGGTTTTTATATAAGTTAAACCCCAATCCCCTCGCGCTTCCGTCACCGATGATAAACATTTTGGGGTCTGATCTCTTTTCCGACCGCCCAGGCTTCTGTAGTACTTTATTATCGTTACGGGTTTGGGTCAATAAAAAGAGCCAACGATGGGTTGGCACCAAAATAATTTGATTAGGTACTTCGATAATCAAAGGTTGGCCCATATGTATGCAGATGCACGTACTATAAAAATTATCACAGTGATGCGAAACTTATCTATATTATGCCTATTTTATCTTAAAAATTAATAAAAGCCGATACTGGTGATGTGAACTGAGATAGGCAAGTACGTAATTTCAATAGATATACAGCGAAGGATGGACTTTCCATCGGCCTTGTGGCTGATCGTCGGCTGGTTTAATGTGATCACTTTACCTAACATATTAGGTACTTTCTTATGTATCTGGTCGGGTTTCCATTTTGGGACATTAGCGATGATCTGCGAAGTATTTTGTTTATTCGCAGATATAATTGTTATTATGATACACACCACTTCTTATTTATACACGATGTTATTAAAATTGCGACAGCATTCCTCTCTTGGACGAGTTTCGCCCACGATGTGCCCATTATCACAACACTGCTTGCAATATTTATATTATCTATAATAATAGTAACAATAACATAACAACAGATACACAGCAAAAGATGGACCTTCCATCAGGCTTATGACTCACAGAAAAATAAAATTGTGATTTCAAAATAATCTGGTAACAATAACTATTGTTTACGAAGTATTTTTTTAAGGCTCGCAACCCTACTTTAAAGTCACGAATATTTCCCGCGGCATTAAGGTTCAAAATTGCATGATGAAATGGTAAAAATAGCATATTTTCCATTTTTCGGGGTTAATTTTGCGTCTATCAAAAAACTTTTACGGTCATTCCCTAGATTTTAATGCATTTTATCAGTACCTACAAAAAAATTTACAGATATTAATAAAATTTATAGATATCGTCACTTTTTTGTTTTTCGTGAAATTCGACACATTCGTTCAGTTTTCCGATCGCCGCGGTCATAAAATTCAGTATTTTAGGATTCAAATTTTTTATTCGTAATTCTGAAGCGATTTTTCGCTAAGGTCATATTTCGATTTTTTGGTTCGTTATGAGTTGGTCTATCACCCCTCCACGGGATATCGTTGACTGACGGGACACCCTGCATATGCGAGCGGATAATATGCTTCCATTTGGTGATATATTACTACATACATTGGACGAATTTATATCCTAACTCGTATGCATGTAACTAAATGTTATATTACAGTGAAGTTGTGTTAATCCGTCAGATTGAACGAACAAACATTCTCGTTGTTGTTTCCGCTAAACGTATCAGAACGGAATGACATATTGTGACACAGTAGTTAAATTATAATAGTACAGTAGAGGTCCTACCTACAATGTATTATGCAATACCTACAGTCAAACGAATATTATTCTGACTGATAAATTTGTATAAAAAGGTTACGTTTTTTTTTCAAAAGGTAGAAACTTGTTTCCCGAAAGTCGATAAAAATATATCTTTTTCATGGTGGTAATATGCAATAAAAACAATTATGTATTAAAATAATGCAAAGTTATTAAAAAAAGACGTTATTTTTAACATTTGGCATGCGATTGTGCATGCGATTTCGAACTTTAACATCGCGGAAAATGTTTACATGATACTCATCCTCTTAACATATTTTAGTATATTTATTTATTTCACGGTACATATACAGTCATATACAATAATCTTCTTCTTCTTCATTAGCCTTCTTCCCTCCACTGCTTGATATAGGCCTCTTCCAGCTGTCTCCACTCGTCTCTGCTCTGACCCTTCCGCAACCAGGTTCCCCCAGTGATTTGGACAATGTCGTCGCTCCATCTAAAGATAAAAGTAAAATTATTATCGAAGCAGACCAATTACATCTGCACATAAAATGCTATAAACACCAACTTAAACTAATATATAACATATATGATATATGTTGTATTTGCCTGCTGTCTCAATGGATGGATTTTGATTTTTGTTTGAAAAGTACCTACCTAGTTTCAGTGTACTTGTGCACTGTATTATGTTAGCTATAGTTTCTATTACTTATGTATGTTGTAAAATATTGATATGATTGGAAGTGTTGTATTATTGTTTTGTTCCTCTCCAAAGCACGAGCTCTGCTCAATTTTGGAGAGTAGTTTTTTGTGTTATATTGAGTTGTAGTTTCATTTGTTTTTCTTTACAATTTGTAATTTTATACCCAATAAAAAAAATTTGAATATGAATTTGTAATTATTATTAGGAATATGTTTCATGCTCCCCTCCCTTTACACAAGTGTCACTTTTTAAGGGAGGGTATAATGTTATTATGTTTATTTAAGAACCTAAAGTAGGTGTAGAACCTAAACCACTGTAGAACCTAAAAAATGTATTGTTATTAATATTAAAATTTCAATAAATTTAAAAAAAAATGTTTACCTAAATAAATAATTAATAAATACGACTGAATATCACTCCCTGTGTGTTCTACACGTGCCCGTTGCATAATGTTGTACCTACATACATAATTATGGCTGTTATCTTAAAACTTTAAATAGATTTTCATTATTATCTACGTGGGAGTTATTACATATTCGATTCTTCGAATACAGTTGCGCATGTGTATAACACATGGGTAAATTACAACATTCAGATTAATACCTAACAGTATTTACCTAGATGGAGTTAAATCGATTGTCTGTTTAGGGAAAATTTGATACCTACACGTCCATGCCGAACTAACTTATTGCATTTCTGTATATTAGTATATATGAAATGCCATCAATACCTACCAGGGGCGAAGGGTGGATTTCTGCAGAAGGGAAGCCGAGCCTAAAATTTCTTATGGGATTACGTCAGATTCGACACTGTTATACCTATCATTTTTTCCAAAAGCTAACTCGATGGGAATCGTGTTCTTAGGTAGCTTCGCGCCTGGTACCTACAAGCAACTTACCTATGGAGGAAAAATACTAAACAGCAAGGTATAAGTACTCGTATATTAAGGGGGTTGGGGGAAGGAGCCAGCCCCCCCTAAATGTAGAACAAATTAAATGAGTACATGGTTGGCGCAGTTGGTTGAGGCGGCAATCTCTCAAGCGGGAGGTGCCAGGTTCGAACCCCGGCGGTGGCGATGTATTCCACACTTTTTGCGATACAGGCTTTTCGCCTAGTGCAAGGTGTAAGATAGTATATAAGAGAAACTGTAAGATAGTATATAAGAGATTGTATTAGCACATAAGGACTAATTGTAAACGTTGACGGTTGCTTTAAATCGGGGAGGGGTTTGTTGGGGGGAGCCCTTCAGGCGATCCCTGAGCCCTCCTCAGAATGTATTATTTTGCACAAATATTGGATGAAATAGGAACTGGCGTTCCTGTACCATCCAAGGGTAAGTGGGAGGGAGCAACCCTTAACGGGTAGTGCAAGGTGTGCAGGAAAGTATGTGGGTTTGTGTACGCAAGCCCAGATCGTTTTATATTAAAAAACGATATTTTAAAACATATAATTTTTTTTTGTAACTTTTTCCATCCAGACGCCACTGCTAAACAGGCGTCAGATGATCACTCTATAATCCAATTTCCCCTTCTCTTTCTCATCCCTACTCATTTCCTTCCCTCCTATCTCACGTTGGTTGTATTGTAGTGTTTGATCCTTTTAATTCTTATCTTCTTTCACCTTTTCTCAATAAATATTATCTACATACTAATTACATACACCACATTCTTTCTCCTTCTTTCTCAGTCGTTTTAATTCCGATGCTGGCCAATATCGAATTCCAATAGGCCTCCCCTTTGACTTTCCACAGATCCCTTATCCTGGGCATGCTGCATCCACTTGCTTCCTGCGATTCGCCTCACATGGTCAGACCATCTTGCCTGAGGTCTTCCTACGCTCCTTTTGCTTGTTCTAGATTGCCACTCGAGAATCATTTTGGTCCATCTAGAATCTGAGCATCTGGCAACGTATCCTGCCCAACTCCATTTACTATTTTATATAAATTATGTATTCATTATGTCTGTTCTTTGAATAAATAAAAAAAAAAAAACACTTTCACATTTCTTCAATTCGTTTATTTGTCTAAGATACTTTCTCAGAATAAAGTATTCCATTATTTTTACTCTTCTGTATCCAATAGATCGAGATTACAAATGACCATTTAACATGGAATGATCTTTCATTTGTTGAATTAAACTGTAGACCATCACGCCACGATAGTTAGGGGGTGATTTATACGAAACTGTCACGGCATTAGTACGTACTACATTTCACTAAAATAATATCGTGTTGGTACCTATAGATAATAAGTAATCAGTCACCATCTGTCATCCCATAACATTCTCAATATGAACGAAGAGATGATATAAATCATCTTTTGTTATACAGACCAAATGATTTTACTCGTAGATCCGTATTACGCGGTCTCTTTCGAGGTGCTTGGGTTCCTTCATTCCGATGGCGTCTTCTATCAAGAATTGACAGATTCAAAACTTGAAAAAAGATATGAGTTCTTCTCGTGAAGCACTTTCGTGAGATACCAAACACGGCGGTTTGTGGTGACTGGATTCTCTCGATCGCTCTTGAGTCTTAAGTTAGACAACGTCTGACTTACGATCTGGATTTCTATTCCAACACCCTTTCATACGGTACCACACGTGATCCCCCCACAACCCTTAGATTCCCTCAAACGCCTTACATCTCATTTGTCTCTGGAGAAGGATGATCCAATTTTGTACAGAAATGTATTGTCACTGAGTTCACGTACGTTTGCAAAGTTTCAGGTCTCTAAGTGTTTATTTATTTACTTCACAGAAAAATCGGTTAAGAGTATGCATAACGACATTTCAAAAATTTCTAAAAACGGGAGACCTTATATCTCGACTACCGTTACTAAATATGCTTTGGAACAAAATTGGGTAGATGCATTGAACCCTTTATCTAGGGAATAACCGTAATAGATTTTTTATATCTTGTATAAATTTCGCAAAAAAAATATTTAAAAACACCTCTGACCTTTTTTCCGAAAGACGGAAACTCGTTTCTTGAAAATCGCGGAGTATTTTTTTTTGTACTGATAATATGCATTAAAATCTAGGGGATGACCGTAAAAGTTTTTTGATAGACGCAAAATTAACCCCAAAAAATGGAAAAAAACGCTATTTTTACCATTTTATCATGCGATTGTCACGCAATTTTGAACCTTAATGCCGTGGGAAATGACTGTGACGTAATTTCTGGTGCCATGCCCTTAATTACAAGATTTGTGTACAGACAAACAAAAAAAAAACAACGGAGTGAAGTTAAATAAAACCTTGTAAAATGGTTTGATCTTACTTGTTTTTTTTTTTAATTATCCTTGTAAAGCGTTGGATTTTTTACCCTACTATGCGAGATGAAGGTCTGGGTTCGAATCCTAGCCGGGGTATAGGCGAATGTTTCTCGAGTGCACAATGATCACTTAAGCCAGCCGAGGTCGGTCGTAAGTCCGACAATGTTGACACTCAATTTTTCTACACTGTTGTAGGAATACTGCATTGGTTTGATCTTCATTTGCTACTTGGATAATAAACTTTACGATCATGTTATGGAGAATCTTTAGTCATTAGAGAAATATGTCAGAAATTACGTAATAAATCTTGGTCCATAGTTCCACCCTGCATCATAATATCGCTAGTAGGGGTTCCCAGAGAAAAATCCATAAGAATATTGCTCAACATGAATAAATCCTAAAAAAGACAAAGCCCTTCAGAAATATCCTCAACGGATAAACGCCCAAACTTTCTAGTTGGATTCCAGCAGATGAATTATTTATAAAATGTTGACTATTTCATCGTCTATCCCATTTTAGATACGCTTATTTATTTGTTTATTTTCAAATCTGTGGTAGTTTCTAACGCACTGAAAGAAATCGTACGCTTATAAACACAATTAATATTATTTTGTAAATTCAATTAGATTTGGGGAGAATGGAACCATCCAGGCTCCCTCACATTGTGCTCCATGGCCAACCCCAAAGTAGGTGACCCCCAGGCAGACCACCAAAGAAATGGATCAACAGCTGGGAGTCGACCTCGCAGGAGGTTAACCGCTCTTAAATAATAGGCGATCAGGCCTACATTAAGATTAAGAAGAGAAGAAGAAGAGAATTTGATTTGATCTTTTGTGCCTTGAGCATATTTCTAAAGGGCTTTTGTCTTTGGGGTTTATTCATGTTGAGCAATATTCTCATAAGTTTTAGTCGGGTCACGCGCTAGTAGGTACTGTATACCTAAGTTAATATGCCAAGGAAGTAGTTGTAGTATTGGTATACGAGTATGTAGCGAATAGTCTGTCTATTAAGCTAATACAGCGTACATGTTATCCCTTGGGATTAGTGCGATATTTTGTACAGGGACGGTTCTAGTACCTACAAAGCTAAAGAATATTATTTTTTATTCTTATTTATTTCATTTTATTTGCAAAGAGCACAGACAGTCTTACAAAAGTATGTATATATAGTACAGTATCAATAAAAAGTGGACTAGTAAAGGCTCAAGAATTCCCAGATTACAGATACTTGAATAGAAATTGTACTTTCCTTAGGACAATGTAATGGTACTGATGCCCAATGAAATTCGGAACAGACTTTCATATGAGGCAATGGATATAATCCACTGTAACTAACTAAAACGTCATGGTTTTTTCAATTTCAAAATGAATTTGAAACACATTTTTTTAGTTCGAAAAGTTACAGAATTAGACCTTTTTTATTATAATTTTGGTTTTGGAAAGGATTTTACTATAAATAATAATAAAAAATCTTCTTCTGATCCATTGTTCACCTGCTACCAAGGTTATGTCGTCAGCCCATATTTTACACTTTTTAAACTTTTATTTTCTTTGACAGATATACACTATTAAAAATATTAGACACAAATTTCAGGTCAGATTACACGAATATACATGCAGTTAGGCACATGGATTACTAGCGACGCCTCTGAAGCGATAAAGGAAGCATCGGTTTAATAAAAGCCAAGGATTTTATCAAGAGATTTGTTGGGAAGCTAACTTCTCTTAATATTTTCATATACTTATCACTTTACCCCATACTTACCTATTGTGGAAATTGAGGAAGTACCTACATGTATCTCAATGGAATCATTCATATGCTTACCTAATTCACTTAACCCCATACGTACCTATTGTGGAAATTGAGGAAGTATGTATCTCAATGGAATCATTCATATGCTTACCTAATTCACTTTACCCCATACTTACCTATTGTGGAAATTGAGGAAGTATGTATCTCAATGGAATCATTCATATGCTTACCTAATTCACTTAACCCCATACGTACCTATTGTGGAAATTGAGGAAGTATGTATCTCAATGGAATCATTCATATGCTTACCTAATTCACTTTACCCCATACTTACCTATTGTGGAAATTGAGGAAGTATGTATCTCAATGGAATCATTCATATGCTTACCTAATTCACTTACTTACTTAGTACTTACCTATTTTCTGCTATCTCCACTGCGACCAGAGTAGATCTATTGTGATGTTACACAGGCCTCTTCTAAACCCTTGCTTCTGTCTTGGACTATCTGCTGCCATCTGCCCCGAGACAGGCCATGGCCTAGTGGGTTTCAGATTGTATTAACTTGCACCTATTGTAAAAATGTAAAGGAAAATAAACGATTTTATTATTATTATTATCTACGACCCGTAAGCTGGACAATGTCATCTGTCTACCTTTTCTGTGGCCTTCCTACGCTTTTTTTGTTCTCCCAGGATTTTAGGTGTCCATCTGATACTGTCCTGTCTTGCCACACGTCACGCCCACTGCCATTTTAGCTTTGCTGTTTTAATGCGATATCGGCAACTTTTGCTCGACGTCTGATCTCCTCATTTCTAATTTTGTCTCAAAGACTTCAAAAATGCTGGTATCATATAACGTATTAAGATTTCATAATATTTGTAGCATTATATATAGGGAGTGTGTAAGGTTCTATAAAAACGATAAGCTACAAGGAATGTTTTTCTTAATTTTCCACGGCATAATTCAATGTTTACGTTTTCAAGCAACAACGTTCTCTCCCGTTTAGATGAATAATAGGACATGTTGCCTCTGATACGAGTAAAACATCGTCTCGACGAAACGCCGAGAGTTCGCATAACATAGAAATTAGTTAGTGCATTAAAGTGGAGATAAAACACAAAAAACACATTCTAGGTATTAACATACATAATATGATGATATGAACATAAAGACATACACAATAGATAGAATTCACGTTAACCCACAGCATGCACGCATGGCAGGTACATTTAACATTACAAATTAATCCCTTAGACCACTGATTCCCAAAGTGTGCGCCGCGGCTACCCAAGGAGCCGCAGTGCCGTCATAAGGGCGCCGCGAAATATTTGATTAAACAATTAGGCAATATTTTAGAATTTACAGTTCTCTAAATTTTGGCGCCAACAATCGTGTGTGCTTACATAGTTCCAAGAATTTAACGACTTTCGAGTCATTCATTGTTTTCTTTCCAAATGCATAGCTTTCTCCATTTTATTTATCTTGACCCCATAGTCCAATTCTCCAGAAAATTCTAATTTCTCAAGAAAGTCAAAATATTAGAAAAAAAAAACGATTGTATAAGGGAACCCCGATAAATATCCGATGTATTGTGGAAGTCGCAAACCGAAAAATATTGGGAGCCTCTGCCTTAGACTTTAGAGTGAAACGAATAATACGTCAGTTTCTTCGTTTTGTTTTCTCGGAGATATTTCCTCGGCATTTTCATATCTTCACACTGACTTGATAACAAAACAGAGTTTTATTTAATACCTCCTGTTATGCCAGTTGCCCGGGTGGTGAGTTCTCCGACGAGAAAAGAAAAAGAAGGAAGGGAAGGGACGGGAAGGGGGCAACATGGAAACTCGATGAAGAATAAACTCGCAAGTGAATGGCTGTAATACGAATTGGGAAAATATTACCAGAATTTTAAAGGGCTATAATTTAATAAATTTTATATAAGACTTGCAGATATTATTCCATATTTTTGTTTATTCTGCAATGCAGGGTATTTTGGGGCACATTTTTCAAGATATTTTTTTATATTACCCATATTTACGGCTGTTTTTATACCGTAATGTAATTGAGTTTTTGATTTCTCTGACCTTAGGTTCGTCAAAATATGCTGTCTTCTTCTTTCTCAGCCGTTTTGATTCCAATGATGGACATAGGCCTACCCTTTGACTTTTCACAGATCCCTATCCTGGGCATGCTGTATCCACTTGCTTCCTGCGATTCGTCTCACATTGTCAGACCATCTTGCCTGAGGTCTTCCTACGCTCCTTTTGCTTGTTCTAGGTTGTCACTCGAGATTTTTTTTGGTCCATCTAGAATCTGAATCAACTCTATTTTAAGGCAACTGCTCGTTTTACCACGTCGGTGAACTTGGATTTCTCTCGTATATACGAGTATTCTGTAAATATATGTAAATATTCTGTAGTGAAAAATAATTACGAAAAATAATAAAACTTTGACTGAGTTTGACTGAGAATTTTTTAAATTGTGAAGAGTAAACGTCATTTCATTCACTTTGTGAACTTGTAAACTGATTATAATTTTCAGCAGTAAGCATCTAATAGTCCCCCATTCACTTTGATTTTGTGAACAGTTTAAAAGCCCATTATTTTGTGTACAATATGCAGTAAGGAACCTACATAGGTTCCCTAGTATGCAGCTCACCATTCATTTTATTGCAAACGGTATTAGTTGAAGTAGGTATTCATTTTGTTATCAGTTATCAGTGTTATCAGTTATCACTATAGTTTTGTGATTTGTGAATTCCATGCGCTCCTACATTTATTTTGTGAATTGCATGCGCCCCAACATTTATTTTGTTGCGGCTCAACAGTTGAATATCTTTGTCCACCAGGCTTGTAAGAGTTTATAAGAGGAAAATAGAGAAGAGATAATAACTTTTTAATACCACTTAGCAAGTAGGTAAGCAGTAAAAGTTTCTCCATAATTATCCTACTTTTAAAGAATAGTGCCACTTTTTATGAGGAATAGATTTACTTGATAATTATCATCCTTCTACTGACATGACAGAATTCTTTAGATTGCTTACAACCAACTCCTTTTAGTCCAAGAGCCCGCTGCTTAATTTATGACGTATCTGTTTTTTGATCGAAATGTGGTATAAATGATAGATTACCAATAGGGTTTTACATCGCACTAGGGTTGCCTATCAAAATCTAGCCGCAACCCCTCCTGCCCCCCCCCGAAAAGGTCCCTCTTCGCGGTTTTTCGCATTTTATAGGAATATGGTAAGAGATAGGAGAAAGTAGTCAATGACAAAAATAATCCTTGCTAAATTCTCTACAAAAAATGTTACGTCAATTTTTTCGTACAACTAGCAGTTTACCCGCAATAGCCGGTCCAAAACCGAAATTAATTAAAAAAATTAATTTAAACTAAATTGGTTGAAAATTAATAAGAGCTACAGGAAAATAGTCAATGAACGAATTAATTACCATAGTCTTAGCTACAAAACGAGCTATAACTTATTTTCATACATCAATTAATTTAGGAGTTATTGCAATAAAACTCAGTGACGAAAATTCTTAAAATTTAGTTTTTCATAAAATAACCAGCCATATAGCGCCGCAGGCCAAATATTTTTTTCCATAAAATGTTAGTGATAATGGGTGGAAGAATGTGAAAGAAAAAAAATCAAACTTTTTTTTTTTTTTTTTTCAAAAAATATCCTGTTTTTTGACCGGCCATTACGGGTAAACTACTAGTCCTATGAAAAAATTGACAGAACGTTTTTTGTAGAGAATTTAGCAAGGATTATTTTTATCTCTTACCATATTCCTATAAAATGCGAAAAACCGCGAAGAGGGACCTTTTCGGGGGGGGCAGGGGGGGTTGCGGCAAGATTTTGATAGGCAACCCTAGTGCGATGTAAAACCCTATTGGTAAGCTATCATTTGTACCACATTTCGATCAAAAAACAGATACGTCATAAATTAAGCAGCAGGCTCTCGGACTATTTCAGAATAGAGACATTTCTTATCTTAGCGAAAGGATATAACGAAATGACTTTGTCAAGGAAAATGTCTCCAAGACCAAGTAATCAAATAATAAGAAGATTAACTACATCAACACATACGATTTCTTTCAGCATAGATTAGAAAATAAGCAAATAAATAAGCGGATCTGAAATGGGACGCATAATAAAATAGTCAACATTTCATAAATACGAGTAATTCATCTACTGGAATCCAACTAGAATGTTTAGTGGCAACGTCAGAGTATTGTCACGTCGTTAAAGTCTGACATCCGGCACCTCTAGCCACTGAAGGAATTCAGGGGGTAGCACTGTCAATGGTGTATATCTACATACATAAAGTCTGATTTTTGTGTTCGCACAACTCCCGCATTTGACGATGGATTGCTGCGAAAATTTAGAATAATATTTGCGATAATATAGGCTGTGTCCTAATGTCGCCGGTTTTTGGATAAAGAGCTTTTCCTTGGAAATGCCATGATGATGAGAGGATTCAAGGGTTGTGTGGGGTCGACTGGGGTATCGTGTGAAAGGGCGTTAGAAAATAAATTCAGATCTTAAGTCATATTTTGCCCAGCTCAAGCCTATAAAGTATGCCGGGTTGATTTGTTAAATTTGCCGTTGCGAAGCACGGGTAACTCATCTAGTTCTTAATATTCTTATGGGTTTTTCTCCGGGAACCGTGTTTCTTATACTGTTGTCTACGTACAAAAACTTGTGTTAATTAAATTCGTATGTCTGTATGAGAAAACATCGTTATGTTCCAAGGTTGTGCAATGTACAACAGATGTTCCCACATATTATGTAACTCTTTAAGAGTGTGCATACCGACATTTCAAAAAAAAAATATAAACGGGAGACCTTCCATCTCGTCAACCGTTACTAAATATGCTTTGGAACAAAATAGAATAGATGCATTGAACCTTTATCTAGGGAACAACCGTAAAAGATTTTTTATATCTTGTATAGATTTCTCAAAAAAAATAATTTAAAAACACCTCTGATCTTTTTTCCGAAAGACGAAAACTCGTTTCCTGAAAGTCGCGGAATAAAATTGTATATTTGTACTGATAATATGCATTAAAATCTAGGGAATAACCGTAAAAGTTTTTTGATAGACGCAAAATTAACCCCAAAAAATGGAAAAAACGCTATTTTTACCATTTTATCATGCGATTGTCACGCAATTTTGAACCTTAATGCCGTGGGAAAAGACTGTGACGTCATTCCTGGTGCCAGCCCTTAACATTCTTCGCACATCAACACCACATCTTGCCAACTTTTTTATGTAGGAGAAGAAGAAAGGTTCGGAGAGAATTTAACCTTATCCAAGTTTGAATTGGTTGTAGTTTGATTCACATCTATTGTTTTATTTTATTTTATTTATTTAAACTTAAAGTAAACAACAAACACATATAAATATACAAAATTGACATAGTACAGATTATAAAACGTTATTCACTAGGGCGAACTTATCGCAGAACTGCGATTTCTTCCAGTTAACCCCAGGACAAAACAAATTGTCGTTGTTTTATTTAATTTATTATTAAGAGGTGGTGGGTAGCCTGGTTGGTAACGTGCTCGACTGTTAATCCAGTGGGCGCGGGTCCAATCCCCGATGCCGACTTACTCCACTTCACAACACAAGCTTTTAAGCTTTCTATAAAGTGTACAAATATGTATTTGGGTTTGTTTCGACAAACCCAGATTCATTAAAAAAATAGATAAAAATTACAATACTTACAACATAGGTACATACATTTACATTTGCCAAACTGCAAAACAGTTTGATAGCTTTGTAGATTTTCACGATCCAAGAATCAACCGTTTGGGAGATATGGTCTTTTAAAAATTGGAGAGTATGAAAATATCTCATTTAGGGTTTTTGACAATATCTCTCAAATAACCGACTCAATGTTGATAAAACAAACCACAAATCATAGTAAATAATTTAGTATTTCGATAAAGACCTTAATTTATGAGTTTTGTCTTAGAATAAAGTGAAAATTTTGTTAATAAACATGAATTTTGTGAAAAAAAAATGGAAATATTTCTGATAAATATCAAATTTATTTTAAAGTATTGACTGTATCAGAATGTCACAGGTCCGATTTTAGTCTGGCATCTCGCACGTGGAGTTGGGCAAAAAATACTTTCCAAGTTAATTTAGTTAGACAGTCACTGTCAACGTATTCCACAACAAACATTATATTCAAATTCCCAATCTTTCGATCGAAAGTTTAAACTTTGTTTGTAGAACGTCTGTCTACTACATCTTCCCTTCTCTCCCCTCTTGTCTCTCACTCAGTCTGTCAATCTATTTGATTTGAAGGTCTATCACCCTGTGAGGTTGACGCCCTCTCTCGTCATTATTTACAACTAGACACAACATTAAGTCAGTACCAAATATCACAGAAGTATTATCACAGATATACCACGTGAGTGATATTAATTGCTACAACACCTGGGCTTTTGGGGGCTCAATCCCCCCCCCCCACCCGAAATACCTCAGTCAACTCACTGTTTTATATACAAACGAGATGTTCATCACATTATTACCACATAGTTTTTTCATCATGTCAAGAATTTTTAATTAATTATTATGAAAATCCATTAAATCCATAGTAGTTTCATCATAAAATTCTGCCTGCGGCGCTAATTTTGCAGGAATGAGGTTCTGTTCGCAAAAAAATAATATGGTCTTACTTAGTTTGTTTATATAATTTGGTAATCGCCAATCATCCTGCGAGTAATATCACACCGTAGTTAGTAATATCCCAGTAAAATACTTCGAGTAATATCATACACATAGTAATAGCACAGTATTATCCTTCGAGTAATATCATACACTTAGTATTATCACAGTAAAAAGTTCGAGTAATATCATATCATACTTAGTAATATCACAGTATCATCCTTCGAGTAATATCATCAACTTAGTAATATCACAGTATCATCCTGCGAGTAATGTCACATCATATTTAGTAATATCACAGTATCATCCTGCGAGTAATATCATTCACTTAGTAATATCACAGTATCATCCTGCGAGTAATATTATTCACTTAGTAATATCACAGTATCATCCTGCGAGTAATATCATACACTTAGATATATCACAGTATCATCCTTCGAGTAATATCATTCACTTAGTAATATCACAGTAAAAGTTCGAGTAATATCATATCATACTTAGTAATATCACAGTATTATCCTTCGAGTAATATCACATCATATTTAGTAAAATCACAGTAACTGTTGCTATTCATTTAATTCACATTTACATCCAATTTACTGGGAGGCACAAATCAATGTCTGCGAAGGAGAATCCTCTCGCGAAATTAAATGTTCCGTCGAGCAGAAACGAGGAGATTTTAAAATTCATATCATTCGGTTTAAGAGCAGGCATATTGACATTTCAAAAATTTCTAAAAACGGGAGACCTTAGATCTCGACAACCTTACTAAATATGCTTTGGAAAAAAATGGAGCAGATACACTGAACCTTTATCTAGGGAATGACTGAAAAATATTTTTTATATCTTGTATAGATTTCTCATTTTTTTTTTTTGAAAAACACCTCCGATCTGTTTTCCGAAGCATTGTAACTCATTTCCTGAAAGTCGGGGATTTTTTTTGTATATTGATATATGCATTAAAATCTAGAAAATGACTGTAAAAGTCTTTTGATTGAAGCGAAATTAACCCTAAGAATGGTAAAAACGCTATTTTTAACATTTTATCATGCCATTTTGAACGTTAAAGCCGCGTTTTTTTTTAAATTTAAAAATTAATCTGTATTTATTGTATAGGTTCCTTAATTTATCGTAATAAACCCAAATACATCTTTGTACACTTCACAGAAAGCTTGTGTTGTGAAGTGGAGTAAGTCGGCATCGAGGGTCGAACCCGCGCCCACCGGATTTACGCGTACCAACCAGGCTACCTATCACCTCATATCGTGACGTCATAGTTGGGTCCCCAGATTTAAAAAAAATCTTGTGTAAAATTAGCATTGGAATTTAGCGATAAGACAGAAATGAAAATCTCATTTCAGCGGCAGGTAACAGAGATAAAAATAATCTTCCCTCCAATAATTTATGAATAATGATTTTGTTTTTTTTTTCTCAAATGGTAGCTACATTTTACCAATTTTTCAGCACTCACGACTTTCTTATTTTAGAAAGTTATCATTATTTTTAGCCCCCTTTTGGTTCATACTGGGGTATGGACGGCGTTATATTGTATCCATCCGGTTTATCATCACGCAATATCCCTTGTGGGGTATGCAGAGAGGACAGCGCCACACCTTCTATCCTTACATACATCTGTCGCTTCCACTACGTTCATCGCAGTGGCGTATATAGCTTTTCATTTCGAAGGGGGCCGATCCAGACGAATCAAAAAAAGTAATAACGCCGCAGGCGAAAATTTTCGTGAAGGCAAGTTAAAAAGGAAATGTTTTCGGTTGATATTAAAATTATTGTGTACAAAAAATGCAATAAAAAGCAAAATAGTGGCAAAAAAAACAGATGATGTTTTTGCGGATAGTTAATAAAAATGATTTACAAAAACGTTTTTTTAAATAATTACTTTACATTTCGGGGAAGGCCCAGGACCAAAATACAAGTTTTTTTCCCAACTTCGTGTGACTCTGATACATTAAATCTCTATGGTGCCTACATCTAACGTGGATATTGAATTTCATCTTTGTCTATGGTCGGGCGAGGAGATGGGATAAGCTGACAAGAAGGAGAATGGTGCAATAAATCGTTTCAACTGAGCCTTAGTGTAATCCAATTCACATGTCCCTTTCCTTACTGGCGTACAATGTCGTATAGGAAGGAAGGAGTGTATTAAATCTGGCAGTTTATTACAGCGATTAAGGAGTAACCTTGGAAATTGGGAACATACGATAGAAGGAAACTTAGTGTAGCGATTCAATTCTCACGTTTAGAAAATGAAACGTTTTGGTTTCATGATGCCTCATCCACATGCTGTCCGACCTTCCACGAGTCCCGCGCGAATGAGTAAAAAGGCGTTAACCGTCGGTTACGTATACAGTTCAAGACAATCACCTCGTCCGTACGTCCTTTTACTCATTCACACAAAACTCGTGGAGGGATGCCGAGCGTGAAGCGGCCGCATGAAAGATCAAGGCATACGCCTTTCCCACAGTAGTAAGCATATTTGTTGTGTCACTGTTATTTTTTTTATTTATTTAGTTTCAAAATAGCTTACAAAACAGTTTATGCCGGAATTTCCCAACTAGATACAACCTGTATTTGTGTCAATCCCTCAAATGTGCGACAATAATAAAACAGAAATAAAAAAAAGCACAAAATAAGATAAAACAGATAAAAAATAAATAAAAAAATAAACCAAAATAAGATCAAACAGTATAAAACAAATAAGTTAGTATCTTCTTCTTCTTCGTCTGCCTTGGTCCCTCCCCTGCTGGATATAGGCCTCTTCCATTCGTTTCCAGTCTTTTCTATCCCTCGCCTTTCTGACCCACTGTCTACCCGCTACCGAGGTCACGTCGTCCGCCCATCTTTTCTGGGGCCTTCCGACACCTCTTATGTTTTCCCATGGCCTCCACTTTACGAGTCTGGGAGTCCATCTATTCTCGTCTTGTCTTGCTATGTGCCCTGCCCATTGCCATTTGAGTCATGAACATTGAACATGTACAGCACGTTAGTATGTTTCTTAGGAATTGTATACAATGCCTATAGTTTCATACCTTTCCGGTAACACATACACGTAGTTAGGAATTGTCTGTGAATATCATACAGGGTGCCCCGTTAGAGTGACCAGACAAAAACCCTATAGAATATTGCTCAAAATTAATAAATCCCAAAAAGGATAAAAGCCCTTTAGAAATACGCTCAAGGGACAAAAGCTCAAATCTAATTGGATTTTGAAAATAAAATTGTATCTATTAGTATATGGTTGGTACTAAATCTATAATTAGTTATATCTCATTTTTGTTTCTGTTATGGGTTGGCTGGCAGAAATTGCCATTTGGCAATAAGCCCGCCCGTTGTATGTTTTCTGTACAATAAAGATTATTTTATTTATTTCATTTATTTATTAGTATACGGTTTCTTTTGGTGCGTTAGAAAATACCATAGATTAGAAAATAAACAAATAAATAAGCGGATCCAAAATGGGACGGACAATAAAATAGTCAACATTTTATAAATAATTCATCTAATGGACTCCAACTAGAAAGTTTGGGCTTTTATCCGTTGAGGATATTTCTGAAGATCATTTGTAATATTTGGGGATTTATTCGTGTTGAGCAATATTCTTATGAGTTTTTCTCCGGGAACCCCCGTTAGGCCTCTTATTGCTAAAATAATATATAGTCACGTCATCTCTGCAAATCCCTCAGGAAATAGTTCCACTTCATCTTGGGAGAGAGTGGGGAGAGCGTGCGGAGTATAGGACGTGATCCTCACTCCTAGTTCCTCACTGTACTTTGTTATGGTTCCCAGAGAAAAACCCAGAAGAATATTGCTCATCATGAATAAATACCTACCAAAAAAGACAAAAACCCTTCAGAAATATCCTCAACAGATAAATGCTCACATATTCTAGGTGGATTTTAACAGACGAATTATTTATAAAATGTTGACTATTTAATTGGTTTCCGGAGAAAAACCCATAAGAATATTTCTCAACATGAATAAATCCCAAAAAAGACAAAAGTCCTTCAGAATTATGCTCAACAGATAAAAGTCAAACTTCTTGATTGGATTACAGTAGATGAATATGTTGACTATTTTATTGTCCGTCCCATTTTAGATCCGCTTATTTATTTTCTAATCTATGGTAGTTGTAACACACTGAAAGAAATAATATACTAAAAGATACGATTAATTTTATTTTCAAAATCCAGTTAGATTTGAGCCTTGTCCTTTGTCCCTTGAACATATTTCTGAGCGGTTTTTGTCTGTTTTGGGTTTTATTCATGTTGAGCAATATTCTTATGGGTTTTTCTCCGATCACGCTTTGTTATATTATTGTAGTGCTAAACGAAAAGCATTTGCCAACAATTTGCTGTGGAGAAAATTATTGAAAACAAAAAAGAAAAAAAAGAAAAAAATAATAATTGAAAACATAACATTTAATAATCATCTGAAAAAATGAAACAAGTTTTGTATTCTTTCCCAAGAAAAAAAGTTTTAATAAAACGGATGCAAAATAATAGGGTACGAGGCTAGATTATCTAAGCATTCACCACCCCCATGCCTTTAGATTATTCCTTTTGATAGGTCTCTTTATTCTGTGTTCCTGAGACCTGATACCTTGAGTTTCAGTATTTCGGACATCGTCAAATTTTCTGTACCTCTGACATGTACTGACTTTGAATTAATTGTTTATGATTAAATAAACCTTATTTCATGGAAATAGTCACACATTTTTGAAATATGTTCTATTTCTTACACATGAAAAGTACAATTTCTTAATTTATCTTTAAAAAAATCACAATTTTAAAAGAAATTTTAAAAGCTGTTTTTTATTTCATATTAAAATACAGTCCCACTCCTTTCCCAATTCCCATACAAATGTCCGTTTTGTAACGAAATTTTCAAATTCAATTTTTGTATACAATCATTAACATATTCATAAAACATTTTTTGTAGAGAATTTAGTAAGGATTATTTTTGTCATTGACTACTTTCTCCTATATTTTACCATATTCCCAAAAAAAAAACGAAAAACTGTGAAGGGGGGCCTTTTCGGGGAGAGGGCAGAGAATGTATTACCCAATATTGGTAAGCTATCATTTATACCACATTTCGATCAAAATACAAATGCGTCAATTTTTTAGCGGCCGAGTTTCGGGCTAATAGTAGTGATCGCCATTATAATTTCAATTAAATTTTTCAATTTCAAAATTATTTTTATTTTTCTTCAATATTTTACATCTACAAATATGGTTACTTAAAACTATATACATGTTTCGAGATACCTCCCCAATAGAGACAAGTCTCGTGTGTGGGGAGGGATCCTGCATTTATATATTCATAGCAAATATCATACATAGCTAAATATCATATATAACAAACATCATACATAGTAAATTCATACATAATACGGTGCTTTTAGATTTCTCGATGGAAAGTTGTGGGGTAGTCTGTTTTTCTTTCATTCTATACGTATTTTGGGGTGCTGAATCCGAATCCGAGGTTTGCCAACAAAATTTCGTGACGGAACATGGCGAAAAACTGGTAAAATGGCGAATATTTACATTTCCTGGCGAATTCTGGATTTGAACTTAAAAACCATCAACTTTTTGTGGGTCATCTTTTTAGCAGAATGAAAGCACATAAAATTTCCTACAAATTTGGTATACATATATTTTTTCTAAAATAACTAGCAGCGGAGCTGTCAAGCTCCAAAAATTGGCCAAATTTTCTTGTTATTTTAAATTGTGAAAATGGAAAAACTATGGAGAATAGGTCACCTTGTTCGAATTATCACCAAATTTTGACAATTATTCTTCAGATTTATGATACATATTTTACCTCGTTGGAATCAGTAAATATGGAGAAAGGTTTCAGGATAAATTTTATTTAAAAATATAGTGAAGTGTTTAAGCTAAAAAGGTTTAAACATTTTTAGCCTAAACAAAGTACTATATTTTTAAATAAAATTATTTAAACATGTCTAGCTCAAATATTTCACGGTGTTTTTAAATAAAAATTTCGTTAATAGCTTTCTTTGTGTTTTCTGATTCCAACGAGGTAAAATATGACTCATGAATTTAAAGAATAATTGTTGAAAGGAGAATGCTAAAAAAAAAACCAGGCCCGGCGCAAACGAAATGTAACTCAAATGATAGGTAAAAATAAGTAATTAAATACTGCATGGGTGGCATCATCGAAATCAATGGCTTATTGGGTGAAATACCTATTCGAAGTTTTACATTGGTCACACGAATATATAAGAAAAGGAGCATTAGACAGTTACAATTGCGGTCTAAAAGGGTATAATATTATGAGTATAAGGTAGCCCGTCTTCTTCATCTTCTTCTTCATCAGCCTTGGTCCCTCCACAGCTGGATATTAGCCGAAAGGAAAATGCTCATGAAATATGTAAAAAAAAATCAGGTCCGGCGCAAACGAAACCTAACTCAAATGATAGGTAAAAATAAGTCATTAAATACTGCATAATAGGAATCATCGAAATCGATGGCTAAATGTGTGAAATACCTATTTGAAGTTGTATATGGGAAACTTTGAATAGGTATTTCACATATTTAGCCATTGATTTCGATGATGCCATCTATGCAGTATTTAATTACTCATTTTTACCTATCATTTGAGTCACATTGCGTTTGCGCCGGACATGTTTATTTTTTACATAATTCATGAGCATTTACCTTTAGGCCTACATCCGGCAGTGGAGGGATCAAGGGTGCTGAAGAAGAAGAAAAATCAGACAGCCTACCTTACACTCATCATATTATATACTTTTGAATCGCAATTGTAACGGTTTAATGCTCCTTTTCTTATATATTCGTGTGACCAATGTGAAACTTCGAATAGGTATTTCACCCATTAAGCCATTGATTTCGATGATGCCCCCTATGCAGTATTTAATTACTAATTATTACCTATCATTTGAGGTACATTTCGTTTGCGCCGGGCCTGGGTTTTTTCCCCATACAAAATGAGCATTCTCCTTTACTTATGAAGGCAACAAGGTAAACTTTTTCAATACATTTTCGATTCTCGTAATGTAAAACAATAAGAAAATTTGGTTATTTTTTGGACCTTGACAGCTCCGTTCCTATTTATTTTAGAGAAAAAATTTATATGGCTATTTTGTAGTAAATTTTACGTACTTTCATTTTGCCTAGAAAAATAACTTACGAAAGTTGTCAGTTTTCGAGTTCTTATAATGAAATCGCCAGAAAACGAATATTTTCGCCATTTTTTGTCTTTTTCGCCATGTTCCGTATTGAAATTTTGTTGGCAAACCTCGGATTCGGATTCAGCATCCCAAAAAACGTATAGAATGAAAGAAATCCCTACTACCCCACAACTTTCCATCGAGAGACTGCTTTGTGTTTAATTTCACCGGATTAACATAGCAAGCTTCATACATAGCAACAAAGTTACAGCCCGCGATACAAATGAGCAAATTTCAGGAGACTACTGGGCCAAGTGCCTCTATCATGTGTCTCTTAATTTCTTTTTTGAAGACCACTCTGTCTCTAATATCCCTCATTCCGCCTGATAAAAGTCTAAAATATGATTGACTTATTGTGTTTTTTTTCGCCTGAAAATTGTTCAGTTTTTTTTTCAATAGAGTACGTATACCTTTTAGCTTTTACAGTATATCTTCGTGTTTTCATTTTATTATATTGGCTCCGAGAAATTATTGACAGCTGCTGTCTATTTGGGTTATGAAAAACTTGAATAATATTTATAGTCCGAGAGCCCGCTGCTTAATTTATGACGTATCTGTTTTTTGATTGAAATGTGGTATAAACGATAGCTTACCAATAGGGTATTACATCGCACTAGGGTTGCCTATCAAAATCTTGCCCCCTGTGCCCCCCCCCCCCGAAAAGGTCCCTCTTCGCAGTTTTTCGCATTTTATAGGAATATGGTAAGAGATAGGAGAAAGTAGTCAATGACAAAAATAATCCTTGCTAAATTCTCTACAAAAAATGCTAAGTCAATTTTTTCGTAGGACTAGTAGTTTACCCGTAATGGCCGGTCAAAAAATAAGATATTTTTTGAAAAAATGAAAAAAAAAGTTTGATTTTTATCCTTTCACATTCTTCCACCCATTATTACTAACATTTTATGGAAAAAAAATTTTGGCCTGCGGCGCTATATCACTGGTTATTTTATGAAAAACTAAATTTTAAGAATTTTCGTCACTGAGTTTTATTGTAATAACTCCGAAATTATTAGATGTATGAACACAAGTTATAGCTCGTTTTGTAGCTAAGACTGTGGTAATTAATTCGTTCTCTGACTATTTTCCTGTAGCTCTTATCAATTTTCAACCAATTTAGTTTAAATACATTTTTTTTGTATTTTAAATGAATTTCGGTTTTGGACCAGCCATTGCGGGTAAACTGCTAGTTCTACGAAAAAATAACTTAACATTTTTTGTAGAGAATTTAGCAAGGATTATTTTTGTCATTGACTACTTTCTTCTATCTCTTACCATATTCCTATAAAATGCGAAAAACCGCGAAGAGGGACCTTTTCGTGGGGGGCAGGGGGGGTTGCGGCAGGATTTTGATAGGCAACCCTAGTGCGATGTAATACCTTATTGGTAAGCTATCATTTATACTACATTTCGATCAAAAAACAGATACGTCATAAATTAAGCAGCGGGCTCTTGGACTATTACATGAAAGTTTATTTTTTAAAATAATATTTACTTAGAGTGACGGGCAAGGAATTTCCCTGACGTGACGAGATGTTATGGAAAATAATACAATTTGTCTTAGTAATATGGAAGTTCGTTTTTATATTAGGTTTAGAGTTGTTTAGTTTTTAGATTGAGAAAGAAAATTGTTATCATCTGGGGTTCGCTCTGGGTCCAATAACCCAGCGATTCGCTCGATTGTTCTCCTTTTTATCATCGGTGCGAGTCAACCGGTTGTGCGATTCAACGTGTTGTATGTACGTCAGTTGCCACGCTCAGTTGTTGCGAATAACACCCAACACATTCGCAGGGTGATATTCAATCGCCGTAGTTAATAGAGTGGTCCACACGTGCTGTTCACTCATTCTTATTGAAACGCGGTATGTCTATTCCTTTCTACCAAAGAAGAGTGGAGTGATATCGCTATGTCTATGTATACCTATTACCTATCAACTCACTCTTATTAGTATTCTCATATCTATATCTCTATTTGACAATTCCAATTGGAACAATCACCCGAATCCGTTGTCTTCGGGCGATAATCACCCGTTGACTCGCCTGGACAATAAACGCAGCCCTGGTGTTTAAGGCATGAGGCGTTAAACCCTAGTCCCAGCTTTCTATATTCATAATGTGCTGTAACCAGCGATTAATATGCGACCATTCCATCACACGGTATACCTCGTCGCACCCCAAATAGAGACATTCAGAATAGGTCGCGAACCTCACCGCTGAGCGAAAATAATTAATATAATCTGAAGAATGTTGCTTGTTATATTTTATTATTAATTATCCAGGAATTTCTTGGATTCTTTTTGTTAAACACCGACAAGTGGCAACACCCTTTGCTTACGTCTCTATCGCACACTTGACGCCATGGTATGGAATGTGGTTAGTGCGAGTGAGATGGGACGCGTGGTCGGTATGTCTTTATGATTGGGATAATACAGGAGTTTGCCACTTCTAGGAAGGCATGGGGTTCGTGTCAAAAATGTTCCCAGGATCTTTTGCATCCACAGGGTGTTCAGGAATTTAAGTTACTATTTTGCCTTTATTTAGTCTTGTGTGTGACATGCATGAAATGATTGTGTTAGTTACTATAATAATATTTTATTGATGGTATTAGGCACCAAAAATAAAATTCAAATGAATTAAAGTGAATGTGGTCGCCGCCAGACGATGGGCCATATAGAAGTTGAGCGTCCAATTTTTGGTTTCCAGCGCGGTCTAACTGAAATTCACTGGGTCACTGCTGACGCTGCCAATTAGCTAAGAGATTTACCTTTAAATTTGTAGTTGTCGGGTCTTATGTCTTTGCCATATGCATTAAAAAATTAAAATGATTCCTAAGTATGTAATGTAGTTTTGTACCCTTTTCGTTTTATTTGTAGGATTCTTCTTCTTCTTCGTCAGCCTTGGTCCCTCCCCTCCACTGCTGGATATAGGTCTCTTCCATTTGTTTACAGTTTTTTCTATCTCTCGCCTTTCTCAGCCACTGCCTACCCGCTACCAAGGTCACGTCGTCCGCCCATCTTTTCTGGGGCCTCCTGACAGTCCCGACTCCCGATTAGTGATTACTATTCCATACCAACAACGAAATTTCATGTCGTAATGTACGATACGTGGGTAAGGTATACTAAACCAAAAATAGCAGGTTTTAAAAAAATACGAATATTTTAATTATCCTTTTATGGTTTTGTAGAATGGAACTAATTAATTATCTATTGGTAATGATGCCATTTTAAAGACAATAAACAAAAATATACAGCACTGGCGGGGTAGGCATGCAGTAGGTTGCACGCAACTTTTATTCACATATCATGTCTGATGTGATAACTTTTGGCTGTCAAGACGACCTACTGCACTATCACAGAGCAAATTTTTCCAGCTCATTGTGAAGTTTACATCGATACATTTGATGATATTATGGATTTCGATAGGAATATTGCACAAATAAATAGTGTCCCGTGTGAGTGACTTTATAATCGCCCTGTTGTAGCACCCACGTGGAGGTCCTTGAGTCCCAGACACAAAAAGGGAATAATCATTCAATAAACTAAATAATAGGTATAAAATATAACAAATAAGTTCTACAGTAAACGTATATTTAATCGAACAAGAATAGTTATTCATCTTTATGCGTATCTTTCTAAGTTCAAATTTTCCCCTAATATTTTCACACTATTTTTTATGCAGAAGCCTCTTTCGCAAAATGTAGTATACATCGTCATTGTCGGGATTCGAGCCCAGCACCTCCCGCTTGGGAGACGGGCGATCCAATCAACTGCGCCAACCAAGTACACTGAGATGGTAAAATAACATTAAAAACCTTAAAAACTAAGTAAAAGTCCTGACATCCTCATTTCGGTTAAGAAACCTATAATATATCTAGGGTTCCCTAATTTCGGTAAGAAGACAACTGTATGGACTGATGGAGAGAATCGGGGTTACTATTTAAGTAACTTTCCGGGGGTATAGTAGTATCGCGAGGATAAAGGCCTTTTTTGTAGTGTGAGACAGTGTAACTACACGCAAGTCCGTACAAGGAGTTATAGTTGTATTAGTGAGCGCACAATGAACAAGAATGCACACAGATGCGTTAGGCAGGTATGCCCGTCCTTTCGCGAACACTACAAAAAAGGCCTTTATCCTCGCGATACTACTTATACGTCAATCTTAAAATTTCAGATGTTTTGACAACAGGTACACGTGTCAGCAAAAATCTTTAGAAATTGAGTTACCCGGGAGTAAAATTTACCCATTAATTACGGATTGGTAAAAATGTTTTATAATAGTACCATCATCGGTATAATTCTTACGGAGGACCATTCGTTAGTTAACCAGGGATATACTAACGGTTTGGTCTCTCTTTTATAAGGTCTTTCTTTTCTCGGGTTGTCGGTAAGATATCGCTTTGCAATAAGTCTGCCTTTTGGCACACTACCATTATCTTGTTTTTGTAACTATGCATACTTTATTTAGCCAATAAAGATTTATTAATTTGTTTATCGGCCCTTAAAAAATAAAAAAAATATATTGAAATAGAAAATTATCTGAATCTAGGTTGCGTGAAATAACCGGTCGTGGTGTGTGCCGAATTAATAGGCATCCATTGTATCACCCCATAATAATATAAAATCACACTTGTTCCCTGTAAACATCCCCCATTCATGCACAGACTTGTACAAATCTCAATCCATGCCGATAGGCACTACCCAAGGCACTACCCACCAACCACTAAACACTCATTTCATTTTTCAAGTGGCGCTCTTGTTGTGTGCACACCGTAAAATCGCGCTATTGTTTACTCATTTTGTTTTTGTGTTTTATTATTAAATCAGCATTTTGTAAATGTGTTTAACGATAATAAATTAATAATACATATTTTTTGATAATCCAGTTTTTGTTAAGTAAGTATTGTATGTATATTTTTTGTTTTAGAGAGTTGATGTAAGGGCAATTTTATAGACGTAAGTGCAAACATAGATAAGTAAATAGATATACTTAGTTTTGTTAAATGTTTTGACATTCAAGGTTCTTGGTGGAGGTTCATTTCTTTTCTCTTTTCTCTTTTTTCTGTATTTTTCTTATTTATTTATTTATTCGCGGTAATGGGGTAACCAGCAAATGTAGAGTATACATATATAAAAAAAACACCGAACTTTCTCTTAAAGCAAACGTCTAGATACGACATTCAGAATGGGTGGCGACTGGCGAGAGTCTTTGCTGAAAAAGATGACGCGAAAAGTTTTAAGAATACCTACCTATTTTTTACAGGACACATTAAAAAAGTCAAAATATTTTTTTTTTGTATCTTTATCTAATTTCCGTCTTATTGTTTCAGGTTCATAGAAGGATTGCAATTAAGGAAGGATGATAATAATTGAACTATTGAAAAATTAATTAGAAAATAGTACGAACTGCTTATAAACAAAACGCATGTGTTAAATTTAAATACAAGAAGTGTGGTGAAAAAGTATTTTTAAATAATAAATAGTTTTGAAATGTGTGCTTAATGTTATTTGTGTGTGAAGTTTACCATCATGTGGTCGCATAAGAATAAAAATGCCGATCAGGCGAACAGGGATCATCCTGAAGAAATGGACGTCAAGGTAGTTCTGGTTGGAGATGCACATTGTGGAAAGACTTCCCTGGTCCAGAGATTCATCTCGGATAATTTTATAGACGTAAGTGCAAATATTTTTTATCATGACTTTTTTTTTTAATTTTTATCAAGGCTTGTGACCCAACTATAACGTCACGGTTATTTCCTACGGTATTACGATTCAAAATCGCATGATTAAATGGTAAAAATAGCATTTGTTTCATTTTTTGGGGGTAATTTCGCTTCAATCAAAAATATTTTACAGTGTATTATCAATACCAAGAAAAATTCTCCGTATCTTTCGGGAAATAATTTGCTGTCTTTCGAGAAAAAGGTCAGAGGTGTTTTACACATTTTGAGAAATCTATACATTAATGAAAAATCTTTTAAGGTTATTCCCTAGATAAAAGTTCAATGTTCAGTGGGTTGGCTCCCGGAATTTAATGTACTATTGTGTTTTCTGTTTTAGACCTGTATTGTTTTACGATTTTTGTTTACTGTTGTTTGTCCATATTGTGTGTTTACATACTGTCTTAATTGTGATTATTTTGTCTGTTGTTGCTGTGTATTGTTTGGCTGTGTACCTTTATTGTATTGATATTTTTTACTTTTTGTATTGTAACTTTCCAAAGGCCTTGTGGCCGTCAAAACCATAAATAAATAAATAAATGTATCTACTCTATTTTTTCCAAAGTAAGGTTGTCGAGATCTAATGGTCTGCCGTTTTTAGAAATGTTTGAACTTTGAACTGTCAATATGTTGATTTTTATCACTTTCGTTTTGTTAAAAAGGTAAGCTTATTACAGTATCTAATATCTTTCGTATCTGTCATTTTCCTCACAAAAATGTTGAATTGTTAAAGGGGTTAAGTGAACGAACCGTGGGTAGATGTCGCTAGTGTAGTATAGTAGGTACACTGTGAAATAATAATAATATATCATGCAAACTGGATGAATCTGACACCACGTAATTGATTTACACTGACACGAGCAGATTTGGATCGACAGCTTTGAAAAAATTATCATTGTAAAGCGTTTTCTGCCTGGTTGTTTTAAATGCAGAGATATTGGTTTCCAGAGAAAAATGTATATGAATATTTTTCAACATGAATAAAAAAAAGATAATAACCCTTCACTTTCTAGATGGATTCCAGTAGATGAATTATTTATGAAATGTTGACTATTTTATTGTCCATCCCATTTTAGATCCGCATATTTATTTATTTATTTTCTAATCTGTGCTAGTTTCTAACACACTGAAAATACTTATTTATAAGTGCAATTAATTTTATTTTAAAAATCCAATTAGATTTGAGCTTTTGCTCCTTGAGCATATTTCTGAAGGGCTTTTGTCTATTTAGGGATTTATTCAAGTTGAGCAATATTCTTATGGGTTTTTATCTGGTCACGGATAATTTTATATGCAGTGATTCGTATTTCTCGTATTTCATATTGAAACGACGGAAATTTTCTTTAGTTTTGAATATGATATCGCGACCTAGCAAAAACACATAAGAATATTGCTGAACATAAATAAAAAGCCTGAAGAAATATGCTGAAAAGACAAAAGCTCAAATCTAATTGGATTTTGAAAATAAAATTAATAGGCGGATTTAAAATGGGACGAACAACAAAAGAGTCAACATTTTATAAATAATTAATCTACTGAAATCCAACCAGGAGTTTGGGCTTTTATCCGTTGAGGATATTTCTAAATTTCTAAATATTCTTATGGGGTTTTCTCTGGGAACCCAATGATATAAATCAATGAAGCCTGGTTGATTTACAGAGAAGTAAGCAGTTATTGAAATCTGATCATGTGTGAGATATTAATTCTCTGTGTGTGATACAAATACTAGTATTAATGATCTTACAAGTACAAATAGCAGGCATTATTAACTGATAATAGTTGTAATTTATATGTGCGTAAATTAGATATCATCTATATCACTAATAAATAATAGGTACGTGAAATATAATGTTAATTTTGTACCTACATGTTTTGAATTGAACACAAAAGATAGTTCAAAGTAGGCATATTGACATTTCAAAAATTTCTAAAAACGGGAGACCTTAGAACTCGACAACCTTATCAAATATGCTTTGTAAAAAAACAGAGTAGATACATTGAACCTTTATCTAGGGAATGACCGTAAAAGATTTTTTATTTCTTGTACAGATTTCTCTAACAAAGAATTAGTAAAACAACTCTTTTAAAAGTTTTTTTACGAAAGACAGAAACCCGTTTCCCGAAAGTCGGAAAGTTTTTTTTTTGTATTGATAATATCCATTAAAATCTAGGGGATGACCGTAAAGGTTTTTTGATAGACGCAAAATTAACCCAAAAAAATTGTAAAACGCTATTTTTTTTTTTACATTTTATCGTGCGATTTTGAACCTTATTGCCGTGGGAAATGACCGTGACGTCATAGTTGGGTCGCGAGATTTAATTATATACGAGGCACCTATACACCTTCTACAGGAGTAGAACCGTAAAAGGAAAGTAGAATCGTGTATAATTTGTGTATAGGTACGAGTATGTGGTTATTTAATACTTTTGTAACAATTAAAATCAATTGTTGATAGCCTTTATGGCGTAAATGAATCAATAAATGAGTGTAAAATAAATGAAAATAAGAAAAAAAAGTTTCCCGTACCGGGAATCGAACCCGAGCCTCCTGGGTGAAAGCCAGGTATCCTAGCCACTAGACCATACGGGAGGTACGAGCGACCGCCAATAATACAGTTATAAATTTACTATCATATTTTATTTACGACGAACTGAAATAGATTATCTTTGCAACAGCTGTTATCTATATATGTAATATGTATGTACATATATATTTTCTATGTATATTGATATTGCATAGGTAGTTAGTTAATTATCACGTTTATACAACATTAATGATGATATTAAGATATATCTATTATATACCATTTATTAATGTATAAAAATACGCATATAGGTACCTAATTATGTGTTTTTATAATATAAAGGCATTGTAATGAGGGGTAGGCAGAGAGGACAGAAGGCCATACAGCCCAATTCTTGCACACACTCCTTTCTTCCGTCACATTAATGCAATTTGTCATACACGCTCTCCGATTTCTTTTATTTAAGGTCGTAGTATAGCCCAACTTGGTATTTTTGCTACTTTTTGGGGGGAGTTTTCGTCCAGATAGATCCAAGTGAGTCTCGGGCGGTCACACTTTCTCACACCTCTTCTTTTACTCGTGTATATCTTTTTATTCATCCTGTCGTTATTCATTCTTTCAACATGCCCAAACCGTTTATTCACATTCAATCCAGTCACTACACCAGTCTTAACAGTAGCATAGCGTTAAGGGGGGCGGCATTTATTGAGAAAAAATTCACAAATCAATTAAATCACATTACTGTTTCATTTAAAACTCAAAAAAAAATTCGCCTGAGGCGCTATTCTCCTTTTGTATCGTATCAATATCTTAATTTAGTTGTCCGACTCGAGAAAATTTCGCTGTATGCCATATCTATAATAGAATTTTAGTTTTTCCACTCCACTAAAAAGTTTTTTTTATAATTCCTGTAAATTTTTGAGAATTTTGGATTTATATGCCTAAATAAAGGGGGAGCGACGGATTTGACTTCCGCCCCGGGTGGCAGAAACCCACGCTACACCACTGCGTCTTCCATACTCATCTCTCTCACAACCTCATTTCATATTTGACGGCGTCAATTATACCTTTATATATGCGACGCCGTCAAGTTCATTAAGATTGTTGTGTAGGTATATTTTATTTCCCCGATAGCTAACTCATATTTCCTTCTTCAGTAACGACCCATCTCCCCTTCCGTACCCTGCCCAGCTGCAGGATGATAACCGCGTCACTTAGATAATAATTCCAGCATCAGACGGATCTGGAAATCTGGAAATTAAGTGTACCCGTACTCGTTATTTTATTTTACGTTTCATATTTAATGAGACCCCGTCTTAAAATGACGGGTTTGATAAAATAATTACGATGTTTCATAACATAAGAAAGAAAGAGACAATGAAAACATAGAATTTAGAGATATTTTTTCGTTTTTATAGTTTTTCGTCATGCATCACGAATTTTTAAACATTGTGAGGCTCCCGACCCAACTATGACGTCACGGTAATTTCCCACGGCATTAAGGATTAAAATCGCATGATAACGTGGTAAAACTAGCGTTTTTCCATTTTTTGGGGTTAATTTCGCTTCAATCAAAAATCTTTTACGGTTATTCCCTAGACCTAGATAAAGGTTCAATGTATCTACTCTGTTTTTTCCAAAGCATATTTAGTAAAGGTTGTCGAGATCTAGGGTCTCCCGTTTTTAGAATTTACTGAAATGTAAATATGCATACTCTTAGTAAAAAAAAATACTGACGGCTAGAAACTATCTTTATTCACGACCTTCTTCTCTCATTCTGAAAAAAATCGACTAAAGTGAATAAGTGACGCTGCAGGTGAATTTTTTACGTATAAAACAGTAGAAGTATTTCTAACCAGAATCGTAAGGAATTTCGAGAAATTCAATTGAACTGAGACGACAAGAAGTAATGCATTTGGAAGCCTAGGTTTTTTGAAAAATATGCCAATGTGAAAGGTTCCAGCGTAACATACACCGTGACAAAATTTTCTAGAATTAAGCGACGTTAAAAAATAACATTTCAAGTTACCAATTATATTTTCCAGCATTTCACTTCACTTTCCAGCGATGCGGTGTGGAGATGCTAATTACTACTGAGTTTTAATGTGGATCTTTCTAGAAATAATAAATATCATGGCGAACTGGAAAAAAATATAAAGCGGAAAAGAAGATTTCTGCTGCATACTTGTTTTTTCATTTGCATAATGTATTTCTGCATCCACAAAAACGAATGTTTTAATCCAACTGCATCCTTAATTACGAAAGTAATATGTAGTAGAAAAATCTCTTTGAAGAATAATACTCACCACTAATATACACAGATGGCGGTAGTATGCGTTTATCATGGTACCATGTGAAATATTAACATTTTATCCAATATTGCAGTTTGCGATATTTAAACGTTTTATCGAACGGAAGCGGGTTTAATGCCTTTTATATTATTTTGCCTCCATTTGACACCTACTTGCATTTATTATCTAAGCTTGATTGATGATTTTTTTATCACGTGTCAATATAGACGCATAAAACCTCTATTATTATATTGGTCTCGAATATACTTTAAGACTCCCGACCCAACTATGACGTCACGGTCATTTCCCATGCCATAAAGGTTCAAAATCGCAGGAACAATCTCACGATAAAATGGTAAAACCAGCGTTTTTTTTTTCATTTTTAGGGTTAATTTCGCTTCAATCAAAAAACTTTTACGGTCATTCCCTAGATTTTAGCGCATATTATCAATACGAAAAAAAATCGCCGCAACTTTCAGTGAACAAGTTTCTGTCTTTCGGAAAAAAGACACATTGCATTGCACAATGCAGGGCCAACCCCAGGGCAGACGACTCCCGGGCAGACCACCTAAAAGATGGATTGACAGTTGGGAGTCGACATCGCAGGAGGCTAATCCATCTTCATAACAGGCCACATGGCCTATATTAAGAACAAGAAGAAGAAGAAGGAAAAAAGATCAGAGGTGTTTTTCACTTTTTTTTTGAGAAACCTATACAAGAAATTATAAATCTTTCACGGTCATTCCCTAGATAAAGGTTCAACGTATCTACTCTATTTTTTTTTTCAAAGCATATTTAGTAACGGTTTTTGAGATCTAAGGTCTCCCTTTTTTAGAATTTTTTGAAATGTCAATATAAATAAATAAATAAAACTTTATTGAAAAATAATAATTTTCGAATGGCGGGTTTATTGCCATCGGCAATTTCTGCCAACCAACCACTTGTGAATATACTTGAAATGTCAATATTCCTACTATACATAAATGAAAATATTGCCATAACGATTGACAAAAAAAATAAGCAGCGTATTATTTGATTCACGCATATGGCAACAAAATACAACATTATAATGGAGAGCACATTATATTAGTATTTTTATAATTTCTATTAAATACGTCCTTCTGAGCGCGTAATGGCAACACTGAACCCATTTAGGGGGCAATATATTTTAACTTTTCCTCAATAAAACGTACAAAATTAACTGAATAATATTTTTATGACCTAACGCGTTGAATGTTAATGTTTTTTTTCTCGTACATAATGTTCTGAGTTCTGAGTTTTTGCCTCCCCAATAAACTAAAGCATTAAACGGACGTATCATGGCCCGGTTGCTCGACGAATAGTATCGTCGGCCGGTTACGGTAAGGAGACAGAAATCGTTGCTCCAAAACGAAAGTAATATGCAAACGTAAGATTTTTCTGGGCACGTACAGAGAATGCCGGACACACACGTCCCTAAAAGAATTATGACTGAACACCCAGGTGGAAGGAGAAAAGTGGGAAGACCCAGACTGAGGTGGGAAGACGAAGTGAGAAAGGATGCAGCACAGCTTCACCAGTCAGTCAATTGGAACTCAGCCTCTGAGGACAGGAGGAGTTGAAGGCGATTATTGCGGGAGGCAAAGGCTCCATATAGGCTGTAGCGCCATCGGAGAGAGAGAGATCGTAAGATATTTTACTATCCGTTTAACGCTGCCGCCAGGTCCAGTTAATGCATAGTAACTTCGTGTACTGCCGCGCTATACTGGTAGATACATTCACTCTTACCTAATATTGCCATCTCGCTTGCGCACGTAACTAAAAGCGAAACGGCGAACAGAACGTCAGTGCGTGTTAATATAGTTAGCTATTTTGTACCTGGCGTCATCGGTGTTTTGAAGCAACGTATTTAATACGTTTACTGATCAGTAACGGTAATGGTAATCTACTGTTCCTCTCGTGTTTCGAGCAACTGACCCTAACTGTAGTAAATATCTTTACTAAATCTTTATAAAAGTCACTTTCACTCTCGTTTTACGTACGTCTTTTTTCCTATTTCTATGCCACATTAGATAAACAAAATGAATTTATTACATTATTTATTTATCGAAGCTCGCGTCTTGAAGTGAAATCACCGATATTAGAGACCTGAAACTTTGGAAACATATGTAAACTCGGTGACAATACGATTCTGTGCAAAAATGGATCAGCTTTCTCCAGAGACAAAAAAGATGTAAAGCGTTTGACTGAGATCCAAAGGTTGTGTGGAGTCTAGTGTCCGACCGAAACTGGTTTTAATGACCGAAACCGAAACCGAAACCGAATTTCGGCAACGGTCTCAGTTTCGGCCGAAACCGAAACCGAAACCGAAACTTTCTTACAAGAACATGTTTTGAGGGAAAAATAAAGAAAACGTTATTATAATCAGTCAGACTTTACTTTTTCACTTTTAAATCACATAACTATGCAGTCTTCGATATTTTCACTTATTGATAATCAACATAACAACCCCTTTTTTAATAAAATATTATTGATTGCGCCTTAAAAATACTTAAAATAGGTGAGGTGTTTATTTGAGTAGGTAGATTCATGCTTTGAATATTATTCTTTTTTTTTTTTAATATTAAACATAAAATTACTTATTTAAGTTGTTACCTAACATCACAATACGTATATGTACTTTAATATTTGAATTATTATCTATCTATCTATCTATCTATACCCTCACGCCACATCCCTTGCAGGGTAGGCAGAGAGGACAGAGCGCCAGACAGCCCTATCCTTACACACGCTCCTAGCTTCCGTCACATTCATGCAATTAGTCATACACGCTCTCCGATTCCTTTTACTCAAAACGCGTCCATCCTTGAGGATCTGGTCGACATGATCGGACCAGGTCAGTCTCGGACGGCCGCGCTTTCTCACCCCTCTTCGCTCATTCAGATATATCTTTTTTGTCATCCTGTCATCATTCATTCTCTCAACATGCCCCAACCATCTTAGTTTGTTTACTTTCATTCTTGTCACTACACCAGTCTTGCAGTCACTCATTTCCCTAATAACCTCATTCCTTATCTTATCTCTCAGCGTTTTCCCGCACATTCTTCTTAATGACCTCATTTCTACTGCATTCAACCCTGATTCATCCTTCTTCATCCACGTCCACGTCTCACTAGCATACATCAGGGTCGGCACCAAGACAGCATTGTGCACTAGCACTTTTGCTTTCATAGACACATTGCTACTACTAACAATCGGACCGAGCGCACCATTCGTCCTAGTACCGGCCAGCTTCCTTCTTTCAATGTCTCCATCACAGCGTCCATCTCTAGTAAACAAACTTCCCAGATATACATACTCATCCACTTGCTCCAGACAGTCATTACCAACCTTTATCACACAATTTGTCCTTATTTCCTCTCTTTCGAACACTAATACTTTCGTTTTATTTACATTCATTTTCATACCATTCATATCGCAGCTTTCGTACACACAGGATACTATCCGTTGTAACTCACATTCATCATCAGCCATCAACACTAAATCATCTGCAAACATTAACGCACATACTTTCACTCCATTTAGGTCCACACCAACATTCAGCTCATTCAGAGGACGCATGCAGTAGTCGAAGAACAGGTTGAACAACCAAGGCGACATGACGCAACCCTGTTTAACCCCTTTTGTGAGAGTGAACCACTGCGACAACGCAGCATTCACCCTGACACAAGCAGAGCTCTCCGTATATAGAGACGCGATTGCGCCAATCAGTCGGTCGCTCACCCCATATTCCGACAGTACACGCCACAGTCTTTCTCGGTCCACACGATCGTATGCCTTCTCCAGATCCACGAACGCGCAGAAGAGCCTCTGGTGTTTAGCCAGAAGCTTCTCCACGACCATCCGTAGGGAGAAGATCTGATCGGTGCACCCCCTGCCACTCATGAAAGCACCCTGCACATCCCATACTTTACTTTCAGTCACTTTTCTTACTCTTTCAATCAATACCTTTCCATACAGTTTGCCCACAGAGCTCAGCAAACTGATAGCCCGATAACTGCCGCATTCCAACCTTGAGCCTTTCCCCTTGTACAAAGGGCAGATGACTGCCCTCCTCCAATCCTCAGGAGTGCAGCCACTCTCCCAGCACAAGTTGAAGAGCCTCAGGCACCACTCGAGGATCTTCGGGCCACCTTGCTTGATGAACTCTATGGCCACACAGTCATGTCCCGCAGCTTTACCATTCTTTGCTTTTTTCAATGCAAGCACAACTTCATTCATACGTATTTCCTCGTCCTCAGCAATATTTACATTCATACTATCTGCTACATTCGTCTGGTTTGTACTAGTACCACTTTCATACAATTCTTCGAAGTATTCTTTCCATCTTTCAACAACTTCTTCTCCATTCATCACTAAATCACCATTCTTATCTTTGATGCAATTCATACTGTTTTTCTCACTTCCAGATCTCTTTCTTTTTACTTCCTTCCAGAATATTTTCAAATTCTCCTCGGCGTTCCTCGATAATTTCATACATTCCTCTTCCTCAAGTTTTCTCTTTTTCTGGCAAACCATTTCTTTCACTTCTTTCCTACACGCTTTATATATATTCTTCTTTCTTTCTTTCTCACCTCCATCATCTGGTTTCGCACCAAGCACATCATTCCACGCTTTCTTTTTCCTCACTACAGCATCCTTCACCTCATCATCCCACCACGCATCACCTTTTTTCCTTCCTACCAACGCTTCTCCACATACTTCTCTTGCACTCTTTACTAGCACCTCCTTCATAACATTCCATAGTTCACTCGTCGAGCGTTCCTCATCATCATGTACTTCTAGCCTTTCGTTAGTCAGTCTTTCATATTCATCCCTAACATTCGTCTCTTTCAGTTTTTCGACCCTGATTCTCCGGACAGGCTCCAACTTCCGAGCCCTCGAGCGCCAACCGGAGAAAAGATCAATCCTTGTTATCACAAGGAAGTGATCCGTCCATAGTCCGGCGCCCCGAAATGCCCGGGTGTCCTTTGTCGCCTTCCGGAGCTCAGAGTCCACACATACAAAGTCAATCATCGACCTTTCAATACGATCAACTCTCTCTCTTTGCCAAGTGTACTGGTGGATCTCCTTGTGTGCGAAGAATGTGTTCGCCACAAAGAGATCCAACTCCAAACATACTTCTAACACTCTTTTCCCGTTATCATTCACCCTATCATCGCCATGCAATCCCAACACTCTCTCAAAATTCTTCCTTCTGACACCGACCCAACCATTCAGATCACCTGCCAATATTACTTTTTCATTCGCTCTTCTTTTATCCGCTGTCTCCCGCACTAAGTTCCAAAACTCATCCTTCTCATCATCCAAGGCATCATTCCCTGGACCGTAACCTATAATAAGGAACAGCCTGGTCATGCCTACCTTGAAACGAATCCAGATGAGTCTCGGTCCTACCAGTCCATACCCATTACGCTTCACCATACATTCAGTCATTCTTTTTGATAATATAGCACCCACTCCCTGACGTCCATGTTCATTTTCAGGCACTCCAGACCACATCTCTGCCATTCCATTCACCACATCACAATCTCTATCCTTTCTTTTCGTCTCACATAAACACAATATATCTAAGTTCCTCTCATGCAAAACATCACGCAATTCATTCATCTTACCTTCCATATCTCCTCTTATATTCCACACACCAATCCGGCATTCTGCCCTCCTCTTTGCGCCCTCCCTGGTACTTGACGCGGCGTGATGGGTGGCGAGCCTCATCGACTCCATGCGTCAAGACCACCACCTAATTTCTTACATCTTAGGACCTATAGGTCCCGTGTCTTGGTTTCCCTCCACCATGTTAGTAGAAATATATATATATACAAAATAATATAATAAGAATAGAAATATAAATAGAATAAATAGAACTACCACCACCAGAAGTATCCCACTACCAGCCGTTGAAAATCCTCAAGGTCAGCGTTTTCGTCGGAAGTGGCCCGGCACTGAGTGGGTTTTGAGTAAAAGCACTCGAAGACACACAAACACGATTTTGACTGGAAAATCACTGAAGGAACGACACAGAAGGTGGAATACACGAAATAGTATTAACGACAATATCGAGAAGAAACACGTGCGGTCACGACGGATGGTAGAGGGCTACTGATTTTGCGTTCAGTGGACGCCTGGGGACCACGCGTATGGAATGGTATGATAAAATGGCGTCTGAAAAACAGAGGACAAGATGGCGTACGAAGGCAAAAACCAGTAATACTAGGGGAAAAAGCTTATTAATTCCGGCACTGAGTGGGTTTTGAGTAAAAGCACTCGAAGACACACAAACACGATTTTGACTGGAAAATCACTGAAGGAACGACACAGAAGGTGGAATACACGAAATAGTATTAACGACAATATCGAGAAGAAACACGTGCGGTCACGACGGATGGTAGAGGGCTACTGATTTTGCGTTCAGTGGACGCCTGGGGACCACGCGTATGGAATAGTATGATAAAATGGCGTCTGAAAAACAGAGGACAAGATGGCGTACGAAGGCAAAAACCAGTAATACTAGGGGAAAAAGCTTATTAATTCCGGCACTGAGTGGGTTTTGAGTAAAAGCACTCGAAGACACACAAACACGATTTTGACTGGAAAATCACTGAAGGAACGACACAGAAGGTGGAATACACGAAATAGTATTAACGACAATATCGAGAAGAAACACGTGCGGTCACGACGGATGGTAGAGGGCTACTGAATTATTAACAAAACAAAATAAATCACTTGTATCTTAAGAACAAATTAACAATAATTAATAAACTTAATTCGTCATTTTGTATGACACTTCTTCAGTAAGAAAAAACAAAAACCAAACGACTTAATTATAATCAAAAAGGGATCCACTAGACAAAGGTACAAACTAAATATTCTGCTAACATCTTACTAGCCTATTGTGTACCGGTGAGCAGATATTTATCTTGTAAAAACCCCCTATTTCGTGAAAACCCCTCTTAAACTTGATTCTACTATAATCTATGCATTAGTTTGTTGTTATATTGAATTATTTTTTATGTTTGCTACCTATTCTTATGAATGTATATGGTATAGCCTATATCACGTAATAAAACTTACCAAATTCAAAATAAATCCCACGACACAAACAAAACGTCACAAACACAAACAAAACAAAACGACCTGCAAACGCTTGCCAGTCGCGACATGAATGCACTTCATCGCGTCACAACGCGCCGAACATGACCGATCACAGCGCGAAAACTCCCGAATGCAGTTTCGGTTTCGGTCGTAGTTTCGGCAGGTTTGCCACCGAAACCGAAACTAAACCGAAACCCGTTTTTTTGCCGAAACTCGACCGAAACCGAAACCGAAACCGAACATTCGGTCGGACACTAGTGGAGTCACGAGGTATGATGGTATGAGATGAGAAGACGTTGGAATAAAAATACAGATCGTAAGTCAGATTTTGTCCAGCTCAAGCCTTGGAATACCGTCGTATTTTGTATCTGACGGAAGTGCTTTACGAGTAGAACTCATATCTTTTTACAAATCTTGTCTATTTTTGGTGGGAGGCACCATTCGAATGAAGGAATCCAAGCACCTCGCAATGGCCTGTTTGGTTTCATTTGGAAGACATGAAAATTTGTTCTAGGGTGTGAAGTCATAAAAACTAGTTTTTTTTTAAACGATTACTTATTTCATAGTAAAATAAATTTAAAACACTTCAGAAAGTGACAGTTACAGTTCTGAAATATAATTTGAAAGTTGCGAAATTTTTTTAGCATATCGTATTATCACATTAAGCAACACTAAACCAAGTTTGCACCAGGGGACTTCTAACAGGGAATTAATTGTCTGTAATTGACTTTTCAAATCTTGGAAAATAATTGGAAAAATCCTGATTTCACTGTAGAATTATGATTCAAAGTCTATCTAGAAATGCCCTAATCCTTCAATCATTGACGATATTCAATAGACATTCCATAGAAAAGTATTTTCCGTTGTTATTACCCGCCGCTCTGAAGAGATATTGGCACAGCTCAAAAATTTCATTATTTGATAACATCAGTGGAACTGTGCACCTCAACCGGACGTTTAACAGAGTCGACTCTAGTTTATTCACAAACGATGCCGTGCCGAAGACTGTTTTTTATTAAACAGATACCTATTTTTATTCTTTTTTTTGTGCCTTTATTTGCTTGTGTAGCAGCACCAAATTGTTTGTCTGTCTGCTTGACCCGGGGTAGACCACATGGAGGTCGACAAACTTCCTACCCCAATTATTTTCATTTGGCTGACGGACAATCACGTAATTTTATAGCGCCTGACATGCGCATGTATATACCTATTTTTATTTATTTATTACGTATGGCATCAGCCACCAAGAGGAATAGTAATAGAAAATGAGAAAAATTGCATTGGGAAAAGGAAGATTACAAAACTAATACTAAAAATATCATCCTTTAAATATAGATAGACTCTGGCGTATTTTTTCTCGATACAAAAAAGGATAAGTATATAAATTAAAGTTACTTCTGAAATTTACTGAAAATTGAGATTATTTCCGTAGTTTGTTAGATATTAGTTAAGTAAGAGGGTCTTGTTTTTGAGTAATCTATACCTACAAGTTATAAAAAATCATTTATGGTCATTTACTAGATAAAGGTTCAATGTATCTACCCTATTTTTTTCCAAAGCGTATTTAGTGAGGTTGTCAGGATCTAAGGTCTTCCGTATTATTTTTTTTTAATGTTGTTATGCCTAGCTATAAATATTTTTATAAGTGAAGACATTGATCCGCTCAAATTGTATTTTATTTATCTGGTACCGCTCCTGGATAATCGGATTGTAACCTGAATTGAATTGAAATAATTTGATATCGAAATCGTCAGATTTCTAAACTCACGCCGTTCATATAACGTTGACGTTTATTTTCAAAAGGGTTCCGGTAATAATAATAATAATGAATTGAATATTTTCGTGAGCTGATAAAAACCTTATATAAGACTCAAAATTAATAAGCCGCAAGGAGGACAAAACCTCACACGAGATTATGCTCACCGGACAAAAGCTCAAATCTCATTTGATTTGGAGAATTTATAAGGAAGTTGTGGTGGATTCTTGAGGTGGAACCCACACTCCTCTTTATAGAGAGGTCTCAGCTGAGATGGCTCGGACATGTCATTCGGATGCCAGAGGAGCAGCTTTCGTTAAAAACTCTACTGGAAGCCGAAGGTGCAGGAAGAAGGCCGGTGGGCCGCTCCAGAAATAGCTGGCAGAAGCAGGTGACAATGGTGTGCGATGAGAGACTGTGTTTGGAGTGGCCAGAGATCCAGGAAGTTGCAAGTGACAGGGGCCTCTGGCGAAGATACACAGATGCTTTGAGCCCCCGACCCAACCAAGGATAAAAGGGGAAGAAGATGTATGTATACGTATGTATAAAAATGGAAAATAAATAAATGCAGAAACAAGCGGAAAGATACCAAACACGCCATTCCGAGGTGCCTCGATTCCCTCATTCCAGTGGCGTCTTCCACCAAGAATAGACATGATAAAAATTTGAAAAAGGATGCGCTGACTGGATCCTCTCGATCGCTCGGTGTCTTCTAAGGCTTGAGCTGGACAAAATCCGACTTACGATCTGGATTTCTTTTTCAATGCCTTTTCATACGATTCGACACATGACCCCACGCGACCCTTCGATCTCCCTGAAGCGCTTTACATATTTTTTGTCTCTGGTAAAGGCTGATCCATCTTTCCACAGACTCGTATTGTCACTGATTTTACGTACGTTTGAAAAGTTTCAGCTCTCTTAGTATTCAGGAAGTGGTTGAAATACCGATTACAAGATTTGCGCACAAATAAAAAACAAAACGAAAAAATCTGGCAAAAACACCACCGCACTGAAGTTAAATAAAATCTTGTAGTAAAAACAGATGGCCTTGAGAAGAAGGTCAAAAATTATTTTCACAATTAAAATACTCTGGAGTAATATAATTTATTGATATTGTCAATGTTTAATTAAATTAACATTTTTAATTTAATAAATTGAAAAGAAAAAAAAAACAATCCTCTTTAGTAGAGGAGGGAGAAGAAGAAACAATTTCAAGTTGAAAAGATTTATTAAGGAGGTGGTAAGGTGTCTTCCAACTTCCAACTTTATTTAGCCTTTCAATGGCTATATTCATAGCTCCATACTATTACAGGAATACGTGATTTGGTTTCAAAATCACCGATTTTTATTTCCCTGTATATTATTATTATCCAAGGCCGTAAGCTTTCAGATCAGAATAGATCTCACACTTCTTTTTACAAGATTTTATTTAACTTCTATGTGGAGTTTTTTTATTTGTTTTTTTTTTTAAGTTTGTGCGCAAATCTTACAATGGATTTTTCGACCACTTCCTGACTACTACTAGAGATCAGAAACTTTGCAAACATACGTAGTCGATACAATACAATCTTGTACCACTTTGGATTAGCCTACTCCAGAGACAAAAATATATAAAGGGTTTCAAAGGGTTGTGTGTGTTATCGTATGAAAGGACGTTGGAGAAATTCAGATCGTGAGTCAGATTTTGTCCGTCCGGGAGGCACCAAGCGATCGGAATGATCCAAGGGTTGTGTGGGGCCATGTGTGGTATCGTATGAAAGGGCGTTGGAAAAAAAATCTAGATCATAAGTCAGATCTTGTCTAGCTCAAGCCTTGAAAGATACCGAGCGATCAAGAGGATCCAATCATCGAATACCGTCGACGAAAGTGCTTCACGAGTAGAACTAATATCTTTTTACAAATTTTGATTCTGGACATTCTGGGTGGGAGGTGCCATTGGAATAGTTCTAGGATGTGAGGTCATAAAATCTTGTTTAAAAAAAAATACTGCAATTTTGATAACTATAATATATCTACGCGCATGCTGTGGACGGTCGTAATTGGGGGTTGACCGGAAATTTGTGTTTGTTGTTTTTGATTTATGTATATCTGTCAATCCTCTGTGAGTGTCTCGATAAATAAATAAATGAATAATAAATAAAATAAATAACTAATATTTTTCTACCGTTATTTTTAGCAGTTACTGCTATTTTCTTTACAAGATGGAAGTGAGATTTCTCCGGCTTTAACACGCGGTCACATAAATTTTGTGAAAAAAATGTAGGCTTTACTTTATAAGAATAAACGGCACTGTTTGAATGCTTAAGAGAGGCAATAAAAGATAAATGAGCCAAAAATGTGTCACCGTGAGGTTTCAGAATAGACAGCATGGCTTTTAATCTTTATTCATTGTTATATAATTCTTTATTTTTACGGGACATTCAGAGAGATTGTCTTGGATGAGTTGGAAATTTATGGGTAGTATGTGCATATTTAAGCACCCACTCAGACATATAACCCATAAGAATATTGCTCAACATGAATATATCTAAAAAAAGACAGAAGCTCTTCAGAAATATGCTCAAGGGTCAAAAGCTCAAATCTAATTGTATTTTGAAAATAAAATTAATTGTGTCTATTAGTATACGATTACTTTCAGTGTGTAAAAAAACTAGCATAGATTAGAAAATAAACAAATAAATAAGCGGATCTTAAATGGGATAGACAATAAAATAGTCAACATTTTATAAATAATTCATCTACTGGTATCCAATTAAGTACATAGATAGTTTTGCTTTTATCCTTTGAGGATATTTTTGAAGGGCTTTTGACTTTTTTGGGCTTTATTCATGTTGAGTAATATTCTTGGTGGTTTTTTTACGGAAAACCTTTAAAGTCTAAAATACATATATTCATTTTGAATTTTTCATTAATTGTGAGTGACCTTTCCTTCCTGTCGACCTAATTTGTTACTTTATAACCCATATGGATGTTTAATTTCAGTTATCATGGCCTGCACATTTTAAAAAAAAGTTTACATTCGTTGTTGTTCAGTTTTACATTGTTAATCTTTTAAGGGCATGGCACCAGGAATGACGTCACAGTCTTTTCCCACGGCATTGAGGTTCAAAATTGCGTGACAATCGCATGATAAAATGGTAAAAATAGCGTTTATTTCCATTTTTTGGGGTTAATTTTGGGTCTATCAAAAAACTTTTACGGTTATTCCCTAGATTTTAATACATATTATCAGTACAAGAAAAAAAAATACTCCGCGACTTTCGGGAAACGAGTTTCCGTCTTTCGGAAAAAAGGTCAGAGGTTTTTTTAAATATTTATTTTGCGAAATCTATACAAGATATAAAAAATCTATTACGGTTATTCCCTAGATAAAGGTTCAATGCATCTATCCTATTTTGTTCCAATGCATATTTAATAACGGTTGTAGAGATAAAAGGTCTCCCGTTTTTAGAATTTTTTAAAATGTCGGTATGCACACTCTTAAATTCTCTTTTTACCTCGTGGCATGGGCGTCGCCAGCCTCGGGGCTGGGGGTGGGGGAATAAAAATAAAAATTCGATATAGCAAGAAAAAAGCGCAATTTTTTTTTGTGAGACATTGAAGAAGGTCGTGATGTGGTTTAGTTTATTTGAAAATGAAAGTATTTGTAATGTATGAAAAATGTCTTGTATAAAAAAGGAATAATAATAGCGCCGCAGGCAATTTTTTTAATGAAATAACTGTATTTTGATGGACATTCATGAAAATGTATGATATGATGAGAAAACGTGTGGTAATAATGTGATTTTTCGTGAGGTTTTATCATTTAGTATGCCAAAGTTTCTACCTATTCCAATCTCTAGGGGGGGGGCAGGGGGGAGCCGACGACGCCCATGATAGGTATATAACATTGTGATGCTGCTGTACTAAGCAAGAATCTAGTGTAGGTACTGGATGTTTTTTAGCGATAATCTCATTTGTGAGTCATCTGGGGGGGGGAGGGCAACTGCCTCCCCCCCCCCCCCGACGACGTCCATGCTCGTGGTCCTAAAAATGTTTTTATCGAGTTGAAGGGGTAAGTTAGTTAAATCGTTGGAGTGTAGAAGAGTTGGGAAATAAAAAGGAATCAGTAATAAAAAAAAGAAATTTTGTGAAGTTAATTGTTTAATGTAGCGAAAAGTTAGTGGAGAATTTATTGGGTTCTCTAAAACAGCGGTTCCTAAAGGGTCACAGGGGTTCCGAGAGTTAGAGCGTATTGTCCTAGTAAATGCTAAAATTTCATTCTTCACATTAATAATATCTACGTGCAGTGAAGATTTTTAACTAAAAACATAGATTTTCTTTTCAAGTCGAACATAACATATAAACGTGTCATGGGTATTAAAATGTAATTTTTGACGATTTGCTTTTTTGCTATCGAGATAGGGTTCCCCCCAAAAAAGGTGGATCAATTAGGGTTCCGTAGCCAAAAAGAATTTGGAACCGCTGCTCTAAAATACTCAATACCCCTTTTGACTTCTTCGGGTATCTAAGTACTCACACCTGGAAAAACATTTCCTGAAACGGAACTTTTTAAAATAAGAATTAATTAATGGACTCTTTTGTACCTTTGGTACTATTATATCGCACTTAAGAGTAGGCGTATTGGCATTTCAAAATTTTCTAGAAACGGGAAACTTTGATCTCGACAATCTTACTAAACATGCTTTAAAAAAATGGAGAAGATACATTGAACCTTTATCTAAGGAATGTCCGTAAAAGATTTTTAGATTTCTCAAAAAAAAATTGGGAAAAACACATCTGATCTTTTTTTCGAAAGTTAGAAACTCGTTTCCCGAAAGTCACGTAGATTTTTTTTTTGTATTTTATAATAATTTTTTTTTTGTAATTGAATCGAAAAAAAAAATTCAATAAATTTACAACACAGGACACCAGCCGTGAGTGCACAAGAAGTTTAACGAAAAAAAAAGTATAGACGCAGCAAAGTATGTAATAGATATCCTCAGACAAGGATAAGGAGTAGGAAACATCCATAGGATTCAGATACTATATTTTTAAACCTGTTTTACAACTTTTCGTAAAGACAGTATGATTTTTAGTATAAATTTTCTTATCTCTTAAATCCTTCTAATTTATTACTCAGATTTTAACCCATCCATACCCTTGTACACTCTTTCCTTCATTCCTTCAGCTCATCCTATTAACCCTTTGTCAACCGGTGTAGTTTATTTTCAAGATAAAGACTTTTATTTTTTTTGTCATAAATCGATTTGATTTCAGCCTATACAAGCAAGTTCTCATCATCATGTATAATAAAGAAGGGTTAGTATTAAAGTTATTTTATTACAAAAAGTACATTTTTTGTACATTTTGAATCCGTTTTTTTTTATAACGAGGTAGATCTTTTAGATTATTTGATACAAAAAAATATTAAAATATGGCTTCGTACAAGAAAAAGTTCTTTTTATCGTTATTTTTTTAGAGATGTACGGACAAGTCGGGAAAGCCGATGATCCGGCCAAAGATGCCGACAAATATGTCGGCAAAAGGTGCCGACTGAAGTCGGTACCTAATAGCTATAGGGAATAAAAGAAATCGCTAGTATTTACAACACGTTTTGTATTTTTGAGAATAAAATTCACTATAATATGGGAAATAGAAGAGCTAGGAATGATTATACTCGTAATTAAGTTTCATTTTTATAGAGATGCGCTGATTATAGTCACCGACTAGGCGGTAAAGTCGACAATCCGGCAGAGATGCCGACTATTTTAGTCGACATTTGAGTGCCGACTAGTCGGCTAAATCCATTACCGGCCCATCACTATTATTTTTTCGTCCATATTTTTTCATTCTGTGTATGAAAAAATCTATTATTTACAAATGGATAATCTTATATGTTCCATGTTTTTATTGTATTTGCCCTCATATTTTATGTCTAAGGGATTTTTACTTAAGGGGTCACCTTTGAACTCAAATATCCTCGAGGTCAAAGAGCAGACGATTAAGGTTTTTACATACTTGAAAAATCATGTAAGTATACTTAACCAATTGTGGGGAACTTTTAAATTTTCTTCGATAGCATTGTTACACGCATTCTATTTTTACTACACCTTTATTTAACATCTTCTTCTTCTGCAGCCACTTAGGTCCATTGCCTCTCCTTTGCTCCTCCACAGCTCCCTGTCTTGGGCACACTGCATCCAATTCCCTCCGGCACATTTCCTAACAGCATCAGACCACCTTGCCTGGGGTCTACTGACGCTTCTTCGGCTTGTTCTTGGTCGCCATTTCATTATATTTTAAGTCCATCGCGGAGTCTTGACACCTGTCAATATACGTTATCTGAGTCTACATTTTCCTCTTCAAATTTTAATAACTTCACAATGTCGCAGCATCTTGTAATTTTGCACACATATTTACTTTAGGTGACAGATTAAAATTAGAGTAGGTACTGTTTAATCATTTGGTTGTTTTATTTCGATTTCATTTTGTTTCAAATTTGTAAACTAATGCTACTCCTGAATTCAGGCAACCTCTATAACATCTAACATCCAAGAGCCAAAAAAAGGTTATTGGACGGCCGCATTTCCTTACACCTTTACTTTCAAACTTGCATATTTTCTTTGTCACTCTGTCTATCCTCAGATATTCTCTCCACATTATCAAACTATCTTAACTTAATTAAAGTTGCTTGGTCATTATTTCCATAATGTCATACAATAAACTTTGCAGTCACATGTTGTGTCTGGTCTGCATCAATTACCACAACTAGGTACATTATTGAGCATAATAACCCGCCTGACGTCTTCACGTATAAGTACGTATAATAAACATATCATGGCATTATAATTGGATTTTCTGTAATGGCAAATTTGTATGACATTATTAAGAGTAGGCATATCGACATTACGAAAATTTCAAAAAACGGGAGAACTTAGATCTCGACAACCGTACTACATGTGCTTTGTAAAAAAATAGGGTAGGTAGATTGAACCTTTATCTAGGCTAGGGAATGATCGTAAAAGATTTTTTATATCTTACATAGATTTCTCAACAAAAAAATTGATAAACACCTCTGAATTTTTTCCCAAAAGTCGCTAAGATTTTTTTCGTATTGATGATATGAATTGAAATCTAGTAAATGACCATAAATTTTTTGTTAGAATGAAGCGAAATTAACCCTTAAAATGGAAAAAAACGGTATTTTTAACATTTCATCATGCGATTGTACGTGCGATTTTGAACCTTTATGGCGCGGGAAGTGACGTCATGGTCGGGTGCCCAGCTTTAAGACTTGAGTTATGCCATCATAATAAAGACGTTACTTCCAGATTCATGTTTTCTCCAGGTGCAGAATTCTCGTAAAATCTTAGAAGCCCCATTTGGAATAGACTTAAGTTTATCTGGCAGGAACCGTAAGAATATTGCTCAACAGAAATATGCACATGTATTTTGAAAATAAATCTACCTACTAGTATACGATTTCTTTCAGTGTGTTAGAAACTAGCATAGCACAAAAAAGAGTTTTATCTACTATTTGGACTTAATTTCTTTTTAATGCATTTTATCAATATAAAAAAAAATCTCCGCGACTTTCGGGAAACGACTGCTGTCTTTCGGAAAAAAGTACAAAGGTGTTTTTCACATTTTTTTGTTGAGAAATCTATATAAAATATTTAAAAAATCTTTTACAGTCATTCTCTTAATAAAGATTCAATATATTTACCCTATTTTTTTCAAAGCATATTTTGTAAGGTTCTGGAGATCTAATGCTCCCGCTACATGATAGTGTAGGGTCGCGAAGGCTCGGTGTTCATGAGAAGAAAGGCGTCAACGGTCGGTTACGTACACGTCAAGACAAACATCTTCATCCATACGCCTTTTTACTCATTCACGGCGAGGGTCGGCGAGCGTCTGCCGTCAGCATAAGGTCTCCCGTTTTTTGAAATTATTGAAATGTGAAATTTTTGGTTATTGGTGTTTCTATTCAATACAGTGATTTCCTCTACCTACATAATAAATTGTAGTAATTTCTGAGATCACTTCTATCCACTACAGTAATTTTCCTTTGAAAATGTATGACACTATTTATGAGGGCACGATGTAAGCATTCCTTTATAGTCCATAATACCGTTTATAGGATTGTGTTATGTGTACTGTTACCTTGTTACACTAAAGTGATTTTATTTTACGAGGGGTCTTTAATGCTTTTAACCATCTTACATAACAGTATCTTCTCTCCTTTTCATTCAGGGTGTTTCCTTCCGTATGTAAAACCTCTTGAGGGGTGATAGAGGATGAAAATATATGAAAGAAAGTCCAATTAATGCAATACCAAAAATTAACCGTTTTGGATATGGCCTTAAAAAAATTGAAGAGTGTGATATTTTCCCTTTCCCTGAAGAGGTTTTTTAAAAATATCTCACAAACTACCTACCGAAGCGATTTTGAGAAAAATTTCGCTATATTCAAAAGCGTAAGTAATAAAGTAAGGTTTTTGTAGAAAGCCTGAAATGGTAAATGGTAACTATGATTTTTGTTTTGTTTTGTCAAAATCGCTTCGGTCGTTTGGGAGATATTTTCAAATAACCAAAACGGGAAATTTTCATAAGGACGTAACGGTTGATTTTTGGTCATGCATTCACAAAACTTTTAACATATTTTTTCATCCTCTATCGCCCCTCAAGAGATTTTACACACGGAAGGAAATACCCTGTATAATATGAGCTTCAATGGGAGCTTTTTAAAGTCTTTTGAAGATCAAATTTTGGAAGATCTTCGTATTACGGTTGGTGCATTGGATATTAAATTTTGTGATCGAAATTGTTTCATGACTCAACAATATTGTTATGAGTTATTACAAGGAACATGATCCATCATAATCTTAAGTGTAGTGGTTGCGTCCATAATAAAACTCTTTGAGTTGTCAATTTATGCAAATATCCATGGATATATTTTACTTATAATTTTACAATCAATAATAATAGCTACAGGTACAATACCAAAATCGGTAATAAATAATTAAAAAAAAAATACCGGAATATTTATACATATTGTAAGACGATTTCTAAATACTGAGATTTCAGGCACAATGCTTGTATTTTAGCCCCCGCATTGAGCCTTATCCTGTGATATCTGGATAGGTGAATTTATACCAGTATTGAGGCCGATGAGTTTATGTGTCAACTGCCAATCATGAATGATAAGTAGACTTTTTTCGCAGATAATACTGGGAAGTATGTTCAAGTCTTTTTATTATAAAAAATAGTGTTGACTATTTTATTGTCTATCCCATTTTAGATCCGCTTATTAATTTGTTTATTTTCTAATCTATAGTAGTTACTGACACACTGAAAGAAATCGTATGCTAATAGATACAGTTAATTTTATTTTCAAAATACAATTATATTTGGGCTTCTGTCCCTTGAGCAAACTTCTTGATGGTTTTTTTTTTTTTTTTTTGGGATTTATCAATGTTGAACAATATTCTTATAGGTTTTTGTCCGGTCACGACCCCAACTATATACCGTTCGTAACCGTATACACTCAAAATATCATCTTTAAAAAGTAGTAAGTACAGTATTTTTCAATGATTTATTGAAAAATATTCAATTTAATAAACATCCTTGAAAGAAAGTTGATAGAAATATGTAATATAATCTCTTCACGTTCCACTTTGTTTGAAATTTCTTTATCCTACATGTTACAACGATTGGTACAAAGAGTTGGAAAATAAAAAGCAATTCCAAAGTGCAATTCCTCGAACAGAATTTTAAAAGTTTCCTCACTGGTGTGTTACAATACTATAATATTGTTTGTTGGGTCAACAATCTGAGGGGTCACTAGAGACACAACAGTTGTGGAAACGCAATTATGTTGAGAAGCGCTGGATTATTGAAGTAGATACTAAACTTTCGTTATCAGGTTTCAGTTACACTTCACTTTATTTTTATTTCTACTGAAATAGATTTTATATTTAATATCAATGTATAAATAGACCCTTGATATTTGTGAAACTTATGAGTTTGTATTTATGTTTACAGATTAAACAAAATTATGATGTTTTATTTAATAAATAAATAAATATTTATTGGAAAAAAATACATTTCCAAATGGCGGGTTTATTGCCGTAGGCAATGTCTGCTAACCAACCACTAGTGACATTAATTTGAAATACATAATATATATTACATACATATAAGTGTATGAAAAAGAAAAAAAAAACAACTAAATAAATAAAAATAATTATGTACACCTACTTAAATATACACATATAAAAATAAAAAGGTGGATGGGATGAAGGACAAGGAAGGAACCACGGGATTGTCAGTTAGATGGATTATTTAAGGAAAAGCAATGATGCCTCAGTTTACTTTTGAAAGAAAGAAAAGTTGGAGCTAATCTGATATGAAGTGGAAGGTTATTCCATAGTCTAGCCGCGTGTGTAGTGAAAGAAGAAGTGAAGAAAGATGTGTGATGTGATGGAATTGCATCCACTTGAACGTAGAGATAAGCCATGAGATGCCAAGGGTGTGAAGTTGGACTTGAGGTAATCGGGTGAAGTAGAATTATTCAGAACATTGAAAAGAAGAGAGAGAATATGGATGACGACGCTGAGTCATCGTCAGCTATTTAAGTTCATTTCCATATCCGAGTAACGTAACAAAAATATTTCCCTTCAGTTCGGATATTTTTTTTCTAATAATAATATTAAGGGCCTATACGCATTGAGCAAAAATCTTTCTATTTTCACTTCAACTCTTTGTTAGTGCGAAATAATAATTACGTAAGCGACAAAGTGAATTATACCTGACTAAAAGACACCCGCGAAGAAATTTAAAAATCTAAAACAGTCAATTTGTTGAGATTATAATTACCAGTATTTAGGCTAAATTATACTTTAATATTTGAAAAACTGAACAAAAAATCTTCAGATCCCGTAAATTTCAGGGGTACCATCGGAATATTTTTTATTCAAGGAATCTCAAAATATCGTAATTCTAAAACAGCCAATCTATAGTCCATATTTTCATCTATCACTGTCTTCAGTTTCAAAACGATTCTCTCAGTATTGGCTTAGTACAATTCAGGGCGCCGAAGCCGGATGACAGCATATAGGACCTTAAATTGCTTCTATTTCTGGATCTGGAATTGACACGTCTAAAAAATGATATTTGGCGTATAAGCAAATTTATAAAGGATGACAATGTCTCGAGTGTATAGTATACTGTATAACCAAGTAAGTATCTAACGCTAACGTATAATTTTATTATTTCTGTTATCGAAGGTTTCCCCTCAATTTACTCTGTCACTTGTGTTTAATATACGCACCAACATGAATATCATAAGAATATTATTAACGAGTCAAGAGATACTTGAAAAAAAAATACAACATGGATGTTTTTCATATAAAAAAATATATATTTAGGTTCGTGACGGAATGCTGATGATGCTTAACATGAATAAATCCCAAAAAAGACAGTAACGCTTTAGAAATATGATCAAAGGACAAAAGCTGAAATCTAATTGTATTTTTAAAATAAAATTAATTGTATCTGTGTAAGTGAAAGATGTCATATGGAGGAATAAGGATATGAGAACAGCCAGCAAAGTTCGCATCTATAAGACCTGTGTGCGACCTATTCTAACATATGGCATAGAGGCGAGGGCAGATACTGTTAGAACAAAGAGTATGCTGAGAACCACAGAAATGAGGACGCTGCGAGCCATTGCCGGGAGGACTCTGAGAGATCGGGTGAGAAACACTGCAACTCGAGAAATCTGTGATGTCCAAGATGTAGTCAGATGGGGACGACAGCGGCAGAGATTCTGGCACCAACATGTGTCAAGAATGAACAACGCCAGACTCCCATACATCGCTTTGCATGGGGTGCCTGTTGGTCAACGCCCGCCAGAAAGACCACCGAAGCGATGGAGAGACAGCTGGAGTTCCACATCACAGGAGAGCAATCCTGTCAATACAGACTCGCTGAGTCTAGACGCAGTTTAAGAAGAAGAAGTAACTATTAGTATACGATTTCTTTCAGTGTGTTAGAAACGACCATAGATTAGAAAATAAACAAAAAAATAAGCGGAACTAAAATGGGATAGACAATAAAATAGTCAACGTTGGAATCCAACTGGAAAGTTTGGGCTTTTATCCTTTGAGGATATTTCTAAAGCATTTTTGGTTTCTTTGAGATTTATGCATGTTAAGCAATCTTTTTATGGGGTTTTCGTCAGAAAACCTTGAGAAAATCAAAGTAAGTCTTTTCATACCTACTTAGCTTCAGAGCTACTTACCATAGAAACTATTTCCAGACGTATTTTGAATCAAATATAGTTTCTATGATTCATTACTTTTTTTTACCTAAATCATCCCCAATTGTCAGACTTTGATGGACACTGACGATTTTTTGTGGAAACCCATTTTCCCTTAACTTCCGTTCATTTCATTCACATCAGCTCCTAAACCTTGAATGTAATATTATACTTATCTTGTGTATAGGATTTATTCCCTTTTTCACATTTCCGAACCCTTTTCTCTACGGAAATGGTGCTAATTTATATTTCAAGAAAATATATAATCAATGCCGTATTAGGCACGAATCATTTAGTTACAAATTGTTAGAAACTATGAGGAAATGGTAAAATTCTCTCTCGCTGTAGTGTTCTCTTTTTTCCTGTTTGGGGTGGAATCTTGGACCTTAAGAGCGAGGGAGAGGAGCAGAATAGACACTTTCGAGATGTGGTGCTAGATGCTGGGAATTCCGTGGACTGCAAGAAGAAATAATGGCTCCATCCTGCAAGAACTGGCTATCACATCAAGATTGTCATCGATCATCCTAGAACGAATTCTCCAGTTTTTATTGTCATATAGCAAACTGTCGAGAAATTAATTGTAGTAGGGAAAACACCGGGACGAAGATCAATTGGACGCTCACCTATGAGATGGACCGATCCGGTGGTGCAAACGGTGGTCCCTTCCATCTACAGGGCCATGCACCTTGCGTGAGACAGAACCTCGTGGCGACAGATTGTCCAGCAACGGGTGTTTGGGGATCGCACCCTCAGCAATGAGAAAGACGACCGAAGAGAGGTAAATTTTTCTTCGCACGATTGCTGCATTTGTGAAGCTAAAAAACTACTGAACATAAAGAAAATCTAACTTATGATAGATCTACACTCTACTAATGTTTTCGATTAACATCTACAATTTTCTACGGTGTCACCCGACGGCTTGAGCTGGACAAAATATGACTTGCGACCTTTTTTTCCCAATTTCCAATGCCCTTTCACACGATTCCACACAACCCTTGGATCCCCTCATCAGCAAAATTTCTCTGAAGGTTCCGCATTTCCAGAAGTTTCTGTCACACAGTATTCTTTTCCAGATAGCAAGGAATACGTGTACCAAGTTTGTTCAAAATTGCTCCAGGCATTCCAGAGTTATGGTGGAACAAACATACCCACATACATCCATTTTTATTATATTTATATAAGATGTAAGATTGTTGTATGTCTTCTTCTTCTTTGTCCTGCCCTTCTGTCCCGGTTCATCCAGGGTCGGGCCTCCTCGTACGTAGGCGCCAGGATCTCCTATCCTGGGTTGTCACTGTTGGGATTCTCTGCGCCGCCAGCTCCTTTTCAACATTGGACCACCATGTTGCCGGAGGTCTACCCCTTCCCCTAGATTGTATGTTTTCTACACATTTAAAATTATACCTATGCCCGATCCCACCAACTTTTACCTAAGAAGGAGACCCCTAAGAAATTTCCATACAAAAACAGAGATAATATTCTATTTTTTGACACGCAAGCCTACCAACCACACCCTAATTCCATACAAAATGGAACATGCAACTCACCTAGCCTGGGCAGAGATATTTGGGCACCTAACGTAGGTGAGTTGCGTGTTGCATTTTGTATGGAATTAGGGTGTGGTTGGTAGGCCTGCGTGTCAAAAAATAGAATATTATCTCTGTTTTTGTATGGAAATTTCTTAGGGGTCTCCTTCTTAGGTAAAAGTTGGTGAAAACGGGGGCTAGTGTTCTTCTTTATTAGCTAAATCAATTACGTAACCATGATTCTATAGTAGCATTACTACTATCGCCATCACTCCCCATAATAACAAAATCGTTCTGTCTTTATTATCAAGTTATTCTCTATCTTATACTAGCTGAGTTACCCGTGCTTCGCAACGGCAATTGGGATGGGGAAGTAAATGGACGGTTTGAACCGAAACACTTTTATCAATCTTAAAATAGTAAGTTTTAGCAGCTCTATACAATATAACCATCAACCCGGCAATTTTCCATGTTCATATTTTTTCTACGGATGATACTGATAATTACAGTCTGTGGTCTATGACATCATCTGTCAAATAATTATAATCTATGGTTAGAACATGACATTAAATAATGGATTCCATCATGGCCGTCTTGTTTTAGTTATATCAGTTTTTAGATTTTACAACACAATATCTTTAAAAAAAACTTTTTTCCAAAAAGGCGACGTTAAAACTTGGAGCAGATGGGTACAAAAGATTTTGTGTATTTTCACAGCAATCCATAGTAAAATGAGCGAGTTTTTGAAACACTTACAAAAAAACCGACTTTGTTTTATATATATAGATAAAGATTCACCAAACGTATTCTAGTATAAGTGATAGCATCTCTCGCACCTTACACACAATAATTCTTCTATTCTTATTCCTTCTTCCAACCTTTAATGTTTCTTTTTATAATATAATTTATAAGATTTTCTTCTTCCTTCTCTCCTTCCTTTATTATCCCCACGACGCGGCGTTTGCTTTATTGTTGTTCTGTATAAAAAGTTATGCTTCATGCAATAATATCTCTTATTGTACTAACAAATAGGGATGGGAAATGATAATCAAGTTTCCGGGTTGCGGGAATAATTAATTCCTATGTCGTGGTCTTTAGAGATATAGGTGTCGTGCCACCATTTCATGATGTGACCAATTCTACGATGGGACCACGACACCTATATCTCTAAAGATACTGATTTGAGATATACCTAAATTATTTAAGGTATTGAACCGGATTTATCTGCATTGCACAGATGGAAATACTTAACAGTTTTTTTTCCCAACAGAGACGAGAGGCATCTTCATTCACACAATGTAGCGTTATGTGAACTCCCTTTGGGAGGAAGCAGGATGGGTGTTCCGGGCATAAAGTGATCACATAAGCCAGCGAAAGCCGACTCATAAGCGTCGGAACATCCATCCTACCTCCTCCCCGCGAGAGTTCACATAAAGCTACATTGTGTGAATGTACATAGATACCTCTCGCTGCCGTTGAAGAAAATCTGTAAATTTTTATATTGTTAGCCCTAACTCATCATAAAACTTTTTTACCTAAATGTATTATTTTGCTGATATGAACTTTAAACTGCCGCAGTCAAGTTCAGAACTTCTCTATTATAGTCCGAGAGCCCGCTGCTTAATTTATGACGTATCTGTTTTTTGATCGAAATGTGGTATAAACGATAGCTTACCAATAGGGTATTACATCGCACTAGGGTTGCCTATCAAAATCTTGCCGCAACCCCCCCTGCCCCCCCCAAAAAGGTCCCTCTTCGCGGTTTTTCGCATTTTATAGGAATATGGTAAGAGATAGAAGAAAGTAGTCAATGACAAAAATAATCCTTGCTAAATTCTCTACAAAAAACATAAAGTCAATTTTTTCATAGGACTAGTAGTTTACCCGTAATGGCCGGTCAAAAAACAGGATATTTTTTGAAAAAATAAAAAAAAAAGTTTGATTTTTTTTCTTTCACATTCTTCCACCTATTATTACTAACATTTTATGGAAAAAAAATTTTGGCCTGCGGCGCTATATCACTGGTTATTTTATGAAAAACTAAATTTTAAGAATTTTCGTCACTGAGTTTTATTGTAATAACTCCGAAATTATTAGATGTATGAACATAAGTTATAGCTCGTTTTGTAGCTAAGACTATGATAATTAATTCGTTCTCTCACTATTTTCCTGTAGCTCTTATCAATTTTCAACCAATTTAGTTTAAATACATTTTTTTTGTATTTTAAATGAATATCGGTTTTGGACCGGCTATTGCGGGTAAACTGCTAGTTCTACGAAAAAATTGCCTTAACATTTTTTGTAGAGAATTTAGCAAGGATTATTTTTGTCTTTGACTACTTTCTTCTATCTCTTACCGTATTCCTATAAAATGCAAAAAACCGCGAAGAGGGACCTTTTCGGGGGGGGGGCAGGGGGGGTTGCGGCAGGATTTTGATAGGCAACCCTAGTGCGATGTAATATTCTATTGGTAAGCTATCATTTATACCACATTTCGATCAAAAAACAGATACGTCATAAATTAAGCAGCGGGCTCTCGGACTATTAGGAAATAACCTGTAAAACAACCGAAACATTGCATCATCACTTCCACGTAACACGATAACTTTTCCACATAAACGAAATCTAATAAAGAACATTATATTTACTAAACTAGACAACTTCCCTTTCCGGGTTACGCTCTATCTATATGGATTGTTTTCGCCGAGCGATTCGCTCAACTGTTTATGGTTTGACTGGTTGAGTTACCCGTGCTTCGCAACGGCAAATTTGGATGGTGAAATACATCGACGGTAGATATGTCCAAACCGTATTTATCTGTTCATTCACTTTGACAACTTTCTAGAAAGTTCTGCGATGTTCTATTAATTTCCTCGGCTTTTTAGAAGGTTCTACAATGTTCGAGTAACCCTAAAATTTTCTAGAAGATTCTACGTAATTCTACAATCGGATCCTCTCGATTCTTCGGGGCCTCCCTATGGATTTAGCTGGACAAAATATGACTTCCGATCTGAATTTCTATTCCGGTGCCCTTTCATACGATACCAGACACAACCCTTAGATCCTGTCAACAACAAAATTTCTCGCAATGTTCCGCATTTCCAGAAGTTTCTACCATACAGTATTCGTTTCCAGATAGCAAGGCATTCGTGTATCAAGGTCGAAATCGCTCCAGGCGTTCCAGAGTTATGATAGAACAAACATACCCACATATATACGTTTGTTCGTCAATTTTTATAATAATATCTAAGATTATTCTCCGTTCTATCATCGGTGTTATTCACACTATTGTCTCAAATATAAAAAAAAAAACATGTTCTGTGTACCCGGTTTACTAGCTCGAATAGCATCCAATAGCATTACTAGCATCCAGAAACTTTGCTGTGTGATAAGCGTTTACGAAAACCAACCATATAGAATATTATCCTATCCATACTGTGTACCAAACAAACTGATTAATTCAACATTCTTGATACGATTATTTTGCTAAGTAGAGTTTTCAGTCTAAGGTCAAGAATAAAGTGCAAATGTAGCAAGTTGTACGTATAGAGAACCGGACGTTAAACTGAATATGTTTGGGATAATGATGTAGTAAAACATTACAACTTTTAATTGCAATCCCTAAACTATGGTAAAAGGGAAAACAAACTGTATCCTTCTAGAAATAATAAAGGGATCTTGTTCATTCAGTCAGTATTTTTAATAAATTTGCGGAGTTTGCAATATCGGTGTTAAAACATGAGAAGAGCCTAAGCTTTGACATGCAAGGCGAATTTTATTTACTTATTCTTTAAGTGAACAAAGTATATACATATAGTAAATGGACATACCTAGCACAGATTATAAAGCTTTGTTCACTAGGGCGAACTTATGGCAGATCTGCGATTTCTTCCAGTTAGCCTCAGGAAAAAAGAAAAATAGAAATGAAAAACATATGAAGTAAAAAAAAATACAAGGTGTTTGGCAGAACGTTAGAAAAACGATGTGGTATACATAGGGACCATTTGGAACAACTTAGGGTACTCAGAAGTTATATAGGATGCTCCCCATTTTATCAGAATTTTCAAAATTCAAACCTTTGGAAAATTATTAAAATTTTAAATGCAAAATACTACTAATGTGTATTAGTTTAATATTTTTTATTTTACCTAAAAAACGAGCGAGTGTTCATTGACTCTCATCTTTATTATCAGATTTTTATTAAAAATAAAGTGTTGTAAATACTGACCATAAAAAACTGACAAAAATGTTAACATTATACTGACGGTAAATGAATATTTCCTGCAGTAAGCCGGGAACCGTTTTACTGTTCTATCAAACAAACATTGTAGTTTAGAAAATGTTGTGTTTACGAAGTGGTTAACCGAAAACCAACTAACTCTTAAACATTAAATTAATGCAAACATGTTTAGAAAATTAGTATTATAATGTTTTCTGGGAACGTTTGTTATCATGGGCCGTTGTTTATATTATTTCTTTAAATCCCTTGACTCCCCTCCATACAGAGTGATTGGTTTATTTTGGGTTTACATGATTAAATTATACAAGAAGAAATTTCACGAAAACGATATTTTACATGGACGTAATAATTGCACAATTTTAGTATTTTTTACAAGATTTTTATTTAACTTTACTGTGGTTTTTCTACTAGATTTTTTGTTTTTTGTCTATGCGCAAATGTCAGGCTGACCCTGGGCCCACCTCTTAATAAGATTTGCCTAGAAGTTCAGGTAAAGAGGTCGCTATTAATGCGCCTAAGCTACCCGGGGATGTGGAGGGCTTTGAGCCCACGGAATTTTCCAATAGTAAATTTAACTTAAAACACACTTATTTTAGTTCAAAATATTACAAAATTTGACCTACGTGTCACCTAGTATAATAATATTATGTTTGATCACTGCCACCTTGATATTTCTCTTTTTCTCTAGCTATGATGTAGGATTAATACATAAAACGTCATAGGCGAGGTCGCCGTCACCGTCGCTAAGGAAATGTATGGAATAACAGTTCCTTAACAACGAGTATGATGGACCACACATTATATTCTGTTAGGAGATTTGACAGGAGTGGTGGTCCTATGCTATGTTGCCAACTGTTACAGCACGGCTAGAGTACCTACTCTAGGAGGCGGTACGTGGTTTGATTCTTTGATTATAGAAGTGCTTCAAAACTATTTTCATTGCTTTTCCGGGTCACGGAAAATCACCTGAAAATAAGTTTTTTTCCCATCACTACGTCAATGGTTGACACCATTATTTTCCTCAGAGTTAATAATACATTGTCCAATAAAATAATTTAGTGTCCATGAACACATGTCTTAGGTGTAATTTATTATTTCTTGCCAGTTTATTCCCAGTTCCATGGGAGTTGGCAATGTTTCTTCGTGTAGCAGCAGAGATAATAAGAGATATTGAGTCGGAGCCTTGGGAGGAAAATGTGGAAGAGCTTTGTAGGATTGAATAAGAAATGAAGCAATCAGAGAAATGAACTAGGGGTGTTCTAGAAGGTTAAGACACAGGTAGATAACTTAGAAATATGACCTACCAGTTGCCCATTGGGCATCACTATTGACCGGACGAAAACCGATAAGAATATTGCTCAACATGAATAAATCCCAAAAAAGATAAAAGCCCTTTGGAAATATGCTCAAGGGACAATAGCTCAATCTAACTGTATTTCCAAAATAAAATTGATTGTATCTAGTATAATGTACGATTACTTTGGGTGTGTTAGATAGAAACTAGCATAGATTAGAAAATAAACGAATTAATAGGCGGATCTAAAATGGGGTAGAAAATAAAATAGTCAACATTTTTATAAATAAATCATCTACTGAGTCCAACTAGAAAATTTGGGCTTTTATCCGTTGAGGATATTGCTAAAGGGCTTTTGTCTTTTTTGGAACATATCGCCGCTCGCTTTTTACTTTGACTAAAGCGACACAGGGTCAACTTTTCAGGAGAGCGATTTAAAGTTTAAAAAAACAGAAAAACCCTGATAACTTTTTTATTTATGAACCGATTTAAATAAATTGTATGGGGGTTTTGTTCATGGATTTTTTTTCTATTTTTTAGTATATAATGTTAATAAATATAGTCTCTTTTGTGTGAGTTAGATGGCGCTTAATTCCTTAATGCCTAACCTGATATTTAGTATAATTCGAAATTTATTAATTCAAAACAAGTAAATTACCACTTTCCTTAAAATCATGAAAATTCAAAATGACTAACATGCCATTTGTACTCTTCCACCAAAAAAACAAAATAACTTACACGTCATTTATATATATTTTCTAATAATTCAAAATGACTAACACGCCATTTGTACTCTTCCTCAAAAATATCAAAATGACTAACACGTCATTTATATATTTTTTCTAATAATTCAAAATGGCTAATAGAACTTTTTGTGACAAACTGTATCAAGCAGAACGTCTAAATTAGCACTGAAAATAAAATCGTTATAATTCAAAGTGATTAATGCAACCATGTTTTCCAAACACTTCCAAGTTAAAATGGCTAACACACAAACTTTTGTATTATATATACAATTTTGTGAGTAATAAAAGCTGAAGCTCAATGTATTGGAACTCTAAGTATTCATCTTCATATCTGTTTCAAAAAAGAAGGAAAGAAAAAGTTTTCTAAATATATTATTTATAAATATTTCTTAAATATATTCTAAATAGGTATATACGTTCGTGCCCCTCGCACACAAAACCAACACGTGTATTGACAATGAAGTTGTTAGTTGAACGACCGATAATAATATTTTCAAACCTTATAATTCTGTCTTAAACATTTTGTCTTAAACACCGACAGATGTACCAAATATCAGCTATCGTTATAACCGCAAAAATACTAAAGTGCAAATTCAATTATAAACAATTAGTTAGAACGATTAACGGATAACATAAAATTAAAAAGTAACAATCCAATGTGACTAATGGCCATTTCAATTAAATTCAGTATTAAGTAGAAATGACTTAAAAGACATGTAAAGAGTAATATCCAAAATTCAAAAAGTCTAAACGACAACTTAACATTATTTAGTATCATGTAAATGTGACTAAACGAAGGACATGTTTAGATTTAATATTATACGATTTGACTAAAGTGCATCTGTCTAAATAATTTTGATAAGTCAAAAAAGCTAAAGCGCCACTCGCATTGTTATATGTGTTAAGTTTGTTTTTCTTATAAACCAAACATTCATGAATTGTGAAAATTTGGCAAAACAAAGCGCCATTCGCGATTTATAAGTTGTTATTTTCGTCGCTTTACCTATTTTTTGAAAGATAAAAGTTGGTTTTTTATTTGACTAAACGACCAAAAAAGTTGTCTAATTGACCTTGAACTTGGACCATTCGATAAAGCTCGGCGAGACGATTCCAACGATATATATAACTCATTTTATACCTAAGTGGCGCTTTAGTCAAAGTAAAAAACGAGCGGCGATATTGACATTTAACAAATTTCAAAAAAACTTGAGACCTTAGATCTCGACAACCTTACTAAATATGCTTTGGAAAAAATAGAATAGGTACATACATTGAACCTTTTTATCTACGGAATGACCGTAAACTTATTTTTTATATCTTGTATAAATTTCTCAGATAAAAATGTGAAAAACAGACGGAAACGCGTTTCCCGAAAGTCTAGGAGATTCATTTTTTGTGTTGATAAAATGAATTATAACCTAGCAAATAACCGTAAAATCTTTATCCTGTAGCGAAATCAACTTCAAAAAGTAAAAAAAAAAACGCAATTTTTAACATTTTTCATGCATGTGATTTTGAACCTTAATGAATGCCGCGGGAAATGACCGTGACGTCATAATTGTGTCCGAGCCTAGTATTTTCTCTATTTTTTCTAGTTTATTACCATTTCCGCGTAAGTTTATTGTTGTTAATCGTCCTTAGACCCTATATCGGACACTTGGACTCGTCAATTTTACATATACAAATAATTAAATGGAATATACACCAGGTATTATTATGCACAATATCAATACTAAAGAGTGTAAAGGGCTGTGTTAGCATTTCGTGAGAGACAGTAAAAGCGATATCCCACGGTGCGCGAATCCGGATTCGTACGTGATTTTGGATTTGTACGTATCGCCATACAAATCGCTACGAAAGCGTCTGTAGATTTACGGACTCACCCCTTCCCACGGCGTGTGAATCTACGTACGAATCCGGATTTGCGCACCGTGGAATATCGCTTTAACATAGTATGAAGCATAAGTATATAATATGAAGTAAATTAAAGAAAGAAAGAGGGTATTTTAGGTATTTATTTACTTTGTGAAAGGTCGCTGGCGACATGCAATAAAGAAAGAAAGAAACCTTTTGAAAGAGATAAATCATTGATAAATATTTATCGTACCGTTTATATAATAGTCGCTCTATGAATAAAACAAAAGTGTTTTCTATTATACTCTATATAGATTAAAGCGTGACCGGACAAAAACCCATAGCAATATTGCTCAATATGAATAAATCCATGGAATAAATGCGAGGGACCTGATGATGGTCACTGAAAATGCCGTTATGGCTGCTAATTTCTGGAGTGGGGTGGCCTAGTGGGGAGAAGCTCGGACCCGGAAATGAATGAATGAATCCAAAAAAATACAAAAAGCCCTTCAGAAATATGCTTAACGAAGAAAATATCAAACCATATTGGATTATGAAAATAAAATTAATTGTTATTAATGTTAATCTGTTAGTATACGACTTATTTCAGTGTGTTAGAAACTACTATAGATTAGAAAATAACCAAATAAATAAGCGGATCTGAAATGGGATAGACAATAAAATAGTCAACATTTTATAAAGAATTCATCTACTGGAATCCAACTAGAAAGTTTGGGCTTTTGTGCCTTGAACATATTTCTGAAGCGCTTTTGATTTTTGTGGGATTTATTCATGTTGAGCAATATTCTTATTGGTTTTTCTCCGGGAACCATTAACTTACTGGGTCTATTTTATTTTATTTGTTTTCTTGGCTTTGTTTTGTTTCTTATTTCATAAAAATATCCTTGTTCAATTGTTTCGATTGAAAAGAAAGCTCCTTTCATTTTATCTCCCCCCCCTCCCCCTCAGTTGATAATGTTTTATCATGTTGACCTTTTTATGGCCGCCGATGGGCCAATAAAAGGATCCTTCCTTTAATAAAAATATTACGAACCATGTTGTCAAATGTCCTTGTAGCCCCCGTAAACAAGAATAATACAAAGAGCAAGGAAATGGAAAAGTATTCTCAAAGTCACCCCTAGGAAAAAACTTCTTCTTACGCGATTTTCAATATTCGCTTATGTCACAATGTAAAAAGGATGTTGTGACTAAAATGAAAGTGAACAAGTTGAGATGGTTGAGACATGTGCAGAGAATGAACGACGAAAGGATAAAAAAGAAAATTTACCTGGGTAAAAGAAGAGGTGTAAGGAAACGCGGCCCTTCAAGAACCACATGGCTGGACCATGTTGACCAGATACTCAAGGATGGACGTGTTTTGAGTAAAAGTAATCGTAGAATGTGTATGAGGAATTGCATGAATGTGACGGAAGCCCGAAGTGTGTGTAAGGATAGGAAAGTCTGGCGATCCGTTCTCTCTGCCTACCCGCAAGGGAGGTGGCGTGAGGGTGTAGTATAGTATAGCTTATGTCACACCTTTTTTTTAACTATATGTTTTGGTTGTGTCTTAGTCTACAGTCTTCTCTTCAAATTTTAATAATTTCCAAGCAGCTTGAACATTTGCAAACACATGTTTTCTTTGGATGGGCATTTTTTTGTTGTTTCTTATAGGTAAATGAATCTGGGTTTATGGAAATAAACTCAAATACACCTTTGTACACTTAGCATGAAAAGCTTGTGTCGTGAAGTGGAGTAGGTCGGCATCAGGGATGGATCCCACGCCCACTGGATTAACAGTCGAGCGCGTTGCCAGCCAGGCAACCGGTGTTTTACACAATTATTTTTAGGAAATCTATACAAGATATAAAAAAACTTTTATGATTATTCCCTAGATTCAATTTATCTACTCTATATTTTTTCCAAAGCATTTTTAATAAGGTTGTGGATATCTAACGTCTCACATTTTTAGAAATTTTTGAAGTTACAGTATGCCTACTTTTAAAAGTTTTTTACGATTAAATACTTATTTTTACAACATTTCATTTCAGTTTCGTTACGTCCATGTCATAATGATATTTCTGAAACAATTTAAAAAATAAAACAGGCAATTTTAATATCAATGATAATAATTTTCAGAGAGACATATTCCAGAGTAATTTTTACTGAAAAAATTCAATGAGTAAGTAATTTTTTCAGACAAAAATGTAACATTAAATTCCAGCCTGAGGAATTTAACAATGGAGAGCGATAATAACAATTATTATTATTATTATTGCCCCTAGTAAATTTTCCTTGCCGTCTGCGAATTCAATACTAGATACCATCTATTCAGTGATCGTATATTTCCGAAAAGCGAGGTTCCACTGTAATAAAACAATTTAATAAATTTCCCACGCACTTTGCGAGGTACGACTGTATATTTTTGTCTTTTTGCAAGATAGCTACTTATTGGTTCCCGGACAAAAACCCAGAAGCATTTTCCTCAAAAAATAAATACCAAAAAGCAAAAGCTCTTCAGAAATATCCTCAACGGATTAAAGCCCAAACTCTCTTGTTAGATTCCAGTAGATGAATTATTTATAAAATCTCTTCTCCGTTCTTCTCAGGTGTACCGTGTGTAGATTGTCGATGTTGTCGAGTTTTCGGCCTACTTCCCAATCAATGGATATCCAAGCCTTCCTGAATATAGACCCACAATTAGCCCTGACATTAGGCTTAATTGCAGCACGTTGACCGGATGGTGTGACATTGGTCGTTCAGCAAATGATTTTCTGTGGTACGTTCGTCTTTAGATCTTATTGTATAATACGAATATTTTTACACCTTATACCAGACCCTTGCTATTTTTGTTTGCTGTGTATTTTCTCGTTATATATTTGTGACTGGTACTTTTAAAGGGAGGTAAGCTTAAATTTCCGTAAAACTTTCTCTGCCTCGCATCTACTGAATTATATTGGTTATGTTATAAAGACTACGTAGAGAACTTTAGGATACATAATAATATTACTCTATTTAAGTTAGGTTAGGTTTAGTACACATTTACATAAAATTGTGTCTTATATTGTAGATGTAAAACCTTGAGACAGCCTTTTTTATCTCCACTCATTCTAAATGTATCTCCACGACAAGGTCATTGATAGTTTTGTTGCATAGCCACATTCCTGTTACAAGTTACTGCAAATAATTGCAAAAACCCTGTATGCACCTGTGGATCGATGGATATTGTTCAGAGATGTTTTACTATCATTAACACCTACGTCTTTAATAAAGAGCGAAGAAAATCGGACACCTTCCGTTAAATTCAATTCCAAAAAAATCCATTAAAATGCGTATCTTTCATTATAACTGTGGACACCCGAAGCAAACTATGCAGCACACCATACGTGCTTACCCTGGTACCATTGATAGTGCAGCCAGCCTGTCCCCTGAATTCCTCCAGTGGCTAGAGGCGCTGGATGTCAGACTTTAACGATGTGACGATTATTCGACGTTGCCAAACGAATAAATAAATTATAACTATGACGTAGTTACAGTTTTTTCCTCAACAGAGACGAGAGGCAGTTGAGGAAAATACTGTAATGTATTTCCGTCTGTGCAATGCAGATAAATTCCGGTTCCGTACCTAAAATAATTTAGGTATTATTTCTCAAATCATATGACATAGTTCTTCATTTACCTACTGTTTTATTTACTTCTTTTTTAACATATCCGACGATTGCAAAGGCATGAGACAAGTTAGATAGAAATATAATGTGACTAAATAAATTCGGCATTAACACGAATAATATAAAAGCAGAGAAAGGGGGCCTCTTCTACCCTTTCGCCTACCTCACTAGGGTGTTCAGTTTAATAGGAAGTAGATAAAATATAATAACATTTCGAATAATTGTTTTCCGGAAGGAAATGAGAGCAACTGAAAATGTGAAGCTTTTTATCTTAAAGTCCCCGCTACAAGCTTTCAAGTTTAACTTGATTTAGTGCAACATTATGACCTGGAAGTATTTAGGACAACAATAAAAGTACGCAGTGTACTCATAAATAAGTCTCCTTAAGTCCTTAATCCAACAAGAATTCGGTTCTGGACGGGTTTGAAATGCTGTAAAATAAAAACATACCTACCCTTATTTTATTCTTGTTCAAAATATCTATTACATAATTATTTTTCTTGTTCAGCCATCCCTCCACTGCTGGATGTAGGCCTCTTCTAACGTTTTCCAATTCTTTCTACTTTGGGCTTTGCTCACCCAGTTTCTTCCTGCGACTGGGATTATATCATCTACCCATCTCTTTTGGGGTCGTCCCACAGGTCTTCTGTTGTTAGGATTCTGGATCTCATAATTACAAAGACGTAAAAACCTTCTTCTTTCTCAGCCGTTTTAATTCCAATGCAGGACGCAGACCTCTGACTTTCCACAGATCCCTATCCTGGGCGTGCTGCATCCACTTGATTCGTGCGATTCGCCCCACATCGTCAGATCATCTTGCCTGAGGTCTTCAAAAAATACCGACGTCTTCTAAAAATTCTGAAAAACTTCGTGGCCTTACTAAATAGTAAAAATAAATCGACAACCTTACTAAATAGCTTTTGAAAAATATTTAAGTAGTAACATTGAACTTTTATCTAGGGAATGACCGTAAATGATTTTTTTATATCTTGTATAGATTTCTCAAAGTAAAAAAAAAATGGATAAACATCTACGACCTTTTTGCCAAAAGATAGCAACTCGTTTCCCGAAAGTCGCGGAGATTTTTTTTATATTGATAATAATATGCATTAAAATCTACGGAATGACCGTAAAAGTTTTTTAATTAAAGCGAAATTAACCCCAAAAAATTTAAAAAATGCTATTTTTACCATTCTATCATGCGATTAAGGATCCATGTCCTACAATTTGGTATGTTGTTTAATTCTGTTTATCAAACTCTTTCCCTATATTTTTTATATCTTCTTTCTCGTTTTTTGAAGCATGTAAGTAACAAATCCGAATCCGACCCTTGAATCGGTCACTAGGGTCGTATTAAGAAATTATCGGTCATTGAACATTGGGAATTGTGAAGTCAACAGTTTTTTAAGTCATTTTTCACATTCGTAGCAGGTAAAAATATAAGTATACGAAAAAACGTAAACGACACTTATAGGATTACTACACAACGTCTACAACATTTAAATTATATATTATGAACCTAGATATTTTTAATTATATTAATTTATTTAGGTAAACATTTAAAACAGTTACAATTTCACAAATAACGTAAATACGGAACAAACTATAAATTAGTGTTACTCCTCGTATATATACCTAAAAGTCGGAGAGGATCGCAACAACAATGAAACAATAAAAAAATCTTATAATATATGAGTAGGTACCTACCTACATATACAATTTTAACTTTTAATATTGATTTGTAAGGAAAATTTCCGTCGCCATAAATTTTCCTATAATCATTAAAGTCAGTCATAATTCAAGTAAGTTTGAGAAGAAAACTCAATTATATTCGAGGTTTAATTTTCCAACTCTTCCCCCTATCCCATATTATAAATGGTATGGTCTGCCATTTTTTTTTAAATTTCATTTTAAGTTTCGGTACCAGGCTAAATAATTAGACAAAAAAACACGTCGATAAAAAGGGTCAAGTTGGATAAAGTGAGACAAGATGGGACAAAGCGGGACAAGATGGGACAAAGTGGACGAAAGGGGATAAGATTGGCAGAAGTGGGACAAAATGTACAAATTTGGTCAAGATGGGACAAAGCGAGATAAGATGGACAAAATGAAACTAGGTGGGACAAGATGGACAAATTGGCATAATATGGAAATAATAGAACAAGATCGTCAAAATGGTATAAAGTGGGTTAAGATGGATAAAATGGGACAAATCCGAACTAGATAGGATAACATGGAAAAGGATGGAGAAAATGGGATAAAGGGGACGAGACGCAAAATTGTTATAGAGTGGGACAAAATGGGACTGACTTCCTTTAAAGATTGTGATCTATAGGTATCAGTGTGTAACATACCTAGTATCGAAGTTGGCATCTGTGGTTCTAAAATCTAAACCCTATTATAGTTCTTAGTGATTTGCTGAATAATTGAACTTACTTCTTTGTTAACCACTAATAAATAATTGGATGTTATTTTCTTCTTTGTGCAGTAATTTTCTCCTTCAGCCACTTTTATACCATTATATTTTATACTGTACTTATATTAGAAATGGTGCCTAATCCTAATTGAGGCATTTAACCTTATTTCAAAAAACCCTAATTTATACTTTTTTTTTCTATAAAAGTAGGCAGTCCACCTGAACTGGGTGAACTTTTATACAAAATGAATATTATATCAAAAGAATTATTGGTTTGAAAATTGTGCCAATTTTGTTTCAGTACGTACAAAAGCCTTTCCGGATTCACAAAGTCCCATGTTCACATTAATCACGCACGAAATTTTCATGAAAATTTGGGCGCATTTGATCTCGAAATCCTATTTTGGATAATAATTTTATAGGTGAAATAAAATAGGGGTCAACTGGCAGTGATCGCAGCACTGTGATAAGCTCGCCCTAGTAAACAAATGTTATGATTTATATTTGAAGTGTTTGCATGTCTCTGTATTTAGTTCAAAAAATATTTAAAAATGTTCACCCATAATGGCTAAAATATTTTAAACTTATTTATGTCTTTGTATACTAAGGCAGGTTTTTACGAAATATTGCCCAACTGTGTGACCGGCCAAAAACCTATAAGAATATTGCTTAACGTGAGTAAATCTCAAAAAGACAAAAGCCTTTTAGGAATATACTCAAGGGACAAAAGCTCAAATCTAATTGCAACTTGAAAATAAAATTATTTGCATTTTATTTTCTAATAAATTAGAACTCCACCCCCAGGCGATAAATTTTTTTCTTCGGTTGTAAATGTCAAATTTTAATAAATTTGCCCGATTTTTTTTCATTTTGTTTTCACAAATACATACTTAACTGTTTTGTAGGGCCACAGTACCAGATTTATTAGACAATTATCCATCAGTTAGTGCGAATCTAGTACCTATGTAATAATAAGTTAATACCGTACTAAGCTATACAAAATTCAGAATTCCTTTATGCCTTTATTGATAATAAAGAAAAATCTTTATTAACTTACTCTTTTTTCCACTTTTATCCTTTATAAATAAAAGGTAATGTACTCTGAAACCCTAAAAGGGACGAAATAAGGGTACTATGAGTGTTTGTGGCGGTAGTGGTAACAGTATGAAGTTGAGGGTTCCCGGAGAAAAACCCATAAGATTATTGTTTAACATTAATAAATCCCAAAAAAGACAAAGACCCTTCAGAAATATCCTCAACTAACTTTTTAGCTGGATTCCAGTAGATGAATTATTTATAAAATGTTGACTATAATTTTATTGTCTATCCCATTTTAAATCCGCTTATTTATCCAATTATTTTCTAATGTATGACAGTTTATAACACACTGAAAGAAATCATATCCTAATAGATACAATTAATTTTATTTTCAAAATCCAATTAGATTTGAGCTTTTGTCCCTTGAGTATATTCCTTATATTTACTTACTTATATTTACTTAGATTTACACAGTTGGGCAATATTTTGTGAAAACCTGCCTTAGATTAGAATACATAGATAAATATGTTTAAAATATAGAAATATTTTAGCCATTTTACACTACAAAGGAATCTCATCTACTGGAAATTCATCTACTGGAACTGAAAAACTAGAAAGTTTGGGTTTTTATCCGTTGAGCATATTTCTAAAGGGCTTTCGTCTTTTTTGGGATTTATTCATGTTGAGCAATATTCTTTTGGGTTTTTGTCCGGTCATGCATCCCCTAATATGTATATACATATACGTATAGCTGTGTTAGTAACCTCAGACAAGTTTTTCAGAAATATATTAGGAGTAATTTGTTAGGTCTTTTTGAAGGATACTAGTGAGAGAATCCAGGAGATTTTTTTGTGGTGTTAATGGTAGTTTGTTCTACTGATGTTTACAAAAAACTAGTCCATCCATCCACATCATCCTGTGAGACAATCAGCGACAGGTGTGCCTTACTTTACCCAAGGATCTACTAGGTATAGCAGTGGTGTAGTCGTTAATCTTCCAGTGTGGGAACGCGAAAAAACAATCGTAATATTGTATGAAGAGTACAATTCGTTTCGTTGCATTTCTATTGCCTCATCCACATGCTTTCCGACCTTCCACGAGTCCCGCGCGAATGAGTAAAAAGGCGTTAACCGTCGGTTACGTATACAGTTCAAGACAATCACCTCGTCCGTACGTTCTTTTACTCATTCACACAAAACTCGTGGAGGGATGCCGAGCGTGAAGCAGCCGCATGAGAATGGTTACGATTGTTTTGGATTCTCTATAAAATTATAACAGGTTTTTAAAATTTCAGTAGGTAGGTTAAACTCCAAGTTTTTATTTTAATTTTAAAGAGTAGACATACGACATTTCAAAAATTTCTAAAAACGGGAGACCTTAGATCTCGACAACCTTAAAAAATATGCTTTGGAAAAAATAGAGTAGATGCCTTGAACCTTCATCTAGGAAATGACCGTAATTTTTTTTTATCCTAAATAGATTTCTTAGAAATAAAAATTGGGAAAAACTCCTCTGATCTTTTATCTGAAAGACTGCAATTTGGTTCCCGCAAAACGGGGAGATTCTTTTTTGTATTGGTAATATGCATTGAAATCTAGGAAATGACCGTAAAAGTTTTTTGATTGTAGCGAAATTAATCCCAATAAATGAAAAAAACGCCATTTTTAACATTTTATCATGCGATTTTGAACCTTAATGTTTCGTGAAACGACCGTGACGTCATGGTTGAGCTCTATCCTTAATTGAAAAAATATTAGTACTAAACTTCGAGTGGCCTAATATTTTGTCGACGATTGTTAAAGGTGTTGCTACCGCGAAATATCTTAAATTTACATAGATATTTGAACAATTCGCAAAAAATTCAGCGTTTATTTATTTATTACATATATTACGGTTATACCATTACATTAGAATATAAAAAGTACATTAACACAAAAATAAACACATTTGACAGCTAAGGCAATGACAAATATGAATTTCTATGTAAGGAAATGCAGTACTACCACCGCGAGAACGCGAATACAAATACAATACAAGCGTTACATTCATACCGGGTTACGTCGAGAATTATGCAAGTTCATTATACTGATTTTGTCGGTGGAAATTATTAGAGTTTTTTTAGTATTTTTTAGCAGTGTTTTCATCCATGTTATGTACCATATAAATATAAGTATTCAAAGTACCATTACTCTTTATGGAAAGTCGTTTAAGATATTTTCAACATCCTTGGGTTTTCATGGGATAAAAAGCAGGAATATATTATTATTATTATATGGTGTAGATTAAAGGGTGACCGGACAAAAACCCATTAGAATATTGCTCGACATGAATAAATCCCAAAAAGACCTTTTTGAAATATGCTCAAATCTGATTGAATTTAGAAAATAAAATTAATTGTACGAATATATACTAGCATACGATTTCTTTCAGTGTGTTAGAAACTACCATAGATTAGAAAATAAATAAGCGAATCTAAATTGGGACGGACAATAAAACAGTCAAAATTTTATAAATAATACATCTACTGGAATCCAACTAGAAAGTTCGCGCTTTTATCCGTTGAGGATATTTCCGAAGGGATTTTGTCTTTTTTTTTTGTTGAGCAATATTCTTATGGGTTTTTTTCCGGGAACCAGATTAAAGTCAACGTCAAGATGAAAATGTCGTCAGTCAAAAGAGAAAAATGGCTGTAAAATGTAAGTTACAAAATAAAATGATATTCAATAGTGAAGTAACTACGGGTACCTATAGAAATATTACATGAATATCTCTATAAGAAAGTCTCACCCCATGATAATGCCTTATTCAAAATGATTAATAACGTTGGCTTTAAAAAGTTCCTGCTTCTTTTTTTAGTAATAATTTTAGAGAGTACCGCATAAGAAGGGTAATCGAAAATACATGATGGGACTATATGAGACAAGATGGACTGTACGGGACAAAATGGGATAAGATGGACAAAGTGGGACACATTGTGACAGGATTGACAAAATGGGACATATTGGGGCAAGATAGACAAAATGGGACATATTGGGACAAGATGGACAAAATGGGACATATTAGGAAAAGATGGACAAAATGGGACACATTGGCACAAGTTGGACAAAATGGACAACATGGGAAAAGAATGGACTATGTGAGACAAGATGGACTGTACGGACAAAATGGGACGCGGGCTAAAGGGCTTTTGTCCTTTTTAGGATTTATTCATGTTGAGCATTATTCTTATGGATTTTTGACCGGTCACGCTACAACTATTCTTATATTTTTTACGTCCATGCGTATACGCTAACGGCTAAATCGTCCATATTAAATAATATACGCTAAATCGCTTCCAGCAGTGAATCCAATTGCAATATGTGTTCTCAGAAGGAATGTTACAGGGCGCAGATAGTTGTAAAGACATATTTCAGCTCTTTGTCTTCAGGTTTTTGAATAACTAACCCTTTAGTTTTCCTGCTGGTGAATAAATTATAATTTATATAGACGACATCGTACCCGGTATATGTTTTATGTTTTCTATTATATCGTATCGTATCGTACGATGAAATGACATCGTCTGGATTTTGTAATACGAAAATGTAAAGTATGTAGAGGTGTATTAATATAATACAAAAGAACAGTGATATTTTCTGAAAACTTATGATGTGATTAACAGATAACATTCTTTCAAAAGTAAACTGAGGCATCATTACCTTCCCATAAATTAATAATCAATCCAACTTTCAACTCCCTTGATTCCTTCCTTGTCCTTCAACCAATCCATTTATTTATTTCATCTCAACGTATTCATTTTAATCCGGTGAAATTAAACACAAACCAGTCTCTCGATGGACAGTTGTGGGGTAGTAGGGATTTCTTTCATTCTATACGTTTTTTGGGATGCTGAATCCGAATCCGAGGTTTGCCAACAAAATTTCGATACGGAACATGGCGAAAAATACAAAAAATGGCGAAAATATTCGTTTTCTGGCGATTTCTTTATAAGAACTCGAAAACTGACAACTTTCGTAAGTTATTTTTCAACGCAAAATGAAAGTACGTAAAATTTACTACAACATTGCCATATAAAATTTTTCTCTAAAATAAATAGGAACGGAGCTGTGAAGGTCCAAAAAATGGCCAAATCTTCTTATTGTTTTACATTACGAGATTCGAAAATGTATTGAAAAAGTTTACCTTGTTGCCTTCATAAGCAAATTTCGACAATTATTCTTTAAATTCATGAGTTATATTTTACCTCGTTGGTATCAGAAAACACAAAGGAAGCTATTAAAGAAATTTTTATTTAAAAATACCGTGAAATGTTTGAGCTAGACATGTTTAAATAGTTTTATTTAAAAATATAGTTATTTGTTTAGGCTAAAAATGTTTAAACCTTCTTAGCTTAAACATTTCACTATATTTTTAAATAAAATTTATCCTGAAACCTTTCTCCATGTTTACTGATTCCAACGAGGTAAAATATGTATCATAAATCTGAAGAATAATTGTCAAAATTTGGTGATAATTTGAACAAGGTGACCTATTCTCCATACATTTTCCATTCTCACAATTTAAAATAACAAGAAAATTTGGCCAATTTTTGGAGCTTGACAGCTCCGCTGCTAGTTATTTTAGAAAAAAAAATATATACCAAATTTGTAGGAAATTTTATGTGCTTTCATTCTGCTAAAAATATGACCCATAAAAAGTTGATGGTTTTTAAGTTCAAATCCAGAATTCGCCAGGAAATGTAAATATTCGCCATTTTACCAATTTTTCGCCATGTTCCGTCACGAAATTTTGTTGGCAAACCTCGGATTCGGATTCAGCACCCCAAAATACGTATAGAATGAAAGAAAAACAGACTACCCCACAACTTTCCATCGAGAAATCTAAAAGCACCGTATTATTTTCATTCTTTCTAGTTACAGGATCCATGTTTTACAGTCACTCAACTCTCTGATCACTTCATTTTGAATCTGACGCATTATTACCTTTCCATGAATAATCCATCCACCTCTCAACTCCCTTGATTCCTTCCTTGTCCTATATTTTTATTTATTCTTATTGTTTCTGTATAACTGTTTGTATTTGTTTTTCTCTTTTCTTTTTAGTTTTCCATACTTTCCTAAGTATCTGTACAAATTTTCTCATTTTTCTCGAGTGGTTGGTTGGCAGACATCGCCTACGGCAATAAGCCCGCTATTTGGAATTACGTTTCTTTATAGGTACTCAAATGGTATATTTTTAATAACAGTGAATAAAATTCACAGCGATTTTAGTTTTTATACGACTGTATGGATGTATTGTTGTTTGTAAAATGGAAAATAGTCGCTGTAAATCTTAGAAACGTCCGATGCAATTTGAACCGACATGCAATTTACTTCGTGGATTGAACTACGAAGCGAACAATGCAAAACTCAAAAAGTCAAATTATTATTGTGCTTTGCAATACAACCCAGAACTTAAGGAGCTGGTTTAATGGAATTCTTATGCCTCTACCACATGCACGCCGACGCTCGTGTGAATGAGTAGAAAGACGTGCGGACGGGGTGATTGTCTTGGATTGTATACGTAATCGACGGTTAACGTCTTTTTACTTATTCACACAAAAAAACGTGGAGGGTCGGCGAGCATGTGGATGAAGCATTAGGAGGTGATATGCACTTAGTGAAAATCGTTCTATTATCGCGTATTACTACAATTATTATACAGTATCTTCGAAAAAGATATACCCTATTTTAAAAAGGTAAATTTTTGGAATCATTAATTAATTGTATCTGCAATATTCTTATGATGATTTGTTTTTCGGGTTGATCGTGTGATGTGATCAGATGATCCGACGTTTCGGCGAACCTACTGCCGCCTTGGTCACGGATTGTGACCATCCGTGTCCCTCACAACGATCACGATCAACCCGAAAAACAAATCTACATATGGATCATCTTGAAAAACTGCAAGTACTATGTATTAATACTCTTATGGTTTTTTTTTCGGGAAGCGTCGCTTGGGTATGCAAGACAAATCGTACCACTGCGCCGATGGTTTATCTTTCATATTATTTACTGAAACTTCTCAGTAACTGTAGAAGTGCAAAATGCAATAAATGTTACCACAGCATCTAACCAATAAAATATAATGTTACTCAAGCAATACAAACACTAAGAAAGTTGCTTGTGAACTTTTTACCTGCTAGTCAACAAATAAACGAGCTTTCGCTTATATTCAAGAGTGTTACCTACTATACCTACTACTATACACGGTGTAACACAACCGGTGGATCAACCGAAGCAGGGTGATAGGGGACCTCAATACCCCCATCTATTTTCAGCGATTTTCTGTAGTTTTCGAGTTTTATCGTATTCTTTAGCCAACCATGACTTACGTTATTGGTCATAGAGACACCAATTTTCGAGATACGTAGTTGATTTTTTTTTTCTAGAATAGGTGTATCTATATAATCTATTATTATTATTTCGTATGGCTTCTGCCACCTGGAATCTGTTACATACAGGAGACATGTACCCTACAGAGCAACATCCAGGCTTCCAAGCCATTCAAGGGCTTTGGGTGTGGCATTGTGGATATCTACATATAGTCCAGGGAATGCTCTCAGAGGACAGTCCTCGACAATGTCCTTGATGGATTGCACTGACTCTCCGCAGTCACAGGCAGGAGAATCCCGCATATGCCATCTGTGGAGCATTTGCGGATTCGATTTTTACCCATTGACGCCTCGGGAGATCGAATCCAGGAAAGAAAAATGTATCAGAATATTTTTAAAAGGTTTCCATGGGGGTTTAATCGATAGGTATTGAGGTCCTCAATCATCTTGCTTTGAGAGATCCACCGGTTGTGTTACACTGTGTGTATGTAGTAGATTGTATACAGAATTTAGCTGAAAAAGTATATACTCCATACAAATACGTATGTATGTCTGCTTGAATTATATTAGTATTTATCTACAATCTAGGTATATTCTATCTTTTATCAGATAAAATTTCTAGAAACTCTCATGTTGTTTTCTCTATTATTTGTTTATGTGGTTTAGGCCAAGTTTAGGCGTTATGACGTCATATTAAACGTAAACAATATCGATTTTTTGACATTGTAAGATATTTTACAAGATTTTATTTAACTTCACTCCGTTTATTTAACTATGTTTTTTGTCTGTGCGCATATTTTGTAATCGGTTTTTCAACCACTTCCTGACTACTTAGCAGTGGCGAAGGGTGGATTTCTGTAGAAGGGGAGCCGGGGCTAACATTTCTTACTGGATTGCGTCAAATTAGACACTATTATACCTATCATTTTATTCAAAAGGTAACTCGATAGCAATCGTGTTCTTAGGTAGCTTCGCGCCTGCTACTTAGAGACCTGAAACTTTGCAAACATACGTAAAGTCGATGACAATGCAATCCTGTATCACTTTGGATCAGCCTACTCCAAAGACAAGAAATATGCAAGGAGTTTCAAAAGGATCCAAGGGTCATGTGTAGAATTGTATGAAAGGACATTGGAAAAGAAATCCAGATCTTATGTCACATCTTGTCTAGCTCAAGCCTTGGAAGACGCTGAGCGATTGAGAGGATCCAGTCACCGCATACCGCCGTGTTTGGTATCCAACGAAAGTGCTTCACGAGTAGAAGTCATATCCTTTTACAAATTTTGATTGTGGCTATTCTTGGTGGAAGGCGCCATTGGAATGAAGGAATTCAAGCGCTTTGGAATGTCTTGTTTGGTATCGTTTGGAAGACCGTGAAAAACATTTCTAGGATGTGAAATCATAAAATCTTGTTTTTTATAAACAAATAAATTTACGATTACTAATTTGATATTATTGCCTATGTACAATATACGATTGTAGATGCCAACTTTTATCTCGCAAAATCGAATCTCGCTGCTGACGATATACTCGTATTCTCCACTTAACGACACGACCTTTTAGCTTTACTTCGTAATTTCACGTAAAAGAGAATTTTCACACAATATTTTTTTTAAAGGCAAGATAAATATAGATAAAATTAGAAACGAGGAAATAAGACGCCGAACTAAAGTTACCGATATTATGGACCGCATTGCAAAATTAAAATGGCAGTGGGCTGGGCATATGGCTCGACAAGAGGATACTAGGTGGGCACCCAGAATCCTACAGTGGAGGCCCTGGAACAAAAGGAGAAGCGTCGGAAGACCTCCCAAAAGGTGGTCTGATGACCTAGTCCAACAAGCCGGAGGAACCTGGATGCGGAGGGGGAGAAACAGAGATGAGTGGAAGAAAATGGAAGAGGCCTACGTCCAGCAGTGGAGGGAGGAAGGCTGAGGAAGAAGAAGAAGAAGATAAATAGTATGAATCTGCAAATAAAATAAAAGAAACAAATTGAAAAAAATGTTTGAATCTGTCAGAGCTTTTTGGACCTCACCGCTAGGGGCGCTGCACGCACTTTCACCAGTATTGGCTAAAGGCGATCGCCAAGCGTGTCAAACGTATGCTCTAACTTCTGACAGATCGACCTAACATTCAGGTTAATATAACATTCAGAGTAGTCAAATTGTATGCATTTTCGAGCTTCCGGAATCAGAAACCTGATAGATTCTAACTTTACGGACGTGTGTGATAGGCCTAGAAGCCCCATAGAAACTTGAAACAGCTTCGGAGTTCAAGGTATCTACAGATTAAGCGTAATTCCTCTGTGAAGGTAGAGTTAATAGTATTATATGTAGAAACGGATATTAAAATTGGACTTGGGCCAGGAATATTACTCAGTTCCATATTATTGAATAATAAGCCGAATGGTGCAAGTTTTCCATTATGATAATAGCATTCGGATTGGCTGTCGAGGCCATTGTGAATGGAGATACAAACAGTGGAGGTCCCAGGTTAAAAAACACATAATGAAGCTCAATATTGAATGGGTTACTTATTTTAATTAAAAACAAAAGAGATAAAGAATCTGGATTTTGGCTCGCTTCTACAGATGGCTTCCCAGGGTCCGTTATGTTGCGGACTATTTTTTTGAAAGAATATCGAAATTTTAAAAGGGGTGTTTTTTGTAGACAATTTTATTTATTTATTTAAACTTAAAGTAAACAATAAACACATATAAATATACAAAATGGACATAGTACAGATTAAAGAACGTTGTTCACTAGGGCGAACTTATCGCAGAACTGCGATTTCTTCCAGTTAACCCCAATTTTACAACTTTTACCGTTTTAACATAAGAATGTAGAAATTTTTAGATTGCGAACAATATTTTATACCAAAATCTCTAAAGCTATAAAATAAAACAAAAACATGTACTATTTGCAAAATACAAAAAACGCCTTTTTGCCAGATTTTTTGAGTGTGGTTCTTCTTACTCCCAAAGCCACAATATGCCTTTGATAGTGTTATAATTACGTCGTTTTACAAAATAAGTGTCGGAATTCGCGTCAAACATGCTAAAATTCTCGTTATTTTTGTAAAAAATATGCTAAAAATCGCGTTATACATGTAAAAAACACGAAATCCGCGTAATAATCTCGAAATTCGCGAATAAAATCGTTTTATCACAATCGCGAAATTTTCCAGTCTCTAGTTATATGTATAATTTTTAGAAACAGTGTTGGGAAAAACTCTAACGTACCTAAAATATTGCGTTCCCATTGAATCTGATAAATAGTTTATCCTAAATGAGCCTCTGGTTTGCAGCGCAGTTTACTCAGCAATACTCAGCATTTCTCCACAGGGGATCGTTAGACACCATTGAAGGCTGCATTTCATAACACAACTACTTAATACAATTACCCCCTGACTATCATTGTTATATAAGCTCTCGCACTACCTGGATCGGGATCTTCACTTATGTATTTATTTATTCATTTTGTTTAATCGACTTTCTCGGCTTCAATTTCACAGATTGCGCTGCGAGTTCTATTTATTTAATGTCTTGAATAATAATACTACGTATCTATGAATTTAATTTTCTAGAGTCGGATAAGGCAGTTGTGTGAACAGTCTTGTATATTTTTTGTTAGGATCTGGGATCTTTTATTAGGTACACTACACCGATATTTGACTATTATTAGCGACATAATATATTAAGTACTACCTAGACAGAGCACTCAATGCTAGAAATGTAACAAAACTGGTGCCCACAAACTGTCAAATCGTATTGAAAATTTTGACAGTTTGTGGGCAACGGTTTTGAAATTTTGCTCTCATAGTTAAAAACTGTATTACTTTTTAACGTTATTTAGGACTAAAACGATAGTTTTAAAGATGTTTTAGTTTTTATTATTGATATCTTGTTAATAGTGTGAGCTTTGCTACTCTAAAATACCAAAAAGTGCCGTGCGTGAAATTGCGTCACTTCCGTTCTATTGAAAATACATAGAATCAGACCTCTAGTACTAAATATGTAATCTCTTTGAATGACATATATTAATTATTGTCTATTACTACTACAATATCAGTCTATGGTGCTAGAAAGTAATCTGCCACACATGTCCGGAAGTTTAGAATCTAACATTCAGCTAGCTGAATGTTAGCTAGTGTGTGATGGGCCTATGATTTGGTAAAATATGTACTACTATTTCGCCATCACGGCATATCTCAGTAATGGGGCAACCAGTAATTACTGTATATTTTGGCCTTCACATTGGCTGGTGTAATATAACAAACATTGTTTTTTAAGAGTCTTGTAATAAATTGTAAGATCTAGATTGTACCATAAAAAAAAAGAAAATATGTAATTTAAATATGTTTCTTCATTGTTTCAGGTAAGTTACTTCATACAATACGAGTATCTGTAATCTGCAGTGTTCTTCAATACAGTATGTATCTATTTCCATATCCATACTTATTTCATAAATGACTTCACTATTGGAATAAAATCTGTAGTTGTGCAGTTATAAGTTGGGCAAGAATCGATAAACAGACACTGAGCTTTGTTAATATTATAAGGACAAGTGAAATTCAAGAGATGACACATAAGTAGGGACTGGAAAAAATCGGTGTTATTTTTCAGGGAATATGGTGCTATTTTTAGCAAAAAGGGGTGTTATACTACACAATTTTGGCTAAATGTGGTGTTGTTTTGCAGGTTTTAATACAAGAATATAAAAAAAAATATCGTCAACAATTTTATACAAAAATCCCTAAAACAATAAAATAAAACAAAAATATTTGAGAAAAATAAACGTTTTTTTTTCAAACATTTTTCAGTGTGGTTCTTCTTACTTTCAAAGTCACATTCCATTTGATGTTTCAGTTACGATGTTTTTCAAAACAAAGCTCAAAATTCGCAGTATTTCTGTAAATTCGCATTGCATGTGTAAAAAACACGAAATTCGCGTTATTCGCGTAAAAAGCACAAAATTCGCGGATAAATTCGTTTTATCGCTTTCGCGAAATTTTCCAGTACCATATACATAAGTCCATTCACTATATTCCGTCACAAATTCAGGTATACATAATACCTATGGTTCATATCAAAAATGTCGTATAAATGTTAACATTTGAAGCACGTATAATAATGTTTTACTGATAAAAACAAAACCCAACTCATTGTTACCACAGGGGAATGTGTCGGTTATCTAAGGGGCGGTTAGAACATCAACTTTCAGTTTAAGAGTGTGCATATCGACATTTCAAAAATTTCTAAAAACGGGAGACCTTCTATCTCGACAACCGTTACTAAATATGCTTTGGAACAAAATAGGATAGATGCATTGAACCTTTATCTAGGGAATAACCGTAAAAGATTTTTTATATCTAGTATAGATTTCTCAAAAAAAAAAATTTAAGAACACCTCTGATTTTTTTCCCGAAAGACGGAAACTCGTTTCCCGAAAGTCGCGGTGTAATTTTTTTTTGTACTGATAATATGCAATAAAATCTAGGAAATAACCGTAAAAGTTTTTTGATAGACGCAAATTTAACCCCAAAAATGGAAAAAACGCTATTTTTATTTTTTATTCATTAAACAAACAGACAGTAATACAAAAAATCTTAAATCTTAAAAATAGTAACTAGTTAAGTATACCAATAGATCATTTTATCATGCGATTGTCACGCGATTTTGAACCTTAATGCCGTGGGAAAAGACTGTGACGTCATTCTTGGTGCCAAGCCCTTAAAGGAGGTTGTGTTCAGAGTTTTAATTTCTACTTTTTGTTTCTACTTTTTTCTTTTATGAATAATTTTATTCGACTGTGGTGGTAAAGGACATGACACTGTGTAAAGTTTAATCTGCTTACATTAGTTCATGAAAGTTCAAAGTTTTTATGTCATTTTTCTTGTGGATTTTAAATTATCAAACCTCAACATTGTGGTAGCCATGACCGTAGGCAGGGGGGTGGTTTTTGGGGTTCAAACCCCCTCCCGAAATTCCTCAACTAACCCATCGTTTTAGACATACATAGGAGAAATGAATCAATACCATATGTTTTTTTCATCCTGTTATAAATTTACAATAATAATTGTGAAAATCCATCAAATCACTAAAAGAATTTGCCTGCGGCGCTAATCTAGTTGGAGTGGGGGTTTGTTCACGAAAAATAAATTAGTCTTTCAAAGGACTCTATTATATCTACTTTCTTTTTGGAAAATCGACGTCTCATGAGAGTGTTTCAGGACTAGAACTCGGAACCATATATATACGTCATCACAAATTTTCATTGAATTTGTTTGAAATTTCCAGCCAACCGATTATTTTTATGAATGAAAAACGTTTTCTAAAACTCTGTGAAAGGTAAACGCTCTTTTTACCTAACCACCGACCATCATTTGTGCATAAATTTAAATAAAATTTACATGTCCAAAATCAATATACATCCCTAGAAAGGTGCAAAACATAGACTTTTATACTAAGTACCCTAGACATCTGACTCCATGTATTTTCAATACAAAGGAAGTGACGGAATTTCTCGTTCAGTACTTTTTGCTATTTTAGAGTCGCGAAAATCACAATATTAACAAGATATCAATAATAAACCTAAAACATTCGCTTGATTCCTAAATAACGTTATAACTAATGCAGTTTTTAACTATGAGAACAAAATTTCGAAAATGTTACCTACGATATGTCAAGATTCTCCATAGGATTTGACAGTTTGTGGGCACCCGTTTACTACACTACTAGTATTGAGTACTCCATTAATATAAAAGTCTATGGTACAAAATATTTTCTCTGTGGGTTGGTTGGCAACTAACTAAATTGCTGAATATTATTATTTTCTTTAATATTCTAAGAATATTCTCTTCTTACTTCAGCCAGTCAATGATCTCTGGAACTGGAAACATAAAATAGAATATAGATTATAATATCCAGTCTCAGAAGGGTCGTTCACACAGCGAATGTCGCGATGGTTGTATAGAATCTATTATATTCTGTGTTCTGAGGAGAAAACTTGCTTTGAGAATGTAATACAACCTACATACATTATATCAATTCATCTTCTCAGCTTTCTTTATACGAGTGATGCTGTGAAATATTCCGTCTGATCCTTGAAGTTAAAGTGTTATATCCTGTTAAGTTTTACTATTGCTATAAAAGCGATACAATGAATTTTACAGATTTTCCTCAACAGAAGCGAAAATACATAATGTAGCTTTTAGTGAACTCCCTTGGGGAGGAAGCAGGATGGATGTTCTGACGCATACGAGTCGGCTTGGCTGGCTTAAGTGATCACTTTGTGCCCGGGGCAACTTTCACCTATTCCACCATTGACAATATAGTGTATTTTTGGAAGAACAGATCAAAATTATTTCACAATGAACCTATTTTCCGATACTACCGCCATCTACTGATGAGTGAATGCAACATTCAGCAACCTATTTTATTGTGAAGTTTCAGCAGGAGCTCTGAGGCTTAGATCTGTATTCAACTCTAGAGGCACCAGGAGCATTGTGCTCCACTATTAGGAGGACACCAGAAAAGAAGAATATTAATGAGATGTTTTGAGGGAAATAAAATGTTACCGACTCCTAAAATATAATAAGTCAAACGATAAGGTTAACTCTATTCAAATTTCTAACATAATATATAAAACTTCTCCCATTACTAGGGTTATTTTTCTTCGCAAACTAATAAGTTTCCTTATATTTTGAATACTACTTAACTCGCATTTATGCAACGCGTATTTCACATACGTCCTTGTCCGCGCAACTTTTCTTTCAATACTAAACTCAAATATACAGCTGAATAAACAACATAATATTTTCACCTAGTATAAAAATGTTTGCACATCTGTTGTGTTATAATTGCTCACGATTTGGTCATAATATTGTTCTGCATGTACCTAATAGAGCATAAACGCTTAGTTTATATAAGTGTTTCTGCTAGACCTCGTCATCAGCTGAGGTGTCCGAGTGGTTAAGGAGTTGGACTTGAAATCCAATGGGCTATGCCCGCGCAGGTTCGAATCCTGTCCTCAGCGACTTTTTTTATTTTTTTATTTCCAAGTTTCAAACCACTGCACTGAATTCAAAAGCTAGTACATAATACTATAAAATTCTCTTTTTAAAGTAAGACCCAGAGATAAGTTTCTGTAAATATAATACAGAAGAGTGGACTCGCCCAGTAGATATGATATCTGGAAGCTGCGGAGAACATTATTTCAATTGGTTTCTGCTTCTGAAGTTTAGTACTGAAAATTATAATGTCTTTGATGTTGATATAAAACTAGATTTTTCCTTTTAAAATGTTTGTAAAAGATATACACTAGACCAGTGGCGGATCCAGGATTCAATTTGGGGGGGCTGATATAACCTTTTTATTTTTATTATTTTTTTATTTTTATTTACCAAGATTCACCTACAGGCAAGGTGTGTGTGTACGACATTATATACTTTTAATCAATTATGTATGGTTCACATCTTGCCCTCTGAGTGATGAATACAAATAAGCTATACAATATTTAACACAGAGTTTCATTGTGACAACAACCTTGTGGTATTAAAAATGTGAATAGCGCAACAGGCGACTTTTTTTGAGACTGAGTGAAGAGGGTCGTGATACCTATCGTTTGATTTATTGTCTTTAAATAAAAAATGCGCTGAAAGCGAATTCTTTTTTAAAATGTGCACAGTAGGCTTAATTAGCGCCGCGGGCGAAATTCTTTTAGAAAAAGCGCCGCAGCGATATTTTTTTACTGAACATATTGTTAGTATTTTATATTATTTATATTATATTATTTTATTTTTTATATTATATTATTGTTAGTAGTTTTAGAAAATTCATGACATGATGAGAAAACGATGTGGTAATAATGTGATTCTTCGGAAACTATTTGTATATAAAGTATTGTCACTTTGCCAGTTTGGGGGGAGGGGTTTAAGCCCCCTAGCCCCCCCCTGGATCCGCTAGTGGTCTAGACGACATTTTTACTTTGCTTGAGAATATGCATTTTTTGGATTTCAGTTTACGAAATTTATTTTTCTCTAAGTGTCTTTTAGGAGGGTACCCTCAATAGTCGTAAAATGGTTCTAATAATAAAGGAGTGTTCTAGGTTTTCCAAGATTATAAAGAATAGGTAGAATAAGATCCTCAAGGATTTTGCCTTTGGAGTAGGCTGGTCCAGTTCAGTACAGAATTGTATTGTCACCAATTTTACGTATGTTTACGTATAAGTTTCAGCTCTCTAAGTAGTCAAGTCAGTTTTTGTTCTCTTCTTTTGACTTCTATACTTAATTTTATATTTTATCTATATATTTATTATATTTAATATAATAAATTTCTTATTTATTGATTATATAATATTGACTAAACTTGTACAACCTAATTAGGTCGCTGTTTGAGTTATATAAATACTCCATGTCCATTATATTTCTATGTGTATTCAGTGTCTGTGTTGTACTTATTAAATAAATAAAGAAGTGGTTGAAAAATCCATTATAAGTTTTGCGCTCAAACAAAAAAAAAAAAAATCCACAGTGAAGTTAAATAAAATATAATCTTGTAAGTAAAATAAATGTAATAAATAAAAATCAACGGAGTGAAGTTAAGTAAAATCTTGTAAAAAAGGAAATAAAGTCTATAAAAAGTGTAATACCATACTGTCAGTGTCTACTCGTCAGGAAATGGATGAAAAATCGATTATAAAGTTTGCGCACAGACAAAATTGCAGCAAAAACACCACAGTGAAGTTAAATAAAATCTTGTAAAAAAAATGTGACCGTTTTGGTGATGAGATTGCAGTAACTTGTAAAATTTTAGGGTATTCGTACATTTTAAAACGAAAGTTAAGTAAACGTCACTCCAATGATGGGCCAATGTAATAATATTATTTCTTCCCCAGTTTGGTAAAGTATAGGTATGTGTAAACATGGACGTCGCCAGCCTCGGAGACGGGAGGGGGGGGGGGCAAAAAAATTAAAAAAAAAATGATATGGCACAAAAAACTCGTTAATACCTACTAGTCGAAATTTTTTGTGAGACATAGTGAAGAAGGTTGTGATGTGGTTTGGTTTATTTGAAAATGTATATAATACTTAGCACAATAATATGTATGAAAGATTGTTTTTTATGAAAAAAGTAATAATAAATAGCGCCGCAGCCAATTTTTTTATGAAACAATTGTATTTTGATGCGTTTTCAAACTAATTTTTAGAAAATTGATGATAGGCATGATGAGAAAACGTGTGGTAATTATGTGATTTTTGTGAGGTTATATAATTTAGTATGAAAAAATATACCTATTCCTATCTATAGGGGGGGGTGCCCCCCTGCCCCCCTAACGACGCCCATGTGCAAGTACACTGAGAAATTATCTGAAATTTTGCAGCAGTAAATTTCTTTTCCGCAAACTTCAGGACTAATAATAATAATATCATTATAAAGTTTTTTCGATTGTTAAAAGTGTATCCAGGGCCGAATTAATCTTCGCATAAAAAATTCAAGTTTTCAGGTAGGTACTAAGTATCAAAGTAATATAGAAGATACTGACAGTGGTATTACATCCCTAAGGGGGTTGAAAATGGGGCTGAATGTTTTTAAAAAGCAAGTTATTCATAAACCGTTTAAAGAAAAGGGACTCAAGAAAACAAAAAATCAAAGCTGTACCTCTTCAGAAATTCTGCAATTATGTAGTAAAAGAGAAATTCAAACTCAAAAGAATTAGGAACTTCTAACGAAATTCGCCGATAAAAAATGAAATACTTAAATTTCCTTGCAAGGTCTTAGATTTTTAAAGCTGAATTTAGGTGGGGTTGGGAAACGTACTGTGGATCTAACATTAGCCTCAAGTCTTGAATGAATCCTTGGATGCATCAAAATATTTTTTAATAATTTCGAATTATTCGTATTTTATTTTATGTTTAAGGCTTCAGTGAATTAAGGAGATATTTTGCCTTCAGAACCCCGTTGAAAAACATGGGCTATTATGGCAATGTTGACGTCCTCAATCGACTGATCCTTACGAATCCGGTTGTGCGTCAATATTCGGCTCTCTCTCTCCAGTTTTAATCCTGAGGATTGATGGTTCGCAGCAAATTCTTACATCTTGATCTTCTCTGTCTTCTGCAGCTCTCTTCAGCTCGACATGTTATGTGGCGCAGTTCATGTCCCCGTACGCCTGGGTTGGTACTTTGTAATCTCACTTCTACTCCGAAGTCATTTTAAACGTGTTCAGCCGAAATCTCGAATTTAATTCTGACGGTTATCTGTAACTTTTTCAGTTTCCAGTAAGTTTCAAATTATTTGCGAGATTTTTTCGTGCCCTGGTCCAGGTACTGCCCTTGAGGGCGCCCTCTGTGACTAAGTGAATGATATTATATAAATTTTATTTAAATAGTTTGTATATTTTTGACCCTAGTTTATAATGTACCTAACTAGGCCCCTAGCTTCGTGGTCCTTACGAATGAAGGTAACACCACTGGCGTAACTGTCGTACCTATAGACAGTAAGTAAGTAGCGCGGAAAATAAGTTTTGAAATGTAGGATAAATTTCTTTAATGTTATGTTATATTATATAAAGATCCATCCATCCTTTTATTTCCATGGATCATAAGTTTATCCACTCACCGTATTAATATTATCCACTTAAATAAAGTTCACGAACCAAAGACTTTTTAAAAAGATTTTCTCATTTTTCCTATATAACCATCAATTTTGGTGTTACTCTGTTCAGGGTGAATTATTGGATTCAATCAGCTTTAACTTCATAGTAAATATCGAACTAATATATATTACAAAGTTTTCCTTAACGGAAACGAGAGGTGTCTAAATTCACATAGTGTAGCTTTATGTGAACTCCCTTGGGGGGTAAGCAGGATGGATGTTCCGACGCTTACGAGTCGGCTTTAACCTACCGCTCAAGTAGCTGACGATGTCGTATTTATTAATATAAGTTACTACTTAGAGATTTTGAATATTAGCACAATAATAAAGCTGGGGACCCAACTATGACGTCACGGCCATTTCCCGCGGCATAAAGGGTCAAAATCTCATGAATGGCAAAAATAGCGTTTTTTTTTCCATTTTTTGGGGTTAATTTCGCTTCAGTCAAAAAACTTTTAAGGTCATTCTCTAGATTTTATTGCATATTATCAATACAAAAAAAACTCCGCGACTTTCGGGAAGCGAGTTTCTGTCTTTCGGAAAAAATACCAGAGGTGTATTTCACATTTTTTCTTTTTGAAAAATCTGTAAAAGATATAAAAAATCTTTTATGGTCATACATCAGATAAAGGTTCAATGTATCTACTCTATTTCTTCCAAAGCATATTTAGTAAGGTTGTCGAAATCTAAGGTCTTCCGTTTGAAGAAATTGTTGAAATTTCAATATTCCTAGGCCTACTTTTAATAAACAAGAAATAAATAAAAAAAACAAAACAATTAAAGTAATCGAGTAAATCAGGTGCATTGAGAATTGTCTATCCAACTATCGGATACTGCTCTATCTCAAATTCGCATATTTGCACAAATAACGTGAAGGAAGCATTATTTTGTTTTATGCATTTTCTTTTGTAACGAGAAACGTCAGCTGTTGCAATGTCCGTCATGTTACCTACCATTGTGAATTCCCTGCAATATAGATTTACAGTAAATTCGACTTATACTAATTCGACTTATAGCTAATTCGACTAACGATCAAATTGACTAATAACTAATTCGACTATTTTCATACATTTTTCATTATTTTTAAATTCGGAACCTTAATTGTAATTATTGTCATGCGATTAAAAATTGATGTCCTGCATTGTCCTTTTCTTTTCATCATAATTTTATTCTTCTTCTTTCTCCGCCGTTTTAATTCCAATGCTGGACATAGGCCTCCCTTTTGACTTTCCACAGATCCCTATCTGGGTATGATGCATCCACTTGCTTCCTGCGATTCGCCTCACATTGTTAGACCATCTTGCTTGAGGTCTTCCTACGCTCCTTTTGCTTGTTCTAGGTTGCCACTCGAGAATCTTTTTGATCCATCTAGAATCTGAGCGTCTGGCAACGTGTCCTGTCCAACTCCATTTTAAGGCAGCTGCTGGTTTTATCACGTCGGTAACCTTGGATTTCTCTCGTATCCATTTAATTGTCCGTCTATCTCTCAACAAAATACATCATAATAATTACAATTATTGGTGTGAATTTTAAAAAACTGTAAAATGTATGAAATTAGTAGAGTTCGTTATTAGCCGAATTAATAGTCGAATTTACTGGATAGCGCAATACAGTATTAGCAAGTGAAATTGTTTGTTCAATATCCTAAGAACATTTCACAGCATTATGAACACTCTATCCCAGTAATTTTATATTCAGATAGTTCAGTTTTGCTTACCATTTTTTAAGCTCTTTGTACATTTAAGGATCTGACAGTTCCTACTGTTTCTGGTATGCATCTCTCTCTCTCTCTCTCTCTCGTCCCGTGTAAAACAATCGACGGCTGTAAAACGTATTTCATTTCATTCTTTAGCATTCCTTTGTTTCTGTGCTGTATATTATTATGCTGATGCTAGCATTCAGTTTTTTTTATTTTATTTAAAAATCCACGTACGAAGTAAATATCTATTCCATGTCTGTGTTTATTAGAATTGAGTTTATTTTACAGTGGCGGATTGTAAAAAATATTAAAAAAATGTGTTGCCGCTGAGGACAGGATTCGAACCTGCGCGGGCATAGCCCATTGGATTTCAAGTCCAACTCCTTAACCACTCGGACACCTCAGCTGATAATACATGTCACATAATAGATAATCACTAGCGACTCATTTGAGTTCCATAATGATAAAATAACAGAATAGAAAAAGAGAGTCGCTGAGGACAGGATTCGAACCTGCGCGGGCATAGCCCATTGGATTTCAAGTCCAACTCCTTAACCACTCGGACACCTCAGCTGATGTAAAACCGTCACAAATTCGCATAACAGTAATTAAAAATGAATTCGTGACATGAAATCGCGACATCGCGATCAAAGCGACAAGCGCTACAATCGCGAAAAAAGTAGGTACTAATTTAACGTATTCTTATTAAGTTGTTAACAGTACCTACTACCTACGCATATCAGTTTGCGTGGTACATTGCGTGTTAATATGAGTATGTGCGAACCACTCTATTATCTATGGCGAGTGAATATCACCTTACGAATGTGTTGGGTGTTATTCGCAACAACTGAGCGTGTCAACTGGCTTACATAGAACACGTTGAATCGCACATCAGCTGGTTGACTCGCACCGATGATAGAACGGAGAACACTTCGAAGCCGTCGATATCGATATATTATCTAAGCCCTAACATTCAAATAAGATCCCCTCTCTTATGGTGACCTCACCTTGTCTCGGTGGCAAACACTTGGGTTACGAAATATTTTTTCCCATACATTTCTTTCAATCTTTGGTGGCGTCATCATCGCCAAATGTCACTTAGACCGGGCCTCCATGATAATTAGAACCATAGATAATCAAGTGAATCGCTGGGTGAAATTTAACGGACGGAGAACGCGCTCCTGGCATTAATGCTGTGTGGGATTTGTGACTTCTTGAACATACTCGTAAATTGGACAATTTCTGTTCACCTGTAGGTTTCATTATTTGCTGAGTATCTGATTTATGAATTAAGTTGACAAAGCAAAAACTATCTACAAAATACAAGAGATAGTTATTGATCTCCACGATAAAATAACAATAGGTAGATGATAGTAATTTCTCGATAAATTACAATTGTCAGTTGTGTTGTATTCAAAGTGCCGGTGAAATATTGTATTATTATCTTCTATTATTAAGGGCATGGCACCAGGAATGACGTCACAGTCTTTTCCCACGGCATTAAGGTTCAAAATAACGAGACAATCGCATGATAAAATGGTAAAAATAGCATTTTTTCCATTTTTAGGGTTAATTTTGCGTCTATCAAAAAACTTTTACGGTTATTCCCTAGATTTTAACGCATATTATCAGTACAAAAAAAAAATATTATTCCGCGACTTTCGGGAAACGAGTTTCCGTCTTTCGGAAAAAAGGTCAGAGGTGTTTTAAAATATATTTTTTGAGAAATCTATACAAGATATAAAAAATCTTTTATGGTTATTCCCTAGATAAAGGTTCAATGCATCTACCCTATTTTGTTCCAAAGCATATTTAGCAACGGATGTCGAGATAGAAGGTCTCCCGTTTTTACAAATTTTTGAAATGTCGGTATCCACACTCTTAACTTGGCGTTTTATTGAAAATTGAAAATAGAAAATAGCGACACTACTGCCATGGTGAACGAACGATAAACTTCCAGTATTGCGGTTAAGTCTGAAGGTAAGGGTGAACGTACACGAGGCATGGTAAGGTCTGAAACAAAAAGTTCGTCGTTAGATATTGCAAGACAAGAAAGTCGCACATTTTTTTTTTTAATTGAATCTGGGTTTATCGAAATAAACCCAGGGTAACGTTCACCCATTCCATCACATCCTGCTGTCAATCGTGAAATTTTTGGAAGTCTCCATTTCACAATAAAAATAAGGTTGCAAATGTTGCGTCCACTACTCAGCAGATGGCGTTAGTATCAGAAACATTGAGTCATTGTGAAATAAGTTCCAGCCGTAGCATATATACAACTTCCGAAAATTTCACGATCGACAGCAGGTGGAATGGGTGAAGTGATCACAAGATCATTTAAGCCAGCCAAAGCCGACTCGTAAGCGTCGGAACACCCATCCTGCTTCCTCCCCAAGGGAGCTCACATAACGCTGCATTATGTGAATGAAGATGTTACTCGTCTCTGTTGAGGAAAAAAAACTGTGTTGATTTGAAACTTTGATTTCTTTTTCCTCAAGATTGTGATGTTATTGTTCTCGAGTGACGTTGTGGCAGTGTGCATTGAACCTTACACGACAGAAATACCAATGTCTAATAATGTAGAAAGCGTTGACAGTCTTCTAGCAGGTGTTAACTGGTAGATAACAAAATATTGAATATTTTATTTGATTAAGGGCATGGCACCAGGAATGACGTCACAGTCTTTTCCCACGGCATTAAGGTTCAAAATCGCGTGACAATCGCACGATAAAATGGTAAAAAATTTTCAATTTTTTGGGGTTAATTTTGCGTCTATCAAAAAACTTTTACGGTTATTCCTTAGATTTCATTGCATATTATCAGTACAAAAAAAAATTTTACCCCGCGACTTTCGGGAAACGAGTTTCCGTCTTTCGGAAAAAAGATCAGAGGTGTCTTTAAAACATTTTTTTGAGTAATCTATACAAGATATAAAAAATCTTTTACGGTTATTCCCTAGATAAATGTTCAATGCATCTACCCTATTTTGTTCCAAAGCATATTTAGTAACGGTTGTCGATATAGAAGGTCTCCCGTTTTTATAAATTTTTGAAATGTCGGTATGCACACTCTTAAAGTGGATTCTGTAAATTATATGGAAGTATGCCTTGCTCTTTGAACCAATAACGTAAAGTAGAATGCTCATTTAGTATGAAAAAAAAAAACAGGCTCGGCGCAAACGAAATGTAACTCAAATGATAGGTAAAAATGAGTAATTAATGAATACTGCATAGGGGGCATAATCAAAATCAATGGCTTAATGTGTGAAATAGATATTCGAAGTTTACATGGGTCACGTGAATGTGTTAGTAAAAAAGAAGCTTTAAACAATTACAATTTTTGGGTTTATTTCGCTTCAATCAAGAAACTTTTATGGTCATTCCCTAGATTTTAACGCATATTATCAATACAAAAAATTCTCCGCGGCTTTCGGGAAACGAGTTGCTGCCTTTTGGAAAAAAGATCAGAGGTGTTTTTCACATTTTTTTGGAGAAATCTATTCAAGATATATTTTTTTACGGTCATTCCCTTAGATATAAGTTAAATGTGTCTACTTTATTCTTTTCCAATATTTAGTGAGTTTGTCGAGATCTAAGGCCTCCCGTTTTTAGAAATCTTTGAAGTGTCAATATGCCTACTTTTAATATAATTGAAATAAATATGTAAATATATTTACACACTTGACTGTCATTTGAGTCTTCAATGTCAAGATGATCTCTTAGAAACTTTAATGCAATAGAATAGATTCGGAGCCCCTCTATCTTTTTTGGTTTGAGGCTCCCTTAATACATAAAATTTTATTCAAAATTTATGATTTTCTTAAGAATCTGAGATTCTTCTTCTAAAGAGGTAAATTCAACCATGGCGACTCTTGAATCCATGTTTTGTGAATACTATCTGCTTGAAAGTATTTTTCGTAATTTAGAGAATTGGAAATTCCAAGAAATTTGCCGAATTGTTTAATCGAATAGTAGTTGCAGGTTTTCACCATGATCCATATGTAGATTTGTTTTTTCGGGTTGATCGTGTAATGTGATCGGATGTGATCACGATCCGTGACCAAGGCGGCAGTAGGTTCGCCGAAACGTCGGATCATCTGATCATATCACACGATCAACCCGAAAAAACAAGTCTACACGTTTAAGGGCTTGGCACCAAGAATGACGTCACAGTCTTTTCCCACGGCATTAAGGTTCAAAATCGCGTGACAATGATAAAATGGTAAAAATAGCGTTTTTTCCATTTTTTGGGGTTAATTTTGCGTCTATCAAAAAACTTTTACGGTTATTCCCTAGATTTTAATGCATATTATCAGTACAAAAAAAAATTACTTCGTGACTTTCGGGAAACGAGTTTCCGTCTTTCGGAAAAAAGAACAGAGGTGTTTTTATATTTTTTTTTTGAGAAATCTGTACAAGATATAAAAAATCTTTTACGGTTATTCCCTAGATAAATGTTCAATGCATCTACCTTATCTTGTTTTAAAGCATATTATTTAGTAACGGTTGTCTAGATAGGAGGTCTCCCGTTTTTAGAAATTTTTGAAATGTCGGTGTGCATACTCTTAATCGAATATTTCGCGGCGCCCTTGTGACGACGCCGCGACTCCCCGGGGAGTCGCGGCGCACACTTTGGGAACCACACTAATTCACATTATTCTATTCAATAGATAATTTACTTTATTCTATTGAATAGAATAAAGTGAATTATAAACGGCGATATAATTATAACCGACGCGACGTTTCTCTCTTCTCTCTCTCTTCTAGAATTTCAATTATACTTCTCTAACACTTTTCTCCAGTCTTCATCATACCCGTGGTTTCTCTATTTCTCTCCCACCCTCTCTCATTCCCTCCCTACAAGTTTCAAATATCTTGTATTATTTAAGTTGGTTCGTGCTTAACGTGTCTATAGTGATTCACACACTCACAATATCCGGCAACATGATTTGAGGCGATTTTATCTGTCAATAGTATGCAAAATCTCTCTCTAGTATACAAAACATATGAGACCCTGTGCAAAAATGTATTAGATGGCATCAAACAGTAGCATATATAGTGGAATTGGGGAGGAGGGGCGTGCTCCCCGATTTTCCATAAGCGCGGAAAACGTCGATCCTCAACATCGAGATCATAGCACACGACCAGTGACCTTCGATTTAGGTAGTGGTAGCACTTTTGTCAACTACTATTAGGTACAGATATCTTTGTAGATTTTTCACGGTCCTTGTTAATCTCTTCTCCATTCTTCTCGGGTGTGCCGTGTGTAGATTGCCGATGTTGTCAAGCTTTCGGCCTACTTGCTGAGGCCATCTTCAGGACAATGTAGTCTAATACTAAAGACTAATGTAGTACATTAGTCCTGAAGATGGTCTCAGCAAGTAGGCCGAAATCTCGACAACATCGACAATCCACACACGGTACACCCAAGAAGAACGGAGAAGAGACTCTTGTACGTTTTAACGTCCATTTATGGCGGATATCCAAACAGATCTACGCGAGACCTTAAGGTCCGTGCGGTTTGTACAATATTTTAATGAAATGCTAAGTTTTTCACAAAGTATGTCAGCGCAACATTGGAGTGATAATGTCTTCTGAAGTGCTCCGTGTAATCTAAGTAAGGTGTCTATACTGTAGTCCAGACAAAAACCCTTAAGAATATCGCTTAATATGAATAAATCCCAAAAAGGACAAAAGCCCTTTAGAAATATGCTCAAGGGATATTCTTCTTCTTCCGGTGTCGTGTCAGGTCCCCTCAACGTTGACTATCACTCGAGAGAAAGTGCTCATGTCCTGGGCAGCTCGAAACAGCTCTTCAGCACTCCTTATTCCAGTCCAGTCTCGTATATTGCGGAGCCAAGAAATCTGCCTTCTTCCAATCCCTTTACGACACTCTATTTTGCTCAAGGGATAAAAGATCAAATCTAATTAGATTTTGAAAATAAAATTAATTATATTCAGTGTGTTAGAAACTACCATATAGATTAGAAAATACACAAATAAATAAGCGGATCTAAAATGGGACAGACAATAAAATAGTCAACATTTTATGAAGAATTCATCTACTGGAATCCAACTAGAAAGTTTGGGCTTTTATCCGTTGAGGATATTTCTGAAGGGTTTTTGTGTTTTTGGGGTTAATTCAAGTTGAGCAATATTCTTATGGGTTTTTCTCCGGGAACCATACTGTAGTATATTTTAAACCACCACCATTATTAACCCTCATCTTCTGTCATCGTCGTTGCTGCATTGTTTGCTGTCACAAGTGCTTGGTGAAATATATTAAACACACTGCCTATTCAAAAGGCAAAAGGCCCTGAGAGTTTCAAGACATCGTCGCACTAAGGTCAAATAAATTTATTCATTCGGGTAAAGTATTCCGAAATTCTCATTTTTTAAAAAAGGATCTGGGCTTGCACACACAAACCCAAATACTTTCTTGCACACCTTTCACTAGGCTAAAAGCCTGTATTGCAAATTGTAGAATACATCGCCAGCACTAGCGGATCCAGGGGGTGGGCTAGGGGGCTGAAGCCCCCTAAAACCATGAGTGACAGTACTTTATATACAACAAATCTATGTGTTTCAGCCCCTTAGCCCCCCCCCCCCCAAAACGTTGTACAATACTTTTTACCATGTGACGTCATTCAGCCCCCCCTCCCCCAAATTGAATCCTGGATCCGCCACTGATCGCCAGCGTCGGGGTTTGAACCTGGCACCTCCCGCTCGAGAGACTGCCGCCCCAACCAACTGTGCCAAACATGCACTCTGGCTAAGTTAGCTGGCAAAGATCGCAGCACTGCGATAAGCTCGCCCTAGTGAACAAATGTTGTGTGATTTATATTTGAAATGTTTACATGTCTCTGTATCTTGTTCACCAAAAGTGTAAATAAATAAATTAAATTAATAATTTCATTGTTAAGTTGATAATTGTCGCTTACTTGTCTAACTGTTTTTTGTTCGTTTGTGTTTTTTTTTTCCGTTCATGGTATCATAATTGAGTGAAATGTAGATTCTTTACTGTTTTGTTTGTTGGTTCTGTTGTAAAATTTATTACCATAACTGTTTGATTCTGTTAAGAAAATGAAAAAAATAATAATAAATAAAACTAAAGAACTTTTGATAATAGTTTTCCAAACCACTTTGAAAACGAGATGAGCTATTAAACTGTCAAGCTGTTAGTGGACCAAGTAGATAAAAAATATGGTCTATTTTTTCATTCAAAAGATTGCAGTAACTACATATACAACAAAAGTTTTAGAATTCATATGGCATTTTTTAATATAAATAATGGGGGAACATTATGAAAATTACCACCAGAGATTCCCTGGAAACTATTTCATACAGAAAATTCCTATAAAGCCATTTTGCAAATTAAAATAATAATATGTTCACCGGACCGCTTATAGAGTCTATCATTTTGCTTTTCTGCTTCATCAGCTAAGTTGTTTCTCGGTCGCGATTTTAATCAGAAATATTTTCCGCGCCAAGTCTTTCCAGCACCTCCATGCTGCTACGTTTGTTGTTTGCAATAAGCGGCCAAGTTTAATTGTCCATTGCTCGAAACTAATAAAAAACCCTTTTTTTCCTCATCCAGCTTCACCCCGAGCGAGTATCGTGAATTTCTTTGTATTAACTTTATTCGTTACCTTGTAAAGTTGCAGTTTCCCGCTGTGTGGTACGACTTATTAAAAATATGAAAAATGCTGCTGTTCTTTTACTTAATTAAATTTAATGTTCGAAGACTAAGTTCTTTAGGAATTGGACAGATGGACGGATCAGACGGAAAAACTTTTTGAGATAGATGAGAAGAAATGCAAATTATAAAGATGATTCAATATAATTTTGATTAGAATAGAATACAATAATAATTAATAAGGGATGATTTTGACCTGTTGTGAGGTTAAATTATGCTGGGGTCACTAATGCAAATAGCTGAAAAAAGGGCCTAAGGAAAGGAGTATATAAGGCAATACAGCTGTCCGAGAATCGCCCGGTCGGTCATAGCTACCAAATTGTGATATTTGGAACTAATTTTTTGATAAAAAAGAATCTAGGCTTGCATAATATACAAACTCAAATACTTTTCTGCACACTAAAAGCCTGCATCGCAAAGTGTGGAATACATCGCCAGCGCCGTGGTTCGAACCTGGCACCTCCCACTTGAAAGACTTTCCGCCTCAACCAACTGCGTCAACCATGTACTCTTATTAACATGTTCTGCTTTTTGCTACGATTTTGTTTTAAAAAGTCATGAAAAGAATAGCCCTTCATAGAAGAATGAAGCGAAAGATCATACTTATTGTATACCTACTGAAGAATCACATTTTTACATTTAAGTGAGAATTTCTGTTTGTATTAAATAATTTTCAGTTCCATTTGAAAACCTCTGAGTGACATTTCAACAAGGGGAAGAACTGCCCTGGTTCGTAATATAATATTATAAATAAACCGAGAGCTTCTTGTTGTTCATTAGTGAGTTCCTTACAATGGCGCCATGATACTATGCAGTGTACATTTTATTATTATAACCGCCCCGCTATTCGTGACGCTTGAAGCAATAACCCATCCTGTCTCCTCACTGATGAGGGACCTGTTTTTTTTCTTTTAATTAAGAGTTTAACCTTAATTATACTGAATAATTTATTCAGTTCTATTGTGTTCTATATCATTAACTTCGTATCATTAGTGGGGCACGCAGAGAGGACATATCTCTTACATCATATTATTATCATTCTCATCATTGTTAGCTATTATTATGAACATGAACTCATAAATACAAGGGGTTGTTGTTTTTTTTTCTAAAATAAGGTTCTGGGCATGCGTACACAAACCCAAATTCTTACCTGCACACCTTGCACTAGGCTAAAAGCCTTTATCGCAAAGTGTGGAATACATCGTCAGCGCCGGGGTTTGAACCTGGCACATCCCGCTCGAGAGACCGCCGCTTCAACCAACTGCGCCAAGCATGTACTCCTAAAGGGGATGGAAAAAACATTAGGTACGTATTTCGGGTGTCCTAAAAGTTGCAGAGAAAAAATATTTCTCGTAGTGATAATAGGTACATATTAAAAAAAACTTATGGAAAAAAGCGAAAATGCCCCAGAGAAACCTAAAACGCTATTTCTTACCGTAAACCGTAATTACGTGCACGCTATTTTGAACCTTACGGACGGGGCATAGTCTTTCCCACAACCAATTATACCAGTATGAAAATTTGATCTCACGTGAATACCGAAGTGAGATTTATTAGTGAGATAATTTTTAAAAAGTACGATAGTGCAAATATGTAGTTTAAAAAGCGCTTATTAAGTGTCTTGAGTTACGTAGTACCACTCCTGACACTCAGATGTAGAACTCCAGTTTTTTACACATTTTTACTTACACAAGGTTAGCATTATTATAAGTTTATCGTATTAGATAGGAGTGTGTTGGTTCTAGTATGGTGAACTATATTCAACATATAAATCCATAGATTTCTATTCAACTTCCGGAGATCTCCTTGAACTACTGCACGTAATACTGTGTGCACTATGCATCTTAAAATCGATTCGGTTAGGTACCTATCTAAAATACATACATATATAGATATTGTTACGTCAATGTTAAAATAATCAAATTTTCACCTGAAGAAAACAATGCAAAACTGAAAAGATATTTTTGGTGTATAATTTCAGAAGGAAAATACTTGGGATGTTTTTGTTAGAAAACTCGTGTAGGGAAATCGCTATAATATCCCGATTTGAATGCAAACGGAGGAATATTATCAAGACATTTAGATACTTACCTTTGTTTTCTGAGGAGGTGTAGATAATCGTTGTTACAAAGAAAGAGGGATAAGTATGTAGGTATATATATAAAAAAAAAAACATTTTATTTTTGTTTATTTATTTTTCAGACCTACATTATCGAAATAAACCCAAATACACCTTTGTACACTTCACAGTAACCCTAAAAATCTTGTGTCGTGAAGTGGAGCTGGTCGGCATCAGGGATCGAACCCGCGCCCACTGGATTAACAGTCGAGTGCGTTACCAACCAGGCTACCGACTACCACCGAATATAGGTCCTAAATTAAAACGTTTTACACCCCTCCCATATAAAGTAAAACTTGTGTTAAGGGAGGGGGAGTATCCTGTAATTAACAAGACTTAAAATTATTCTTCTTCTTCACGAGCCCTGCAGCTTCTATATCTGGATATATCCTCTTTCCTTCGTCTCCATGACAGACGACCTGAAGTTGAGGCCAGCTGTCTGTTGATATAATGGCAACACTCACTATAAGATCCTATCCTATATATATTGGTTGACAGTTACAGTTGAGGCACTTTCTCTATGGACTGGCTCTTGGTGGTGAGACCTTGTAAATATCATTATGTATTAATTAATATTATAATCTTAATAAATCTTTATTAAATTAAATAATCTTTGAATATAAATACCTGACCAAACCAACACTGTCAACTTCAGGTCGTCTGTCAACGCCTTAATATGTCCTACGTACAAGGAGGACCTTCTGTTATTGGAATGACGAATAATGTGTAACTAATTACTGTTCAGTAATGAAAAGGAATTCCACAATGTTATTTCTATAATAATATGAAGTTTTAATAACTTTTAATCCTCGACATATTATATGAAATAGCAAACAGCAGCTCAGGATAAAATATAATTCGTTTCATTCCGTTCTCTTATCACACACAAACAGTCCGGAGTATTAAAAACTTCATATAAATAGGGATTAAAACACGAGTTTGTAAACAATATTGAAATATAAACTTATATACAATGTTGTCATATAAAATATTGTGTAATTTGATACCAAGTACCTTGTACGATAGTTTTAGGTGAACTTTGTCAAGACTTATCTTCGTTCGGCTGGGTTAGTATTGTAATCACTTAAGAGTTTGAGCTTAATAATATAGTACAGTTTGGTCGTGAAAAAAATATAGAAGTAATTTTTTACGTCGTTTTTTGTGGTTTTGGGGTGTCGATTTGTTTATTTATTGACAGTTTTGGTGAACAAAATACAGATATATGATTGGCATTACAAATATAAATTAAATCCATATCTTCGTTGTTGGTTCTTTTTTGGGTTTCCTCGAAAAAAGCTAAATAAAAACCTGTTTCGAAAGCTCGGTCATTCAAGCATTCTACACGCTGTAAGAAAACCCGCAGAACCCGTAGATTCATTGCGTTGCAAAACCTGCAAGATTATTTATAAATTACTCATATATTTTTTTCACTAGGGGGAGCTTATCGGAATGCTGCGACCTCTGCCAGCTAATCCCAATTTAATCTACGTTATAGTCGTAGGTAGTCGTTTTTATATTATGTACTGGCTGAACTGAGACATTCGCGTACACAGAAACGGAAATGGGTGAATGTATTTCTTCCAAACCGTCGCAATTTGTAACCCATTACATTTGTTATACATGATATTAGCTACATATCTAGATACGAGTATATCTCCATTCTCCACATATAATAGTATCTAGATATGTGAAGATAGGGATCCCGGAGAAAAACCCATAAGATTATTGCTCAACATGAATAAATCCCAAAAAAGACAAAAATCCTTTAGAAATATCCTCAACGGTAAAAGCCCAAACGTTCTGATTTTTCAGTTCCAGTAAATGAATTATTTTTTAAATGTTTACTATTTTACTGTATATCCCATTTTAGATCCGCTTATTTATTTGTTTATTTTATAATCTACGGTAGTTTCGAACACACTGAGAGAAATCATATAAGTACCTAATAGATACAATTAATATTATTTTGAAAATCCAATTAGTTATGAGATTTTGTCCCTTGAGAAAATTTCATAAGGGCTTTAGTCTTTTTTTTCAATTCGGTTTATTTCTCAAAATACTTATTACACATTTGAGTAATTAATAAATACACAATATTAATTAAAAAAGACACAAATGTTAATTAGCCGCCCCCAGACAGCATATTTATATATGTAGCTGGTATAATGGGGACAAATACACAAATACTTTTTGGGGATTTATTCACGTTGAGCAATATTTTTATGGGTTTGTGTCTGATCACGGTGAAGATGGCTACCTTTCTAATACGAATTTTCAGAGCAATGAATGTGTATTTAGTATTCACAGCACGCTGAAGATCGGGTCTTGATAATATGAAGTGCATCTATCCTTTATGTCTTCAGTATATCGTTGTGCAGTGTGCACTGTGTAGTGTGCAGTGTGCACGGTGCAAGTAAAACCGCGAGTTTATTACACCACATCCTGCACATATTTTATGACTCCTCTTCTGAATCAGAAGTTGTCAACGTTTCATAATAATCCATTGGTTGTATAATGTATATCTTTAAGGGATTGGCACCAGGAATGACGTCACAGTCTTTTCCCACGGCATTAAGGTTCAAAATCGCGTGACAATCGCATGATAAAATGATAAAAATAGCGTTTTTTTCCATTTTTTGGGGTTAATTTTGCGTCTATCAAAAAACTTTTACGGTGATTCCCTAGATTTTAATGCATATTATCAGTAGAAGAAAAATATTTTACTCCGCGACTTTCGGGAAACGAGTTTCCGTCTTTCGGAAAAAAGATCAGAAGTGTTTTAAATTATTTTTTTTGAGAAACTTATACAAGATATAAAAAATCTTTTACGATTATTCCCTAGATTAAGGTTCAATGCATCTACTCTATTTTGATCCAAAGCATATTTAGTAACGGTTGTCGAGATAGAAGGTCTCCCGTTTTTAGAAATTTTTGAAATTTTGGTATGCATACTCTTAACGGGGCATATGCATTAGGAAAAAATCGTTCTATTTTTGCTTCAACTTTTTTTAAATTTTGTACGACAATGTTAGCGTGAAATAAGAATAACGTAAGCGACAATATGAATTACACCTTTTTAAAAAGAACCTGGGAAGAAATAAAAAAATGTAAAACAGCCAATTTTTTAAGATTATAATTATTAGTATTTTGGTTAAATTTTACTTTTATGTCTGAAAAACTGAACGGAAAATCCTCATATCCAGTAAATTTCAGGGATACTTTCTGAATATTTTTTTATTCAAAGAATTTCCAAATATTGTAATTCTAAAACAGCCAATCTGTAGTCCATACTTTCATCTATCACTGTCTTCAGTTTCAAGACGATTCTCTCAGTATTGGCTGAGAACAATTCAGGGCGCCGAAGCCCAATGACAGCATATATAGGACCTTAAGGGTTTTTCACTGTGTGTGTTTTTTCGACCTTTCGGTGTCGGAAACATTATACTTATATACTACTGTAATGTTAAATAATGTTAAATAAATAAATAAGTGAAATAAATATACATATGAATATTATGTTCTTTAAGATGCTTGAAATTAAGAAAATCAATGGGTAGTACCTACTATCCACCCTTGTACAAATCCTAATAAATTTTTCTGCCAAAATAATCCCTCAGTTTTCTTCTATACACTAAACCGCCAGCAGTGATTAGTGAGGTCTATAAATCATACCAGAGGAACGATCAATCTTATGTGAACTGTAATATTGGAGGCTATTTTCATATAATCTTATAGAATGAGTTGTCAAATTTGGGTTGATGTCAAATTTGGGTTGATTGGCAGAAATCGCCAATAGGCGATAAATCCGCCCTTTGTGTGTATATTTATGTACAATAAAGTTTTTATTTATTTATTTATTTAAAGATATCATATTGGTGTAGTAGTCCAAGAGCCCGCTGCTTAAATTATGACGTATCTGTTTTTTGATCGAAATGTGGTATAAATGATAGCTTACCAATAGGGTATTACATCGCAATAGGGTTGCCTATCAAAATTTGCCGCAACCCCCCCTGCCCCCCCCCGAAAAGGTCCCTCTTCGCGGTTTTTCGCATTTTATAGGAATATGGTAAGAGATAGGAGAAAGTATCCTTGCTAAATTCTCTACAAAAAATGTTAAATCAATTTTTTCGAAAATTTTATGTGTAAGAAATAGAACATGTTCAAAAAATGTGTGACTATTTCCGTGAAAATAGGTTTATTTAATCATAAGCAATTAATTCAAGGTCAGTGCACAGCCTTTTTTGTCAGAAGTACAGAAAACTTGACAATGTCCGGTACATGGTTCGCAGACCAATGTTAGAAATACCTGGTTCTGGTCTAGATGTTTGTTTGGCTGGTAACGATAGAAAACCAACAAGTAGTACTTTTGGTATATACCGTATAATATATTTGGTATAAAATAGGTGTTCGAGACGTGACCGGACAAAAACCCATAAGAATATTGCTCAACATGAATAAACCCCAAAAAAGTCAAAAACCCTTTAAATTAACATTTCAAGGGACAAAAGCTCAAATCTAATTGGATTTTTAAAATAAAATTAATTGTATCTATTAGCATGCGATTTCTTTCAGTGTGTTAAAAACTACCATATATTTGAAAATAAACAAATAAATAAGGGGATCCAAAATGGGATAGACAATAAAATAGTCATCATTTTATAAATAATTCATTTACTTGCATCTGACTAGAAAGTTTGGGTTTTTATCCGTTGACGATATTTCTGAAGGGCTTTTTTCTTTTTGGGATTTATTCATGTTGAGCAATATTCGTATGGGTTTTTCTCCAGGAGCCGTGTTCGAGTAATATACTTGTATTGCGATATCAGACTACTAAAGATCGATTTCTATAAACCAACATTGTATACTGAATAAAACATCGTATCGATATTCGATATAGATACTCTTGCACGGTTGATCGGAGCGTCATCTCTGCTCGAGCGGACAGTCAGGCTTCGTAACGCGTTGATATTATTATGCACATTTTTTTAGACTCTGCATTTGTAGAATTAACATTTTTTTTTATTATAAAAAAATGATCTGGGCTTGCATACACAAACCAAAATACTTTCCTGCACACCTTGGACTAGACTAAAAGCCTGTATCGCAAAGTGTGAAATATATCGCCAGCGCCGGGGTTTGAGCCAGGCATCTCACGCTCGAGAGACCGCCGCCTCAACCAACTGCGCCAACCATGTAAGCACTACTTCTATTCTATCTATACCCTCACGCCACATCCCTTGCAGGGTAGGCAGAGAGGACAGAGCGCCAGACAGCCCTATCCCTACACACACTCCTAGCTTCCGTCACATTCATGCAATTAGTCATACACGCTCTCCGATTCCTTTTACTCAAAACGCGTCCATCCTTGAGGATCTGGTCGACATGATCGGACCAGGTCAGTCTCGGACGGCCGCGCTTTCTCACCCCTCTTCGCTTACAAGTGAAAGAATTTAGTAGTAGGTATAACAAAGTATAAAAAATGCCTCTTGCACAGCTGTCTCTAGTCACGTATTGCTTCGACGGCGCCTGCGACAGAGCATTTTATTAGCAAAAAATACGTTAAAAAAAGTCGCTGAGGACAGGATTCGAACCTGCGCGGGCATAGCCCATTGGATTTCAAGTCCAACTCCTTAACCACTCGGACACCTCAGCTGATGACGAGGTCTAGCAGAAACACTAATATAAAGTAAGCGTGTTTGCTCTATTAGGTACATACAGAACAATGTTATGACCAAATCGTGAGCAATTATAACACAGCAGTTGTGCAAACATTTTCATATTATATTGTTGTTTGCTCAGTTGTGTTTGAGTTTAGTTCAGAATTGAAAGAAGAGTTTGGAGGACAAGGCCGCAATCCGTGCATTTCATAAAACTTTAGACATAACAATGCAAATTACATTCGTATTTTGCTAGTTTAGATACCTGCATATCATGGTATGGAGGCTAGGCTAACAAATCGTTACGTAGATGTAGGTACCTATAAAAATAGAAAACTAATATAATGGTTGACGTGGATGGACATGGCTGAATAAGGAAAAATCAGGTATAATAAATGCTGTCGAGATGAGATCGCTGAGAAGAATGTGTGGAAAAACGTTGAGAGATGAAGTGATCAGGGAGTTGAGTGAATGTAAAACGGATGTTGTGACTAGAATCAAAATGAGCAAGTTGAGAATGTTGGGACATGTAGAGAGATCGAATGATGAAAGGATAACAAAGAAAATATATATGGGAGAAAGAATAGGTGTAAGGAAGCGCAACCGCCCAAGAGTCACATGGCTTGACTATGTAGTCCAGATTCTCAAGGGCGGATGTGTTCTGAGTAGAAGGAATCGTTGAGTGTGTATGACGAATTGCACGAATGTGAAGGAAGGAAGAAGTGTGTGAAAGGATAGGAAATTCTGGCATTGTGTCGTCTCTGCCTACTCCGCAAGGGAAGCGGCATGAGGGAATAGATATCTATGTAGAATCTAGATAGATAGTAATTTTACCCAGAAAAACATAAAAAACCCTATTTCTACAATTTGATCACGAGATAGTGTATGCGATTTCGAACTTGGGAAATGTTTCCTTAAAGCTTGCGACCCAACTATGTCGTCACGGTCATTACCCACGGCATTAAGGTTCAAAATCGTGTGAACAATTGCATGATAAAATGGTAAAAATAGCGTTTTTTCCATTTTTTGGGGTTAATTTCGCTTCAATCAAAAATCTTTTACGGTTATTCCGTAGATAAAGGTTCAATGTATGTACTCTTTTTTTTCCAAAGCATATTTAGTAACGGTTGTCGAGATCTAAGGTCTCCCGTTTTTAGAAATTTTCGAAATGTCAATATGTCTACTATTAACAGTCGTGATCAACAAAGTCATAGCCTTAAGCTAAGAGGGGAACAAAACAAACTTCCAAATAAATAAAGCGATAATCCTATTAAAGGAAGATTTCTAATTTTCATGGATGTTTTGAGGTCAAGGGGAGTTAAGTGTTGAAGTCTCGTAATCAATTTCAATAAGTCGATAATTAGTTTGACACAAGACGTATTGGTAAACAGATAAATTTAGAAAGCCGATAAAGACCCAACGTTAAGTAGTACATAGGATATTGCGTCAGATTTATATTTAAAACTTCTACTGGCATTTACTGAGATTAGACAAATGTATGTATATCGTATGTCGTATGGAATCAGCGAGATCAGATTCAGAGATTAAGTACGTGAGAGCTAAGGTATTGAAGTGCCTCAGAAGACAAGTTGTGAATGTCTTCCATTGTGTGAACCTATAGCGAACTGACATTCTTCGACAATGTGGTTAACGGACTCCACCCCACCACAGGGGCAGTTGGGGTTGTCCCACCTACCACACCTGTGGAGGAGAAAATCACTATGCCGTGCCCGATTCTGATTCGGTTCAGGTTGCACCATAGTTGGCGTGGTAAATGAGAGATGAGTGACTATAAGACTGTAGTAGTGACTGGAATGAAAGTGAGTAAGCTTAGATAGGGTGGTCTGGCATTCTGCATAGTCTGTCTGCCAGCCCCGCAAGGGACGCTGCGTAAATGGATAAATAATAGTAATTTACTAAAGCAAGATCTATGGTTATACAGCCATCGATTTCAGGAAAAAAATCTATCGCAGCTTTTTATTCCATCCACGTCTTTTAGGATTTAAAACCATTATATTTATTAGCCTACTTGTAATCTGTCAAAACCACTAACATAGGTATCAAAATATCATTCTGAAAGTTACGAGTGCACATATAGTTAACTGTACATGTTCAGTGTCGATAGAAGTTACGAACGGAAATCAGGAAAGATTTCTCTGAATGGTGAAACTCCATAGGAGTTTCAAGTGTATTGCAATAAAATTTTATGTAGGTTGATAGCGTATTTAGGTTTTATATTCTGGGTTCTCTTTGCTTATTAATATCACGAGTAGTTGATTTCCATTTTAATTAATACAATTCATGTATTTTGTTGCTTCATTTTATACCAGGAAATATTTAGCATAATAATTATAATATTATGTTATTTTATTAGCTATTTTAACAATTTTGGAAACGGTTTTCATTCAATAAACGTGATTTAATATGCTTAATTAAAATTTTATTTAAATTACTTATAGGTACAAAGTCACACAAGGACATCTAAATGTAGAAATAGTAATTTAATTTAAGCGCCATTGAAACTGAAATAAAACTTTGAAATGTCAATAAAATAATCTATAACAAGCAGTTAGTAGTTATCTTAACAGATATACAGCAAAGGATGGACTTTCCATCAGGCTTATGATTGATCGTCGGCTGGTTTAATGTGATCATTTTAGACTTAAGTAACATTCACCAATTCCAGTCCAATTGTCTGCCGCGGCCTAGAAATCGAATCCAGACCCATGCAGTCTCTCAAGCGGGAGGTGCTAGGTTTAAACCCCGACGCTGATGATGTATTTCTCACTTTGCAATACAAGATTTTAGCTTAGAGCAAGGTGTGCAGAAAAGTATTTGGGTTTGTTTGATGCAGGCCCAGATCCTTTAAAAAAAATGAAAAAGAATTTAAAGTTATTTAATGCTAGGGTCCTCCTTGTACTGACATATGGTAGCGAAACTTTTGTGTAAGTACATAAAAATAATTTTACATAAATTGTCAGTTAAAATAAGGGCTGTTTTGAAATAATATTTTACCTATTTAATAACCGAGAAATACATGAATAACCATAGTTTTCTTTGAATTGTATTCATTAAATGTTGGCATTTTGAGCAAATGATTTTAACTCAGAATATTTGTATAGGCTTCACACTTAATAAGCATTTTCCTCTTATCTCCTTTCACAATATAATAAATTATATAATCTTTGTGTTATATTCAAACCAAAATGTTTACAAAATAATACGCCCTCTGTAAGTAGGTAGATACTCTGTAACGTTATAAAATCGGGGATTTTATGAGAACTGAAGGAAGAATTTATATCGTGTACCCTTTTGTATAAGGATCTTACTTGTTATATGTAAATAAACACATTAAATGGGTATATTTTATGTCCTTTATATACAATATTATCCAAGTACTCTCCACTTACAATCTACATCTACAACTTTACCGTTTTCATTATATATGTTACAGTAAAGCTTAAACTGCTGTTAATGTATGCATTCACTAGTCAATGTGTGGATTAACTGATGATTTTAGTCAAAGTATGAACTCTGTTTAAAAATTAAAGCTACAGCTAGAGAGTGTACCGAGTGTACACATTCACCAGTCAATGCATGCATTAACTACTCTGGATTCGTTAAAGCTTAAACAGCAACTATAACTATTATCAATCAAACATAACTCACTGACAGCTGACGAGTATAATATAACAGCTGTTCGGGATTGGCGGCCATTTAAAACTCCGCTGAAAACATTGTGCACGCTTTGACTGAATCCCCTTCGTAAATGTACGCACTAACTAGTCAAAGCCTAAATTTGAATGATTGTGAACATATTAACTGAGCGTTTCAGTTAATGTATGCATTGGTTAGTTAGTGTATGCATTCACTAAATGAACGCTTTGACTGTAACATATACATATATCCATAGGTACTTACTGTTCTCTTAATTGGAAAACGTGTACCTTGTATGCTAATTATTTTGGTTAACGTGAGAAACATAGGTAGGTTTCCATTATGTAGTATTAGTACAGCCTCTATTGAGAAAAGCTCTAATGAGAAAAATGACAAAAATATTACAGAGCAGTGCTAGAGAAATTATTTTAGAGGCAAGATAGTTTTGAGGGTTGGAAAAAGAAAAAAATACTCCGATAATTCCTTTAAACCACCACCACAAGTTTGAAAAACAATGTTGCCAGTTTATTCTTACAATCCAAAACTTGGCCAATTTTTTTTAAATAACACTTTCAGAATATTATGTATACAGATGTACTCCTCATACATCACGATGCGTCAAATCATGATGATTCGTCTTATTTGTGGACGCAATATTACCATTAGATAGTTAGATACTGTGTGTGTAACTTCAATAATGATTGTATAGATTCTATATAAAGATTTTCTACACATCTTTGATTGATGGAACATCTCCACCTCATAATAATAACAGTTTTCATAATGGAAAATGCATTAGAGAGCTCCGCAAGAAGAATGTTAGATGACCGTATTTTTCACATTTGTGTTCACCAGGTCAAATGTATTATCATTGAATATAGGATCGCTGGTACAATGATAGAACTCACTAGATATGATTTAAAAAGTTTTGAGTCTTGGTTGAAATACTTTTAAGAGGTATTAAATTTTAGAGTATCCACTTTTGAGTATCAATACCTTAACGCCACGTCCCTTGCAGGGTAGATGATCTTTAATGAATAGATCTTTAATGAATACATCTGTATTCATTAAAGAATAGATTATAGGGTCATCGAAAAAGAATGCCCCTATTTTAAAGTTGAATAACTTTGGAACCAATTATGTTAAATGAGTGATTTTTTCACTGTATGGTAACTAATGAATGTAAATTTCGTTTGATGTATGATACAATGGGCTAGCGCATGCGCAGAATGGCTGCGCAGTCATCAAAGTCAATCGACGCTTTTCATGTACCTCCTCGCAATGTAAAGGTGATCATGCAACAGAAAGCAATGCGTTATTCGGTTTGGAAGTCGAAGTCAATTGTTAGTGTACAATTGTTATCATTATTTTTCATACAAATTTTGTGCTAGGTGGCTCCTATCTCCACTATTCCTTGCTTAAAAAGGTGGTTTAATCCAGCATATATCTAATTTTATTCGTACAATAGGAAGTCTGCCTATCTTCAAGCAATAATTCGAGTATCACATTTGAAATGCCTCTGAAGTATATTATGAAGTAAAGTAATGAAATATGGGTACCAAGTATTCCTGGAATATTAAGGCTTCAAAACATGGAGTATGGAGATGAGTAGATCATTGTGGTGATGGAGAAATGTTCCAGATTTTATTTATTTATACTGCAGTTAGATACCTAATATAAATAATATCCTAACTTAGCGTGTTATTATTGTAAACCAGTTTCAAATGCCTGCTAAAATTGGCGAATATATTTAAAAGTAATGAATATGGTATAAGTAAAAAAGTCAATGACATGGTGTCTATTTTTATCTAAAGGCAGTTGGTAGCCCGGTCCCAAATTCACATAATATTGATATTTTTAATTACTGTGCATTTTCAATATCTTGGCAGCCGGCGGACGTTAGTTGCAAGTGGGGTTGCAAGATTGTGTTGTTGGTAACCCTGATTGTCGAACCTTGTCATGAGAGCTATCAAAGGTCCGCAATATTCTCACACTGTATATTTTACAGGTAACCTTGTTAAATATACAGTGTGTATAATATTTTTTCATACTAAATGATAAAACCTCACAAAAAATAAGATTATTACCACATATTTTCTGATCATCTCATAAATTTTCTAAAATTAGTACGGAAATTCATTAAAATACAATTGTTTCATAAAAAAATTGCCTGCGGCGCTATTGTTTTGTTGCTTTACATAAAAATAAATTTTCATACATATTATTGTATAAATAGTATTATGTACATTGTACATTTTCAAATAAACCAAACCACATCACGACCTTCTTCAGTATGTCTCACAAAAAAAACGAGTAGCTCCTATAGTTATGAATACATTTAATTTTCCAAACCTGCGGTTATAGAATTGGACATGCTTGGATCACTTTCTATTGAAGATTTTCACAACACAACTTACAAACAGCAAGCGTTTTATATAACAGTGGAATTGAAGCGTCTTTTAGTGTATGGCTTGTATGATTTATGGTGTAGGAGTTGTATTGTGGCGCTGTACAATATTTCTCCATACGTCTGTTAGTTGGAGTATTAGGTGAAGCTTGGCGTATGAGAGCAGAGTATGTATTTATACAGCAGAGTATATCAACACGCTGTCAAGGTATTAAGACTTCGCGCTAAAAGGAACTATAAACAATTTTTGATATGATTTCCAACCCGTCTTCTGTCTTCAATTTCTTCCGTGGTCTTCCACCAGGCTTCATTAAATTATTCTCCTTTGAATGTCATATACACATTAAAAAGCAGGTAATCTGTATGTTTGTTCTGATTATTCCCCATAAAAGTCAATGAAACACATACGGTCATAAAAATTGCATGAAAAATATAAGCACAGCGACCCTATTGAAAAAAATCATTTATAGCAATCAATGCAATCAATACTCAATGGAGAACTAGAAAATTTTCTATGATGCAAAAAAAATCAAACAATTATTTAAGTACACTGTGGCTTTCACGGCCGGCGTCAATCATAGTAACATAACAAACTCTACAACTGCCGGAGAGGACACTTCGACCGCTGAAACACCGCGCGATCGAGATCTTCTCACCCCTGAAGAAGCCCACCACAGAAGATGGGCGAAACGTTGGCACTGACTACATCACCCAATAGACCAAGGCCATACAGCCCGGATAATTAAACTACTACGAATTATTTTAGTGTTTCGTGTAGTGTATTTTTTGGCATTTCCCCTTTGATGTCTGAAGCGTTGAATATTAACTTTCCGCATATCTACGTTTCAGACGTGGATAAAGTTTCATTATTTTGATAAAATGTTGTGTGCAGACAGACATACTCGTACATAACATAAACATACCAACATCTTTATATTAATGTAGAAAATATCAACACATTCTCTGTCTCTCTCCCCTTCTGTGTCTCACGTCTGAGGATGGTAGGTGCTCAGCGACTCTCTGGATTGTCCGCGACACTCGAATCTGCCCTGACCTGAACGAAGAACTCCTGGCACCGAGGATTTTTTTATATTAAAAGGATCTGAGCTTGCATTCACAAACCCACATACTTTACAGATACTTAAAAAAAATAATAAAGCTATAAAAAATAGATAAATGAATACTTTCCTGCACACTATGCATTAGGCTAAAAGCCAGTATCGCAAAGTGATCACATTAAGCCAGCCGACGATCCGTCATAAGCCTGATGAAAAGTCCTCTGAGATAACTAACTGCTTGTTATATTCAAAACATTTTTATTATAGTACCTACAATATATTGTGTAAAATATATTGAACATTCTGTTATGCTCTGTTAGTTCCTGTTTGTAAATGTATGTAGCCTGAGTTCCTGAGTAGGTAAATGAAGAGTTCCTGTAATACTACTTGTTGCCAAGGAGATATACAGCTAGCAGAGAATAGCTACCAGGCTCTGTAAATAGCTATAAATAGCTACGTGTATTGTATGTAGTAGTTTGGGGAGGAAGTACGTCTGCGGAATGATTTATGTAAGGCAGGATGATAATATTTCATATAGGAAATTTAAGTTTTTGACAGGACTGATCAAGGAGCTTTATATTATTTACTTTAATGGAAATAATATTATCTATTTTATCATTACTAGTAGCTCCCAGTATTATTCGCACTCTCAGTTTTATTCGCAAAATACTCAGTACTATTCGCACTGAGTATTTTTTCAAGAAATAATTGAAGAAAATGGTGAGTATTTATGTGTAATGTGTATAAGAGTAAGCAAACTGACATTTCAAGAATTTCTAAAAATGGGAGACCTTAGATCTCGACAAACTTACTAAATATGCTTTGGAAAAAAACAGAGTAGATACATTGAACCTTTATCCATGGAATGACCGTAAAATATTTCTTATATCTTGGATAGATTTCTCAAAAAAAATGTGAAAATTACCTCTGATCTTTTTTTCCGAAAGATAGCAACTTGTTTCCCGAAAGCCGCGGAGACTTTTTTATGTGTTGATAATATGCATAAAAATCTAGGGAATGACCATAAAAGTTTTTAGATTGAAGCGAAATCAACCCCAAAAAATGGAAAAAGCTCTATTTTTTCCATTTTATTCTGCGATTGTTCGTGCGATTTTTAACCATGATGCCGCGGGAAATGACCGTGACGTCATTACTTGGAGTCCGCCTAGTTCTCCTACATATGTTTGGAGAAATTAAATAGGGATTAAGTAAGCAAGATGAAAAACAGCCAAGACATACCTAATAATAATAAAATAGTGGAGTATATTAGTTAAATAATTACCCAAATCCTTTCAACATTTATTATATTTTCTGTGTTTTCCGTTTATTAGACGTTTGCCAACTCGTTGTACAATAAAAATAGATGGGAGAAAGTACACCTCTTATGGAAAAACGTCGAGAGATTGTTATTCAAAGTGTCTGTTGAGATAAGACAAAAAATGAAGAATGTGTGAAAAAACGCTGAGAAATAGGATTAGAAATATCAGAGAGTTTAGTGAATGTAAAACCGATGTGGTGACTAGAATGAAAGCGAACAAGTTAAGACGATTGAGACATGTAGAGAGGATGCATGATGAAAGGGTAACAAAGAAAATATACCCAGGGGAAAGAAGAGGTGTCAGGATGCACGGCCGTCAAACTACGTGGCTAAACCGTGTCGACCATTTTTTCAGCAAAATTGCAAAAATCCATATAATTATCAGCGACTTTCGTGAAACGAGTTGCTATCTTTGGGAAAAAAGATCAGAAGTGTTTATCACTTTTTTTAAAGTTATACGAGATACTTTTACGGTCATTCTCTAGTTCAATGTATCTACCCTATTTTTCCAAAGCATACTTAGTAAGGTTGTCGAGATCTAAGGTCTCCCGTTTTTAGATTTGTTTTAATAATAATCGTGTTTTGACTGAAATGAATAGTAGGACGTAGAGTGTTTTTGACGAATTGCATGAAGAGGCAATAAGTGTGTGTAAGGACAGGTCTGAAGTCTGGCGATCTGTTCCCTGTGTAAAACTGTTAATTCTTAAGTATTACGCCACGAACTTTGTAACACAATCGTGTTTACGAAGCTACTTCAGCGAATAATATCTTTGGTAAACAAGACAATAACAAATAAACAACATAAATCCTGATCATAATATTATTTCACAAACTAAACAACCTCCCCCTCACTAATATTACCTATCTATCTAGTATCTATGGAAAGTCTCATAAAATCTTAAATAATAACATTACTTTAGCTTTAGGGTAGGTATAGACACAACATTAAAAGGGGAACCATATAGCCTAAGAGCCCGCTGCTAAAATTATGACGTATATCTGTTATTTGATCGAAATGTGGTTTAAATGATAGCTTACCAATAGGGTAATACATCGCACTAGGGTTGCCTATCAAAATCTTGCCGCAACCCCCCCCCCCCCGACCCCCCCGAAAAGGTCCCTCTTCGCGGTTTTTCGCATTTTATAGGAATATGGTAAGAGATAGGAGAAAGTAGTCAATGACGAAAATAAAACCGCGAAGGGGGAGCTTTTCAGGGGGGCAGGGGGGGTTGATAGGAAACCCTAGTGCGATGTATGTATTACCCTATTGGTAAGCTATAATTTAAACCATATTTCGATCAAATAATAGATAGTCATAATTTTAGCTGCGGGCCCTAAGGCTAATAAGTGTTATTGGTACGGCTGTATTAAGAAGCTACTAAATATACGAAAAATTGCGTCCTGAAAATTAAGATTTCTCAACTAATACTAAAGATATTATGCCAAGATCTAAAACTAGGCATATTAAATAAATAAAAAACACTAAAAACGGGAGACCTTATTAGATCTGGACAATCTTAATATGGAAAAAATACAGTAGATACATTGAACCTTTATCTAGGTAATGACCGTAAAAGATTTTCTATATCTTGCATACATTTCTCAAAAAAAAATATGAATAACACCTCTGATCTTTTTTCCGAAAGACAGCAGCTCGTTTCCCGAAAGTCGGGGAGATTTTTTTTATATTGATAATATGCATTAAAATCTAGGGAATGACCGTAAAAGTTTTTTGATTGAAGTGAAATTAACCCGAAAAAATGTAAAATACGCTATTTTTACCATTTCATGCGATTTTGCACCTTTATGCCGTATCAGGAGGAAAAAAAAAGTATCAGGAGGTTATGAGGAGAAAAGGGTGTGATGTACGATTTGTTATTATCACCACGAGATGAGACTTAATATCATATGAACATGTAGGTGGATTATTATGAAGGACGCTGAGTAATTGAATCCTGTATTAGATACTATTTTAATATAATCAATATGATCCGCCGTTCGATTATATTCTCCTGATAACGAATAAGCATAAAATATTAATTCGGTGTTACCTAAATTCGCGCTTATTGATATTTTCTACAGACGTTTCATGTAGGACGTAGGTGGATATGAAGGCTGCTGAGTAATTGAATCTATATTGGATACTATTTTAATATAATCAATATGATCCGCCGTATTGTATCCTAGTATTCGATTATAATCTCCTGATAACAAATAAGCATAAAATATTAATTAACCTAAAATTCGCGCATATTGATATTTTCTGCAGACGTTTCATGCTAGAAGTTCATTTTTCATTAAGTTTTTTTTTCATACACAGTTCATTTTATACAGTAATACCAAATTTCAAGCCAAGCCTCGGGAGACACCGAGCGATCGAGAGGATCCAAGGGTTGTGTGGGATCATGTGTGGTATCGTATGAAAGGGCGTTGGAAAAATAATCAGATCGTATGTAAGTCAGATGCACGCCGGGAGAGCGTGATTGGTATCGTTTGAAGACCGTGAAAAACGGATTAACCCTTTCACTACCACTGTCCTTCCTGAAGGACACGACGCAAAAACAAATAAAATCCATTTGAAGCAAAGTCTCATACTTAATCCATGGTAAACTTATTATAGAATGTTTATTGTCTATGACTAAATATGTTTTACCAGTCGAAGCCTGCGATAGTAGAGTACAAGCCTACATCCTCGAATTCCATCACCGCCACGAGTGGTGACGTCACCTTGTATCGGTGACAAACACATTGTCTCGGTGACAAACAGTTGAACTACGGAATATTTTTTCCCATACATTTTTCGTGGCGTAATCATCGTCAAATGTCAGTTGGGCCCGGCCTCCATGAACAATATGGCGACGGCCTCGTACCAGTAAATAACTACCAGTGTTCCCCGTGGAGGGCATGGGGCGAAGTCCTAAATGGAAAAACGCAAAATTTTTTTTTTGTTCTATATTCATATAAAAATATATAGATATTAAATCCATAGTCAAAAAAAATCTATAACCCTTCTATTATATTCTGGTAGTGAGAGGGTTAAAAAAAACATTTTTTTTTTTGAGATGACAACATCCCAATGTACATATTATATGTTCAACAACATGAGTACATATTTTAAAATATCAATACAATTTGAATCTAAAAATAACTCCAGCGACATTTATAAAGAGAATAAAAATTTCACGACTAAAAAAGGACGGTTTGATCAAAGGTATATTTATTTAGGTATTCGGTGCGAGAAATATAAAACACACTAAGTAACATCGAGGTAATAATTTACATTTTATTGAACAATAAAAAATATTTATCTTTACCCGAGATCTCCGCCCGACTCCTCATATAATACAAATTTATTATAAACATAACTTATCGTGAAGCTTTTTTGCCATCAGGTTTTCGTCGCTTTTTCGTGTGGAAATTTTTCTACCTCTCCACGCGGCTAAAGAAAAGTTGAATCTTGAGTGATATATTAAACTATGTCAAGCGGGAAATTATACTCGTGTATATTATGTTTTAAAACATTTATCTTGTATGTATTGGTAATTTTTTATTTCGTCACATTTTGACACCTCCACCTTTTCGCGGCACCGTTCCTAAATTAATTTAGAATCATTAAAAATATAATTTAATGCGTCTACCACATGCTCGCCGACCCTCCGCGTTTTTTGTATGAATGAGTAAAAAGACGTTAACCGTTGATTACGTATACAATCCAAGACAATCACCCCGTCCGCACGTCTTTTTACTCATTCACATAAAAACGTGGAGGGTCGGCGAGCATGTGGTTGAGGCATAAGGCAAAGAAAAAGTAAGATTACTCAGCTAATACTAAAGATATCATCCCAAGACTTGTAATATGGATAAATGAGAATATTTTTTATTGATTCTATCTGTCAGAAAATTGTTTTTTTGTGAATTTTATAGCTAAAAATTAATTCTAAAGTTACCTCTGAAATTGACTGAGACTTGAGCTTATTACCGTAGTTTTTTTTAGATATATTTGCTGTAATTAGATTAATTTTTTTTAATGGATCTGGGTTTGCCGAAGCAAACCCAAATACATCTTTGTGCACTTCGCAGTAAGCTTTAAAAGCTTGTGTCGTTAAGCGGAGTAAAGTCGGCATCGGGGATCGAATCTGCACCCACCGAATTAACAGTCGAGCGCGTTACCAACCAGGCTACCGACCACCTCAAAATGTTTAAGTTAAACGCAGTGATTCTAACAGATATATTTTTTTATATCCGGTCCCCTTTTACACACTAAGCGAAAATTGATTTTGTCGCTTACATTAAAAAAAATTAATCAATAATCGAACAGTTTTTACTCAGTGAAAAGAGATCTGCTGAATACTGCTTATAGATAAACCGTACTTAGTACCTTTATACAATAAAACTTTTGATATAAATATATTGTGAGCAAATGAATCGAACAATTTTCAGAACTCTTTCAACTAGTTTACCTGTAAAATTTGTAACGTTTGTATGACACGTTTCATACAATATTTGTTTTTAAAACTTTTTACTATTCATGCATGTTATGTACATTCTGACAAAGTGCCAACTGCACACTGCTGATTCCGTCATGATTTTGCCAATTTTGCGCTTTATAAATTTTATAGGACAAGAAATGCTGGTATTTCAAACATTTAGCGAGAGGCTCGACTTCGGTGGTATGGACACGTGCAGAGAAGGAACGAGGATTCCGCTTTGAGGAGGGTAACAAACTGGACTATGGAAGGACAAAGAAAGAGAGGACGGCCGAAGAAGTCCCTTGAGGAGACCATCAGAGGGGACATGGAACACCTGGAGCTTACTCCAGAAGACTGCTTCGATCGGAGCAGATGGAGAGAGAGGATCCGAGCCGCCGACCCCAGATAAATAGGATATGGTGCAGAGAAGAGAAGAGAGAGAACCATTGATTTCTATGATGCCTCCTATGCAGTATTTAATTACTCATTTTTACCTATCATTTGAGTTACATTTCGTTTGCGCCGAGCCTGTTTTTTTTTTCATACTATATGATCATTCTTCTTTGGATAAACTTCAAGTTCCCGACCCAACTATGACGTCGCGGTAATTTCGCATGATAAAATGGTAAAAATAGGGTTTTTTCCATTTTTGGGGGTTAATTTCGCTTCAATAAAAAACTTTTACGGTTATTCCCTAGATTTCAATGCATATTATCAATACAAAAAAAATCTCTGCGACTTTCGGGAAACGAGTTTGTCATTCGGAAAAGTATTTTTATTAGTTATTTTTATATAAGTATATATTTATTAATAATCTATGCAAGATTAGAAATCTTTTACGGTTATTCCCTAGATAAAGGTTCAATGTATCTATTCTATTCTGTTCCAAAGCATATTTCGTAACGGTTGAAGATTTAAGGTCTCCCGTTTTTAGATATTTTTGAAATGTCAATTTGCATAGTGCATACTCCAATGCCTCTACCATATGCTCGCCGACGCTCGTGTGAACGAGTAAAAAGACGTGCGGACGGGGTGATTGTCTTGGATTGTATACGTAATCGATGGTTAACGTCTTTTTACTCATTCACACAAAAAACGTGAAGGGTCGGCGAGCATGTGGATGAAGCATTAAATGTCTATGACGTAATTTCAGTCGTTTATTGTAGGTACTTATTTAACTTTCGGCAGTAATTCTATTTCCTCCCAGCGCTACGAGCTGTAATGAAATTTTCAAACACATTAAATTATTTTCAGTACGGCGTATAAATAATTACATGTAATCGATTTCCCTCTAATAATCCCGAAGTAATAAGTTTCCGCATACAATACCATTGTTTGTTAATAACACAGTTAGGTTCAACTATTAATATTGTACCGTGTATTAAATAAATCAATTTTAATAGAGGCAAGCGTACCTCTATGTAATTATATACTACCAAGAACAAGCTATTAAATAATGACTTTTTGAGACTAAGGCTCGGTTGCTCAAAACACGATAGGAACAGTAAAATACCATTGCCGTTACTGATCAGTATACGTATTAAATGGGTTGCTTCAAAACACCGATGACGCCAGGTAAAAAATAGCTATAAATATTAACACGCACTGACGTTTTGTATGCCGTTTCGTTTTTTGTTACCTGCGCAAGCGAGATGGCCACTAACGGATCCAGGGGAGGGGCTAGGGGGCTGAAGCCCCCCCAAAACCATGAGTGACAGTGCTTTATATACAACAAATCTAGGGGTTTCAGCCCCTTAGCCCCCCCCCCCAAACGTTGAATGACAGTACTTTTTACCATTTGACGACATTCACCCCCCCCCCCCCAAAATTGAATCCTGGATCCGCCACTGGAGATGGCAATATTAGATAAGGGAGAACGCATCTAGCAATATAGTGCGTATACTGGACCTGGGGGCAGCGGTAAACGGATAGGAAGAAATCTTACGATAGCATATTACTTTTGTTTTGGGGCAACGATTCTGTCTCCTTACCGTTACCAGCCGACAATACTATTCGTCGAGTAACCGGGCTAATAGAATTTAGGGCTATCACACACGTACGGAAAGTTATACTCTGACATTCAGAATTCTGATTCAGAAAGCACGGAAATTGCATACAATTTAACTATCCTCCACACTCCGTTTTAATTACATTTTATTTATTTTTTAATAAAAGGATCTGGGCTTTCATACACAATCCCAAATACTTTCCCGCACACTTTGCACTAGGCTAAAAGCCTGTTTCGCAGTGTGGAATACATCGCCAGCGCCGGAGTTTCAACATGGCACCTCCCGCTTGAGAGACTGCCGCCTCAACCAACTGCGCAAACCATATACCGTATGTATATTATTGTATATGTAGTAAAACATTTATTATTTTAAATATTTTTATGAGATTTCTTTAGTCACGACTTCGTATTCTAGTAAAAACTATTGTAAAACTTATAATTCATAAATGCATTCGGTTGGAGGTATTTTATCAGCTGAGGTGTCCGAGTGGTTAAGGAGTTGGACTTGAAATCCAATGGGCTATGCCCGCGCAGGTTCGAATCCTGTCCTCAGCGACTTTTTTTTTGTATTTTGTCATTCTATCAATATGGAACTCAAATGAGTCGCTAGTGATTGTCCATATTGTGACATGTATTATCAGCTGAGGTGTCCGAGTGGTTAAGGAGTTGGACTTGAAATCCAATGGGCTATGCCCGCGCAGGTTCGAATCCTGTCCTCAGCGACTCACTTTTTCTATTTTGTCATTCTATCAATATGGAACTCAAATGAGTCGCTAGTGATTATCTATTATGTGACATGTATTATCAGCTGAGGTGTCCGAGTGGTTAAGGAGTTGGACTTGAAATCCAATGGGCTTTTTTTCATAATCTTGACATATGTAGTGATCTTAGCTTTTTAAATAGGCATACCTTTTTTGTACCAATAGCATTCAAGGTGATTAATTAGCTATTGGTCTGAATTATTATATTGGTGAAAATTATTCGAATGCTTTAAAGCTGGGCACCCAACTACGACGTGACGGTCATTTCCCGCGGCATTAAGGTTCAAAATCCCACGAACAATCGCATGATAAAATGTTTAGAATAGCGTTTTTTAAACTTTTTGGGGTCAATTTCGCTCGATTCAAAAAAACTTTTATGGTCATTCCCTAGATTTAAATGCATATTATAAATACATAAATAAATTCTCCGCGACTTTCGGGAAACGAGTTGATGTCTTTCGGAAAAAATATCAGAGATGTTATTCACTTTTTTTTGAGAAATCTGTAAGTACAAGATATAAAAAATATTTTAGGGTGATTTCCTAAATATGGGTTCAATGTATCTACTCTATTTTTTTTTTCAAATCATATTTAGTAAGGTTGTCAAGATCTAAGATTTTTTCAATATGTCAATATGCCTACTCTTAAGAGGGAAAATAATACATGAGGTAATAACATTATGAAAACACGAGACTTAAGACAGGCCCAATGTTGAAATATAATTTGTAATTAAATTTAACACCACCACCCCATTTCTCTAAATAATAACATTATTATGTACATAGTACCTATATTATATATTATTTATGTTTCTGCTTTAACTTTATCAGAATTAATTCGAGCCGGGTTGACGAGTATGTAAATCAACGTACTTGTGTAATAAAATTATTATTGGATTTAATGTCTTCAGCTTGAGAAATGTATAAATAATAATATAATATGTATTATAAATAGTAGGTATAAGCACTTAGTTACGCTGATCACTGATTCATTCACTCACTCACTCACTGACTGACTGATTGATTCTGTAGACGCTCTTCTTCTTCTTCCGCAGCCACTCAGGTCCATTGTTGGACATAGGCCTCCCTTTTGGTCCTCCACAGCTCCCTGCCTTGGGCACACTGCATCCATTCACCACCGGCACATTTCCTAATATCATCAGACCACCTTGTCTGGGGTCTCCCGACGCTTCTTCGGCTTGTTCTTGGCCGCCATTTTATTATCTTCTTGGTCCATCGGGAGCTTGGCACCTGGCAATATGCCCAGCCCAACTCCATTTAAGGCTAGGGACCCTTTCCGCCACATCGGTTACTTTGGTTTAATGGCGAGTTTATTGGCGTCTACAATGTCTTTCAACCATCCGTTATTCTACAGAGCATTAGAACTAGGGCAAAAGAGCTAATACTCGATAACAACTTCGTGTATATTGAATTAAAGTAGGCATTTGTTATATTCGTCATAATTCAACGGGCGCCTTAGCCGTCTTACAACCAACTATTATAGGTATCTATCTATCTATCTATATACATAAAGTAAAGTCTGATTTTTGTAAGTGTTCCCATAACTACCCGCATTTTGCGATGGATTGCTGCGAAAATTTAGAATAACATTTGCGATAATAAAGGCTGTGTTCTAATGTCGCCGGTTTTTTTTAGAAAAAGCTTTTCCTATGAGATCGTAGGTTTATGTAGGGTCAAGTGTAGTATCGTATGAAAGGGTGTTGGAAAAGAAATTCAGATCTTAAGTCAAATTTTGTCCAGTTCAAGCCTATAAAGTATGTCGGGTTGGTTTGTCAAATTTGCCGTTGCGAAGCACAGGTAACTCAGCTAGTTATAATATAAAGATGTAACAGTCTGACGAAATTAACTTTTAATATTAGGCTCAAAGTTACTTACTTAATTCCTTTTTCTCCACTCACACTAAAATGTCACAAAGTATGTGGTTACAGAATTATATTAACAAAAATAATGTTGTTTAAGTACATTTAAGAGTAGGCATATTGACATTTCAAAAATTTCTGAAAACGGGAGACCTTAGCTTTTAACAACCTTACTAAATATGCTTTGGAAAAAATGGGGTAGGTACATTGAACCTTTCTCTAGGAAATAACCGTAAAAGATTTTTTATATCTTTTATAGATTTCTCAAAAAAAAGTTTGAAAAACATCCCTGATCTTTTTTCTGAAAGACAGAAACTCGTTTAAAATCTAGGGAATAACCGTGAAGGTTTTTTTATTGAAGCGAAATTTATGCCAGAAAATGGAAAAAACGTTATTTACCATTTAATCAGGCGATTGTTCATGCGATTTTGAACCTTAATGCCGTGGGAAATGACCGTGACGTCGTAGTTGGGTCCCCAGCTTCAAGTGAAATATGAATTTAAAAAATATATAGTAGAGTTGAGCTGGTCATGTGGCCAGAATCACAGACTCTAGGTGGACAAAGAAAGTCCTGGAGTGGCGACCTAGAACAGGCAGAAGAAGTGTTGGTAGGCCTCAAGCACGGTCGGTGGTCGGACGATGTAAGACGAGTTGCGGGAGGCGGTTGGATGCAGTCTGCCCAGGATAGGGAGCTATGGAGATCAATGGGGGAGGCCTATGTTCGATAATGGACGCAGGGGGCTGACATGATGATGATGATGATAGTAAACAAAATTTTTCCTTAAAACTTAAACAAACCAGTGTTTCTATGATTTTAAACTAGTACCTCCATAATATAATCAAGTAGGTGTTTTAAGTAAACTGTTTCTTTTTTATTATTGTTAGTTTGTTTTCACTTTATTTAATTAACCTGTATGCGAGTATAGAAGTTTCAATATTATAGACGCGTATGAGAAGCTGTGATATCCCAGGGCTGCTTGTAGGTAGTTTTAATCCTTATTATTTGGCAACAATTTAATGAAATTCTGTCCACTAACGCGAGCTTCAGTGTATCAATACTGGCGTCCTAAAACGGTTCGGTGACAGTCCGTCCCCCGACAATGTTCACTAGGGCGAGTTGATGATACAAAATCAAGTAGGTTGATTTGAATATTTCAGGTAAAATAATGAATTGTAACCTCCTTGGATAAGGACACTGAAGGAACGTAATTTAGGGGTGGGGTTTGCCGGGGGGCTCCCTTAAAGCTGACCCTGGGCCCACGTCTTAATAAGTTTTGACTAGAAGTACTGGTAAAGAGGTCGCTATTAATGCGCCTGAGCTACCCGGGGATGTGGAGGACCTGTACAAAGGTCTCTATGAAATCATATTAAAAATGTTATTTGTTATCTACTGAATCCTTGTATGAGAATTTTCATTATAAGATTTATTTCATTATACTCGTAGTATAAATAAAAATTACATTAACATTTTATTAGAAAGAATTATTAAAATATAATCTAAAAAAAAACAAAAAAGTCGCTGAGGACAGGATTCGAACCTGCGCGGGCATAGCCCATTGGATTTCAAGTCCAACTCCTTAACCACTCGGACACCTCAGCTGATAAAATACTTCCAACCAAATGCACTTATGAATGATAAGTTTTATAATAGTTTTTACTAGAATACGAAATCGTGACTTAAGAAATCTCATAAATATATTTAAAATATCAAATGTTTTTACTGCCTATTTAAATGTCTTAAAGTGTAATGTAATATAGAAAATTGGTTTAAAGTATTCGCAACATAATCAATTATTGCAAAAAACAGAGCTGCGTTTTTTTACAACATAAACAATTGAGCGAATCGCGTAGTGAAAGTTAACGGATCCAGAACGCCCCCCAAGACATCGAATATTTGCTATAATAAAGAAGCTAAAAAACGACTATTTTATTACGAGATTTCTGTACGTAGCAAACTTTACACATTTATTTCATTTGTGCAGTCATACCTTAAAGAAAATACTATGCAGAATTTATTGAAAATTTGTGTTTTCTTTCAGTCATTGTTCGAAAACTAAAAAGTAACGTACCTACGCAGTCGTTTATATTACTGAAACAAATCGAGTAGTATACATTTCAAAATTCCCTCTTCCCCTTTTCTAAGCGATTGCTTTTCTTACTTATTCCCTGAAAACGTCCCTGCTCTGGCTGCTTGCCTACAATTTGACCGCTACATTGAATTTAAATCGTTTTAGCATATTGGAAAAATTCTCTCATTTGCCCAAACAAAATCGTTTTCAATTTGACTAAAAGCGTCTGAATTGTGTATTAACAATAAATTTACAGAATTTTTATTATCCAAAAAAATAGTGGAAGGTAAGAACAATTAGGTAAAACATTTCATTCCCAAAAAAAACCAGCAACGAATACTTTTATACAAAAGGATCCGGACGGACATTGTCAAATTTTCTGTACCTTTGACGTGCACTACTGACTTTGAATTTTTTTTTATGTTCAAATAAATGTTTTTTCATGGAAATAGTCGCACATTTTTAAGATATGTTCTATTTCTTACACATAAAATGTACTATTTCATCATTTATGTTTAAAGAATCACAATTTTAAGAGAATTTTTCAAATGTCAAAAAGTCAAAAATCTTTGTTTCACAGTAAAATGGCTGTCCCATTTCATCCCCATACAAATGTCCGTTTTGTAAAGAAATTTCTATACAAAATTTCTTTAGACGTCAGAGGTACAGAACATTCGACAATGTCCGATATCCCAAATTTCTCTGATTTTGTCCACAAAAATGTTTCTCTTCAACCAATAATCTCTTTAGCTTAACTCTAATTTAAGGAATTCCTGAATCTTTTCTGAAAGTATATAAAGAGAGATGTAGGTATAATAGAATACATTATTATGTAAGGTACCTCCTGACTAACTTTCATGAGACGAACCAAGTCTGAATTAGTTGATCTGTTTTGTCCGGAACTTGGCAAAAGTCGTCTTAAGTCCACAACGAATTTTCAATTGTCGTAATAGAACTTTCTTCGTTAGTTACTACTTTCCAAGTTAAGGCACCAAAAGATGACAATACCTCGTAGCCCACAAATATATAAAACTATTAATTTACGTAATTATATATGTAAATGGCCCCCATCCAAAGGGGGCCGCGAATAGATGGAGAATACAAAAAAAATCGCCTGCCGCGCTGTTCTTTTGTAATTCAAGACAAGAATTTTAATTCTTATAGTGAAACATTTTTAACACATTTTTATTTTTAAAAAATAAACCAAATTATAGTATATGAGTACAACACGACTTTCTTGAGTTTTGTAACGTGTCAGTTCACAAAAAATTACATTTCCTTTTTTCAGCAACATTCACCAATTCCAGTCAATCCATTTGTTGCAATCGGGAATCAAACCAAGACCTCCAACCTGACAAGCCGATATTCTATCGCTGCGCTATGATGGTTGGTAACTGAGTCGACGATCAGTCATAGGCCTGATGGAAAGTCCATCCTTTGCTGTATATCTGTTATACAACTACTTGTTATATTCAACTAAAACATGTGGAAAATTCCGATGTCCTTTCAAAAAAAAAAATCTTTTAATAGAATCTAGTCTTGTATACACAAACCCAAATACTTTCCTGCACACCTTGCACTAGGCTAAAAACTTGTATCGCAAAGTGTCGAATACATCGCCAGCGCCGGGGTTTGAACCTGGCACCTCCCGTTTGAGAGACTGCCGCCTCAACCAACTGCGCCAACCATGTACTCTTGGTCAACTATATTTGATGATTTTTGTGGGATACTTGATGTTTCTTTGACAAAGTGGAATTACTATTCCCTGGTGATTTTTTCTCTTGCCAATTATGATTGAATTTAAAGAAAAAGTTTTCTAATTTGTCTTTCAATTTTCTCTCGACTTGAATAAAGCGACCAGTTCTCATTGTTGAAAGAATATTATACTCGTTAACTCGTATTGCGCACGTGATCTCGATTAAACTCGTACCTCCGCCACTCATTCAATAATATTATGCCGTATAGTTTTCAAAATACGCATATTGACATTTCCAAAATTTCTAAAAACGGGAGACCTTAGACCTCGACAACCTTACTAAATTTAATATGCTTTGGAAAAAATTGGGTCGATACATTGAACCTTTATCTAGGGAATAACCGTGAAAGATTTTTCATATCTTGAATAGAATTGTCAAAAAAAAAGTGAAAAACACGTCTGATCTTTTTTCCCGAAAGATAGCAACTCGTCTCCCGAAAGTCGGTGAGATTTTTTTTGTATTGATAATATGCATTAAATCTTGGGAATAACCGTAAAAGTTTTTTGATTGAAACGAAATTAACTCCAAAAATGGAAAAAACGCTATTTTTACCATTTTATCGTTCACACTATTTTGAACCTTAATGCAGTGGGAAATGACCGTGACGTCAATCTTGGTACCAAGCTCTTAACTAGTCTTATTAACTAGATCGCTTATTTACGGCATAGAATTTTAATAGTAAAGTCTGTTCGGGTTTTTATGTAAAGAAATGTCGCTTTGATCAATAATTCACGGTCTAAAATGTCTAAAAGTAACAAACATTCGGTCACCATTCGGTATTCGGCCCCTTTTTGGACCCCCGAATACCTAAAAACAGGAGAAAGAAATAATAAAAACACACAAAACTGAGGCTGTGTACCATGTCTAGGTAAACTCATTTTCGTGACGTAGGTAATAGATTTTGTAAATGTAATGTAAATGTATGGGAATGTATATTTGTGTAAGTATTGTCAAAGACCGATTATTTATTACCGATATAAATTTCAGTTTTCAACAGTCAAATATTGGCAAGTTTTAGGCGATTTATTTCAGCGGGCCAGTAAGAGAGCAGGATGTGCGAAACTTAGAATAATGTGATTGGCGCGTCAAAAAATTTTCGTGCGTTAATCAAGCCGAATAGTTCGGCCGAACATTCAGATATTCGGTCATGCTTCTGGCCAAATATTCGGTATTAGGATTGAGGCCGAATATACTATTCGTCGCAAAACTACTAAAAACACTTTTGGAGTAATTGTAGGAGGAGAGAGGTTAATCATGACAAGATGGATCCGTTTTCAAGAATGTCAAGGAGCTACCTAACTATAGAGCGCAAAAAACATCCGACTCATTATTATGAGAATGGCGGATAGAATGAAGCAAATTATTAGGTATGAATTGTGACAAGGTCGAATAAAATTGGAAATGACATTGAGAATGTGACAAGAAAGTAATAATTATAATAATTTTTTTTTGTTTTTTTTTTCTTAATTTACACGAAACATTTTTTCTTTAATTTACACAAAACACAAAAGCTTATATAAAGCCCCCGCTACATGCTCGTCACGAGTCGCGAGCGAGTGGTGTTCGTGAGTGAAAAGGCGAGTGGATTGAATGTTTGTCTTGACGTGTACGTAGACGACGGTTGAAGCCTTTTTTCTCATGAACACCGTTTGCTCGGACTCGTGACGGGCGTGTGGCGAGAGCATAACATTTTTTTATGTACTTATCTCACACAATCACTTTACAACTTCAAACCAGGACGATCAGTCATAAACCTGATGGAAAGTCCATCCTTTGCCATATATCTGTTGACTACTTGTTATTGTCAACTACGACAGGTATAGAAAATTCCGATGTTCTCACAAAAAACATAAATTGTTATTTTCGAAATATAATCCATTAAAAAAATAATGTAATTTTATTCCTAAAATATACTGAGTAACAATATTTGCAATCCTTAAAAAAAACGCTTAAATATTTGATTCGTCTGTGCTTAAAATAAATTTGCTATATAAACTATTTAGGACAAATGTCATGGAGCCATTTTAGTATGAATATTTTAGTACTTAACCCTGTAAAAGACATGTGGACCTTTTTTCCCCTCGGTATTTCCAAATACGATTATTTCCATTGTTGTGAAAAATGTTTTTTAATATGGCCATTTATTTCTTTGTTATTGAGATGAATTAGTACCGTGGAACTAGTGATGCTTAATATTCTGCATCGATTTTTTTTTACATCGGAAGCTGGGGACCCAACTATGACGTCACGATCATTTCCCGCTGCATTAAAATTCAATCAAAATCACACGGTAAAATGTTAAAAATGGCGTTTTTTCATCAATGGCTTCAGTCAAAAAACTTTTACGGTCGTTCCCTAGATTTTAATGCATAGTTATCAATACAAACAAAATTATGTACGCAACGTTTGGGAAACGAGTTGCTGTCTTTTGGAAAAAAGATCAGAGATGTTTTTCACATTTTTTTGAGAAACTTGTACAAGATATAAAAAACCTTTTAGGGTCATTCTCTAGAGAAAGGTTCAATGTTTTTACCCTACTTTGTTCCAAAGCACATTTAGTAAGGTTGTCTAGATCTAAGGTCTCCCGTTTTAGATTTTTTTTTCAATATGCCAGTTCCCGTATTGGCTTATTTGACGAGAAGTCTCCATTGTCGACCCTGAGGCTCGATGTTTTGCTTGAAAGCCCGTTTTTTTATTTTTTTAATCGACGTTTTGTTAGGGGCTTAGCATCCCTGAAGTTCATTGTGTAGCCAGGTGCGATGTGAAACAAACAGCCTTTCAAAAAATATTACAACTGCGTAAAATAAAAGCTCCACTGAGTTAAAAGAAAATTTATGTAAAAATAACAATTCTATAATATGTAATATCAAATATGTTGTAGTATTTTATACACTGGTGGTGTGGAATTAAATGAAAGTATTTCTTAAAGACCGTACGTAACGTCCGGGAATTCTCAGAATCGTGACGTCATATTTTTTTGTAAATTAATTAAACTGTATGAAGGGGTGTATTGCCGTGGAAGGTGGTCATTCCTAGTACCAATTTAGCTCCTAGATTGGTTCTAGGAGCTAAATTGGTACTAGGCCACACGTTTTCGTAGCCCAAGCTATTGGGTTGTTATGAATTGATTTTTTTGTTTCCGCAATGTGCGAATTATTAATTGGTTTACGAGTATTATTAAAAAATATTTTTTTCTGCAGATGGTTGTTGTCTTTTTATACAAATAGGATCTGGGCTTGCAAACACAAACCCAAGTATTATCCTGCACACTTTGCACAGGGCTTAAAAACCTGTATCGCAAAGTGTGGAATACATCACCAGCGTCGGGGTCCGAACCCGACACCTCCCAACCAACTGCGCCAACCATGTACTCGTTTATACCAATTTATTATTTATTTATTTATATTTACACTTTTGGTGAACAAGATATATTTCAATTATAAATCACAGCATTTGTTCACTAGGGCGAGCTTATCGCAGTGCTGCAATCTTTGCCAGCTAACCCCATTATTACCTATAAAAACGATAGTTTTTAACAGTCAAGTATTGGAATTTTGATAGACATTTAAAAATCATGAATCTTACGTATTATTTTCCTCCGTTTGCTTTATACACACTCTCAAGCATTCTGTTGAAATGATTGAAAAAATAATATGACAACACAATAAGAAGGGCTTATACAAAATACTTATTTCACCTTATCATTCCCTTAGGGCCTAGGAAATGTTAAGCACAGTTTCACTGTAGGCATTTGGGATTTACATACTAGGTATTAAAATTCTAAAAAAACGTGATATTTAGAAAATTTCTTAAAACGGGAGACCTTAGATCTCGACAACATTACTAAATATGCATTGGAAAAAATTGAGTAGATATATTGAACCTTTATCTAGGGAATGGCCGTAAAAGATTTTTTATATCTTGAATAGATTTCTCAAAAAAAACTGTGTAAAACACCTCTGATCGAAATTAATGCGAAATCATGAAAAAAACGCTATTTTTAACATTTCATCTTGTGATTTTTCACCCGATTTTGAACATTAATGCCGCGGGAAATGACTGTGACGTCATAATTGGGTCACAAACCTTAAATATAGTGTAAATTCTACCGCCTTATAACAATTAAATCCCCAGTTCGTCATCAGGTTCTAATTAGAAAATTTTGCAAGGTCCAGATGCTGTATTTGACGCTAACATGAGATTTTTTACAGCTCGCCTAAAAGAACGTAACAGCTCCTAATTTTTCCTAATCCAATCTGCTCCTAATCCATCCCAAATAATATATTTTATAAGTACATCCATTCTCACCTTTAAAAAAATTAAAATACCGAATTCGTTCTATTTATAAAACCCTTTTGCGATAGTATTTTGTTATTATAATATTTAAATTTGGAATAAGAATTTTGTTTACAGTACACCGGTGTTGCCATGTTATTCTTCTTTATGTATAAAACATTGTTATTTCCGTAAATATTGAAGTGAGAAATGATTTATCTTCTCCTGTTCTGGCAACATTGTTTATTCATATAAAAATATAAAACAGTAGTTATCCCTCCTTGGATAAAGTAGAATCTATACCCAATACTCTAAAACCGTGACCGGACAAAAACCCATAAGATCTCGACAACCTTGCCAATTATATGCTTTGGAAAAAAATAGGGTAGATACATTGAACCTTTATCTAGGGAATGACTGTAAAAGATTGTTTATGTCTTGTATAGATTTCTCAAAAAAAAAAAGTAAAATACACCTGTGATCTTTTTTCCGAAAGACAGAAACTCGTAGTATTTTTTTTGAATTTATAATACCCATTAAAATCTAGGGAATAACCGTAACAGTTTTTTGATTAAAGTGAAATTAATCATCAAAAATGCGATTGTTCATGCGATTTTGAACCTTAATGCCGTGGGAAATGACCGTGACGTCATATTTGAGTCGGGAGTCTTAATACAATATGCCCCCCCCCCCAATTGCATGAATGTGTCGGAACCAAAGAGTGTGTGTAACAATATGGCGGTCTGACGTTCTGTCCTCTCTGCCTACCCCGCAAGAGACGCGGCGTGAGGGCATAAATAGATAGATAGGTAAATAGTAAAATATTTCTCATGCATTCAGCAAAGGCCTTAAAGATAATCAACTATAGTTTGTTATAATAAAATAAATTATAATGAAAATACAAAGTATAATTAATATTTTCCAAGTCGTGAATGGGGTATATTGTTTAATCAAATTTGAAGAACAATTCAAAGTATAAATATAAAGTAACTTAATAATTTGTGCTTTGTATTTCAGTAATCAAAATTGTATCATTATTAAATTGTACCTGAGAGAGAATTTCATAACTGGAAATAGAAACTGAAACATAGATGGTGTGTTCACAGAGCACCGCCAATTATTCGAGACAGAAGATTCAATTTATTTACAGAGGCACACTTTAGACATTGAATACAAATTAGACAAAAGAAAAATATTACTTTCGAAATAGTTGACATTGTTTCTTGGTTTTTCGGGTGAACCGTGTGTAGATAAACTTGATCGACGTTTCGACACTTCTACTGGTGCGATCCGAAGAGGAAGACACAGTGTTTAAACGTCGATCAAGTTTATCTACACACGGTTCACCCGAAAAACCAAGAAACAATGTCAGTCGCACACCGTGAACACCTTCGACGTTTATTTATTAGAAATAGTTAATTCAACGGCCCTTTTACAATGTAAACAAAGAAATAATATTGTAGGGACAAATACATACCTACTGAAAAAATACAAAATTAAATTCTCCTAACTAAATTATAAATATACTTATAAATTACTTACAAATGATAAATAAAACCTAATCAAACAATATAATCATGACATTATCATAACCTAAATAGTTGCAAGCACCAAGCTAGCCAAAGCCGAGTCGTAAGCGTGGAAAAACCAATGCTGCTTTCTCCCCAAGGGAGTTTTTTTTTATAATAGATCGGAATTCCATCCATAAGAGAACGAGTGATCTCTATTCACATAATGCTAAATTATGTGATACCTCTCAGTTCTCTTGAGGAAAAACTGGAGGTTTGTATTTATTTATTTACTGAGACACTCACAGAGGTTTGACAGATACATAAATTAAAATCATCAAACACAAATTTCCGGTCAACCCCCCAATTACGAGTGTCCACAGCATGCATGTAGATATATTATATTACGAGACAACAGATTAATTATTAAAATTATAATTAACAAAACTGAGCAAAAGGTAAAACTACGACAATTAAAAAACTCGATGGTCTCACAAAAAAATCGTGATATAAAAAAATATAGAACTATACATTATGATCACTCCCTTTAAGGTAAGAAAGGACGTTGAATTTACTGTACAATGTTCATGGGTACCAACTTGAGAATAAAATTACTTTTCCGAATGTTTCCGTTATTGTAATTTTGACAGAGCTTTCTTCAAATTCCAGTCCCTAATCAAAATTTACGACAAACCTGATTTTCCAAGTACCTGCCTACACACAGTAGGATTACTTACAGCCTTCGTAAGATGACTATTCTTACAGCTTCAATACTGGAACGCACAAGTCCAATAACGATTTACTTCCATTGACTTCTAATTTATTATTTTTATCTTTTTATTAGTATTTTCTTAGTATTTTTTTCTTAGTATTTTTTTCTTAGTATTTTTCTCTTAGTATTTTTTTTTCTGGTAAAATCGACGGGTCTTCACTGGTTTTCTTACTGTTTTTGTTGCATTGTTTGATATGTGCTGTTGCAATTGTTTGTGGCCATGTGACTAAATAAGTAAATAAGTATACATTATTGAAAGACTTATCTCATGAAGAAGAAGAAGACGGACTACCTTGTACTCATCATATTATACGCTTTTAAACTGCAATTGTAACTGTTTAATGCTCCTTCTACTAATACATTCATGAGACCCCTGTAAAACTTCGAATAGGTATTTCACACATTTAGCCATGGATTTCGATGATGCCACCAATGCACTATTTAACTACTCATTTTTATCTATCATTGAGTTACATTTCGTTTGCGCTGGGCCTGAGTTTTTTTAGCATTCTCCTTTCGCCCTAGCATTCTTGATTCATAACTTTCTGTATTTTATTTTATTTTTTATTTTATTTTATTACAAACAAAAGCACAAAACAGACAACAACTATAGATATAAGTGATAACACGTAGATAAGACAATTAGTCCATTCATAATTCAGCTGTCACCCACAAGCATGCGCCACACTTAAATTAAAACATATAAGTTCATTCCGGTCGTCTCACACACCCATACTCAATCTCGCTCACACACTCACCCATCGCACACGGACAACTAAGTATGTAAGTAAGTGTAAGTATGTAATACTTTTGGATTGATTTCGCACAATTGGACTTGTCTGAGTTTACCTCCTTTTTCTCAATACACCTCTACCTTTTTTACTGACTTACATTCTCTTTCTCTTCGTCTATTCAAATTACCTTCAGAATCTCATCTCTCTTCCGTGACTTCAATTATTTTTAGTCTCTCATTTCGTTAAGGAAAAAGTTTCAATTTTAAGGGGTCTGAGCTTGCTGTATTCACAAAGCTAAATACTTTTCTACGCACTTCGCGGAAATATAAAATCTTGTGTCGTCACCACTGAGATTTGAACCCTGCACTCCCGATTGGATGTCCGCACTCAAACCCACTGCGACAACTTACCTGAGTAAGAAGTATAATAAGGATTTTCATTGTATAACGACTTCGTTGTTTGGTGGTATTTTAGCGAGCACGGTTTTAGTTGTTAATATAATGTATTATTTTTTTGGCAGCCTTTATTGTTGGTGTATGCTGCGGGCGCCCTTAATTGGAGAGTCGACATGAGATGTTTTTTGTTGTATGATAATGTATTAATGTATTGTTGATGTATCTGTGGGTCTCACATATAAAACAAAAATAAATAAAATGAGGATTGGAAAATCTCGCTTTCTGTTTTCACCACCTACCCCGCAAGGGATACGCTGCGAGGGGGATAGAATAGAAATAGTGTACTATTTATTACTAAATTCCGATAGTAAATTAATTTGTAATCAAAGTGTTTGGCCCCAGTTATTGCTTTTGCAACATCTGCGGTGAACTGCAGGGCGTACAGTTTCCGTGATAATTGTAATGATTTTCCCATGTATTAATGATATTTCACCACATAGAATCAATGTAGATATCTAATACTATTATTTACAATTCAACTGTAGTGTGGTTTTCAGATTATAACAATAATTCCTCTGCCACTAACTATTGGTCACGTAACAGCACGTTTACGCTTTCATCGTACAACGTATTTCAATTATAATAATTATTATTATACCTACGTAATGACATATTTGATTTTACTAATAGATATTTCGATATTAATCTATCAATAAAAAATTTAATCACAAATGAATCACTGGAAATGAGGGGGTGAAAAATATGATTGAAAGTTTTTTAGAATATACGAATACCTCGAAAACCAGACGTGGTACGAACTTGATATTTGGCACATAGATTCTCCTATCAAAATTAGTAATAGAGTGTTTGGCAGTTTTCCTTACTTTTTATTAAAAGGGATAAAAATAGGCTTAAAGAAGAGGGATGTTTTTTTAAAGTATCTCTTAATAAAGTAAAAATTGATTTTATAAGAATTTACAGAAAAATGTTTCTTCAAAAAGGGTTTAAATCGGGTTGACTGTAAGACATTCCCTTTGCAATAAGTTCGCCCTTTGGCATACTACTGTGGCTAAAAAGATTTATTTTATTTATAATTTATTAAAATGTATAATTCCATTCTCAAAAAAAGTATTGACTTCTGCTAAAGGGGTAGAGGTAGTTGATTTTTTCAGAACCATTTCTTAGTAACCAATACAGCTACTCAGGCAATGCTGGGTAATACAGCTAGTATAAAATATATGATCTACCTATCCTGAGACATCATGTCGTCAGTACAGAATAATATGAATAGTTTACACCTGTAATATTGCGTTTGATGTATTTCCAGCTCGTCCAATATCCGGTGGCTTACTGTCTGGTTCTATTTTAAGACTATACCCTGGAAATTGTATGTAGGTAGGTACTGTAACCAACAGATATTATGCACTGTTCCGTTTACAGGAATAGGAAACCGCATTTATGATGCATTTCTTATACAATGCAAATACTGCAAGATTCCCTTTGTACAGTATTGTATGTAAAACTATGTGCATTGTGTACATACAATATTCTGTGATCGTGAACAGACAAATACCCATAAGAATATTGCTCAACATGAATAAAAGGTATGCTATTCACCTATTTTGGAAAAAAAATCAAGGATAATATCTTAATTGGTGTCTCTGTGACCAATAATGTCTTGCAAGTCAGGGTTTGACAAAAAAATACGAAAAAAATCATAACTCTAAAACTACAAAAAATCACGTAACATAAATTGGGGTATTTAGGTACCCCCAGAGGTGCTCTATCTGTGGACTTCCGCTTGGTCGTACTTCCTGGGACAACCTGTATACGACTCCTTAAGTGTGTTAGAAACTACTATAGATTAGAAAATTAACAAACAAATAAGCGGATCTAAAATAGGACGGACAATAAAATAGTCAACATTTTGTTATAAATAATTCATCTCCTGGAATCCAACTATAGAAAGTTTGGGCTTTAATCCGTTGAAGATATTTCTGAAGGGCTTTTTGTCTTTTTGGGATTTATTCATATTAAGCAATATTCTTATGGGTTTTTCTCCGGGAACCTTCTGTGATCTGAGTCCATATTATAAGTTGACAATGCAACTGAACATTCTGTTGTGGTGTGTTGTTCTTTGGATTTTAAGATAAAAACATCGTTTCTCCTTGTACTGTACAGAAAGCAATGCATTATGCAATACCTTCTCTATGTTTCTTAAAGTACAATTTTTGTTAAGAGCTACTGTAACCTTTCCATGAGTTTTTTGACCTGAGAGATCTATTTCTTACAGGTGAAGCTATTTCTTTTAAACTATAGTAACCCCCAGTATACGATTCACCTAATAACAAAAATGTTTATTTATTTAAGATATCATTCTATGGTGTGTTGTTTTTTCTTTATATTAGTTAAGTGAACATTACAAAAAAAAGAGATAATACACATCTTCATCATAATCATTGGCACTACAGCCTGTTGTGAGCCCTGGCCTTCCCCAGCTGTCGTCGCCATTCCCCCTTGTTCTGGGCTATGCTCCTCCAGTCCCAGATGCCGACCACTTGTGCATCCTTCTGCACTCCGTCCAACCATCTGAGCTTGGGTCTGTCAACGCCGCGTCTACCTTGGGGTTTGGAGTAGAGCACCTTTTTAGGAACTCTCTCCTCACCCATTCTTGCCGCATGTCCCGCCCAACGCAGCCTTCCTATCTTGATGTCCTGAATAACGTTGGGCTCTCTGTACAAGTTATAGACCTCTTCATTGTAGCGTGCTCTCCAAGCTACATGTTCCTGTATGGCTCCAAATATCTTTCGGAGTATTTTTCTCACAAATATTTGAAGGGAAGACTCATCCTTCTTACTCAGCGTCCAACACTCATCGACCAATACACATCTTACATAATATAAAAATGGACGTACATATGTGTGTATGTGGGTATGTTTGTTCCACCATAACTCTGGAACACCTGGAGCAATTTCGACCAAACCTGGGAACCACATCACTTTCGTTTATTATTAGAGAAAAGATTGTTAAAGCGGCCTCCCACGGCGCGCGAATCCGGATTCGTACGTGATTTGGGATTTGTACGTACCGCCATACAAATCGCTACGAAAGCGTCTGTAGATTTACGGACTCACCCCTTCCCACGGCATGTGAATCTACGTACGAATCCGGATTCGCGCACCGTGGGATATCGCTTTTACACACCGACCTACAAACACAGATACATATAGGTACCCATATATAACACTAACAAAGGATATAAACCTCTACCCCAATAATAATAATAATGAGTGAGTAGACCATAGTGATTGAATTGTTGTGTTATTTTTTCTAAGAGGATTCCCACTGTTTATTTTGTTTTCCAAATTCTCGCTTGCCATCACATTCAATTTACATTCAGAACAATCCTTCACCCTTTTCATTTATTACCTACTTACGTCTACTGTATACACCATGTATATAGCGTGTATACACCATGTATATAGCATGTATACACCATGTATACATTACATATATTCCTAAATAAGTACGCAATATAAATCAACATGAAAACACTGAATGGGCATTAGAATGAAACATAGGCATTCCATCAAGAAAATTTACATATACAACCTTTCACCTGTTAACGTCACTTCCATATTTTCTTATTTCTTTGATTTTGCCACAATTTTTTTTTGGCACAATATCCCAATAACCTTGGATGACCTCGGATGTCCATTTGAGGCCAGCTGTTAACTTCAGGACATGCATCCGAGGCAAAATCCAGAGAGAGATGGAGACGAATGAGGGAGGCCTATATCCAGAAATGGAAGGTGCAGGGCTCATGAAGAAGAAGAAGAAGAAAATGCCAACAACGTATACTCCGTCTTTTTGGACATCTATCTCTTGCGAAGAGACGAACCTAGAAAGAACGGTAATGCAAGGCAGTGTACAAGGCAGGATACCGAGAGGCAGATCGCCGATGCGTTGGAGCGACCAAGTGAGAGCAGCCACAGTTACCACTCTACACGAGGCCGCACATCTGGCCGAGGACAGAGGCTCATGGAGGAGAATGATCAACTGTGGGAGTGAGAGTCGCGACCCTCAGTCATGAGGAACAACGACAGGAGCACAGTCCATTTCGGGACAGAATTAATTATTAATTATCGGCGATCTTGGTCTTCTCTCTAATCCATACATTTGTCTTTCCGTGTCTCCAGTACTGGATTTGCCAAAAGGCCGAGAAGGCCGTTTGGTTTTCACGGAATTCTCTTCGATTTTTTTACACCCCCCCTTCTTGCCCAAAGTCAACAGTTTTAGTCTTTAATTAGAGCGAGATAATACAAAATTCATAAAAATATGCCGACAGGGGGGGGGGGGGGGGCGAAAATGTCAGGGCCTACTCCCGTGAAAAGTTTAAATCCGGCTATTCAGTTAAATATAAGGAAGAAGCATTTTCTTTTCCGAAAACGTTATTTGATGAAGCGTTTATTAAAGGTTGGTTGTATTTATACCAGAGAGGTTTTATATCGAGTCAAATTGGTTAAGTATTTTAGTAGGAATTAGTGTACTGCGGTGTTTTCAAACCTTATTTTAATGCTTATTTGAAAAAGATAATAATATCTACAGACATATTTTTATATGTTATAGCCATGACTTACAATGGCCTGTGATTCTACAGGTCACCGAGCTAGACCGAATACCGCGGACAACCCCGCACAACACCGAATTTCTTACGAGGGTCCGTGTCGGTCTGTACGTATAGATTCGAAGGCATTTTGAATTTCAAAATTCAAAATGTAAGAGAAAGAATGAAATTAACTCGAAAGAATACTGTACTTTTATGTTACCAATTCACGATGACAAGTCGATACGAACATGCCTGTGCTACGACAGATCATGGCCTTCCCGCACGGTCCGCCTGTCCGCGCTTGTCCATGTTGGTCTGCATTATCACGGACCGTAGGAAGCCACCGTAAAAACCATAGACAAAGTTTGAGAAGTGTTGTAATATTGTGTTCTTTGGTAGGTACCCTCGCTTAAACCCTTTCTGAAATCACACTTCAGGAAAAACAAAGGATGACGTTTCCTAGAACAATAATTCTTTTATTTTTGTGGCTTTTTTTGAAAATGCGAAGAATGAGAAAACATTTAATATTCGCACTACTTGACTAAAAAAATTAAATTATCATTTTTTTTTACATGATTTAAAGTATGAAACACACCAATGTACAAGAAGAAAATAATAAATAATTAAGAGTATGCATACCGACATTTCAAAAATTTCTAAAAACGGGAGACCTTATATCTCGACAACCATTACTAAATATGCTTTGGAATAAAATAGGGTAGATGCATTGAACATTTATCTAGGGAATAACCGTAAAAGAGTGAAAAACACCTCTGATCTTTTTTCCGAAAGACGGAAACTCGTTTCCCGAAAGTCGCGGAGTAAACATTTTTTTGTACTGATAATATTATGCATTAAAATCTAGGGAATAACCGTAAAAGTTTTTTGATAGACGCAAAATTAACCCAAAAAATGGAAAAAAAGCTATTTTTACCATTTTTACGTGCGATTGTTCACTTAAATGCCGTGGGAAATGACTGTGACGTCATTCTTGGTGCCAAGCCCTTAATAATTAAATTTGGTTACACGAAATTGAACGAAACACTGAATTTCAAAATTGTAGAAGACGTCATGGGTATGATGATCATGTCAGCCGGTCACTCAGTCAGGCGTTCTCGTATATGAATAGAGATAATGCCTAGAGTAGTACAATGTTGATTAATCTTCACTTCACCACGTACGATATAATAATACGTCGCTTCATACAAACAATCAACGGTCATACAAAGTGAACAGGTCTTACCTACTGGTGCAACTGCTAGTATTCATAACTCAACTATACTCCAACCAACATCACCAGACTAACTGAAGGAATTCCAAACTGTTGTTGAAGAAATCGGGCTGAACGAACGAACTAGAATACTGAACATTGGACAAGTTGGAATGGATGGGAAATGTATAGGGGATGATTGATGAAATAAAACAAAGAAAAATACCTGGAAGAGAGAGAGACGAGGTGTAAAAAAAGCGCAGCTGTCCAAGAATCATGTGACTTTACCATGTAGATCAGATTCTCAAGGACGGACGTGTTTTGAGTAAAATGAATCTTTAAGTGTGTATGACGAATTACATGAATGTGACGGAAGCAAAAAGTGTGTGTTTAGGAGTAGGAAAATATGGAAATCTGTTCTCTCTGCCTACTTCGCGAGAGGTGCGGGGTGAAGGGATAGAATAGAATAGAATAGAATATTTGGTAATAAAGAGTACTGGTAGAAATTGAGTACATGGTTGGCGCAGTTGGTTGAGGCGGCAGTCTCTCAAGCGAGAGGTGCCAGGTTCAAACCGCGGCGCTGGCGATGTATTCCACACTTTGCGATACAGGCTTTTAGCCTAGTGCAAGGTGTGCAGGAAAGTATTTGGGTTTGTGAATGCAAGCTCAGATCCTTTTTATATAAAAAAGTGGATATTTTCTCTGTGATATTAGAGGATTAGTACCTATCGGTTTTCATCCCCATCTTATTATGATACAAGTGGCTCCCTTTGATATTTCAAAATACAATCGGCACACAGTAACCACCTTCTGCTGTATTGCAATCAGCACAATGCAATGGTGACCATAGACAACATAACATACAAATAATAATTTAGCTAACGATAGATTTTGTTGCAAGCTATTGTTAGCACAAATCAACAAACTGTTCCATCTAATTGCTTTTTGTTTCAAAGGTGTCCGGCGTGAAAGGCAAATGCTTACACTGAAAAATAATTAACAAATTTAATGTAGGTAGGTGTTAGCTTATGATGACGACATAGTCAACCTGTTTCCATCTATTACTGGACACAGGCCTCTAGTTACTAGTATCAAACTTCATCCATCATCTCCCTCTACCCACTATGTCGTCTTCAGTCAGCTGTTCAGCTTTTGTCGTTTTCGATATGAGCCATACGGTTACCGGAGAAAAACACTCATCTTTCACCATGTTCCGTCACGAAATTTTGTCGGAAAACCTCGGTTCAGCGCCCCAAAAAACGTATAGAATGAAAGAAATCCCGACTACCCCACAACTTTCCATCGAAGAACTGCTTTGTGTTTAATTTGACTGGATTATCAGTAGGCAAAGTAGGTATGTAGGCGAAATTCTATTAAACTTATAAAAAAGTGCTTCAGGTATGAAAAATCTGTTTCAAAAAAAACAACTTTGATATGTTAGGCACCTTAAAACGAGGGAGGAGCTATGTACCTGGGAACGTCAAACTATAAAGATAAATGGATTCACGTGATTAATGCAGTGTTTCTCAAAATGACATCCTTAACAAACTCTGGACACTTTGCTATTGCCACATTTGATTATTTTTTTCACACATTTCATTTGATTATTTTTTTGGGCACTCGTACAAACTAGCTATTTTTTATTTTATTTATTTTTTATTTGTAAAACAAACAGGTACTTAGTATTACAAATGTCTTAAATTTCTTACTTTATGTTACCTCATACTTCGTTTTTTTGTAATTACTGTGTTTTTACTTAGCACGGCAGTATAAGCTCACCCTAGTGAACAATAGCATCTAGTACTTAGTTATGTTAACATATTCCTGTATTTTGATCACTTCAAGTGTAATAATGTGGGCCTGATAGCCTGTTATTTAAGAGGGGTTAGCCTCCTAGGAGATCGACTCCCAGCTGTTGATCCATCTCTTTGGTTGTCTGCCTGGGGGTCGCCTACTTTGGGGTTGGCCATGGAGCACAATGTGAGGGAGCCTGAATAGTTCCATTCTCCTCACATGCGCGTACCAATATCTCCTCCGTTGATGCCTTCCCCATCTGACGACATCCTCGACCTCGCACATCTCTCTTATTCTCGTGTTTCTTATTCTGTCTCTGAGAGTCTTCCCTGCAATGTTCCTGAGGATCAGAGACTCTCAGCAAGTGCAAGTAAATAAATAAAACAATATTTTTCAATATTGCGAAATGACAGGTAAGCGCTCCTCTGTAAAAAAAACGTTATAAAAACTATATATTATGTAGATTGAAATTATGTTGGGAGGATGAGGGGGTAGAGAGTGATAGAGGGCTACGAAGACGGCGGGGAGGGCGGATGAGAAAACTTTTAAAAGGATCAGTTGGTTAGACATTTTGTAATGGATATATAAATCAAGTGAGTACTGAGATTAGGGAAGTACTCGAATAGCTACCAAAATGAAATGGATGGTTGCAAGATGAAAATTTAAATGAGCTATGCCGTGCTCCTGATCGTAAAATTGGGCAAATCTTGATGTGCCTTAGACAGATAAATGAATGAAATCTTTTATCGATTGCCCACTTCTTAATCTGGCCAAATTAAAAATTTAAATTTGACGTTATTGGTCACAGAGGCACGAATTAATTTTTTTTAAGCATATCTGATACCATCGCGCCATGGAAAAATGTTTAATCTCAAAATTGGTCTCAATCCGAAATTACAAAAAAAAAAATTAAGAATGATTTTAAAAAATAATGGGTATAAAAAATCGTCTCAAATGTTTTTAAAAACTTACTAGTTTTATGGACTATTTATCTTATAAATTTTATAAAGCCATATCTCGAAAACTACAAAAAATCGCGTAACATAAATTGGGGTATTTACTATTTAGGTACCTACTCCCAGAGATGCTCTATCTCTGGACTTCCGCTTAACCGTACTTTCTGTGACACCTGCATATAGGTATTTTATACTCGTCAAGTGAAATAAAAAAAAATAGTAGGTGCACAACATTCTCGTATATTCATTCATGTTTTATGTCGTAGGAATTTCATTATTAGAAACAAAACTGTTCCCTAATAAAATCCAGTTTACAAAAAATAACGTTATTACTAAATATTTTTTTAATTACATTCAGTCTCCCTTGTACTATACGAGATACTCGGTGTACCCACTACCCACAACAAGGCCTGGACATTTCACTTTTCCAGCTGACCGGTGCGACATCTGGTGTTTGTTATTATGGAAATTCATTCTTTGACCATTTATTTTCCCCTCCTCCCTAACTCGACATATTGTACAATATTATTACGTTATTTTTTTTATTATGTAACTCGACAATATGTCCAAAACCGTAAATAATATACATTTAAAAAAAAGCCCAAACTTTCTAGTTGGATTCCAGTAGATGAATTATTTATAAAATTAAGTTTTTTTAAAGCCGACTTGTAAGCGTCGGAACACCCATCCTGCTTCCTCCCCAATGGAGTTGAAAATGCCTCTCGTCTCTGTTGAGGAAAAAAACTTAAAAAAACTTACTTAATGTTATTCCGTCTGTGCAATAGGTACAGATAAATCCGGTTCCATACCTAAATAATTTAGGTACATCTCAAATCATAATTATAAAATGTTGAGTATTTTGTTATCCATCCCACTTTAGATCCGCTTATTTATTCGTTTGTTTTCTAATCTATGGTAGTTTCTAACACACTGAAAGAAATCGTATACTTACTAATAGATACAATTAATTTTATTTTCAAAATCCAAGTATATTTGAGCTATTGTCCCTTGAGCATATTTTTTCATTCAACATCATCTTTTGTCTTTTTTGGGATTTATTCATGTTGAGAAATGTGTAGAAAATAATAGTACATTGGTTTCACAAAAAAATACTTTGTGACATTAAAAAAATGAGTTATTTTTAGATTATATAAAAATGGGAGTATGTAAAATATTCGTTGGGTTCAACAGACCGCAAACAAACAGGGGGGGGGGGGGGAATCTGGGTTTGAAATGGGAAAAAAGAAAAGAGAAAACATAGGTACTCTGTTTAAGTGCTTGGCACCAAGAATGACGTCACAGTTATTTCCCACGGCATTAAGGTTCAAAATCGCGTGACCAATCGTACGATAAAATGGTAAAAATTGCGTTTCTTTTCCATTTAATTTTGCGTCTATTAAAAATTTTTTACGGTTATTCCCTAGATTATAATGCATATTATCACTACAAAAATAAATAAAAAAATACTCCGCGACTTTCAGGAAACGAGTTTTCGTCTTTCGGAAAAAAGATCATAGGTGTTCATAATATTTTTTTTTTGAGAAATCTATACAAGATATAAAAAAATCTTTTACGGTTATTCCCTAGATAGATGTTCAAAGCATCTACCATATTTTGTTCCAAAGCATATTTAGTAACGGTTATCGAGATAGAAGGTCTCCCGTTTTAAGAAATTTTCGAAATGTCGGTATGCATACTCTTAAGATGTCTGCGACGAGGCATGGGAATAGTGGGAATTAGAATATGACATCAAAAGAACGAGAAAGAAAAAAACAAGAAATTTGTGAATTACGTTTTTCATTTTATTTTTAGGCATCTGTGTCAGGCTAGTTCTCGTAGGTTCCAGTGTTTTCCAGAACGCTGAGGAAATCAGCGAAAAATTCAGCAACGACAGCAGCAAAAAAAAAATTTACAATAAAATTGACTAATGCTAATTCGATTATTTTCGACTTCGATTGGACTGTAAGATATTGCTTTTGCAATAAGTAAGTCTTTTAGTATACTACTATTGTCTTGTTTTGTAACCACTGATAATTTTTATGCTAATAAAGATTTTTATTTATTTATTATGACGTGTCCCGACATGTTCGCTATCTATGTATTTTTATTTTCTATATGTATTCTGTATTATATATTTTATGTGTGTATTTGCATGTATTTATTTTTATTTTTATGTGTGTGTCTATATGTATATCGGGTTAGCTGGCAAAGATCGCAGTACAACGATAAGCTCGCCCTAGTGAACAAATGTAATAATTTTATTTTAATGTTTACATATGTCTGTATTTTGTTAAACAAAAGTGTAAATATATAAATAAATGATTTTCAAAAAAAAAACTCCCATTAACATTACGAATTTCCTATGTGTGTGAAATTAAAACTCGAATGGTGTTTCTAGATCTAGCAAGCCGTGAAGCTGTAGATCCGTTTTCAACCTGAGATCAGTTTGAGGTGAAAGCTGCAGATCTAGACTCGATATTGTAGAGTTGGCAGCGCTGAACCAAACAGAAGATATCATATTATTAATTAATAATATCTGAAGGGTGAACTATTCTCTATAATATTATCGGATATTGAGTAATTCGCCTTGAATCGAAACCAATTTATAAGGTTCTCTTTTGAAAAGGGTTTCTGAGTTGTCTCATGTCTATATCAGTTACGAATGATGTACAGTTTACTAATAATCTTAATTGGAACAAAGTATATTATTACATCTTAAATAATATTAGGTACTTATAACATTTTTTTCCATCCATTTATTTATTTATTGAGACACTCACAGACGATTGACAGATATACATAAATTAAAAACATTGAACACAAATTTCTGGTCCATCCCCTAATTACGAGGGTCCACAGCATGCACGTAGATATATTATGTTACAATACAAAAAATAATTATATTAAAATTAATAAAAACTGATCAAAAGGTTTGCAAAAGCGATTAGGTATAAACTAGACAAAAATGTATATTGTGTGTGTAGGCATACAATTATTAATCATAACCTGATAATATCAGATACAAACGCAATAACAATAGTAATTAGTAATATCAAAAAGTCAATGCGTAAAAAATAATCTTGTGTATACCTTCATGGCAATGTATGAAAAAGAGGCGTGGCCATCTGAGCTGACCTTCTCGGATCCTTAAGGACTGGCACCTCAGTTTTGAGTAAAGGGAATCGGAGAGCGTTTATGACAAATTGAATGTGGGTGTCGAAAGCAAGGAGAGTGTGTAGAAATACCTTGCAAGAGGCGCGGTTTAAGAGTACTACACATGGTATATACCAAACAAAATGAAAACATCTTAGATATTTATTTAATTATTTCTAATAATTCGTTCGTTGTTTCCGTATCTCGTTGCTTATCAAATACGTGATTGTAATATTATCAAAAATAAATTTGAAATAGGTACTTCTATAATCAAAGGTGGATAGAAATGATAATACCTTCTGATGAAAAACAACATATGTAACTCGTATCTATTGAATGTGAAAGAAGCGAGAGATGATGCGTACGTAAAGATATAAGCATTTGTCGTTTGTCCTCTCGGCATGCCCCGCAAGGGATATGGCGTGATGGTAGAGAAGATAGATAATACCTATTAATACCTAGGTACCCGATTTTCTAAAATTTACCCAATATAATTTGTGTGGATGCTATAAAGTAACCATTTCTGCCCTCAGTGGCGTATATAGGGGGGGTCGAGCCCCCCCTCCGGAATTTTGAACAATTCTTTAAAAAACGTTATTTTAAAACATGAGAGTTACTCCAGTTCAGCACTCCACCTATTATTCAAAAAAATTTCGCCTGCGGCACTATTCCTCTTTGTATTTTCTGCACACAATATTATTACCAACCTAAAACACAACCCTTTTTCAATTACATTCACGAAATTTTTTATAAAATATTCTATGTTCTTCTGTAATCTAATCTATACAAATATAAATAAGTACCTAAATAAATTTACTCATAATATACTACTTACCAGGCTTACCTCTTGTCAAAACCCTAGGCTCTAAATTTTACGAAATGTTTATAAGAAAAGGTACATTGATTGTTAACAGAGTACGATGGGGACATGTTTCAACTTTTTTCTTCTCAAATTTCCGATGTAGTAAAACAATCATGGAGCATAAATTGAATCGAATATTTACATACATTAAACAACCATTCAATATTCCGAGCATATTATTATAAAAGGGACCCATGTCACAAGGGGATTTGTTAATTCCCCACATGTTTCAATACCAAGGGTATGTCTGTACACTGGAACAGTTCTACAAACCTACATAACTACATACATACTTTCATAGACAGTTGTATATCATGTACTGTACTCCTGAATGTACCTCAAACTCTATAGCATGTTTTAAACATCGGATAATAGGGAGTACAAAATATTGGTGGACATCGATTTCAGTGTTTATAAATCACTAGCTGAGTTACCCGTGCTTCGCAACGGCATTTATTTTTATTTATTCAACATATAATACATTTAAAATTATTATACACATAGAAAGAATATGATTAAGCAATGATCTTGTTACTCCCCGGATATGAGTAAATTAAATTGGAAGGCGAAGTAAATCGACAATATGACTCGAATCGCGTTCAACTTTCTAGAACGTTCTGCAATGTTCGATTAACCCTACATTTTTTTTAAGGTTCTACAAACTCTGTCTTATTCCCACGACTTTCTAGAAGAATCTACGTAATTCTCTGAACGCCAAAACGGTTGATGTCCAGAAAATCAACCGTTTTGGAGTTATAATCTGTTGATAATTGAAGAGAATTAAAAATAATCATTCAGGTTTTTTGACAATATCTTTCAAACTACCGACTCGATTTTAACAAAACAAACCAGAAATCATAGAAAACAATTCAGGCTAATTTGTGGCGTTCTCATTAGAATACAGGGAAAAATTTGTTATTAAACATGTGGTTTGTGAAAAAAAAGGTAATTTTTCTAATAAATATCGAATTCGGGGTTAACTTGAAGAAATCGCAGATGTGCGATAAGTTCGCCCTAGTGAACAACGATTTATAATCTGTGCTATGCCCATTTTTTATGCTTGTATGTTTTTCTTGTTCACTTAGACTACTTGGAGAATAAATATGTATATAAATTTACAAAAAATGCCCCACAATGTGTCAATTAATCCACAATATAGCCAAATATCACATGTACGATGAATAAATTGATGTAATCGAATTACTCATTTTTTATCGATGTTTTATGAAACGGTGTAAGACACTAGGAATCTCCTCTCTGACTCCTGTTTTTATACAATACGTGTATCAGCGCTGTATTGACGTTTGTATTCCCATTGTTTCAGGCATATACTCCCACTGGATTTGAGAAGTACAGCGCCGTATACAATGTTGCCGATTACAAGATCACATTTTCAGTATGGGACACATCGGGTAAGCATACAAAATATATATTTTTAATATTTATTTCTATGTCCATTTTTACTCATTCCTGAATTTATAAGTACAGTCTGCCTTTGAAATTAGCGCAATAGGTACTCGAAAGATTTTGAGTTTGCTGGAAGAGATCGCTGTATACAGGGTCGTCCCTACCTAAGAGGCAAGTTAGACAAAGCCTAAGAGCGGCACTCTGAAGGGGCGGCAAATCGAAGAAAGGGCAATGTAAATAAATATTTTGCGTAAAAAAATTACCTGCGGCGCCAGTTCCACCGTCGTTTGTTTTGTACGTACAACATAATTAGATGCAAACATGTTTATTAGCACCATCATTTTTTTCTAAAAAATTCTACTCGTATCTCCATGTTTGATGTTATACCCCACTTTCTTGGTACTCCGGCTTCAAAAACACATAAATAAAAATGAATCGTTCCAGATGTTTCACGAAGGATATCTTGTATAATCCAACTGATTTATGTACTTAGATATTCCTATCAATGGTAACTAATTAGTTCGTTAATTATGTTAGTAATGAAGCTTTTTGTTAATTGGTGTTATTTGTTTTACCTCCCTTCAATAAAACTTTCTATGAATCTATTCAGAAAGTCATTAAATGATTATATTAATCATAATTAGTTTCTTTTTTAATGAAATGAATTAGGGATATTTTCTAATTGGCATTTCAAAAAAATTCTAAAACCCGGATACCTTAAATCTCGACAACCCTACTGAATATCAGTGGCGTATATAGGGGGGGGCCGAGGGGGCCCGGGCCCCCCCCGAAATGTTGAACAATTATTTAAAAAACGTTATTTTACAACATAAAAGTTACTCAAGTTCATCACTTCACTCATTATTAAAAAAAATTTCGCCTGCGGCGCTATTCTTCTTTGTATTTTTTGCACACAATATTAATACCAACCTAAAACACGACCTTTTTCACTTACATTCCGAAAAAAATTTTGCTTGCGGCGCTATTATAATTTTTATACTGTACGTCTATCTCCAAATTTTTGTTGCCTCCACCCCCCCCAAAGTCAAATATTAGATCGGGCCCCCCCCGAAATGAAATCCTATATACGCCACTGCTGAATATGGTTTGGAAAAAATAGGGTAGATACATTGAACCTTTATCTAGGGAGTGACCGTAAAATATTTTATATATCTTGTATAGATTTTTCAAAAAATTGTGAAAGATATTCGTGAATTTTGTTATCGAAAGACAGCAACTTTTTCCGGAAAGTCGTAGAGATTTTTTATGTGAATTGCTAATATGCATTAAAAGTTTACATATTGACATTTCAAAATTTTTAAAAAACGGGAGACCTTAGATCTCGACAACGGTTACTAAATATGGTTTGGAAAAAAATAGAGTAGATGTATTGAACCTTTATCTAGGGAATAACCGTAAAAGATTTTTTATACCTTGTATAGATTTCTCAAAAAAATGTGAAAAACAACTCTGATCTTTTTTCCGAAAGACAGAAACTCGTTTCCCGAAAGTCGCAGAGAATTTATTTGTGTATTGATAAAAATTGGTATTGGTAAAAGTATATCTACCTTACCATCTATATATGTAGAACGGACTATACAATATAATAATTAAAATATTGGCATTAAAACTTGAAATCATAATAAATTAAGAATAATAAAAACTATGAAATGTACATAATTCAATGAAATAAACGAGTTTGATTAAGTTTTGATTATTAATGGTATTTAAGTCTGCAAAGTTTAGTGAAATTAATTCAAGCCCAGTTCTTTACATAAAAGTTTCTTAGTAATGGGGTAATACTAAAATTTGTGAATTGTTATAATAAGTAGAAAGAAAATGCGAATTATTTTAACTCTGAGAATAAATACGATTTCGACAGTTGGGTGTTTTAAGATAAGACAACAAACGGTAATCATTTAGACAAGGCACATCGTAAATAAGAGGTGTAAGGAAATGCGGCCATTCTAGAACCACATGGCTCGACCATGTAGACTAGGTTCTCAAGGATAAGAAATAAAAAGATTAGAGAGTTGAGTGAATGTAAAACGGATGTTGTGACTGAAATGAAAGTGAACAAGTTAAAATGGTTGGGACATGTAGAGGGAACGATTGATGAAATGATAACAAAGAAAATATACATGAGAGAAAGAAGAGGTGTAAGGGAACGCGGCCATCCTAGAACCACATGGCTTAACCATGTAGACAAGGTTCTCAAGGACGGACGTGTTCTGAGTGAAAGCAATCGTATTGATGAAGTGCATGAGTGTGATGGAAGCCTGAAGTGCGTGTAAACTCTGACTGGATTTTTTTCATACTAAATAAGCATTCTCCTTTCAGATGCCCAGAAAATAATAAATACTGGAGGCACAAATGAAAATCTATTATGATATCCCCCCTTATATACTGTAATAAACAATAACCCTGTAAGAATTATTGCGACCGTTAACTTAACTACTTTTTAATAACTCCCGCATTGTTTTTGTTTTCAAAAGTCGGAAATAAATCATAAACCATTCAACATAATGAGCAATTTGTTTTGTCGCACTAGTTAATAAAAATGTTTTATTTCTTTTTCGTCATTATTACAATTTAAAAGTCTCCCGACCCAACTATGACGTCACAGTCATTCCCCACCGCATTAAGGTTCAAAATCGCGTGAACAATCGCATATGTAAAGTCTGATTTTTGAAAAGTGAAAAAATTTGATTTTTTTTAAAGTGTTCGCATAATTCCCGCATTTTATGATGAACTGCTGCGAAAATTTAGAATAAAATTGGGGATAATATAGGCTGTTTTCTAACGTCACCGGTTTTTTGGAGAAAAAGCATTTCCTTGGAGATGCCATGATGATGAAGGGATCCGAGGGTTGTGTGGGGTCGTGTGTGGTATCGTATGAAAGGGCGTTGGAAAAGAAATTCAGATCTTAAGTCACATTTTGTCCAACTCAAGCCTATAAAGTACGCCGGGTTGGTTTGTCAAATTTGCCGTTGCGAAGCACGAGTAACTCGGCCAGTTTTGTATAAAAAATAAATACACAAATAGCAAAATGAAAAATACATTTCAATCCATGCGAACGATATCAGATTGTTTGAATACAAAGGTGACACTACACACTATTCAGAAAATTCATATATCATACTAGGAATGATTTCCGCAATAACCTCCTGCACTTTACAAAAGCTATTCAGCGAATTTCAGGTATTCATCAACTTTTAATCACACTGTACCAAACTACAGGTTGACCATAACATCATAAAATGAATTTTTGTTTTTTTTTTTTAATATTCTATCCCCTTACGCCGCATCATTTGCGGGGTAGGTAGAGAGAATAGATCGCCAGACTTCTACCCTTACGCACACCTCTTGCTTCCGTTATATTCATATAATTCGTCACACACATTACACACTCTACGATTTATTTTACTCAAAACACGTCCGTCCTTGAGAATCTGGTCTACACGGTCAAGCAATGTGGTTCTTAAGGTAAGTTCCAACGGTCTGTGGGTTTACGGACGTGCATGGATTCATGACCGTGGGAAGGGGTGCGTCGGTGAATCCACAGACGCTTTCGTAGCGATTTGTATGGCGATCCGTAATATCGCAGACGTGCAAAGATCGTGGAAAGTGGGTCGTCTGTGAAATCGCAGACGCGCCTTGATCAAACTTTAAATGCCCGCGTTTCCTCATACCTCTTCTTTCTCCCAGGTATATTTTCTTTGCTATCCTTTCATCATTCATTTGCATGTTCCAACCATCTCAACTTTTTCACTTTCATTTTAGTCACAACGTTCGTTTTACATTCACTCAACTCTCTACTCACTTTTATTTTTTTTATCTTTGAATGATTTTCCGCACGATATTCAACGTCGTAAAAATACTTGTGTCCCGCACCAGCGATAATCTTGACGCTCCTTCGATCCTATTGGTTAACATCTGACCAATCACAACGCCTCAGATTTCAAGGGATAAAAAATTTTGGAAATCCACTGTTTGTGAACTGCATATTTGCGTTTTCACTGTTGCTATTACAACGAGGATGTTTTTTTTAGAGAAAGCCTTTTAAACAGATCTGTCTAATTTAAGCGGGCACCTAAAGGACAGCAGAACCAATCAGGGCTTGAAAGTGAGTCTTTTAGGTTGCGTACGTCTAAACTTCACTTGAAATCTGAGGCGTTGTGATTGGTCAGATGTTAACCAATAGGATCGAAGGAGCGTCAAGATTTCACTGGCGCAAGACGCATGTGTAAAAATTCCAAATACATTTACCATCTAAATAAAAATGAGTTTTTAAATTATATGCATTTTGTCAGGCGTGGCATATGGTCACACTATCAGTGACCTGCACTAAATATATGAATTTTTACATACGTACCGTTAGATGGTTAATGGTTAATATCCTCAATGAAAAATGTACTGGAAGTTAGGTGTGGATATAGGTGAATAGCGATGCAAAATAATATTACCTACATAATGTATGCCTAGATACGAGATCAGAGATTAAGTGAATTTCCTGTCACTGGTATTTTTCACAATCACAGTTTTCACAGATGGATAACCAATGAGTAAATTACCCTATAACATTGTGACTACCTACTTGACCATTATCACATATCGTTTTACAAGATTTTATTTAACTTCACTGTGGTGTTTTTTCTAAATTTTTTTTTTGTTTTTTTTTTTGTTTGTGCTTAAACTTTGTAATCAATTTTTCAACCACTTCCTGACTACTTAAAGAACTGAAACTGCAAACGTACGTAAACTCGCTGACAATATAATTTTGTACCAAATTGGATCAAGCTACTCCATGCAAAGACAAAAAAGATATAGGAAGTTTCAGGAGGAACTAAGGGTCGGGTGGAGTCATATGTTGTACCGTATGAAAGGGCGTTAGAAAAGAAATCCAGATCGTTAGTCCGATTTTGTCCAGCTCCAGCCTTGAGACACTGAGCGATCGAGAAAACCAAGTCATCGACATCATGACAATTCCCTTTCTCATCTGCACGTTGTCACGCTTTAAATATGGCCGAAATAATTGCTATATATTGCGAAATAATGTTAATCAATACGGTTTGTACGAGTTGCCGCAATAATTTCCCAAAAATAGCTCGTTTAAGCGCAGCCACACACGCACTGATGTTCAGTTAACTGAATCGACCATTTGCAAAAAAGCTCCGACCAAAACCTCTCTCTGAATTCGAAATTAGGGTAACACTGAATTCAGAGAGAGGTTTAGGTCGGAGCTTTTTTGCAAACGGTGGATTCAGTTAACTGAACATCAGCGGTTTGAACTGAGTAGCCGCACTATGAGCACAAGTAGTAATTTATTGTTATCTGTGAATATTCACTGTTCCTCTTTTCAATTCTGCGCCTGTGATTGTGACCCAACTCTAATACCAGAAATCATAGAGGTATTGTTTTTAACATATTAAAAATTCCAATAGAAAATTGCGCTCATGTGTTTTCATTGAATTAAAGTACCTACTCGTATATCATAGAGAATAATATTTTTATCTACACCGAGGAGGGATTAAATTTTATAAAAAAGTTTTCATAGATAATATGTAAGCTATAATAATATATTGGAGATAATCTGACCTTTTCATATGGAGGACACGTTTTGTTGGACTCGTACAATACCCTTATTGTACGGTCAAGCACGTTCAGTGTTCACCACTACTGTAGAGCGTATTATTGAATTAAGGGGTTAAATTATAGATTAAGTACGTTAACCTCTACTATCTATGGATAGAGGAACTCAGTTGAATCGGTACGTAGGTATACATTTTTTATCAGTTAGATATTAAATATAGGTACTACCTACTCTAAAAAATTTATATGAATTCTCTTCAAACGGGATCCAGACAAACGGGCGAATGCCATTTGGCCGACATGGACAAATGGCCGACAGAGACAAACAGCCGACACGACTTATTGGCCGAATGGTACTAATGGCCGAAAGACGAAAGGCCGACAAGTGCAGTAGGCCGAAATCCAATAGGCCGACAAGGACAAATGGCCGAAAAGACGTATGCCGTATAAAAATAATGTTGCCAGTTTACTCCGAAGGTGTTCTCGAGCAATAATTGCGGCAACTCGTACAAATACATGGCAACTATTTCGATAATATTACATTTAAAGCGAGACAGCGATATTGCGTGCAAACGAAAAAGAAAAGTATCGATTGAAAATTTTAAACGCAAAAATTTTACGCGATTCGAAAGCATCAAAAGTTAAATCATATATAATTATTACATTTTTTCTGTAAAGTTTGTTTACCGTCTTCATATTGAAACCATCCTCATTTTGTTTACTTATTTCATTCCAGGTACTCCGGCCTATGACACAGTGAGACCCCTGGCTTACCAAGATGCTGGAGTATTCCTTCTTTGCTTCACAGTCAGCGATCCAGAATCCTTACAGAATGCTGTAACAAAGGTCAGTTTTATTAATCTAATCTATCTCACCGCGCCGCATCCCTTGCGGGGTGGGCAGAGAAGACAATGAGTCTGTACTGCAATGTCACATCTGTACCTTACCATATTATTATCTCTTTGTTAATTTTATTTGTATGTGCTTATTGAGTGTCTAGTTTTACAACTATGACGAAGTGCCAATAGAGCCTCTTACACTCTATTTGGCATCGAATTTCCCTGTAAAGGAGAATGCTCAATAAAAACCCAGGCCCGGCGCAAACGAAATGTAACTCAAATGATAGGTAAAAATGAGTAATTAAATACTGCATAGAAATACCTATTCGAAATTTTACAGGGGTCACACGAATATATAGGGAAAGGAGCATTAAACACTTTAAACAGTTACAATTGCGATTCAAAAGTATAAAATATGATAAATATAAGGTAGCCCGTCTTATTCTTCTTCATCATCATCAGCCTTGGTCCCCCACTGCTATATGGAACTAAGAAATAATATTGTTCAAAAGCTCTTTCAACTTAAAATTCCTGAAATTATGCAATCTCTGTGTCTCGTGAATTTCAAATAAGTAGGTATTTCACGCATTTAGCCATGAATTTCGATGATGCCACCCATGCAGTATTTAATAACTCATTTTTACCTATCATTTGAGTCACGTTGCGTTTGCGCCGGACATATTTATTTTTTACATAATTCATGAGTATTTTCCTTTGAGCCTACATCCGGCAGTGGAGGGACCAAGGCTGATGAAGAGGAAGAAAAATCGGACGGGCTACCTTACACTCATCATATTATATACTTTTTAATCGCAATTGTAACTGTTTAATGCTCCTTTTCTTATATATTCGTGTGACCCCTGTAAAACTTCGAATAGGTATTTCACCTCTTAAGCCATTGATTTCGATGATACCCCCTATGCAATATTTAATTACTAATTATTACCTATCATTTGAGTTACATTTCGTTTGCGCCGGGCCTGGGTTTTTTCTCCATACAAAATGAGCATTCTCCTTTATTGTTTTATCTCTTTTTTTTATATATATTATTCACTATGTTAACATGTAACTTTGAGGAGACCAAGTGCCTGCAAATGGCCTAGGGACGAATCACAACAATAAAAAAAAGAACGTCATAACACACTTCTGTCCTTACATAAATTTATTTATTTACTGAAATAATGCACTCTCCGGCTTGACGGCTTTTAGGTCGAAGAATGTGCAGGCATGTACAAAAAGTATATTATAAACAATAAAATGTATCGAAAATTCGGATGGACATACATCGACTATCCTCATAATATATCTCCAACGAGCTGCCCCAGCAATGTTAACAGCGTCGATTCAACACCTAAAAATTACCATACTCGTAATTTTTAAAAGTATAATTTATATTTTTGTTTGTTTTTTCCGCAGTGGTTTACCGAAATCAAAACACATTGTCCAGCTCCCCCGGTGATCTTGTGCGGCTGTAGGAGTGACCTCAGATCGGACCCTGACATCCAGAATTATCTGGCAAAACATCACCTGATGCCGGTTACTAGTGAACAAGTAAGTATAAAGTCACTCATTTCAATAGGTAGTCCGTAACATTAGTATACCTAGTGATAATTATGCATTAAGAGTAGGCATATTGACATTTCAAAAATTTCTAAAAACGGGAGACCTTAGATCTCGACAACCGTTACTAAATATGCTTTGGAAAAATACATTGAACCTTTATCTAGGGAATAACCGTAAAAGATTTTTTATATCTTGTATGGATTTCAAAAAAAAATATGTGTAAACCACCTCTGATCTTTTTTCCGAAAGACAGAAACTCGTTTTCCGAAAGTCGTTCAGAATTTATTTTTTGTGCTTATAATATGCATTAAAACCTAGGGAATGGCCCTAAAAGGTTTTTGATTGAAGCGAAATTAACCCCAAAAAATAGGAAAAACGTTATTTTACCATTGTATCATGCGATTTTGAACCTTAATGCTGCGGGAAATGACCGTGACGTCATAGTTGGGTTGCGAGCTTTACTAGATGTACTATGCATTATTTTTCCATCCAAACTGTTGGCCAGATAATATCCCATTAGATAATGTAGCTCCCAGGTGGTACATACAGGTACCCACTTGGTTAATAGGCGGGGGTGGGGGGGTTGATGGGGGCGGCGTGATGATTAATGAACCATTGAGCCCCCCAGACCCCGGAATATCTGAACAAAAACATGCAGAACTTTTAGCTTATCCATCCATCACAATAAATAATTTATATTAGTTTTACTATTCGGAATCACAAATATACAGGGTCACCGAAAAAGATGGACCCTATTTTAAAAAGGTATAACTTTGGAACCATTAATTTTAAATCTGATCTGATCGTTTTTTATACCTTTTGCTCAGTTTTATTAATTTTAATACCTACAGTTAATTTGTCGTTTTGTAACATAATATATCTACGTACAAGCTGTGGACACTCGTAATTGGGGGGTTGACCTGAAATTTGTGTTAAATGTTTTTATTTTTGTATATCTGTCAATCCTTTGTGAGTGTCTCAATAAATAAATAGATAAAAATGAGTGATTTTTTCACTGTATGGTAACTGCTGAATGTAAGATTTATTCGATGAAAAATACGAATTCGCAGACTATAGACTAGCGCGGTCGACATATCCAATAGGCGCTATTCAACTACCACCTTCCAATATAATGGTGATCGTGTAACCGAACGCACAGTGTGTTGATTTTTTTGCAATTTTGAATTACTGTTTTTGGGATCTGGTTAAACAATTGATTTTTTTGGGTTTCTGATACAATTGCTACGCTATTGCATTGTATTGTGCATCAAACCAAACTTACATTCATCGCATACCATAAAGTGAAAGAATAACTTAATTAACATGAATGGTTCCAAAGTAATACCTTTTTAAACTAGGGTCCATCTTTTTCGATGACCCTGTAGAGTGTACATATAGGTTTGCAAATTAATACATCGACATAATAATTATATATTTTAATTTCTATCTACCTAGCCCTTGCGGGGTAGGTAGAAAGGAGAGAACGCTAGTCCTTATGCATTTAATTAAAAAAAATGGGCTTCTTCATTTACATAATGTGAGAATAACTTGTTATTGAAAATGTGATAACGATTTGTTATATAAAACGTGATAACGATTTGTTATTTACAATGTGATAACAATTTGTTATTGAAAATGTGAGAACAACTTGTTATTGAAAATGTGAAAAACACTTGTTATTGAAAATATGATAACAATTTAATGTGAGAACAATATGTTATTGAAAATGTGAGAGAAATATATTGTTTAATTAATCGATGTTACGTATTATGAATTACTTTAAACCCCTAACTCTTATAGGATAACGATTTGTTATAAAAATTTGAGAAAAACTTGTTATTTAAAATATGATAACAATTTAATGTGAGAACAATTTGTTATTGAAAATGTGAGAAAAATAAATTGTTTAATTAATCGATGTTACGTATTATGAATTACTTTAAACCCCTAACTCTTAAAGGTCCTCTAGAATGTTTCAACTAAGTACAAATCCTATGAATTATTGTGACAGACTTGTTTTATATGGTAGGTATATTTAATGGATGTAGAAAAACCGATCGATTCTCACTAGGTACCCTACGGGTTACATAACTTTTCCATAACCCAATACCTACCCTCACTTAACACCGAAATAGGAAATTTCCGGAAATTTGTAACATTGACGAATATATGAAAAAAATCCGTAAATAATATTAGGAAATGTATAAGGGAAATTCCTGAGAATAATAACAATAATTAATAAGCGAATAATTCCTAAAAAATATCATCATTAATAAATGTTTTAGGAATTCCTAAAAAAATTGTAACATTAATCAATGTTTTGAAAATTCCTGATAATATAAATTTTAAGGGCACAATTATTTCTTAAGAGAAGTGATGTGATATCGTCACTCATATTGTGCAATCATATGTAACTTTAAACCTTGATTGATAATTTTAAACCTAGGTTGATCATTTTAAACCTAGGCTTTAAACCTTGGTTGATAATTTTAAACCTCGGTTGATAATTTTAAACCTTGCTTAATAATTTTAAACCTTGGTTAATAATTTTAAACCTTGGTTGTTAACTTTTAACCTTGGTTAATAATTTTAAACCTTGGTTAATAATTTTAAACCTTGGTTTGATAATTTTAAACCTAGGTTGATAACTTTAAACCTTGGTTGTTAACTTTAAACCTTGGTTGATAATGTTTGGTTCTGAAGGTGTGATTTAGTTGATTCTCTAACACGAAAATGTGGAATTGATAATTTATCTATGTACTTAACACTTTTTTATATATTTATAATTATAATGTATGAATAATTGCAGGCATTAGCAGTAAGCAGACAACTAGGCGCCACAACATACGTGGAGACTTCAGCAAGAACATCATCAAAGGGGGTCAGAGACGCCTTCGAAGTGGCTGCCCTAGCGGCTTTAGGAAAACTTAACAAGAATCAATCTATTACACAAAAACAGGTAAATTTAAATACTTACTTATATATCTTGAAAAAGTATACTTTTTCAAGATGCTGCCGACGTTTGTCCTCATGACTGAGGGTCGGGACCTCTACTCCCGCAGTTGACAACCCTCCTCCATGAGCTTCTGTCCATGGCCAGATGTGCGGCCTCGTGTAGAGTGGTATTGGTGGCTGCTCTCACTTGGTCGCTCCAACGCATCGGCGATCTGCCTCTCGGTCTCCTGTCATTTTTTCTTGTCACTTGTCCACTATCGAATGTTCACAAGATGACGTCACTTTCATTTAAATTTCGATCGCGATCCAAAAAATCATCATTAGGTGTGGGAGTGCTATACATTATGAACGTGTGGGTGAGATCAATTTTAGATCAATTTTATAAGATCTGCCATTTTTCTAATTTCAGAAACAAGTAGGACGAAGCAAAAGCAAACGAGATTTGAAAGCCGAGCTGAAAGGAAGAGCGAAAAGCTGCTGTGTTATGTGATCCTTAGCCGGCGGTAGCTGCAGTTCATCAGCCCCACCGGGACATGAACTGTGAGCTAGCCAACCGCCAATTGAACACACCAAACACAAAGCAACTAACCAAACATAAAATGCAGAATATGAAAACTGTATTGTGACGGCATCGTGCATCATTGACATCTTCAGTCGTGAATCCAAAGAAATGTGGGACGAACTGAAGTCATTTGAAACAACTTACCTTCGGGCAAAACTTGTAAATCTACCACTCGTTTATTGAATTCCAATGGGAATTTCAAAATGGACTAAGAAAATACGTATACTAAGAATAAAATTTAATAAAGCAGTTGTTTTTTTCCATTATCTGTATCTATACCTACTATTTTTTTTTTTCATTTATGTTATTTGACGATATGTTTTTCCTAATTCTGTTTTTGATTTTTGGCTAAATTACACCATCATTATTTAATTTAAAATATATTCATATTTTTTTACTAATTATAGACGTATGAATTAAACTTCAGAAAAATAATAGTGGACTTGCATTTCATTATTTTTTAGTTTAATTTAGATTCAATTATTATACAATCAGAAGAATACAAAGTTTAAAGATTTTTTTAATACCATTTTAAATTACTACTTTTAATACAAAATTACATTTTTTTTCCTGTAATTTCATTTTTTCTTTCATAATTTTATCCATTTAGTATTTCAAACAGTCGGTTTCAAAATCTATCAGTTCGAAAAAAAACACAATATAAATATTTCAAAATGAAATATTTCTGTAAATATGTAATTATATTTTGAACAGTAATTTGTCGATGTGATTAAATTATGTAGATAGGATAAATTGCTTAATTAGTACTTATAAAAATACGTACATCAATGCTACCTCAAAGAAAAATATTGGTATAAATAATTTTATTCTTATACTAAAATTTGATATTATTCATATAAAAAAGACACCCTATTTAAAAGCATCCGTAAAAATACGGTTCTCGGAGAAAAACCCATAAGAATATTGCTTAACATGAGTAAATCCCAAAAAAAACAAAAGCCCTTCAGAAATATCCTCAACGGATAAAAGCCCAAACTTTCCAGAGATGAATTATTCATAAAATGTCGACTATTTTATTGTTTATTCCATTTTAGATCCACTTATTTCTTTGTTTATTTTTTTAGTCTGTGTTAGCTTCTAACACACTGAAAGAAATCTTATACTAATAGATACAGTAAATTGTATTTTCAAAATCCAATTAGGTTTGAGCTTTTGTCCCTAGAGCATATTTTTAAAGAGCTTTTGTCTTTTTTGGGATTCATTCATATTGAGTACGTTTCTTATGGGTTTTTATCCGGTCACGAATAAATCTTATAGATAACTTTATTGTTAGAAGTTATACTAAAGTGCAGGAAAATTGCAAATTTCGTCTAGAATAAAAATTGTAGCAACATCGATAGTGATATATGGAATAAGAATGATACACTTTGTTGGCAGCAAAATAACTTATTCCACTGTATGTAAAGAATTTTTATACCACAACTTTTTTTATTGTTGGTAGCATTGATATTTGCGTAACTGATGATGATATTGACCAAAATTGTGTAACTATGAGTATAAAATATGTTTGAAATAATATTAACAAATAAGTAAGAGATTTATTTGATCTGTTTAAATTAATTGACTCTACCAGAGCTCCAGACAGCCCTATCCTTACACACACTCCTAGCCTCCGTCACATACACGCTCTTCGATTCTTTTTACTCAGAACGCGTCCATCCTTGAGGATCTGGTAGACATGATCGGAGCCGGTCCTCACATCTCTTCGCTCACTTAAATATATATATTTGTTTATCATCCTGTCATCCTTCATTCTCTCAACATACCCGAACCATCTCATTTTATTCACTTTCATTCTCGTCACAACACCAGTCTTGCAGTCACTCATTTCCCTAATAACCTCATTCTTTATCTTATTTCTCAGCGTTTTCCCACACATTCTTCTTAACGACCTCATTTCCACTGCATTCAACCCTGATTTCTTCATCCACGTCCAAGTCTCGCTTGCATACATTAGGGTCGGCACCAAGACAGCATTGTGCACTAGCACTTTTGCTTTCATATTCACATTGCTAGTATTAACAATCGGAACGAGAGACATTTGCTATACTTTTTTTATATGTTGTTATATTTTTTTCTAATTATTAAAGTAGTTCTAATTATGTGTACAGAGCGTATTATATGTTGAAATAAATTAGATGTTTTTTTTATTAAAAGAGAAGTGAATTTAAGAAACATGTTTATATAAATTTAAATTTGTTAAATGTATTGTGTAGACCATATTAAGAATTTAATAGGTATATTAAAATCAATAGATGTAAATAGTAAAAAAAATAAAATTATATGTTACATTATGTGTTATATTCAAATATATACAGCTTTAATTGTTGTTAAAAAATACTTAGTTTAAAATTATTATCATCAGAGTAACAAAATTTGTTGGTATGTATATGTTTTTGTACAATACTTGAGAAAATGTATAATAAATCGGACATTGTCAAATTTTCTGTACCTCTGACGTGCACAGACTTTGAATTAATTGTTTATGATTAAATAAACCTTTTTTCATGGAAGCAGTCACACATTTTTTAAATACGTTCTATTTCTTACACATAAAGAAGTTCAATTTCATAATTTATCTTTAAAAAATCACAATTCGACTGTCCAACGCCTTTTCCATACAAATGTCCGTTTGTATCGAAATTTTGTATACAAATTTCATTGCAAAACGGACATTTGTTTCGTAATGAAATGGGAGAGCCATTTTACTATGAAGTAAAGATGACAACTTTTTAAAAATTCTTTCAAAATTGTGATTTTAAGATAAGTTATGAAATTGTACTTTTTATATGTAAAATAGAACATATTTCAAAAAAGTGTGACTATTTCCATGGAAAAAAGTTTATTTAGTCATAAAAAAAATAATTCAAATTCAGTGCACGTCAGAGGTACAGAAATTTTGACAATATCCGATACAAGTTTTCTAAAATATGGAATATTTAGTTCAGCTCGTTAAATATTTTAAAAATAAATAAAATCTATTGCCACAATTTTAGTATGTTTTATTAAATTCCTATCTACTTTTTTTTTGCTAAATGTTATTTTATTTTGGTCGTCATTTAAAGAATGACTTTCAAATGGAAATACCTTTTTAACAAAATACTTACAGATTGTTATATGAATTAAATTATATGATTTTGTTACAATTTCATTAGCTTAAAAGTAGTATGGTTATTTTGAATGTATAGTATATATTTAAAAGTTTGTATATACTTTAAATATAAATCTACAAATATATTTTTTCTTAAATCTAAATGTATTTCTAATATAAACTCTTATCCTACATATCTATAAAATTGTGTTTAAAGGTAAAATTATATATCATCCATTTCTTGTAAATGTAACAAAAATATACCATTTTATTCAGTATTTTTCTTCAAAACCTAGGTACCTACTACTAATATAAAAGAATAGAAAATTGACTTCATTTGTTAAATACTTGTTACTAATTGGTTGTAAGACGCCTAAGGCGCCCGTTGAGAGTTGTTAATATAACAATGACCATGTGGAATTATGGTTTGTTCGTAGACAATGTAGAGGGCAAGAAACCCGCCATTTAACTCAATAAATATTTTATTTGGTATTATTTTTTAATTGAAAATATTTGTTTTTTTATTAAATGTTACTCGATGGAAATAAATAATATAAATTGTTAGTATTTGATATTACTAATGTGTGTTTAAAATATAATAAATGTGTAATGATGTAATAAAAGAAATGATTAAATTTAAATGTGAAAATGTTTTTATATATGTATATTATTATCTGTGATGTTAAGACCATTTGTAAGTAAATCTATTTGTGAAATTGGAAAATTCTATCGGAAATTTTTGATGATGGTAACATAAACTAAATTCTCATATCATTCACGTACAGTGGCGCACTGGCCAAGTTTGCTCGATGATAATTGAGCCCCAGTTACAAGCCCCCCTCTCAATATTGACATTTCAAAAACTCCTAAAAACGGGAGACCTTAGATCCCGACAACCGTTACTAAATATCCATTGGAACAGAACCACCCGCAGAGACAAATGAGGAGCAGAGTGTGACAGATTGTGCATGACCAGAATCGTAGTCACCTCCAATGGCATCATCGACAGAATCAGTAATAACTTGACAGCGATTCTTCGGAGCTAAATACATGCTCGGCAACGGGCACACGGCTATTATTATTATTATCCTTTGGAAAAAAAATAGAGTACATACATTGAACCTTTATCTAGGGAATAACCGTAAAAGATTTTTTTATATCTTGTATAGATTTCTCAAAAAAAATGTGAAAAACACCTCTGATCTTTTTTCCGAAAGACAGAAACTCGTTTCCCGAAAGTCGTGAAATTTTCTTTTGTATTGATAATATGCATTAAAATCTAGGGAGTAAAAGGGGAAGGTTGGGACATTTTGTACAATGTAAATAAGTTCGCAACTTTGACGATTATCCATCATGATTATTTCCGATAAAAAAATCCAATTTATTATAAAATGTTGTTAGGTGTGAATAAATATTATTATGTATTGATTAAAGTAAATATTGTGCTGTAGGTATATTATATTATTATTGTGAATAAATAATTTATCAAAATAAATCAATGTTCAATTTAAAGTATGTTTTTTTATTTCTCGCTCTCTGAATAAATAAATATCTTAAGAGTGTGCATACCGACTCATCAAAAATTTCTTAAAACGGGAGACCTTATATCTCGGCAACCGTTACTAAATATGCTATGGAACAAAATAGGGTAGATGCATTGAACCTTTATCTAGGGAATAACCGTAAAAGATTTTTTTTATCTTGAATAGATTTCTCAAAAAAATTTTTAAAAACACCTCTCATCTTTTTTCCAAAAGACGGAAACTCGTTTCCCGAAAGTCGCGGAGTAAATTTTTATTTTTATACTGATAATATGCATTAAAATCTAGGGAATAACCGTAAAAGTTTTTTGATAGACGCAAAATTAACCCCAAAAAATGGAAAAAAATCCTATTTTTACCATTTTATCATGCGATTGTCACGCAATTTTGAACCTTAATGCCGTGGGAAAAGACTGACGTCATTCCTGGTGCCATGCCCTTAAAAAGTTAAGTACAGACTGTTCAGCGTAAAAAAACGCAAGAATCACCATGGATAGGAACGAGATTTTTCTATAAAATTACTACTAATCAGTGGAGTATATAGGTTTCCATTTCGAGGGGGGGGGGGGCAATCTAGAATTTGATTTGGGGGGGGGGGAGGAAACTAAGCATGATCATTATTATAACGAAAGAACTCCTGTCAACGGTTGCGACAGAAACGGGTAGAACCACGGACGTAACCTGATTCGAAGCTGGGGGTGGAGGCAACAAAAATTTTAACAATGACGTATAGTAAAAAAATGATAATAGTGCCGCAGGCGAACATTTTTCGTGAAGGTGAGTGAAAAAGGTTGTGTTTTGGTGGTGTGAGGAAAATACAAAGAAGAATAACGCTCAGGCGAGATTTTTTTGAATAATGGGTGAAGTGATGAACTTGATTAAGTCTCATGTTTTAAAATAACGTTTTTTTTTAATAATTGTTTTAAATTTAGGGGGGGGCTCCCCCCCTGTATACGCCACTGCTACTAATGTAATCAAGTACCCAAGCGACAATCTCTTCTACTAAGCGAAAGTGTCCTGACTGACTGACATACTCACTCATCAACGCAGAGCCGAATTGGCTAATCCTAGAGAAGTGAAATTTTGAAGGCAGATAGGTTTTAATACAAAAGCTTCCACTAAGAAGCGATTTTTGGAAATTCCGCCCCTAAGGGGGTGAAAAATAGGGTTGAAAGTTTTTCAGAGTATGCCAATATCTCGGAAACCAGACATTGTACGAACTTGAGATTTGGTACATATAGATTCTTCTATTGAAAATAGTAATAGGGTGTTTGGCCGTTTTTTCGAAAATTTAATTAAAAGGGATGAAAATGGGCTTAAAGGAAAGGGATGATTTTTAAATGTCCCTTAATAAGCTAAAAAAAAATTTAATAGAAATTTCCAAAAAATGGTTTCTTTAGAAAAGGTCAAAATATGTTATTCTGTCCCCAAAAAAAATCAGTTTATAAAATTAAAGGGTTAGGGGTGTTTTTTTTTTACAGTACCATATCTCAGTAATAAATTAAGATTTAATGCTGTAATTATACATTTTCATAGTACATTTAAAACAAAGAAATATTTCGTTCATAGTTTTACCAAAAATTTAGTCTAAGGGTTGAAAAACATGTATTGCGTATACGCTTACGTATTCGTACAACATATGTATGTAGTATGTAGTAAAAAATCAATAGATGGCGTTTGCCATATTTCGTTCAATATTTAAAAAAATATAAATAGAGAGAATGGAGGATAATCTACATTTGGAGGCTTTAAATTTCACGTAGGAATTATATATTTATAACCACTTTTCTGATAGTAACATGATAATAAATATAATCCATGTTTATAGGTGCTAATAAAAAAGATATATTTGTTTCTACCAATATGGCACTCAAGTATATCTTTATTTGCAGTAAGGAAGAAGCGAAACACTTTGCCCCGTGTACAATTGTACAATACACTAGGGTGCTATATTTTATTACTCGGAAAGACTCTCTTAAATTCTTAGATTTTATTGTAATGGTTGTAAGTGGTACGAGTATGTATGTTCCACCGTATTGCAAAGTAAATGAAATAAAAAAACTTTTATCTATCTCTTCCCTCACATCGCATCCGTTGCGGGATATGCAGACTGCCCTGCACACACTCCTTGCTTCCATCACTCTCATGCAATTTTTCATACACGCCCTCCGATTCCATTTACTCTAAAAGCCTACCTGATTGAGGATCCAGTCGGCATGTTCTGTCTAGACTGTCAGTCTCGGACGGTCGCGCTTCTTCACACCTCTTCTACCACCAATATAATATCCTTTTTTGCTAACTTATTCTTCTTCTGCAGCCACTTAGGTCCATTGTTGGACATTAGCCTCCCCTTTGGTCCTCCACAGCTTCCTATCCTGGGCACACTGCATCCATCTCACATACACACACAGACACACTTCCTTTTATATCATCAGACCACCTTGCCTGGGGTTTTCTTAACATGCGTTGGCGCTAATAATTAATTGGGTTTGGCTTGCAGAGTTTGCAGCACTGCGATATGCTCGCCCTAGTAAACAAATCTTTTAGCATCTTTTACATGTTTTGTTAACATATTGCTGTATTTTGTTCACTTAAGTTGTAAATAAATAAATAAATACATGCCCGTAAATACATCCAGGCTTATTCACTTTCATTTCTGTCACAACACTCATCTCTCCGATAACTTCATTGCTTAATATTTTCCACGCGTTTTTCTTAAAGACCTTATTTCATTTAAAAAAACCCCCGTAAAATTCTTTACAAGAGTGTTAATTTCAAAAATTAGAAAGACTGATTATCAAAATCAAGTTTATATAAATTTTTTTTATTTCATCACAAGGCTCGTTTCTATTTTCAGGCTATATTTTCAGGTACTTCATGCTATAATTTTTCATTAGATGAAGTTGAAGAAGAACAAAATCAGAACTCTTTAAAACATTTTTTATTCCTGAGGGGAGAATTTAAAAAAGTTACATTGTTCTTAAATTATCAAAAGTGGAACATTAAGGAAATGAAAGGGGATAAAAAGTGTAATTGCTCAAAAAAGTTTAGTAAATCTCATACCTATTACCTAAGGTTTTCCATTCTTCAGAAATGCGTATATTTTTATTCAATTCTATCCCACACACGCCGCATGATCGTTAGACAAATTGATTTTAGACTAATTGATCATTAGACGAATTAATCATTAGACAAATTGATTTTAGACGAATTTACCGGACACCGCGTAACTTGCGGGGTGGACAAAGAGAACAGATCGCTAGACTTTCCTGTCCTCACATACATCTCTTGCTTCCTGTCGCCACATTCATGCAATTCGTCCTATTTTTACCACACTTACTTCATCTGCTATTGTACGGGTCTAAATTTTCCTCTAAAAATATTAATAACTTCCAAATGTCCCAGCAGCTTGAAATTTTGCGCATTTCTGCTTCAGATTACGATATGAAATTGTAGTACTGTTACAAGTTTCAATTGGTATATTTTATTTTAGTACTTATCTCCATACTGATTGTCCTGGATCGGACATGTCGAGCACAAAGAGCCACAAAACATCTCCTGCAAAATAAACATGTGGGCAGGAGACCTCTGGGTAGACCAAGACAGAGATTGGTGGACAATGTTACCCGAGATCTGAGCGTACTAAATGTTGGTGATGACTGGGAGTCCGTTGCTGCAGACAGGAAGGCTTGGAGATCCATTGTTCTGGAGGCCAAAACTCTACCAGAGTTGTACGGCCATCGGAAGTAAGTAAGTACTTATCTCTAACAGATACACAGCGAATGGTAGACTTTCCATCAGGTTTACGACTGATTGTCGGATGGTTGAATGTGATTACTTTACACATAAGTAACATTCACCAATTTGAGTCCACATCAGGATAAAAACGTGGTTCTTAATAATCTGGAACAAAATTTTCCTACTTTATAAATCGAGGTGCCTTATAGTCTCAGGATCAACTTATTTAAAGTATCATGTTGCAGATACCTGGTATATACATACACAATATAATTTAGTCAAAGTCCTTGAAAGGATAATGGGAAAACTTAGATTCCACACCCGGAAGTTCCTCAACATCATCATCATCAGGAAGCAATGGGCTGGAACTTGTTTTAAGAAGTCAAAAATAAACCGTGACAAAAATTACAAATTAAAGACTTACCAATGAGTTTAAATAATTCTTAAATTTTTTGATTACGATTAACCTGAGCTCTCACTATCTAAATCTCTGATTTTGGTCTCTCCAATGCCGTATGATATATGTACATACGTACCTAGTACTTGTTATCCAGTTACGACATTTAGAAAACAATGATGATGAATCACAAAAAATAAATCGTGACATAACAAAAACACACAATTATCTACTAGCAAGTAGCTGTATAAGAAACCGTGACCGGATAAAACCCATTAGAATTTTCCTTAACGTGAATAAATCCCATAAAAGACAAAAGCCCACCAGAAATATGCTCAAAATAGCTGAGATCTACTCGTATTTGGATTTCGAAAAAAATGCACTTATTATTATTTTATTTCTTCCGTTGTGTTAGAAACTACCATAGTTTAAAAAATAAACAAATAAGTAAGAGGATCCAAAATGGGGTAGACAATAAAATAATTGTATAAATAAATTATCTACTGGAATCCAGTTAGAAAGTTCGGGCTTTTATCCGTTGAGCATATTTCTGAAGGGCTTTTTGCCTTTTTTGGGATTTATTCATGTTGAGCAATATTCTTATGGGGTTTTCTCCGGGAACCGTTCAAAAGACAAGTATTAGTGGTCAGCCCAACTTTCCTTGCTGATATTACAGATCGAGCAAAAATCCTATGGGTTTATCTCCGGGAACCGTATACACATTAAATCAAAATGCTAAGATGGCACGCATAATTACCTACACTACTAATCTCCTAATGGTATGATTTGGATGAACACAAAAACCTCACATACCTCATTACGTCCTTCATTAATACCCACAAGGGGGTAATTAGTGTTTTTCCTTTCATAGGATGAAGACACATACACTGAAATAATCAATTTACCTCAATAATAATAAGGATCTTATCATGATCTTACCTAGAGGTATTAGTATTAATTCCATCCGTCTTGTCCACCGTGCGGACGTCACCTGCAAGTGGAGTCTAAGATTGTATTGTTGGTAGCCCTGATTGTCGAATCTTGTCATAAGAGCTGTCAAAGGTTTGCAATATTCTCACATTGTATCTTTTACAAGTAACCTACAATGCCGAAAATATTACAGAGTAGCGCTAGAGAAATCATTTTAAAGAAAAGATAGTTTTGCGAGTTGGAAAAAGAAAAATACTCCAATAATCCCTTCAAGCTGCCATCACAAGTTAGAAAAACAATGTTGCCAGTTTATTCTAACAATTCTAAAATTGGCAAATTGTTTTAAACAACAGTTCTGAAATATAATTTGAAAGTAGCGAAAAAATTTAACCATATCGTATTATCACATTAAGCAACACTAAGTTTGCACCAGTGGACTTCTAACAGGGAATTGTCTGTAGAAGTACCTTTCATCTGAGATTGGTTCACGTTTCTGATTAGCTACCTGTAGTTTGATGTTATTACACAATATTACAATATACGGAATAGAGAGCTGTGTCAATAATGGTCAACAGTTAATCTTCAACAGTTGCTCTTATTTAACACGTCAGCACTGTTGACATAAAAGTATATTGTCTGCTAACGTTAATCCACGCCAATACCAGAGTGAGTATTATTAATATTTGTTATTGGGTAGGCAGCTTTCGCTGGTTTGATCACAGTTAAGTTGTGTTTATATTATCTAGTCTATTCTTGAACGTGTTGGTGGTAGGAGTAAGTTGTATGTAAATATTCCAACAAATTAATAGTTGTTGAAGGTTTTCACGATTTTTCGGGTGAATAGTGTAGGGATTAGATGCACCGACGTTTTGGAGAACCTAGTGCCGCCTTTACAATCCGTGACCAAGGCGGCAGTAGGTTCTCCGAAACGTCGGAGCATCTGATCACTACACGATTCACCCGAAAAACAAATCTACATTCCAACAAAACGCTTGAGAAGAAAACTAAGCAAAATTCCCGCACGTATTAGCGCGTCAACAGTAATATTAATGTCAACAGGAAAATGAACGACTAGGTACTGTAATCTCGCGACATTTCATTGGTCACCGGTCAACATTAGGGCCTGTTGACCGCTGACCAATGACATAACGAGATTCATTAACATTACGCGCGGGACATTAACGGGGAATGTTTGTATGAAAAATTGATCAGTAACGAGGCTACCATATTAACGTTAGCAGTTAACGATAACTATTAATCGAGGTTAACATTACCATCTGTTAAAGTTAATTTTAGTTAGCGTAAACGCCCACCACTAATACGGAGTACTGTAGGTAACTTTCTGTAATATTACAATACAGAACAATGCTATGTTATGTAATGCATTTGTAATGCAATCAAAGCTATGAGCAACACTACCTAGACTCTAGAGTCAACTTCCAAGTAATCCTATACTATATTCCAATCAATACTGTATTAATTCAGTATATTGTAATGGGTAGTTCAAAGTCGTAACCGGACAAAAACTATAATTATATTCGTTAAGGGCTTGGCACCAGGAATGACGTCACAGTCTTTTCCCACGGCATTAAGGTTTAAAATCGCGTGACAATCGCATGATAAAATGGTAAAAATAGCGTTTTTTCCATTTTTTGCCGTTAATTTTGCGCCTATCAAAAAACTTTTACGGTTATTCCCTAGATTTTAATGCATATTATCAGTACAAAAAAAAAATTTTACTTTGCGACTTTCGGGAAACGAGTTTCCGTCTTTCGGAAAAAACATAAGAGGTGTTTTTAAAATATTTTTTTGAGAAATCTGTACAAGAATTAAAAAATCTTTTACGGTTATTCCCTAGATAAAGGTTCAATGCATCTACTCTATTTTGTTTCAAAGCATATTTAGTCCCGGTTGTCGAGATAGAAGGTCTCCCGTTTTTAGAAATTTTTGAAATGTCGGTATAAATAAATCTTAACATGAATAAATCACAAAAAAGACAAAAGCCCTTTAGAAATTTGCTCAAGGGACAGAAGCTCAAATCTAGTTGGATTTTGAAAATAAAATTAATTGTATCTATTAGTATACGATTTCTTTCAGTGTGTTATTTCATTAATAACAAACCTTTTTTTATTTTAATTTCTCTAAATAACCCAACTTCACTTTACCATCACAAAAAACTAAAAATGAAAACTGACATGGGTCATTAAATTGACTTCATAGAATGTACCCCCTCGACTACCTTTGAGGAGGTGTAAAAAAAATTGACCGGCAACATCCGATTCCTTAATCTTTGATCTATCCCCAACAATAATCAATTGATGGAATTTGGTCCTCATATTTTTCATACGAAACTACACCCAGCACCGTAGTAGGTATGTAGTTATAGAATTACCTCAGCCTTACACATGAATATTCTGTTTAGATTGTAATAACAACAGGTTAGTTTGCATACAATATTTATTATGCAAAGTTAATAACGGGCGGCCGAATCCCGGCAATGCGACAGTGTTCTCAAGTGGAAAGAATCGGGTGAATGATTTTCCTATTAATTCCCCCCACTCGACTGTGGGTGATCCAGGTCAAAGATTATCAGAATCTATCAAGAGTTAATACTAATTTATTAATTGCTCCTGAATTTATGCTAACTCTGTATCAAGGTTTTTCTTTTAAATTTTTTAGTATAGAAATCAAGGTTCTTGAAATGATGAGGTCCCACTTTTGTGCGAATAGCGCCACAAGTGCGAATAAATCAGGTAGTCGTTCCTTTTCGGTCACACTTTTGTGACCGAATATGACAAATAATTCGCTCACGGTCGCTTGCTTCTTACATTAAAACCGTATGGATTACCTACTATTAGAAAGACACTAGGTTCATCACTTCACCAATTTTTCTCTAAAAAATTCTGCCTGCGGCTTGAAATTTTGGTACATTTTTTTTTTACAAAATCGCGACCAACTTTCGCTGTCTAAAAAAAAATCGCCCGTGGCCCTATTCATGCATTTTTATTTTTTGTTTCAAACCCCCCCCCTTCCCACCTTCCCTAGCTCTGAGGCGACACCCATGGGTCGCACGCATGTTTTGCATATTCTCTAATGTTATTCAGTAGTGAAAAAAGCTGGGCTCAAAGCGCCGAAATCGTCTTAATTTTCGAATTAAAAGATAATCCATAAGACAATTTAAAATGTTTTCGTCTAGTTTTGTTAGTAATTAATTTGACACCTTTAAAGAGAGAACATTAGAGTACACAAAGACAACAATATAGTTAGAAGTGTGAGAGATAATGACAAAAGATGTAGGTGGGTATTATTGTGAGATTGTTAAGCTTTATTTATACAGATAGATTAATAATGCCTAGACCAGGAGTTGATACAAATCTACGACATATCCTCATTCACACGAAAATGCGAATACACGATCTTTAATATACGCGATGATTAGTGAATTTTTTTAGGTCATAATGGATGAGGGAATGAGGAAATAAGACGCAGAACCCAATTTGTTGACGTCATGGATCGTACAGCTAGACTGAAATGGCAATGGGTAGGGCACATTGCAAGTATTTTATTTTATTTTATGAAATGGGGACCTATAAGATCTATTGTACTCCCCCTACTTTTCCTATCTGGTTATCTGGTACCCATTATCATTAAGGGTAAACCCACCTCCAACCCCTGAATATTTCAGGAGCTCCAGCTCCTATATCATCCAGTCTTTTAAGCAAAAACATTTTTTTCATAGGAAGGCTCAAGGTTCGCCGGAAGGGCTCCCCTCAACAAACCCCTCCCGAAACCACTCTGAACACCCTTAATTTTCCTTGAAGGAGACTCTCACTGCATCAGATCTGCACACTACTACATTTTTTTTTCTTTTTGACTACCCAGTAAGAACCGCCCATTTTTGATTTTTTTTATTTCTTCCCGAAAAATGGTTCCGGTCCACAAAGTCGCGTTGCCGCGCCCTTCCTGGCCAGTTCATCTGATGCACGCTCACTGCCCTCCATCCCAATATGTCCCGGTACCCAGAGGAGACTAACCTTGTTGTTCTTGCCTAACTCATTTAATTCTTGCAAGACATAGGTGGACACCCAGACTAATAAAGTGAAGACTGGCGCCGGGCCCCATAAGAGATGAGCGGACGACGTGACCTCTCTAGTGGGTAGACTAGACAGTGGGTGCGAAAGACGAGCAACGGGAAGGAGTGAAAACTCTTGGAAATGGCCTATATCCAGCAGTGGAGGGAACAACGCTGAAAATGAAGAAGAAGAATGGCTGAGGCAGTGCTAAATTTAATATCTCTAGACCCCTAGGCTGAGGTAGGTCTAATTCAACTTTAAATCCCAATTATTCTAAAATCTTGAGCTTCTGTTCTCGAGTTTGGAGCAAATATTATACTCGTGTATGGCATAATGAAAGACAATATTCTAGACGTTGTTGCACGGTTTTCGGGCGAATCGTGTGTAGAATCTATAGATTGACTTTTGATCGACGATTCGACAATTCTCTTATTTTCACCGGTCGGCAGGACCCAACAGGATTGGCACTTTCTAACTCAAGTCACTCGATATATGCTCTATAAACGATCGTAATTTTCTTTTTCATACTCTCTAAATACAATCTCTCTCTTAAAACTTTCTCCATAAACGATCTCACCCTTTAAGGCACGCGAGTTTATTGTGAGTTTGCAAGACACGTAAAAAATAAGAAGAAGTAAATACAAATCGTGTAAATGGAGATATTCCATACAATATATTATTATAGCAGAGAGACTAGAGAAGTACAATAATCTCTCCAAAACCACGGGAAGATTACGTCGTGAGAAAGCGGTTTCTAACTTCCAACAAATGAATGAATTCTCCTAACTTACAATGTGTAACTTCTAATAATTTATTTGGAATAAACCGCCTGAAAGCGATTTACACAAGTGTGTGTATAAATCTAAATAGATTGTCGAAACTGGATCCTATTCTGTAAAGATGATGTGATGAATTATTGTTTCACTCAGTTGTAATGAGATTTCTTAACAATAGACATAAGATTCCTACTATTAATACTTTATTCCTTACTTAAAAGTAGGCATATTGACATTTTAAGAAATTTCTAAAAACGGGAGACCTTATATCTCGACAACCGTTACTAAATATGCTTTGGAACAAAATAGGGTAGATGCATTGAACCTTTATCTAGAGAATGCCTATAAAAGATTTTTTAATATCTTCTATAGATTTCTCAAAAAAATAAATGTGAAAAACACCTCTGATCTTTTTTCCGAAAGACAGCAACTCGTTTCCCGAATGTCGCGGAGAAGAATATATTTTTTGTATTCAATTTGAAATCACCGTAAAAGTTTTTTGATTGAATCCAAATTAACCTCAAAAAATTGAAAAAACCCGTTTATTTACATTTTATCATGCGATTTTTCACGCATTTTTTTTCATTTGAACGTTAATGCAGCGGGAAATGACCATGACGTCATAGTCGGGTACTGAGCTTTAAGGGGCGATATGAGAAAGTGGTCAATAATAAAAACAATACTTACTAAATTCTCTACAAAAAAAACAATGCATTTGAACGTGTATGCGTGTAGCGACAAGCCATCACGAATTCAAACGTATTTATAGGGCATTTGACTCGGCGTGTGTAGGCTTGCTAGCACTCCTCAAGCCTATACACAAGCCATGTCATGGCCGATCCGATCAAGTGTAGATTTTTTCACAAATCAAAGGAAGTTTGCGGCAAGCGCCTAGTGCGACATTAAACAATGAGTTTAATTGCCATACAAAACCGGGTATACAGGGTCTATTGTATGCTGTATGCAGTAGGAGATAGTTAATTTGATTACACACTGCATTGATATATTACCATTAGGTATATACAGTGCAATAATACAACATACTATGTATGTAGAGTAGATAGATATGATCTTCGTCTCTTCTAATAATATTAGCACAAAGGACCAATGCACAAAGTAACAACACCACATAATACTACAATGTGTACTATATAGTGCCATGTACTATATATTGTCATTGTGCTATATAGTGCCATGTGCTATACAGTGTGATTTGCACCCCATCCAATCACCCTAAAGAAGCATTTTCCCCAGAAATTATAATGTTTTAGGAAGGTGCGGAAAGTTCGTATCCTCAATTAAAATACAACCAAAAGTTGCCATCTTCTTCTTTTTCGTCAGCCTACTGTCGTCCACCGTAATTCGACTTTTTTTTTAAATTTCAATGTAAAACGTATGAAATTAGTCGAATGGGTTATTAGTCGAACTGATCGTTAGTCGAATCAGTATTAGCCGAATTAGATATTACCCGAATTATTAGTTTTAGTCGAATTTACTACATACCGTTTTTAATACATACATATTTGGAAATGAGAGCGCTTATAATCATCCTGTATATCGTAGCCCAGAACAGTACACTGAACAGTAATAATAATACTAGATACTGCATCATTTAGTAAGCAACCACGAGTATTTTGCATTTTAACATCTCAGATATTAATGATGAGAACAATAGAATAATCACAGTTTTTTGTATATCACCTTAGATTATTGAAGTACCTAATCAAATTATTTTCGTACTGACTGTATCACTGACGGGCTTTTTCACCATATTCAGTAAATATAGCAAAAAGAAAACTAAAAACTTTATTTACTAAAAATGTTGTCCTTGTTTTAACTACTACAAGTCTTTTGATCGATAATAAATATATTAATTCACAAGTAAAGCGACAAAAGGTTACAAAATTGTTAAATATTGAAAAAATAGATAATAAATCTAGTCAAACTTTTTTAAACGACAAAACTAGAAAATTTTACAAAATACTGATTAGAGGTGGCTAACCACGGCCCCCATACAAACATAACTCACGTGAAGTTTGGGCGTGATTTCTCACATCGCATAATACACACATCGCACACAATACACGTCGCATAGCAAGCGAGTAAAGTTACAAAATGCCATTCCAGTTTATATTTCACGCGTGATGATTGACCTCATTTTCTTTAGCCAGGTTATTAAGGAAGAAAGAGATAAATTTCGTAATTATTTTTAAATGTTCTAAAGCCGTTATTGTGGGAACAAAACTGCCTTTTAATCTAATTTAAATAGCAGTGATTTTTGTTTCCTTCCTTCTATAATTTAGAATCCGCAGTAGGTAGAGATGTCACAAAGTCTCTGAAGACTTGAATGTTTGGTCTTTAGTATGTAATCAATGAGAGACTTTGAGTTGAGACAAGACCAAGCAGTAATTTGCACTAATTATACTTTATGATGATAAGTCTCTATTAATAATATTAGACAACAATGCGGTGCTCTGCAATGACACTAGAGGGGAAAGAAAAACTATAGTTGTAGTATGAAATATTGTATACGCTATGAAATTATTAACTTAACTTGTAAATTATTCAAATAATAATCACTGGTAGTCCCGTATGATTTGGCGATTTGGAAGTGCAAAAGTGCACCAAATTAGGAATACTTCTTCTTCTTCCTCAGCCTCTCAAACCCTGTCCAAAAAAGTCCTGGGCACACTGCATCGCCAGTGGCGTATATAGGGGACAATGTTGGACAATTCTTTAAAAAACGTTATTTTAAAACATGAAAGTTACTCAAGTTCACATTATTAAAAAAAAATTCGCTGCGGCACTATTCTTCTTTGTATTTTCTACACACAATATTAATACCAACCTAAAACACGACCTTTTTCACTTACATTCAAGAAAAAAATTTGCCTGCGGCGCTATTACAATTTTTATACTGTACGCCTATCTTCAAATTTTTGTTGTCTCCACCCCTCCAAAGACAAATACTAGATCGCCCCCCCCCCGAAATGAAATCCTATATACGCCACTTCTGCATCCATCCCCTCCGGCACTGGCCTGGGGTATACCGATACGTTTCTTCGGCTTGTTATTGGTCGCTGTTTTAGCAGGCCTCTAAATACTAGTACAATATAGATGTTGTTTATAGTCTGTACTTAGCATTTTATGTCCCGTAGTCGGTAAGTATAGGTACTTAACTTGCTGTTGTAAAACATACATTATTAAACAGCACTATACAAAAGTACAAAACACATGTATGCAATGAAGGTAGGTGGTCTGTAGCCTGGTTGGTAAACGCGCTCGACTGTTAATCCAGTGGGCGCGGGTTCGATCCCCGATGCCGACCTACTCCACTTCAATACACAAGCTTTTCAAGCTTACCGTGACGTGTACAAAGGTGTATTCATTTTTATCAAAAAAAGGTATCTACACATTATTTAAATATGTGTATCTATATATTATGTTTCCTAACACCGCATCCATTACGCCATTAAGGGATAGACACCACAAGAACCTGAATTTACCTAAAATCTTTTTATATTCTATCCTATCCCCTCACGCCATTCCCTTGCGGGGAGGCAGAGAGAACATAGAATGAAATATCTCTCACATTTATGGAATTTTTCATGCACGTTCCACGATTCCTTTTACTCAAAATGCTCACTTATTTGAAAAATAAATGTTTATTATTGAAGAAAGAATACAGCAAGCGATTTACATCTGAAATAAAAAAAAATATCTTTAGGGAATGTACGCAGATGATATGTAAATATTCTATGTGTTTTTATTCGAGTACTGAAATAATGTTCACATTATAATTTTATGAGCTTTTTACCTAAATAAGTATATAAAGATTTTATCGTAGCAGATCGTTATAATAAAAATCATGCTGTTCGAATGTTACGTTCTATATTTTTTTCCAAATCTATTTTACGTAAGTATAATAGTAATACAATATTGGTAAAAATGACAGTTACAAGCGGTTAAAACCATAGACTTTTATATTAAGTACCCTAGACGTCTGACTCCATGTATCTTCAATAGAAGGGAAGTGACGCAATTTCACGCTCGCTACTTTTTGATATTTTCAAACTCACACTATTAACAAGATATCAATAGTAAAAACTAAAACATCTTCAAAACTATCGCTTAATTCCTAAAAAACGTTAAAACTAATACAGTTTAACTATGAGAACAAAATTTCGAAAACGTTGCCTACGAAGTGTCAAAATTCTCCATACGATTTGACAGTTTGTAGGCACCAGCTTACTTCGCTACTAGCATTCAGTTCGCTATCGAGGTACTTATTTTTAAAGGTTATGGGGTTAACTTATGACCATCGTTTTCCCTATGCGTGAGACGATAGAACAGAATGAAATAGTAAAACATTTTAGCCAAATTCAAGTTCATATAATATGGTGTCTCATTAAACGAATATGGAGTAAGTAGATAATATTATTATCATGTTATGTGATAAATAGATAGTAGTTAGCAGGAATTACCAGAAATATAATAATACCATCACAACAGTTAAACATGCAGATCATCCTGACACGGAACCAGGGAACGTCATTAAAGGGTCGAAATCTATATGAAGCGTGTTTGACAGATGGATACGGATATTTTAATAACAGTAGGGTCATTTTGGGCCACGTTGCGAGACAGGGGAATGAGAGATGGGCACCCAGAATCCTAAGATGGCGACCATGGGAGAATAGAAGACCTGTGGGACGACCCCAAAAAAGATGGGTAGATGATATAGTCCCAGTCGCAGGAAGGAACTGGGTGAGCAAAGCCCAAAGTAGAAAAACTTGGAAAATGTTAGAAGAGGCCTATATCCAGCAGTGGAGGGATGGCTGAACAAGAAGAAGAAGGGTCATTTGGAATCTTTTAAGCCAAACTTAGTTTCGCCCAAAATCTCACGGTTGTCGAGATATTCGAGATTTTCACTTTTTATGGAAGAAACCTGAATTATTCAAGTTTTACCTCAAAATCATCGTATGGATAGGTACTTAAGGTGGTGTTACAGCGGGCAATAAATTGCTCCACTACAGGCAACTTCGCGTCACAATGACGTCACGACAACGTCAAGTATATTGCGTATTGCGTCATCGTGACGTGAAATTGCCGTGAGTGGAGTGCTCGTTGAAATGAGAACCTTTAATTCTATCACACTTTTTTGTTACTTGAATATGTACGTATTTAGTCTGTTTAACTCATTAGTTTCAATCTGAATAAACAAAAATGATAAAAAATATCAGATATAAATGTCGAGATATAGCTATTTCAGTAATAGTCCAAGAGCCCGCTGCTTAATTTATGACGTATCTGTTTTTTGACCGGCCATTACGGGTAAACTACTAGTCCTATGAAAAAATTGACTTAATATTTTTTGTAGAGAATTTAGCAAGGATTATTTTTGTCATTGACTACTTTCTCCTATCTCTTACCATATTCCTATAAAATGCGAAAAACCGCGAAGAGGGACCTTTTCGGGGGGGGCAGGGGGGGTTGCGACAGGATTTTGATAGGCAACCCTAGTGCGATGTAATACTCTATTGATAAGCTATCATTTATACCACATTTCGATCAAAAAACAGATACGTCATAAATTAAGCAGTGGGCTCTCGGACTATAACGAGCTATGTTTTGGGGGGATTTTGCTTAAGAAATAAAACATCCCAAAACTCATAAATCTACTAAAAACTTCTCCGATTCATCATCATCATCATCAGTGGCTCTACAGCCCGTTATGAGCCTTGGCCTCCTCCAATGTTAACCTCCATCTCCCTCTATCCTGGCATGCTCTCCTCCAGTCCCTAATGCCAACAGCATCCACATCCTTCTGCACTCCATCCATCCAACGGAGTTTGGGTCTTCCCACGCTACGCCTGCCTTCATGCTCTTTAAAATACTATCAAAACATTAGATTTATAATCATTGCTTTAATTTTAAACCTCTGTAAAATAAAATACATTTACATATTATAAGTATTTTACTATAAAATAAAATTAAGTAATGTTACGCTAATAACACAGTAAATGTCATAATTGTACACATGGGTGTCGCCAGCCTGGGAGCCAGAAGGGGGTAAGAAGATTTAAAAAAAAAAATAGTGCCGCAGGCGAATTTTTTTGTGAGACATAGTGCAGAGTGCAGATATATGTATTTGTTTACGTAGGTATACCTATATATTGTATTTTTTTTTTACAAAAAGGATCTGGGCTTCATACACAAACCAAAATACTTTCCTGCACACCTTGCACTAGGCTAAAAGCCTGTATCGCAAAGTGTGGAATACATCGCCACCGCCGCGCCGGGGTAATTATTGTTTATATTTATAAATATGTTTTTTTTTCTTCGTTTCATACACTCAAATACGCAGTTCTGCGATAAGTTCGCCCTAGTAAACAACGTTTTATAATCTGTACTATGTCCATTTTGTGTATTTATATGTGTTTGTTGTTTACTTTAAGTTTAAATAAATAAATAAATAAAAATATGTATGTATTTTTTATCTCAAATGAATGTCACAAGTGGTTGGTTGGCAGAAATTGCCGATGACAATAAAACCGCCATTTGAAAATTATTATTTTTCAATAAAGTTTTATTTATTTATTTATAAGGTCGTGAGGTGATTTTTTAATTTTAAAATGTATGTAATACTTTGCACAATAATATGAATGAAAAACGCCTTTTATAAAAAAGTGATAAAAAATAGCGCCGCAGACAATTTTTTTTTATGAAACCGATGCATTTTCATACAAATTCTAGAAAATTTATGATATGATGAGAAAATGTGTGGTAATAATGTGATTTTTTGTGAGCTTTTATTATTTCTGTATGAAAAAATATATACCTATTCCAATCTCTAGGGGGGACAGCTGCCTCCCCCTAGCCCCCCTGATGACGCCCATGAATTTGTACATAAAGGGAAATTGTAAAATCAATAAGAGGATTACAAAAATGTATTTATGAAAGTATTAAAATAATATTTTTTATCATCGGGTGTCATATTTCATTTAAAAAGAACTTTGACGGTGTTAAACGAACCGATTAAAATTTAAAATTAAATCACAAAATCACGATGTGTGCTTTTTTGATAAACTGAAAACAATCCGAAATAAAATATAATAAAAAAATAATGTTCAATCTGTTATGCAACATGCTGTCAAACAAAATGATTGTTTTAAATTGAAAATACGATTAATTAATTAAAAACAATTCATTCGTGTAACAAAATTCATGAAACGTTATTCAGATATATCGTGTCATAGTTCCATCAAGCGCGAATACAATGGAAAAAATATATTCAAGATTCATTGTGTTGTTCGCAATATTTCCTATTTACAATATGGTCATCTTAAACAGCAAAACTCAGACTGAACAAGTGACCAAATGCATTAAACAAATCGTCGATAACAATTTCAAATGGGACCCTCACGGTTTCTTAATTTTAACGAAAACTTATAATCTCGTCCCCCCAGCCGACGAAATACAAGATGTAGTATTCGGAGAGGCCGTCTCGCGGGGCAAAACGGCTGTAATGATAATTGGAAATGATACAAATGATAAATTTTGGAAAGCACAACACGATATAAGTGATGAAAAGACGAGAGATTCCACTTTAGGAGTAGATGATGTGGGTGTCTTAGAAGATGATGCACAGTTCATTCAATCTCATCTAATGTTCATCAGAGAAGCCAATTACTACATAATAATAGTAGATGGTATCAGAACGTACAACAGCAAAATAAGACAAATTTTAAAGGTCCCTTCGTGGAATCCTAAAGTTCCGATACTAGTATATTGTTCAAAACCCACCTTCTCCGAAGAAAGGATGTCATTATACCCAAAATTAATCCTACAATCCATGTGGACATACCACGCGATAAACGTAATACTTCTGATCCACGACTGGAAAGATAGATCAAAGATCCTTATTTATTCTTGGAATCCATACGATCCCCCAAAACGGTGCGGGGAAAAATATCAACCAGTTGAAAAATATGTAGAAATAGTGGACTTTTGCGACCATGGTGATCTTGCAAAAAATATATCACTGTTCCCTAATAAAGTTCCAAAAAATTTGATGGGTTGCCCAATAAAGGTTCTAGGAGTTATATGGAAACCGTTCCTTAATCACAACGAAACAGCAGATGATTCTGGCTTAGATCGAGACATTATAAACATTGTTGCTGAAAGACTTAATTTCACTATTGATTTGGACGCGGACGAAGATGAATGGGGCGACAGATATCCAAATGGAAGCTGGTATGGTATGATGGGTGATTTAAAAAAGAGCAAAGGTGAGGTTGCAATTGGAGCAATTTACCCTGATAATGATGTTCATGAAGATTTTGATGCTACAGATTCATATTTACAAGACTCTTATGTTTGGATTGTGCCAAGAGCCAGGGCGATACCTGAATGGAAAAATTTGATAATTGTTTTAACATCAAACATGTGGTTGGCTTCACTTTGTGCTTACATACTCTGTACTATAGTTTGGTACTGTCTCTGTCGATCTTGTTGGGAGAAAGGAATTAAAATCAGAACTTATGTATACTCCATGATGGATTCACTCTGTATGTACATCGGCGCATCGACAATATCAAGACCAGACAGTGATTCGATGAGAATATATTTCTGTGTATTCGCATTGTATGGAATGATATGGGCAACGGCGTATCAAACAAAATTAATTGACATCCTTACGACGCCGATGTTTGAAAAACAAATTAAAGACATGAACGAATTATTAAATTCTGATTTGAAATTCGGAGGAAACGAAGCGCTGAAGTTTCTTTTCAACAATTCAATAGACGAAACAGAAGAAGCCATGCACTCAAATTATCTAGATTTGGATATACACGATGTCTTAGATGATGTGATTGAATATAGAAACGTTTCCGTACTAACTAGTAATCTTTATATTCAACTACTTGCATCAAATACCACACACTATAATGACGTTCATGGGAAACCTATGTACGCAATACTGAGCACTACCGTTTTTTCTTTCCCTGTTGAAATGGTCGCTGTGAAAGGTTTCGTATTTCTAAACAGATTCAACGAAATAATCAGTTTAATAAAATCGAACGGTATAATAAAACATTTCTATGACAATTTCGTATTCAGATGCCAACTGAGAACTGCAAGATTAGTGAGACTGGGTAAAATTCCCAAAGAACAAGACGAAATATCTTTAAGTATAGAGCATTTGCAGGGTGCATTTATAGTTCTAGCACTAGGTAATATGCTAGCATTTTTAATATTCCTAGGAGAAATATTCGTCTATAGAAGAAATAACAACAAAGATAAGAAAAATGATTCGATTAAAAAGAAAAGAAGTTTTAAATTGAAAGCAAAAGAAAAGGTCAACAAAGTTCCTAAAATAACCAATAATACTGATATAATAAAGCAATTGAATCTTACAAAGTATTACACTAGACATAAGTTTATTCATAATGTACATAGATTAGAAGACAATAAAAATATGGATAGAATAAAACATTTTTAATAGTAAATTGTTTCAAGTTTTTCATTTACCATCTCTGTAGACAGACGGAACAGAACACAGGATTTCCCTATCCTTATTGCTTCCGTCACATTCATAGAATTCGTCTGACACAGTCATTCATTTTACTCAAAACACTTTCATGCTAAAGCATCTCTGACATGATCGACCCAAGTATGTCTTGGACGATCTCGTTTCCTTACACCTTCTCTTTCAGCAGTCTATATTTTCTTTCTAATTTAGTAATTTTACATAGTAATGTATTTATCAAGAGAGATGCAGCCCAAATTCTCCACGTCCACAGTTGGAAGGCGGCGGCAAAGGACAGAAGAGGTTGGAGGAGGGCAAGGCTCTATTTGGGCTGTAGCGCTATTGAAGAGAATGTATTTATTAAGGCCAACAAATTGATCCCTGTGGGACTCCGGGACTTTTTTTCAGCATGAGATTCGCCAGTCATAACCAGGTTGTGTTTTTTTTATACAGGAAGCATTTACTGGTTACCCCATTATTGAGATATACCATGGTAGGTATAGTAATAGTAGCAATAAGTTTATCTATCGATCAGAGTAGGCAGAGAGGACAGAGCGCCAGACAGCCCTATCGTTACACACACTCCTAGCTTCCATCACAATAAGTTTATGAGTTACTGTGTAATATTTCAAAGCTTCAACAAACAGCTAATAATATTATTATGTAGAACAGTTGGTGTATTCATTTAAAAATAGAAAACACAAACTTCCAAGACATCGTGAAGAAAAAAACGTAAAAATAACCCACCTCCATATAACACAATATGCGGGAGTAGTGTTATTGTTTTTATTTATTACTTTTTAAAGATGTCACACGTTGTTTGCGAGACATAAAAATGAAATTAAATTAAAACGACACATTGTTCGCGACATGTGGAAGAGATGTGTTATATTATCTATGCCCATATGGAATGTACATTCTGTTCCATTTTTATAAATTCAAATGTGGTTATAAAAGACGTGAAAGACCACGTTTCCCTCAGTATTGGGAGATGTGCGTCTAAATAAAGATTCGACAAGATGACACTATTCAGTGTGAACCACGTGGACGCCATCATGAAAATCTATTTTAAACCGTTTAAATTGAGAATGGAAAATGTTCTTTCAAACTTTTTTGACCGAAGAATTATTTAAAATTTGAATTGTTTCGAAAATCAAAAAATTAAGAATGCAGTTCCATTTTTAAGTTTTCTTTGGAAAAGTTTTCTCCAACACGTGTGAAGTTAGCTACGGATGATGTTTAAATTCAACAAGGTCCCTGAAAAACGGTGAGTGATGCTATTTTTAATTACGTAACGAAAAATCATTTAGAAGTAACTCTTATACTTTTATTTTAAAAAGGTTTGTTTTAATTATCAAATATTAGAAGTTGTACATGAAATGTGTCTTTTTTTAAATGTTGTGGTGAATTTTAGGGATTTCAATATGAAATTGAGACAAGTTTGAAGGCTTTTACAGTTCGCAGGAGATGAAAAACTCCGGTACAAGTTTTCAACAGAAGTAAATATAGAAAATTTTCATAGAGATATAAAGTGACAAATAAAACGACAAAATGAAGATTACAATTGATGTTTTGGGTATTTTTCTGAAAATTGTTATTAAGGTAAGCACATCACTATTTAATTAAACACCTAATATATTTAAAAACAAAACTAACAATTCAGTGAAAAATGATTAACAATTTTATACTGGCTAAATTTTTCACACATTTTTAAAATTCACATTATGAGCATTTATTTACTAGATTTTTAGGATTTTAATTAATATAAGTAAAGATAGGAATAAATTAATGAAGTTTTATGTGCAGCATGCATATATTCGTCCTGAAAAATGCTGGCGTGATTTAAAAGGTCATGCCATAGTAACTAAACATGCGAAAGATTGCGTGGGAAAAATGAAGATTACTCGGCTAATACTAAAGATAACATGCTAATACATAAAACATGGATAAAAAGGAATATGCTTTAGTGACTCTAGTGGAAAGAAATTATATTTTTGTAAATATTCTAGATAAAAAATAATTCCAAAGTTACCTATGTAATTTACTTGAACTCGAGATTTTTCCCGTTGTTTGTTACATGTAAAGCTGTGATTTGGTTGATAAATTGTTAGACGTAAGACGCAGTGATTCTAGTGGATATTTCTTTGATATTCGGTCCCTTTTTTATACCATAAACCTAAATCGTTTTTGTCACTTATGTTATTCTTATTTTTCTCTTACATTATTATATAAAATTTTAAGAAGTTAAAGAGATAGTAGAATTATTGTCGCTCAGCGTCTATTTGAGATATTTTTTTCAGTTTGAGGCCACCATAAGATAGTCTGTAAATTGATATTGTTTACGTACAGACACAGTATTCTTCTTTCTCCTTTTGTTCCTCTAACTCCTGAGAGAGTATAGGGCGGCTACAACATCTCTCCATTGGTCTCTGTACTAGGTCGTGGTCTTGACATCCGGCCATTGTAGATTGGCTCCCCTCAACTCTGCAAGCATGGAGCGTCGCAAAGTAGTATTTGGGCGACCCCGTCGGCGCCTTCCTGAGGGCTCCCAGTCCAATGCTTGCTTCGGGATGTTTCCCTCGTGTCGTCTCAGGGTGTGACTGATCCACCTCCACTTCCTTTCCTGGATGTCTTCAGCGTCTTGCCTCTGGTTCGTGGTCCGCCATAAATCGACATTGTTCATGACATTTGGCCAGCGTATCTTGAGAATGTGTCGCAAACATTTATTAATAAAGACCTGTAACTTCTGCGTCAGACACAGTATTAGGTAGCTACAAATACCCAGTATCTATTTATTTTCAATATTTCCAATATATTCGGTTAGATATTTTGTTTTCAAGGTAGATAACCTTTTAGTTACTGAAATTTTCACTTTTCTGACAGTTTTTCTGTTGTAATAGAAGAAAACTTTTTTTTTCTGTTAGTAACGGCCGCGCATTTGATCAAAACTTTCAGAAAACTATTATTTTTTACGTGTCTAAAAAAACATTCAAATATTATATAGAGATAATTCCAAATTCAAAAACTAAACAAAAGTTTATTGTTTGTTCTTTTTTCAAAACAAAAAAGATTTCTTTATTGGAACATTTTTGTTTTAGATTTATAACATTTCTTTGAATGTCGAACAAAACTAAAAACGTAGGTAATATTTTTAAACTTGTGCTTGGAAGACTTCATGAATGATTTTGATTAGTCCAAGTGCCTGAAATAGAGGCCTGGGGCTTACCAATAATGATCAGACATTCTAACTATGCACATCAGCAATAAAGGTCGCTACTCAACTATGACGTCAAGGTCAATTCCCGCGGCATTAAGGTTTAAAATCGCATGAACTATCTCATGATGAATTGGCAAAAATAGCGTTTTTTTCCATTTTTTGGGGTTAGTTTCGCTTCAATCAAAAAACTTTAACGGTCATTTCCTAGATTTTAATTCATATAAAATTTTATAAAAAAAAACTCAAACGATAGGTAAAAATGAGTAATTAAATACTTCATAGGGAGTATCATCGAAATCAATGGCTTAATGTGTGCAATACCTATTCGAAATTTAGGAAACACAGCGATTGTATCAATTCAGGAGTGCTTATGTTGGAACGAATTTTAAGCATTCTCCTTTACCAGAAAGGAAGGTTCCCCTCGCTCCAGACTAGAATAATTGCAGCCTTAGTTAACCACTGAAAAGGAACATTACTTTTCAAATTGTCATTGTCACATCAGCCAACAGCCCTCCAAAGAGCCAAGTTTTCACAGATTCACTGTGATTGCTTATACACATACACCTGGGCCAGCGCAGATAAATTTCAGTCCACAACATTAATGACTTCAATGTTCATATACCGAGTAGTAGATCGTAGGTACACCTTCACCAATAATTTAGACAGATGTGTATACCCAGATCAGCTGGCAGTCCATCGAGACAGTAATTCATTTTATTGACCACGTAGGTATTACTATAGGTAGATGCCCACCTAGATGTTTACTACATAGACTTTATATTAATGGTTTACTAGCATGATCGGTAGGTAGGTACTTTATTAATAATGAATGCATTGACATTCGTACCATATTAGACTGAAGGTTACGTACGATTCCCACTTAGTACGAAGAAAATCAAACAAACGCCAACTGTATTTGTTGTAAAAATACGTATAAAATTAAAATATTAATATTAGGATATATAAACAATATAAACAAACATTAAAACGGCAATATTCGCGCCAAATAACAGGTGAAAAACCGTGCGAAAACCAGAGATAATGATGCAAAATAAACTATAGCTCTATATGGTTAGGTATCTGTGCGTTGCGTAATTTGAATTTTAGAATGATTTCTCAAACGTTTGAGACGAGAACCAAACAGTGAAAAACTCGTTTAGCGTTTGTTTTTCGAATGTGTGTTTATTATAATTTGAATTTAAATGCGGAATGTGAAATGTTCTATGTGTATGGTGTTCAGTTTACTAATTTTTCCTTGAATAATAATTAACAAAATTTAATTGTTTTGTGTTATTTTTCGTATTAAACTTTGGTGCATCATTGCGCTTTCAAAATGGTAAGAAAATCTACTATTGTTGTTTTGAAAATGATGCTAGATGATTACAATATCCGAAGCAGAAACGCGTCCAGTCTGTCATTAAACTGGACGATGGAGTCATGTCGGATACAAAACTTTACTAATTTAACTAAAAACATATTTGAAGTGCACGCGGCAAAAACAAGCTCATCGACAAATAATCAATTTTACTGGAGCAAAAAAAAACTAAAGACGTTATTGGCGGGAAATTTTGTTCTCATCTTTCAACGAAAAAAGCATATTTAGGTATTCACAAAAAGAGTGAAAAAACATTTTTTTTTACAAAATTTGAAAAAAAAATGTAAGTAGTCGAACTCTTTTTTTAAACGTATGTACGTTTTCTATATCTTGGCCTCCGACGGACATTAGCTGCAAGTGGGATTGCAAGATTGTATTGTTGGTAGCCCTGATTGCCGAATCTTGCAAAGAGTGATGAGTTATTCAATATTATTTTTCGGCTTAGCAAGAAATAACACAAATTTTACAGGGTTTTTTTAATACCATTCTAAAGCACAGGGTAACAAAAGTGGAGTCAAATCACAAAAACCGAAAAAATCAACGAGCTTGTTTTTGTCGTGTACCCTTAATTTGTTTTAAAATTACTGTCTATAGATTTTTGTAAATGATTATTTACTCTCAATGTTTTAATAGATTTTTCTTGTTTTCTTTTTGTTTTTTTCTAGGTGAACAAAATAACTTTTGCACCACTAGTTGTTTCCACATTATTTATATTGCTCACTTCACTCTTAGCACATTGCGCGCGAAAAGCGGTTGCCAAATTAGTCAAGGAACCATTTGTAAGAGTTTTGTTTGAGGAAGCCATCGCCACTGCCGAATTATGTGGATGCTGTTTTGAACTTATCATAAGTAAGTAAAAAAACCTCAATTTTTTCCAATAATTATGCTGAGTTACTCCAATTCACGACAAATAGCTTTCATGGGCGTCAGGAGATGCAGGGGGGCAGCTGCTCCCCCCCATAGAGATTGGAAAAGGTTTTTTCATACTAAATGATAAAACCTCACATTATTGCAACTCGTTTTCTCATCGTATCATAAAAAATGCCTGTCTTGCGAATTTTTATTACCTTTTTGTAAGAAACTTTTTTCATACATATTATTGTGCAAAGAAGGTACTACCTATATACATTTTCAAATAAACCAGATCACGATCTTCTACACTATGTCCCACAAAACAAAGAATATTTTTCGAGTTTTTACTGAAACAAATGTGATTTAACAGATTTTTGAAATTTTTCCCATAAAATGCCGCCCCCCATAAATTGCCGCCCTAGGCGGAGCGCCTACCTACCTATATCGTATGGCTATTGTACAGTGATCATTTACATTTCAGTGTAAATGGTTTTTCAAGGGTAGCCCATAGAAAAAAAGGCCAATTTAGCTCGAATCTATGACTCACTATTCATTTTCATTGATTTGAATAAAATTTGCCACATTTTTATTCACCTATTCTACTCCATAATAAATTGAAAAAAAAATCTAAGTTGGGATCAAATTGAATTAGTAGGTACTGTAAATTTTAATACATATTTTCATTTAGGACCAAATATATACATACATACAAAAAAATCTCAATAGAGGGCCGGTGTGAATCTATACACATTTTCTTCTCAATTCAGCTACCATCAACCATCATAGCACAGCGGTAGAATACCGGCTTGTCAGGAGGTTGGAGGTCTGGGTTCGATTCCCGGCCGCGGCAGATGGGTGGACTGGAATTGGTGAATGTTACTCACATTAAGCCAGCCGACGATCAGTCATAAGTCTGATGGAAAGTCCATCCTCTGCTGTATATCTGTTGAGATAACTACTTGTTATATTCAACTACGACATGTAGAAAATTCCGATGCTCTCACAAAACATAGATTTTCAAAAATTATCAAAATTATTATTTAGTTCACTAATGCTAGCTTGATTGATATCATTTCAAGCTAAACTTGACAAACAAAATGTACAGGCACCTCATTTAGTAATCACTTCCCGTCCCCAACTCCGTGGGCATCACCAGCCTCGGAGCTAGAGGGGGGGGGGGGGGGAAAATGTAAAATTCAATATAGCATAAAAAAGCGTAAATAGCGCCGCAGACGAATTTTTTGTGAGAAAAAGGTCGTGATGTGCTTTGGTTAACTTGAAAATGACAATAATGTGCATGAAAAATTGTCTTTTCTAAAAACGTAATAAAAAGTAGCGCCCCAGGCAATTTTTTTTAATGAAATAATTGTATTTCAATGGATTAAAATGAAAATTTATGATATAATGAGAAAACTTGTGGTAATAATCTGATATTTTGTGAGGTTTTATCATTAAGTATGAAAAAATATGTACCTATCCCAATCTCTAGGGGGGGAAGCGGCCCCCCTGATGACGCCCATGCCCAACCCCCTGACTAATCCATCAATTAATAAATTAGGTAGGTATATTAATGTGTGATCGTTCGGTAGGTATATTAATGTAGGTATATTAATTAATGAATTTATATGATGTATTGATGTTTGACAGTTGCGGATAACTTTGGCGTTGCTACGTATGGAATATATCTGTTCCTCCTCACCATATGGTGGGCCAACAACTGGGGAGACGCCACTGCCTGCCCATACAACCACCTCGAGGAATATGTTGAAGGTACAGAATAAAAATCCTTTCAAGTTTGAAATATTATATCATCTCTCAACCCAACAACTCAACATTTACTATGTGACATTCGGAATAGGTGGCGAATTTCATTATCGAACAAGATGTGAAATCTCGAGGTTTTTTACCGTTGGTACATGGTGGTAGTCCATTTTTAAGGTAAAATGAAAGACATATTAGTTTTAAAAGATCCACAAAAAATTACTTTAGATTTCGTGACTAGTGTTGGAGGATTTGCACCCTCATCATCAGGCAATTGTGAACAAACAGGATATAGTGTGTGTAAACAAGAATATTGTGTGTAATAATGTGTGTAACAATGAATATTGTGTGTAGAATATTGTGTGTGTAAACAGGAATATAGAGACAGTGAGTATATACAATTGAATTGAAACAATATAGTGGGAGAAGCCCGTAATTAAAAACATTTACATTAAAAAAAAAACATTTAACAAAACTCACATTTTTTATTTACCGGCTTCTCCCACTATTTTGTTTCAATTCTATAGTCATTTTTTGTGGATCTTTAAATTAAATATTCAGTCTTTCATTCTACCATTTTTTTTAGCGCTTTTTAGAAAAAAAAATTCACAAAAAGTGGGGCCCTAATACTGTAATAGTTCCCATCAGTTGACATACCTGCAGAATGTTAACAGATCAGACGAAATACACAAATATAATATTTTCTTGCCTTCATTTTGTTCCAATTTGTTTCCTACAGGTAAAACTGACGTAAGAACCGTCCTTCTAAAGATATGGGCTGAGCTCACCGGAGGCTGGATTGTCTTCAGATATGTGCAGATGTACTGGGCATTGGAAATCAGTGAAACGCACAAGGACAGAGCATTCGAGGATTGCAAAGCGGACTTACAGGTATACTCCTTCTTCTACAGTCCTCCACTGCTGAATATAGGCCTCTTCCACACTCCTCCATTCCTGCCTGTTGTTTGATGCTTGCAGCCAGTTATTTTGCCTCCACAGCGACTATGTCGTCAGACCGACCATCTTTTTTGGAGTCTTCCAACGCCTCATTTATTCTCCCAAGATCTCCATCTTAAGATTTTTGGGGTCTTGTGGGGTCCAGGTACTATGGAGGTACAGGTAATATGGAGAAAAAAATTACAATAGGTCGATCTAATAGGAACCTACATAAATTGCATAGTTTATCTGCATCCAGGATTTTTTATGGTTGGTCTCAGCTGTAATTGAATGTGAAACTCATAAATAATAAACAAGCACTATGACTGCCCCGAACTGAAGCAGATACTGTAACTCTGTAACATTGCCTCATCCAAAATACTCATTTAAGAGGACACAGTTTGGAGCTAAATAAACACAGATTCAAGCAGGATCCCTGGAAGTATTTCCTATCCAACAGAGTTGTGGATGCATAGAATGGTCTGCCACCAGAGCTTTTTGTTGTTGCATGAAGTGTGAATGTATTTAAGCAATGGACTTGACGGACTAAATGAGTAAATACTGTTGTGAGATCAGACATATCACCACAGCTGCCTGGCTGATAACATTTCTTATCCAGTAGAGTTGCAGTTGTGTATGTATGGAGCTTGTTGTTAAACAAAGTGTGAATGTATTTAAACAATGGACTTGAAAGACTGAATACCGTTTAAGATCAGACATAACACTAATTTCTTCTCCATTCTTCTCGGGTATACCGTGTGTAGATTGTCGATATTGTTGAGCTTTCCGCCTACCTGCTGAAGCCATCTTCAGGAGTAATGTTACATAATAACTACATTAGTGGCCTCGAAGCTCGACAACATCGACAATCTACACACAGTACACCCGAGAAGAATGGAGAAGAGATTAACAAGGACCGTGAAAATTTACAAAGTTATAAAACATTAATTAAATATTTCAGGTACCGATGTTATACGGAGCAATCGTCGAAGGCATTGCAACATGCGTATGTCGTTTGTCATCGAAATCTCTCGGAGATCTCAGTCCACGATTTGCAACAGCCATAGACTCATTCATCGCTACATCACTTGTCGTAGCTGGTAAGAAATAATCGCATTAATTACTTATACATATATTCATGATCGCACTAATCAAATCGCAGTGTTTTCTTGTGTCTTTTTGGTGCAAGCTATCAAAATACCAAAAAAACAAACAGCTTTTGTGAAGAAATAAACACTGTTTTGTTTCGAGTTCTCTTGTAAAATTAACATAATATTTCTGTGAAGCACACAAGTTCTATTTCTTCTCGAGTGTAAATGTGATCACTTATAAACCAACCAATTGCCGGTCGTAAGTCCACTAGAAATCTATTAAATCTCCATAGTCGTCATCCCTACATAATTGGTATACTTAACTCTTTAATTGCAATCTTTAATCAAATAAAATGTAATGCCCCATCCGTACGCTTGCCAAGCACCGAACCGAGCAGGTGCAGGTGCATGAGCGGTCGGTTACTTACATGAGCCAAGACAAACGCTCTATCCACATGTCTTTTTACTAATGAACACCCGCTCGGTTCCGCGCTTGGCAAGCGTTTGGCGTGGGCATTACTTCGTATTAGTTGCAACTATAAGTTATACACATGTGGATTGTGGAATCAAACTTTAATCCATTGTAGACATTTTTAATCATTGTGTAGCATTGTTAACACGTTAAACGCCGTGAGGGTCACCAGTGACCTTATCTTTTCTGCATTATTGCGCCGTGGAGGGCACGGGTGACCTCACGCAAAAAAATATACTTTAAATTCTTTTTGGTGCCAAGGGTCACGACTCTCCTTCATTTCGCATATGTAAGTAGGGCGGTCTCGGCGTAGCGCTCGAGAGTTATCCTTTGAAGTGGAACACAGCTGCTCAGTAAATTTTGGAAAATAGGTTTCTTGTTATAATTATGGAATCCTACGCCCGATTCATGTATAACTTATTTTTGTACGTTTCACATTAAAGTACATCGAATACCGAAAAAAAGTTTTTATGTAAGTTTTCACATTTGTTCCATCGGTGTTTAACGTGTTAATTTGTAGATAAGACATACATATAGTATTGTAGTTTGTAGTATATCACAATCATCTTCCATTGCAGGAATTCATTACAAGAATACAGAATACGTCTACACGTACCAGGATATGAAATCCAGTTCCGATATGTCCATATCCGTATTGTGCAAAGTCAAATTAGGCCAAGGTACTAAATAAGTCATAAATAAATGTAGTAAACAAACAGAAACACAAAACATCGACTCAAGTTATACAGAATTATTGCCAGTTAAAAAAAAATACAATTTTATAATAAAAGTTATGCATTTTTAGAATCTTTAAAGATGGCGACATTTCTAAAAATAAACACAACATCAAAAACAGGGTTCTCTGAAATATATCGATTATATAATGAACCCTGATAAAAATATGTCCTGTAAAAAAAAGAAAACAAGAAACAAAAACAAAAACTGACGTGATTAATTCTACACTCTTTCTTATTTTTCCGAGTGTCTTGCGAAAGTCAGGTGTTCGTACAAGATGTTTTTCATTTTCTTCGGCAATGAGGTTCCCAACCCATTCTGAATCTCGCATTAATTGGGAAACACCGAGATGGTGTACCGATACATTAGCAGTGGTAGTAGTTCTGTAAAAATTAAGTTGACATGCATAAATGTTGGAATGAAAGTATTGTAAATAGTATATATTGTTTTAAATAAAAGCCTGCACGCTTTTACTACCAAGAAAATAAAACCTATTTACGTTCCTTGCCTAATTTGTCACTTTGTGCTTTTTCTTTGAATAACATAGAATAATTTCAATAGTTCATAACAACATGTGGAATGCAGTGGCGTAGCGTGGCGTGAAGGGAGGGGGCTATCCGCCCCAGGCGGAGAAAAGTTTTAAAAATCCATTTGTTTCATTACTTTTGACTCTTTTTGTACCATATTATCAATATCTATATTTTAGTTGCCCCACTCCAGCCTAGAATTCTTTATAATTCCTGTAAATTTACAAGAATTTTGAATGTATATGCCTAAATAATGGAGGCGGCGTATTTAATTCCGCCCCGGGCAACAAAAACCCACGCTACGCCACTGGTGGAATGTGAATTGGGATAAAATAATATATTATTTTCCTTTTGTGTAATTAAATTTACTGAGACTACTTGCAATCTATTTGAAAAAATTGTTGCTTCTTTTAAAGTGGTATTTTAAATTATGCCTGATTATATTGAATTTAAAATGAGTTGTGAGGAAAGCAGCCGTCCGAGAATGACCCACCATGTCGACTGGATTCTTAAGAACGGACATGTTTTGAGTACAAGAAATCGAAGAGTGTGTACGAAAATGTGCATGATTGTGATTGAAGAAATGTGTGTAAGGATAGGGAAGTTTGCACCATGTTCTCTTTGCCTATCGCGCACGGTACATGGTATGTGCGTAGGTATGCATAGATCAAACAGTTTCAAAAATAAAGTAATATTCAATAATGATCCTTGAATTGACAATACCTGCAAGTCATAGAAAGAGACCACCTTAGTTGAAACACATTCTGGCTCTACTTTAATAACACTTTTCTGTATTTTTTTTAGCTTTTGACTATTCTGGAGGGTACTTCAATCCCGCCCTTGCAACGTCACTGAAATACGGATGTGAAGGTAATACGATATTGGAACATGCAGTGGTGTACTGGATCGGAGCTTGTGCTGGGGCCATCCTAAGTATTTACATCTACAAGATGCCAACGATACAGAAATTTATACGAGGAACGAGCGAAGCTAACGGTGGTACCAGTATGTGGGACGAGGGCAAAGACGAATAACTTCTAAACAAATATCTGCCATTTTATATCATAATACCTAGTATGCAATTCATTTACAAGAAAACATGTACGACAGCGAAAGATACATCGTCACAAACATAAATCATAATGGATGTTAGAAAACGATTTTTGTGTGGCCACTCAAGATACACACAGGCACAATACTCCAAAACTCAGTTTTGTAAAGATCATACCTACTTCCGTACTCATCATACTATTTTGAACTCTTCTTCATTCTTCTAGGGTGTACCGTGTGTACATTGTCGATGTTGTTGAGCTTTCGGCCTACTTACTGAGGCCATCTTCAGGACTAATGTGGTAGAAGATGGCTTCAGTAAGTAGGCCGAAAGCTCAACAATCTACACACGGGAAGAATGGAGAAGAGATTAACAAGGACAGTGAAAATCTACAAAGCTACTATTTTGAAATTTACGTCCACGGAGACATATACATTTAGGCATATTTTTGTCTAAATGATTACGAATTTGAACCGAAATTGAAACTACATGTATATCGGTCATCATATCACACACCATCCAAAAGACGTGTATACCAGTTTGTGCAACAGATTGTGTCTAGTGTTTTTGGCTCATATCATCTTTATTTAATCATGAATTCAATGTCATCTAAATGTACCTATAATATTGTTAACATACATACTAAACTAAATTCGCATCATTTGCCAATTTTCATGACATTATAACACATTAATTAAAGAATGGTTAAATTGAACGAACCAACAATATGGCGAAATATCTTTTGTTGCCATCGATAAAAATAAACAAAACATTTCCCTAAACCGACGTGAATGCAAGAACAAGTGAACAATGATTCGAACAAATTCTAATTTTGATTTTACGTTTCGAATGACATATTTTTGGAACAGAACTGAAGTTCTGAAACGCTTTGTTTTTCAAATTTCTTTAGGCTTTTGGTAGCTTGATACATAGCCTTTTTTAAGTACCTATTCATGTTTATTTCAATTCAGACTCATTTTAAATGTGTTAGCTAATCATCTCTGCTGAGAATGTTTTTATATTGAACAAAAAATAAATCCCTTCTATTTAATAATAAGCCTCATGTTTAAACGAATTACGTTTGTAAAAAAATAATTATGTGTCCTACCCTCAACATTAAAAACATTCACATTGTAATAAAAATATGACAATAGAGATAATTAAAAAATAAAAGATCTCTAAGTTATAATAACTATGCTTAATATACAAAAGATATTGGATATACAAAATAATAGCATAGAAATTATAAAAAAAATTGTTGTTGACATTTTAAAATGGCCACCGAACAAACTTCACAAAATGGCTTCCATAAGTAATGAGGTTGATGACACATAACTATTTATTTATATCTAGTCATTATTGTAATTAAATGTTAATATTAATCCCCTGTGCCTTAAAATAAATCTATTTATTTATTATTTATTTCAATTCTGCATAATATTTTATAAATAAAGTCTTATAACAAAAAAAACTGTAATTTTTTTGCTTTCTCAATTAGGTGAGAAAAAGAGTGTGTGCAAGGATAGGGCTCTCTGTCCTCTCTGCCTACCCTGCAAGGGACGTGGCATGAGGGTATAGATAGATAGATAGAAAATGAAGTAAGTGGTGTAAGCTAACAATAAGAAATGCACAGGGAAAACATTCTTTCTGATGCTCAGGAGTTTCCACAAGCTGCCCACAGTCATGGAAGTTAGATGTCAATACAGGAACAACTGCTAGTACAGAATACGATACTCTCTAATTGTTAAGTTGGTACACTGCAGCAACAATGCTGGCAATATAATAATGACATTTTTCATCAAAACACAAAGAAAATGGCACCATGGTACTATTACTGCCATCTATTGAAGGCATCAGAAAGTGAACTGAACAACTGAAAATCGGTTTTCATTCCATTTAATGTTTTCAGTTGAAAAATATATCAATTTTAATTTAAAAAATATGCTTCGATACATTGTTTTATTTATAGGTAACTTATTCTTTTTCCCTAGCAAATGACGTGAAACCAGTTTGTAGCTATAATGTTTGTCTTTTATAAAAAATAGATTGTTCAGTCTAGCTTGGTTTTTAAGATATCCACCGAAAACTTCGGTGGCACAATGCCACCCCATACCACGAGTTGAGATTGTGTCACACGTAAATGTCGTTTTCTCCAGATAAACTCGTAAGCTCCAAATAATAGTTATTTCATGGGCAATGAATAAATCCATTCATTTCAATCATAACTTTAAAAACATATTGCTTATTTTTTTAGTAAGTACATCGAAAAAACTACAAAAAGTGGCACAACGGTACCACAGTTTGCAGAATTTGTTTTTGGACCAGGTCGAGACAAAGTTTCTTAAAATAAAAATAAAAATAAGTAAATCATGTAAAAATAATGGTGTATTCAAGATAGTATGTACAAAACATTACAAAGTATGAAATAAACTAAAACAGTACCTATTTTTTAAAGTACTAACTCAACCACTCCTCATTAGAAAAGAGTTGCTTCCCGTGGGTTCATCCGACACGTAGAGAACAGGGAAATGTTGAACTCTTCCACTGGACCATCCAATGGTGAGGCAAGCGCCGTCTGTGAAGTTTTGTTGGAACGATATAGCGTTGCAAACTTCAGCGCCAATGCCAGAAACGAAGCAACTGAAAATCAGATAAAAAGCATTTTGAAAAATCGTATGTATCCAATCGTGACGTATTGTGGCCTTGGTTTCTCGGTGATGAAAGGATTTCCGTAGGTGGGGATACATTGAAGGACTCCCACGGGCTTAAGGCCCTCCGCATCTCCGGGTAGGCAAAATATTTGTAAGAAGTGGGCTCAGGTTTAGCCAGAAGGGAGCCCCCTGACAAACCCCACCCCCGACTTACATTGCTTCAGTGTCCTTGTCCAAGGATGGAAACATATTTACAATTATTTACAGATAAGTGTGGATGGGGACATCTCCTGTAGCTGTGGAGAGATCAAAGATGACGAACACCTCCTCGTCTGCTGAGGCATGCCGGAGAGGTGTGATAAAGCGGACCTATATAGGGCCATCTTAGTTCATTCACTTTCATTCTCATCACAACACCAGTCTTGCAGTCACTCATTGCCCTAAATATATGTATACATACCATGGAGTTATTCTGAGTGTATTGTGTGCGTTGACATTGAATATAGCCACGACCCCCGAGTCCTTAAACACTACAGCCACATGATGTCCTCTGGGGGACCACTTGAGGTCCAACACCCGCCCTCCGACAGACTCTCCAGAACATAACTCCACTTTACTGACGTCAATCACGGGGGAAGCCACTGCCGGGATATTCTTATCAACTGAAAGAGAAAAACAAACATACAAATTAGTAGATCATTATTTTAAATGTTCATTTTTTAAGCAGTGAAACCGCCACTAAGGGTTCGCGGATTTATATCCAATGTGTTAATAACACAGTATTCCTACAACTATGTAAAAGAATTAAGGATGAACATTGTCAGGCTTATACCTTAGACCTCGGCTGGCTTAAGTGATAACTTACACTCGAGAAACATTCCTCATTTCAATTTATCCCAGCTGGGATTCGAACGTAGACCTTAGTCTTGCAGAGTAGGGATCTTATCCACTACAGCACGAGGAGCTAAGGCTGTATTGTCGAATTCCGTATGCATTAAGAACCTACGCATTGTGGCCATTCTTACTGTTGAAGGAAAAAGGTGGTATTTTTTTATATACTCACCCTCCATCTATTATTGCTAAGCCGAAGAATACTGCATTGCATATACTATAGAATGTAGAGAAAATCCAACGCTTGACAAGAATACTAGTAAACCAAAAATAATGCAAGTATTTATTGTGTAAATGTAGATACCTACTTCTCAGTTCTGTTGAGAAAAAAACTGTAAAATGTGACTAATTACTTTATAATACCTGCAAATAATGTGGCATTGACAAACTTCAATGCATAAACCAGAGGTTCATCTTCCGTGGCAAAGAGTAAGACTTCCGAGTTGGGAGACCAGCAAGCTGCTTGCACTCTGCCACTGTTTACAGTCCATTTCTCTGCTTGCCATCTCGTCGTTTCCCAAACTCTGAAAAACATTTGTTTTAATAAGCTTCTGCACAAAGGTCTCATACAAATCTACTTAAATCATTTTGCGGCATGTTTTATGGAGCAGACCGATATTTAAAATGTGGTTCACGGAGAAAAACCCATAAGAATATCGCTCAACATGAATAAATCGCAAAAAAGATAAAAACCCTCCAGAAATATCCTCAACGGATAAAAGCCTGAACTTTCTAGTTGGATTCCAGTAGATGAATTATTTATAAAATGTTGACTATTTTGTTGTCTATCCCATTTTAGATCCGCTTATTTATTTGTTTTTTTTTTTCTAATATATGGTAGCTTCTAACACGCTGAAAGAAATCGTATACTAATAGGTACAATCAATGTTATTTTCAAAATCCAATTTGAAAAGTGGAAGTAAATAAATACATTCTCTGGTCCCTGGCTTTATTTTGAAAATTATTTGCAAACCTAAATATAACTGATGTAGTGGCACTAAATAATCTAGAACCATCTGGTGCAAACTCCAACCAAGGTGTCCCTCCTCCAGCCAGCCTCCTGAGGCAACACGAGGCCCCACCCGGCCCCCACACCTGCACCTCGCAACCTGCAGGGGATCCAGCGAGCAATAAGGATCCATCCGGAGACCAACACACGCTGGTGATGGGGTTGTGAGAAGAGCTGGAAAAGGGTGATGAACTTAGTATGATTCAAACTCTTTTTCAGATAAGATTTCCACAACAATTTTAAAAAAAGCCAGCCGACGATCAGTCACATAAGCCTGATTGCAGGTCCATCCTTTGCTGTGTATCTGTTGAGATTTTTATTATAAAAAGTGTTGTTTTATTTCTAAAATAATTTGACGCACGACTCTCTAATGAAAATACCCTTATAACAAAGTGTCTACATTGTTTTGGCACTCTTACATTATTCATACAATTCTCAACGAGCTGTCACAGCATGTCGACATTTTCACCATTGACTACAGGAAATCTGTAAAATCAATAAATTACTACTTGTAGTATTAAAGCCGAATCACTGTCCCTCATTGTGGGTGTTGAATAGATGCTGTTAACAGTGCTGGGGCAGCTCGTTTGAGAGATATTATGAGGGTAGTTGAAGTATCCAAATCCTATTCATCTGAATAGAAATATATTTGATACATTTTATTGTTTATATATTTTTTAGTACATGTCTGCACATTCTTCAGCACAAAGGCCTTAAAGCTGTCATGCCGGAGAGTGGATTATTTTAGTACACGAATAAATAAATAAAAATATGTACTTTACCTTTTCAAAACGTTGGCATTACTGACAGAGGGTTTGGCGAATATGGAATTAGGGTCTACCGTCCACACAATGACACCAATCTCACATCCAACTGCAATCTCAGACACGGAGTAAGGTCGCCACGCTACCATAGACACGCCCTTCTGAGAACTACACTTCAAAACAGGATTCACTTGTAATTCTGTACAATAAATCCTTACATTGTCATCCGCGGTTACCACTGCTAGTTTAGTTGTGTGCGGATGCCAAGCCAAATATCTAACGGGTGAATTAATCCAATCTCGAGTGTGAGAATAAAGAGCAGTCAATTTCGGTCCGATATCTTTCAAATGTGGTTGAAAAATATGCCGGATTTTTGTCATTGTATTTGCTATCTTCAACATGTATAACGCAGGATACAGTAAGAATTTGTTCACTTCTGGTTGCTGTGGTTCTGTTATCAATTTTAATACTTCTATGAATCCCTGTTTGTACCATACTGAAGTCAGTCTCTTCAACAATGGGTCTTCAACTTCCAAATACATTGATACACCCTCATCTCTAGCACAGGATATATCCCTCGTAACATTTATCACGGGATGCCGGTTAATCTAACAAATTAACACATAAATTAATTATCTAAGCTATTTCATTTATCATAATTACGGAGATATTGTAGGTTAATAACTGAATTCACCGGTAAAAACATTTGAAAACATAACCTTACCGTATTAGTAAACGTCGTAATGTTCGCAAATTCTTTTTGCATTGAACAAACCATTCCGTTCATTTCGCATAAAGGAATCTCTCCCGGGGGTGGGAGATCGGGAAATTGATGTAAATTAATCATTATGATGTTAATAAACTTAATGAAAAGGTCGCAAATTATTCGAATTCGGATTGCACAAACAACCGGAAAAGTCAAATGTCAAAAACTCAAAAACACGAAACCATAGATTAAATTTACAAATCCATAGATTACCAAAACAGAAGTACGTAACACAACGACTGCAAGGTATTTTCATGCAAATTTCAGAATATTTTTGATATGATGTGAAAATGTGTGGTAATAATGTGATTTTTATGAAGTTTTATCACTTCGTATGAAAAATTGTATACCTTCCTATTTTAATCTCTAGAGTCTAGCGGGACAGCTGCCCATCCCCCTGCCCGCCTCTGACCGCCAGGTAATTTTATAAAAATCGTCATCGTATTTTAAATTAGTGCAAGAAATTATAATAATTTAGTCTTTCTTTCAAATAACAAGACAAAATATGTACCTACTTTAAGATAAGATTTTAAATGTGAAGACTAATTAATCAGGTGAAAGGACATTCAAGATAGGGGGGAGGGGGCACGGGGAGATAAACTGTGCAATATTGGATGCTGTCCTATGTTCCTAATTCCTGTATATGTATTTGACAAAATCTCTCTATTTACCGAATTAAAATAGATAGGTACTACATAGATTAGTCTAAATACTAAGTCTGTGACCTAAATACATAGAAAAAATACCTACCAACCGTGATTGCGCCTATTTTGAAAAAATCTTAAACAAAAGCATTACCATTATCGATCATTTTTTACGGCAAAAATAAACATTCAAAGATTATGTCAAATTTCGTAGCGTGATATTTTTATTTTTTTTTATTTCATTAATTTATGTTTAAAATTAATAGATAAGTGTAATTTATGCCGAATGGGTAATGCATTGAGCGGGATTGGACGACGACCTATTCGTAATATTATTACAGAAACTACTATACGTAACAGTCCAGAAACTACTACTAGAAACAGTAGTAGTAACAATAATAACAGAACGAATCCTTGTCCCCCGAGAAGACGAAGATATTCTCATGAAACTCGCTCAACAATTAGACGAAGGAGAAGAGTGCCTTATCGCATACTTCGCTGCAGAGACACAATAACAGGTCGATTCATAACACCTTGTCTTGCGTCAACGCGTGAAAGGGAATGGGTCTTAATCAGAAGACATTTGGACAGAGGAAATTCAAGAGACCCCTCAGCTGAACCAAGAACCAGCACTCGCAGAACAAATACAAATACCGAAGAGTCTGATAATAATGAAACTGGAAATTCTGATGATGATGATAATATGTCTGCTCGGTCCTCAGAATCGTGGCTAGAATGAACCGAAACTGAAAATATTTCGTACGTACCTTTCTCGTTCTGTTGGTAATCGTCTAATCATTTTTGTGGATAATTTGCGTTGCATCGTGTTTAATAAAACTTCAAGATAGAATTAAATAACTTTATTTTTATTTTCAACAAAATATACACTGATTAAATAGGTACACAGGTAAGTAAATATAATTACCATTGATATCTTATACTGTACTATAGTACCTTGATGAATAAGTAACGTCTCTTTCCATACGTTTGGCGCGGTAAGACGCATTTGTTCCCAGCTGATGTTAGGCAAAATGTATGGAATTTGACTTTTGCTGTTAGGCCAACTCCAGACATTTTTTTTCACTCGGCTCGCGATTTGCTGCTGAAAGTAATCTACTAACTAGTAGGTATAGTATAGGATATCAATGATAATTACGCATTTATATAAAGGCAAAGATAATTATTTCGATATTCTATAGAAAGAAACATCAGATTACTTAATTTTAAACTTATTTATACAATCATCATGGTTTAATATAAGGTTAGGGCTTGTAATAAATACAATAACTCAATCAGGTTTTTAAGTCCGAATCCATGCATTTTGTGAAATTATTTAGATATAAAGAAAAAACACTTTCCATGCATCTAATAAAAAAACATTAAATCTATCACAGATTTATTTATAGGTAGTAACGATTTTTAACAAAATTTTTGATATCATATTGCACAATAAGATTACATCTATAAACAGCAACGATTCTTATACATGTACATAATAAAATAACACAAAAAAAGATAACTATAAAAAAAATCATGAGTGATTTGCAAGTTGCAACATAACAACATTGTCGTCCACAACTATGCCTACACTGATAGACATATGGACATATTCTAGTACTATCATCACTCATGAAAAAATAAATAAAAAATATATTTAATATATGGAGACATCCTGTTTGACTGAGGAGGAAACCTTCAGGGTGAAAGTCACCCATTAACATTTTCGTGATGGATGGGAGAAATCAAACACCCTTGCAGCACCCCATCAGAGACCTAATGGGGGCATCTTGGATTTTTTTCGCCACCAGAGTGCGCTGCAGTAAATGGAGGTCCGCATAGATACGGCAGGTACTATATATTATCATTCTATGGATAATAAACAAATGGTTTATTTTGCTATGAGAGTATTGACTGTTGTGAAGACCTCCATTTACTGCACCGCCATCTAGTGAGTGGAAAAAATACGCCACCATTGTGCATGGCAACTGGCAACATCTGGCGTAGCATATTGGAGTTGCAGGGTTTTTTTTATTTACTTTAGCCAGAAGAAGCAATAAGTATCCATATTTTGATAATACTTTAAGATTAATTGAGTAAGTACGTACTTAAATATTTTTTGTATGATTATAAAATATAAATTAGTAAAATGTAGGCATATTATTATGAATAGACAATTATATCACTTATTTTTATAACTAAAAACTAGTATTGCAACAGATAATGGTAAAAAAATATAGAGACACATAATATTTTAACAGCTAGTGAGACATGGACGTGGCTGAAGAAGGACGAATCAGGTATGAGATGAGATCTTTAAGGAGAGTGCGTGGAAAAACGGAATGGATAAGAAATGGAGTGCTTAAAGCGATGGGGGACTATAAGATGAGATGGCTAGGACATGTAGAGAGGTTGAATGACAGGCAATATAGATATTTTTACAATAAAATAATATTATGCATATACAATAAATGAACGCAAGTCTTAAGACTTATGTTTTAAAACAACTATTATTAAATTGGTAAGGTTATATATATATATACGAGTATATCACTGATACATGTATTTTATTCTTTTAGAAATCCGTATCATTTTTACACACATCATACATACGTATTTATTAAAATAATAAGCATCGATACACATTTTGGCATTTTATAATATACAGCAAATAGGAATATCTTATTCTATTTAATATTTATACATATACATCTCAGGGCGTTAATCCCAAAGTAACAAATTTTTCGAAATAAATTTCAGCTCAAAATAATAGGCTTTGTATAGTATTTCAAAAAACTTTTACAATCATTCCCCAGATTTTAATGCGTATTATCAATACAAAAAATCTCTGCGACTTTCGGATAAAAGATCAGAGGTTTTATATACATTTTTTTTAGATATCTATAAAAGATATAAAAAATCTTTTACGGTCATTCCCTAGATAAAGGTTCAATGTATCTACTCTATTTTTTCCAAAGCATATAGTAAGGTTGTCGAGATCTAAGATCTCCACTTTTTAGAAATTTTAGTTTAGTTATTGTAGGTATAAAATATTTTATGCTATTTAAAAAAAAATCTGGATTGAATATTCTCACTCTTGATACAAAATTACAAAACATACTTACAAATTATTTAATTTCAGTTATCGTAAAATAGATTGATAGTTAAACTAACATTTATCCTAAAATGACTATAAGTTACTAATTGATAGGGTATAGTTTTATGTCATTGATGACTATTTATGTATTACCAAAATGTATGTGGCCCATTAAATTTATCATTACAGTATTGAAGCCTCGCAAAATGATCGTTTTTTTTTTGTCAATAAAGAAAAAAGATACCTAGTAATTTTGTATTTTTTAACGAATTTTATAACATTATGAGACTTTTTAGGTCTTCTATTTTTGCAGCAACTATTCGTAGAATATTGAGGGTTTAACAAGCAAATTTTAAGATTTGACCTTTTGCTTCATAATATTTCCAACCTACATAATCTACGTATGAGTATATTTAAGAAAAATACTCTATGATAAAATTACAACTCTGTATAAAATATACGAATGATTAAAACTTTGAGTTCATTTTTCTCAACAATTTGTTCTTATCAGAGAGAACCTTGTCATTATTAGATGACATTTTGGCAATAACGATTGTTCTTATGTCAAATTATTAAGTAATTAAATCATTAGTGAAGTAATTTTTAAGCGAGAAAGTACTGGGCTCACATAGTTCCCTCCAATGGAGGGAATGGCAGCTGGTCACAGTCTGTCGTACCTAACATGGAGGTCACTCAACAGACTGAGAACAGGTGTCTCCCGTTGTTACAGCAACCTCAAAAAATGGGGTTACAGAGAGGAAGACACCTGTGAGTGTGGTGCCAAACAGGACCACATTCATCTGTTTTCATGTCCCCAAATAGGGGCGACATGCACGCCCGAGGATGCACTACTGGAAAATATTGGGGGCTACAAATTTGATGGTGTTCCGGACACGGAAAGTATGTATTAACAATATATTCTTACTCTAAAAGATTTAGCTTACTATTTGTTTTTCTAAGTTGTGCTCGCCATGGTATTATTTGTATTTCATCATCTGAATCATTATTATTATTACTTCTTCCATTTACAATCTGCTTACCGTTTACTTTAACATCTCCATTTACCTTTCCGTTCTCTCCATTTACTTTTACCTCGCCATTTTGATTTTCTTTTTCGGCATAATTATTATTGTTTCTGTCCTCTGTGTCCACGGCGAGATTGATATTGTCTATTGAGACAGCTCTCTGATGGTTGTAAGAGTATGTGTTGTGATTTCTCCAACAGTTATTTGTTTCGTGAAAACCGTTACCTCTAGGCTCGTCAACTCTTGGTGTGTACAAAGCAGATCTGAAAACAGAAAGTGTGATGGTCATAAATTAACACTCATTCCACAGTTGCGTATTGTGAACTTGGTTCAATATAAAGGGCAGGACTATATTATCCATTGAAATTACTCGTACGACAACTACTAAACCATTGCAGTATATCCCAATAACAGTGAAATAAATCAATTAAGTGGATACATACGACATTCAGAATACGTATGCAGAAAACATCATTGTTACAAAAACCTTTTCAAGTTTTATGGACGTTGTGCAAACCCATGACCCTTATAAGACATTGTCAAAAATAAAATGGGGTTTTATAGCAATGCCTTCAACCACGGAAGGAGGTTGTCAAAATTTAAGAGAAAACGAAAAGTAGTCTATCTTATCCAGGAGATCAGATCATGAACACTAGATGGCAAGTCGCCAGTTGTTGATCAATTGGTTTAAAATCACAATATTGTCCTCAGAAGCGAATTACTATTCTTGAAGGTTTACTTACTTTAATTTATTGTCTGCTTCCTCCTTCTTAGCCATGAGTTGTCTCTTCCACGCCGGTATGGCCTGCAACCTCCTCTGTTCCGCCTCTTTAGCCAGCTTCTCCTCCAGTTCCTTCTTCGCTCTCTCGGCAGCCTTCTTGGCCAGCATTTGTCTCTTCCATATTGGGATCACGTTGCCAGCTTGGTCGCGCTCCGGGATCTGCTTAGTGAGGTAGAAAGGTTTGAAGATTAATATTCACATTCATCAAAGATCGAGAGATATTGAAAATTATTATAAATTTGATCTGCATTGCGCAGTTGTATTGTTACACGTTTGACTGCAGGATGGTGTGAAATGGGTGAACATTTCTTTGTGGACATAGTGATCACTTAACCCAGCCAAAATCGGGTTGACTGTAAGATATTGCTTTTGCAATAAGTCCGCCTTTTGGCACACTGTATTATCTTGTTTTGTTTTTGTTGTTACATATATTTACTGGCCAATAAAGTTTTATTTATTTATTTATTATTATTAATAATGCCGATTTGTAACGCCCATCCTGCGTCCAATAAAAAGGAGTTCAGATAATGCTGCATTGTGTGAACTTTTCGGTTTTGTTGAAGAAAAACTAAATGGATAAGTTAAATATAACAAAGGGATTTCCACATCTTCTGGATAAATACCCTTACAAAAAGAGAATGTCCTATTCTATCCCCTCTTGCGGGGTATGCATAGAGAACAGATCGCCAGACCTCACACTTCGGACTTCCGTCACATTCATGCAATTCGTCATACACACTCCGATTCCTTTTACTCAGACCACGTCCGTCCTTGTTTATCCGTCGTTATACAAACGTTATTATTTGTTAAGTGCCATTTTATCCGCTAAATAAATCAATGCACAAATAAACATCACTTTAATGTAACTACGATAGCTTTTCAGGCCATTGGCTGCTTAACAATACAAGAAATTTTCAACAACATTAATTTCATAACGTATGTTTTGCCTACCGGTAACAACACTGATACTGTCTATCATATCAAATTTAATGTTTGTATTAATGTGTGGATGAATTTATCGCACGTGAGTTAATTATATTTTAGCCGTTAAATACTGTGCAATAAATCTTGAAATCATTCACCTAGTTAAATGGTTTTAACATTCGTTTCAAGTGCCAGATGTAAGTGATAATGCCGAGAATTAAATTATTGTTTCTAGGTAAATGAGTATAGTAAAATATACAAGATGATTTCAAGCACCTGAACTTGGCATTTCATATATTCTTTGTAGATTTTTACGGTCTTTGTTAATCTTTTCTTTATTCTTCTCGGGTTTATGGTGTGAAGATTGTCGATGTTGTCAAGCTTTCGACCTACTTGCTGGGGCCATCACTAGATTAGCCCTCCGAGAAAAATAGCTGGTACCCACTAGTGGATCCATGGAAACACAAATGATAGTTGTGTGCCTGAAAGGCGCAGAACAAAATTCTTAGACATCATGGACCGGGTTGCTAAACAAAAATGCCAGTGGGCGGGTCATGTTGCCAGAGAAGGGACAGAGCGATGGTCACCCAGAGCTCTTAGATGGAGACCATGGGATAAAAAAGAGGAGTAGGTCGACCACAGAAAAGATAGGCCGACGATATTATCCCAGTCGCGGGTAGAAGATGGATTGGCAAATCTCAGGATAGAGAAAAATTGAAACAAATGATAGAGGCTTATATCCAGCAGTGGAGATGGCTGAAGTAAGAAGAAGACCCACTAGTAGTTGGATCACCTTGTATTAAAAAGTTTTAATACCTATAAAACATAATAGTAATAACTATGCATACTCGTATATCATGCATCAAGGTAATAATGAAAAGATTGAAGACACATTTGCCCAGTGAAACGTTAAATGTAAATGTGTATACGACGATAAGGAAGCGGAGATCGCAATTTATTATTTAAACACGCGAAATCAGAGACGTGAACAGAAATATTGTACCGCAACAAACCACGATTATCGAATTATGTTAAATGTTATACTAATCAAAACACTTCGAATGGATATCTCAACAGATATACAGCAAAGGATGGACTTTCCACTAGACTCATGACTGATCGTCGGTTGCATCAACGGCATCCATAAAATTGTGATACTTAAAAAAATAGTAAAGCTCAACGTTCCATTTTTTTATCTACAATATTGATATTGATATGTTGATTTATTGCATATATTTTTTGGGTTGTGTGGTATTAAGTATGTTTATTTATTTATTACATATATTTACGGTTATACCATTACATTACAATTTAAAAATTACATTAACACAAAAATAAACACACAAACACATTTGACGGCTGAGACAATGACAAACATTAATGTTATTTGTATATTTTTTAATTGACCTAGTTGTTAAAAATGTATTTGAAAAGCTTTTGGTCGTTTTTAATCTAATAAATGAATAATTATCAATTTTTTATGTTGAAAATATTCATAATGAGAAATATATTTTAAATATTTAGTTTTCTAGTAAAAATATTAGAAGATAAGTACAAGATAAATACTATACAATAATTTAATAACATTAAACACGTGTATTGTCTTGGTAAACATATACGATGCATTTCATCAGTAGAACAATGAATCACAGTATTTCAGACAAAAAACGATAAACGAAATCATTAATTGTTGAAAGTTTTCACGGTAAATACTGAAAACAATGAAAACTATGTCACGCTAACGATAAATGAAGGAGCGTCACCAAAATGCGTTTTCCGCTATACGGAAAATGCGTTTTAGTAAAACTGAGTCCATCGCAAATCGTAGAGTGACTGTATCTACATAGTAAACAATATTAAAATGTATAATATATAACTTTAATCTACTTTGTTCCTAAATAATAATATTGCATGTAGCATTGTTTAACATTGAGAACACTATGTCTGATGCAAAGGCGTTGAACTTAAGTGCATGTATCTATAATAATTCCACTTCCACATTGGTGAATGCAATTAATGTTATTAGTACAACGAAACTCAGCGATTCTGCACTCCATTTTGATTGAGGTGTGAAGATATGAATGCTCAGACACCTATATATTATAATATACATCATAGATTATACACTTATACAGTCTACAATTGAGTCGTGTTGTATCAAATATAGCAATCTGATTTGTGAATGATTCGGAGTAAATTAAAGAAAACGTATAAATGAAAAACCGAAGGAAAAGGTAAACTAAACTAAAGAAAGGTTATATCTAAATTGACGTATGACCACGACTTTTATATAATATGCACAAAAGATTAAACATACAGTGAAAGAATCGTTTCTGTGCGCAAAAGATCGCTGGAAAAACCCAAGTAACAGTTGATGAGAAGTTATTTAATAGATAATCTGATTGAGAAGGGTTACAGGGCTTGTGTTGAAAATTGCAAGAGATACTACTGATCAATAATAAGTGAAAAGCAGACCGAAAGTCTCGGAGTTCTTGAAGATTTGATACTTAGGAAGCTAAAATTGTGCGGGAATTTGTAACCATTAATTCACTAACCTATTCACTGATTTGTATTCACATCAGTGAAGATTTAGGTGCATACTATAACGACGCCGACGTATTCCACAGATCTATGTTATTGTGATATTTTTTACTTACTAGATCACTCTAGTTTTCAATTTTTCATAAGCCATAATACACACATGCCGTATCATAAATGATACAATCACATTTTCATATTAAACCTACATTTTAAAAATCCGCAATTAATTAAACCGCTGTGTCATCTTGATCTAGTTTTTTCCAAACGACTTTACTAGTAACTTAGGAGTTACCGCCAATTGCAATTCCAGTTTGTCTGACATATGCATACTAATTACAGAACATAAAATATGTAAGAAATCGACTCACCTTTTCCACAAAATTATTCGCAGTAAACTGTTTCGTAAATTCCGAATATATTTCCTTATCAGCCATATTTTCCATCTTCGCTCGTTCTACTTTTAATTTCTTGATGCCAGTAATATCCTTTGATAATTTAAGCTCCGCTATGAGATCTGTCTTTTGCGCTTGGAATGGCTCAGTTGCGAGGCACTGCATGCTGACACTCCTCGCTGGGGCTGATAACGTTTTTGATGCTAGCATTTTGTCTGTCCTCCTCAGTCTGACACTATTTAAATCTCTGATACTTATTGAAGATAATGGTTGATTTCTTTCTTCTGCTGGTGGTATTGGGGGAGGGGCAGGTGCTACTGGAGGGGGCGGAGGAGGGGGTGGTGGCCCCTCACTGGAGCACCTGTCTGTCTGGGAGACAACCATGTAGTTGTCTTCTATATCCGATGATTGTTTTGACGAAGTCGCCGAAGAACGGCGATCTCCGATAGAACGAAGATACTCGGATGGTTTTATGAGTCTGTTGGAATCAGATGATTGTGGGAAGCTTGGTGGAACGAATGGCAGAACCAGTTGTTTGTTGACTAAGTTTGGGGTTCCAGCGCGTGCGCGGTCAGTGCAAGTTTCTGTAACAAGAGAAAAGAACAAGCCATTAGTACCTAAATATGTATAAAGTATGGAAGCATGCAGACTATTGCAGGACTTTTCGAGGGCTAACTCACTGCGAGTTAAGATTTGGTTGAGATTGATCCATTGTGCCGATTTCAGGTGAGAGCAAGGTGAAGGTGAGTTTATTGTTACGTTACTTTAGAAGATCGGCCCTATTACTCCAGTTTGACATTTGCATATGTTTATTGAACGATGAAAAATATGTATCACTAGGGTATATCCCAAAAATTGAGTAATTAATTAATGAAAGCTCAGAAAAAGTATGCTTAACGAAAGATGGTGACTGGACTATCGTTAATGTAAATGAAGAAGAGTCGTATGTTCTTACTAATTGTACAGGTTCATCCAAAAAGATGGACGCTATTTTAAAGAGGTATTACTTTGGAACCATTCACGTTAAATAAGTGATTATTTCACTGTATGCTAACTGATAAATGTAAGTTTTATTTAATGCACAATGCAATGCAATAGCGCATGTGCAGACTAACTTCGCTGTCGAGATAGCCAATCGGCGCTATTCATCTACCACCTTCCGATATAATGGTGATCGTGCAACGGAGAGCACAGTGCGTTTTGCACCAAACAAAACATACACTCATCAGTTACCATTCAGTGAAAAAATCACTCATTTAACACGAATGGTTTCGAAGTTATACCTTTTTATAATATGGTCCATCTCTTTCGACGATTCTGTATAATATGTTTTTACTAATAACTTTTTGAATAATAACATTACGAAAAACCCCATTAAAAGAAAGTTATAGAAAATTTAATATTCTATAATTCTTATTTCAGTCTTTTTTCTCTAGGGTGCACCTGTAAAAAGTTAAATCATTAAACTGAAAAACGGCCGGAATTTCGACGGTTTTAGGCTCGCCCTAGTGAACGCACAAGGGTGGAGAGGTCACAAATTTGGATTCTGAACCACAAGAGTGACCTTTATAACATATCCAAAAATCAGAACTACTACTCTTAATGTAAGGCAGGGTATCATAATCACCAGTCTTTATTTCTCGGGGTAGAATGCTCACTAATATACTCGTAATTAGACGACATTGAACCTTCTTCTATTATTTAAAAAAACATCCAAGATATATTTTTTAGAGTCAGGTGAAGAGCGTAGTATTGACTTATTATATAAAGAGTCATTAAATTGTGAAACTCTTGTCATTTTTCGATTATATTGTACCGCCTTGGGGCACGAGGTATCAAAATTTCTTTTTTTTGTATCAAGCAGTGAGAGTACAGGTAAATCACTAAACTGATATCAAATTATAACTGTCAATAAGACATGATACTCTGTAATTATTCTTATAGGAGGTACATTATAATAAGACCATGATCAGTATACACTTCACTATCAACATTATATTCTAGAGTGTACAATATTTGTATGTCGTTCGGGTGTTGTTTCTAGAGCAAATAAAAACAAAATAAATAAATATAAATAAAATAAATAAAGGATACATTGTAGAACATTTCTGTTAAAAGTAGGCATGCTGACATTTCAAAAATTTCTAAAAACGGGAGACTTCAGATCTCGACAATCTTAATAAATGTGCTTTGGGAAAAAATACAGTATAGGTACATATTGAACCATTATCTAGAGGATAAACATAAAGGATTTTTTATATCTTTTATAGATTTCTCAAAAAAAAAATTGATGAACCCCTGATCTTTTTTCCGAAAGACAGAAACTCGTTTACCCAAAGTCGCGGAAAATTTTTTTTTTTTAGTTTGAAGCGAAATTGACCCCACAAAATGGAAAAACGCTATTTTTTACATTTTATGATGTGACTGTTCATGCGATTTTGAACCTCAACGCCGCGGAAAATGACCGTGACGTCATAATTGGGTCCCTAGGTTTAAATACTAGCTGTATCCTGCGCGTCTTGCTACGCTTTAAACTTTAACCTTAACTTAACACTTATACGGGTGCAAATGTGGCTAACAATTACAATTGCAAGTATATATTTTTTTAATTATGTTTTTTTTTTGCCCGGTCTTCCGCTAGTTAACCATTATATGTATACATAATTTGCATGTATACATGTTATACATAATCATTAATGTTGATTAATTCACAACAAATAACACTTTGCATATTATATAGACTTTCTCCTTTACTAAATAACCATATTGTTTAATAATTATTTATTATATTAACATGTTATGATATAAAAATGTTACAAAGTAATCTTAGTACAGATAATAATGTATAATATTTCTAGTACTAGATGGTAATGTATAGTTAGGATTAAGATGTCAAAGATATACTAGAATTATTAATTATGTTGTTATTTTTCGAACTTTTGTAAGCTTACTATACATGGTAAATCTTGAGCCTTTGCTGGTTTGTTTGCTGTTAATGTTAACATACACATATACTCTGTAATAACTGGTTGTGCTCGTTAAGACCAATAAAATAAATAAATAAATAAACAAAAAACAGTGGTTCCTCAGATTACGAACTTTTAATCTATGACTCGGTTCGCAAATCAAAATGTTCAATGTTTCCCTTATTCTTACCTTAAACACTGTAACAAATTTCTGCATTATACTTATCTAACAAACTATGTACAAGCATAACCTCACGATTCAGTAATATTCAGCTGTAACTTGCAATTATTCCTTTACAGAGAAAATTTACATTAATTTAGTTCTAACCGCTAGATTCCCAACCTTTTTGGTCTCGTCCATCATGGAAACTGGTTATACCCCCGATCGAAAATAAAAGTTTAGAGCGTTGGGGGGCTGTTCCTAAGGACTGGACAAAAGACTACTAAAACCGTTGACCTTGTAATTTTTATATCGAAAATTTTATGAACAAACAAGACATGCAACTTTTCTTTGAGTCAATTGTATTTTAACGGATTTTCATGATAATTTTCGAATATTTTTAATATGATGAGGAATCGTGTGATAAAAATGTGATTTTTGTGAGGTTTTATCATTCAGTATAAAAAATTATATACATATTACAATCTCTAGGAGGAGGATCGGACGACGCGACGCCCATGATGGGTACCATTATCATGGGCGTCGGCAGGGGGGGGGGGCAGCTATTTTTTATAAAATTTTTATTTTGTACGTTTTTAATACAGTACAAAGTATTATGTACATTTTCAAATAAAACAAGCACATCACAACCATCTTCACTATGTCTCACGAAAAATTTCGTCTGCGGCGCTATTTATGCGATTTTTTTATGAATCTGGGTTTATCGAAATAAGTCCAAATACATCTTGTACACTTAACAGAAAGCTTAAAAGCTTGTTTCGTGAAGTGGAGTAAGTCGGGGATTGAACCTGCGCCCACTGGATTAACAGTCGAGCACGTTACCAACCAGGCTATAACCGACCACCTCAAGTTTTTTATGGTATATCATTTTTTTTTAATTTGATTGCCCCTCCACCCCTCCCTAGCTCCGAGGCTGGCGACGCCCATGACCATTATAAGTGTGGTTTATCAAAACGATGAAAGTTAATATGCCGGAGATAATTGCTATAGTAACTCTCTTACGAGGTAATCTAATACTATTATTATTTATTTTCAACTATACTAATAACTAAACCACTGACACGCCTTTCATCTTAATACAACACTAAATTACCATGCAGCAGATATAAACTAAATATAACAAAGAAATATTTTTCGTACCCTAGATACCGATATAGGTTCGTGGAAAATGTGAAGGAGAAAATGTACACGCAGACAAAAAAAGATGAAGGTAATAATAAAAATGTGGTAACAAATGTATGCCTACCTACCGCGGAATGAAAGACACTTCATTCGTATAGACCAGTGATTCCCAAACTATGGTACGCGTACCACCAGTGGTACCTACGCGACAATTATTAAGGTGGTACTCAGCCATGGCCATAGGACATACACAGTAAATAATTAGATAAAACGTTTTTATGAACTTACAGTGAGTGCGAATGTTATCAATAACATCAAAAATCACAGCCAAATGATCGTTGATACATTTGAAGAATATTTTAAAGAAGATTATTCGTAATTCAATTGGATAAGGAACCCATTCGTTTCGGATCTGGATACTGTTCGTGAAAATTTTATTTTTACGTGCACTTAAAATTAAGTACAACTGAGCCAGATATTTCCTATTTTGTCTCGAACATGCAACACCATTTTTCGCACTAAGAATATTGTATTTTTTCCTATAATTAATAAATGATAATGTTGTCATAAACAGTTGTCGGAGATTTTATTACGTTACCATTTTGAAGGCTTTTTTTACGGTTACAGTTTAGTGGTACGCTACTGATTTATGATTTCGGTTGTGGTACGCGAAATTAAAAGTTTGGGAACCACTGGTATAGACTGTAAATCTAGGGTGGCCAACCCGCGGCCCGCTGGGGGTCTGAATGCGGTCCGCGGAGCAGTGGGAAAATAAAAATATAATATCAAATCCCTAGTGAACACCAATGACTGATGAAAACTGTTGGCACTACTTATGGTCGTGAGCATCTTATTACAATATAACCATACATATTGCTTGTTGTAGAAAGACAATCAGATTCATTACTTCGAGTATTTTTCCCTTAAAAATTTGGCCTGCGGCGCTATTTTGGGTGATCTTTTCAATTAGAAAACGTTTTCTATACATATATTTGTGAGCCTTCTCCGTCCAGTTTAAAAAAAACCTGTATATTTATTTTTTGTTTTGTAAAATTGGTTGTGCGGCCCGGTAGGCAATCTCATTTTCAGAATCTGGCCCGGCTGCTGAAAAGGTTGGCCACCCTTGGTATATACTGTAAATCGTCTCATGCAATTCTCATATCTGATTTATTATTTAAGATATTGAAGTGGATGTTTCTGCATTTCGCAGATGAAAATACATTACAGATTTTCCTACATTATGTGAATGTAGATACCTCTCGCTTCTGTTGAGGAAAATCTGATTTTTCATACCATCTTAATTTTGACCACAACTGACAACACGTTTCTTACAGTCATTCTTCTCTCTAGTTATCTATTTTTTTCCTTTCCTAATTCCTCCCTACTCTCTCTCTCTCTCCCCCCCTCTCTCTCTCTCTCTCCCTGGGCAATTATTATTCCCACATGATAGTGGGGACTGCCATTCTTGTTTTTGGCCGCCACTCTATCCTCTATCTTATTCCTCCCTACTATTACTACTAAATTATACCATCACGGTGTATTCTAATAGTGGGGTAACCGGTGAATTGTGTATGTTTAAAAAACAACACACATTCAAACATTTATGCCGATTATTATGATTTTCAACAGAATAGGTTGCAAACATCATTGCCGAAAAAGATATGAAAAACCTAAAGAAGGGACAAGTAGTTTTATCTCAACAGATACACAGCAAGTGCAAAGTGATCACATTAAGCTAGCCGACGATCAGTCATAAGCCTGATGGAAGGTCCATCCTTTGCTGTGTATCTGTTGAGATATAACTACTTGTTAAATTCAACTACGACATGTAGAAAAATTCCGATGTTCCCACAAAGCATAAATTGTGATTTTCAATCTTGCTAACGAAGGGAGTTTAGCAAGCATCTGACTTTTGCAATTTTACAGGCCACCCGACATTACCCTATATTAATATCTCAAGAAAACTTAATTATGATTATGCAGAAATTATGTTGCAACCAAATTTTCTTACCTTTAAATCAATAAATTCTGTCACACAAGATAAATCCAAAATACGACACAAAACACTAAATTCTAAAAAATACACAATTTCACATGTAAAATCTATATCTTAATATTTACACTTATTTTACGAAAACCTTTCTAAACAAATAACAATTTAGAAATATTACGTACACCTCATATAAAAAATAATCACCAAGTGCACGTTTGACTTCATCAACACTATTTAAACACTTCAGAATTAATCGTCTTTATCATGACGATATTTTTATCGCGTTGTTTCAAACGTGGTGATTCAATAAAATTAATTCAATGGCCCGATTTAATATCTTTCTTGATACTGTGATTGCAACGGAACATGTGAAGTCACTGATGGTAAGTTGAGTATACGTGATGGTACACGGTTCGACAGCCGACGCGGTCAAATCTTCAATGCAGAAGAGGGGATCTACATTGTATACATTATAAGACAAAGAGAGAATCGCTATTATCAGTTATAATCGTACATTGCTCTGATTTTTTTCATTAATTCTTTCAGCTTCGTAGTTCGCCGTTGCCGACATAGCAGAAAGAACAGCAAAGCTAAAATGGCTGCAGTGGGCCGGACATGTAGCAAGACAGGACATTCAGATGGGCACCTAAAATCCTGAAGTGGAGGCCCTGCGAGAACAAAAGAGGCATAGGAAGACCACAGAAAAGGTGGAGAGATGACATTGTCCAGCTGAAGGGTCGTAGATGGCAGCAGATAGCCCAAGATAGAAGACAGTGGAATAGTTTAGAAGAGGCCTATGTCTAGCAGTGGAACGCAAGTGGCTAGCAGTAAGTAAGTAATCATCGTCATGAGCTCGACAGCCCTGATGGGTGGGCCTTGGCTGAATCCAGGAGTCTCCTCCATCTGTTGCCTTCGTCTTCCAACTTTGTATCTGCAGTGTGGATGTATCAGCGCTGACAGAGACTATCCACCGCATTTTCGGCCTTCCGGGTCTTCTACGTCCCTCTGGCGCAGTGAATGTAAGGCGTTTTATAGGGTTGGCGTCGTCCATTCTGATTACGTGACCAACCCATCAGTACGCCTCTCAAATATATCTAATGCTTTTTCATCCTGTTCGATTAGATTCCATGTTTCTGACGCACATAGGAGGGCAGGTCTGATCAGAGTCTTATTGTACTACTATATAGGATCCTAAATTAATGCCTACATAATACATTACTTACATTACCGAAGAAGATGAGAAAGAAATTGGCTTACGTAAACATTTACTTAACGAAGTAAAACAATAAAAACATCTAATTATTATTAAGTAGGTACCTAATTTATTGTACATGATTTCACTTTGTCAACAATAAAATAAAAACAATAACGAGATGAAACAATAGAACAAAGGGCGGTTAGCGATTAATTAATTATAGGTGTACGCCACTGACAATAATTATTATGTTTCTCACGTTCATGTGACAAAAATTTTGGACAATGCCCATTCGAAGATGGTGAAAAAAGTGTATCATGCTACTTTTATTATTATATAAAAAATCATGCTATAATTTAGATAATTTGGTACATTTCCATTACTGCGACCCCACCTGCAGCCGAGCAAAGTGGTAACAGGAAAAGTCATAGAATAGAATCAGGAATTGAAATGCCTATCTATATTTTTATGTACACTATAATGACTAAATGGTACATTAATATAAAAGTCTATGGAATAAAAATCTATCTATCTATCAAAAGGAGGTGCCGGGTTCGAATCTTAGCGCTGGAGATGTATTCTGCACTTCACGACACAAGCTTTTAGCTGTCTGTGCAAACTGTGCAGGAATAGGTATTTGTACAGCTGTACCAGATATTGCTTTTGCAATAAGTCCGCCTTTTGGCACACTACCATTGTCTTGTTTTTTGTAACCATGCATATTTTTCTTTGTCCAATAAAGATTTATTTATTTATTTATCTTTGAACAATCTCGTAAATTGCAGTGATATACTAAAAAAATAATGATTCTTGTGAATCGAAACATCGTGAAAAACTAATAGTTGTTAACAGCTTACTGAGCACATGTATTCAACAATTTATAGCAAAGGCGTGTGTTTGTGTTTCCAATAATGTAGTCAAGATTTGCGCAATAAAATTAAATTAACTGCATCCTTCTTTGTTCTGATTTTTCATAAGTTTATTTTTAATAGTACGTAAATACATCATCACAATGATTCGAACAAGCATCTTCCGCTTGAAATGTTTGCTCAGAAGTTGTGACTCATAACAAACCAGATTCGCTAATGTCATAAAAATACAATAATCCGTAATACCTGTTTTAAAAGTAGGCATATTGACATTTCAAAAAATTCTACAAATGGGAGACTTTAGATCTCGACAACCTTACTAAATATGCTTTGGAAAAAAATAGAGTAGATGCATTGAACCTATATCTAGGGAATGACCAAAAAAGATTTTTTATATCTTGTGTAGACTTTTCAAAAAATATTGTGATATTACTACTCGTATCACGAATTCCGTGGACTGCAAGAAGAACTAATAAATAAAATAAATAAATAAAAAAACTCTTTATTGAAAAGAAAACACATCTTCCAAATGGCGGGTTTATTGCCGTAGGCAATGTCTGCCAACCAACCACTAACTAACTAATGTCTCCATCCTGCAAGAACTGGGTATCACATGAAGATTGTCGTCGATCTGCCGAGAACGAATTCCCAGTTTTTTAGTCATAGAGCTCGAAGAGGGGAAGAAAGTCTCGCAAAATTAATCGTAGTATGGAAAACAAGGGACGAAGACCAAGAGGACGCTCACCTATGAGATGGACCGATCAGGTGGTGCAAACTGTAGCCCCTTCCATCTACAGGGCCATGCACCTTGCGGGGGACAGAACCGCGTGGCGACAGATTGTCCAGCAACGGGTGTTTGGGGATCGCGACCCTCAGCAGTGAGGAATACGACCCAAGAGAGATCACGAATTGAAAGTAGAAAATTATTTTTGTGTAATTACTTAGATTAGACGTAGACACATAACTTCACTAATTGGGATTACTATCAATTACCCAACTAACCACACAACACAGCAATAACACATGTGAATACTTAACAAGTTTTTTAAAAAAAACAATGTGTTGTTTGTTAGTTATTAAAATCTACATAATATTAATTCCCAGTGGTGTCGCTGTATCTATAATAAATAATAAAAATTGCCAATATATTGAATGAACCGTGTTGCTTAGCTAAAATAACAGTGGGTCGGGTGAGAGTTCAGCATCTTCTGAGCTTTCAAATACATAACTTCTCATTATTAAGGTTTATATGCACTGAGCAAAAATCGTTCTATTTTAACTTCAACTTTTTCAAATTTTGTATGAGAATGTTAGCGCGAAATAAGAATGACGTAAGCGACCATGTGAATTTCACCTTTTTAAGAAGAGCCTGGAAACAAATTAAAAAATCTAAAACAGCCAATTTGTTAAGATTATAATTACCAGTATTTTGGCTAAATTATTTATTCATTTATTTATTTAAACTTAAAGTAAACAACAAACACATACAAATATACAAAATGGACATAGTACAGATTATAAAACGTTGTTTACTAGGGCGAACTTATCGCAGAACTGCGATTTCTTCCAGTTAACCCCAGTTATACTTTTATATACTTATGAAACCCCAATTATACTTTTATATACTTATAAAAAACTGAACGAAAAATCCTCAGATCCCGTAAATTTCAGAGCTACTTTTGTAATATTTTTTTATTCAAGGAATTTCCAAATATTGTACATAATTCTAAAACGGCCAATATGTAGTGCATACTTTCACCTAGCACTGTCTTCAGTTACAAGACGATTCTCTCAGTATTGGCTGAGAAAAATTCAGGGTGCCGAAGCCGAATGACAGCATATAGGACCTTAAATAACCCTGGTTTTTGGATCCACATGGAAAACAAACACGCCACTGTATTAATTTTGTATAGTGACAACAAGTTGTTGACTTTTCAACGATCGTTTGATGGAATCCGTGCAATTTGTTGATGATTTATGTAAATGTTAATGTTTGCTGCACGATACATTATTATTATAACGTTATGGATTTACTGGTTGGATGGACGCATGCTAGGCTAGAGATTATCCATGCTAAAGCACGAGTAATACACCTAGTATCATTTCTACAACAAAAACATGTAGCATGCATCATGCAGTAGTATAATAAAATGTATTACTAATAAGACATTGACTCTGCATTTCAAAAAGTAGGTAACTTATTACGTTAGGTAGGTGTCTAATATATTGAAGTGGAGGCCTTGGACAGACAGAAGGAGCGTCGGAAGGCCATCAAAGAGATGGACAGACGAAATTGTCCAAATCGCTGGAGGAACCTGGACGCAGAAGGTTCAGACCAGATAAGAGTGGAAACAGTTGGAAGAGGCCTATCTAGCAGTGGAGGAAAGAAGGCTAATGAAGAAGAAGAAGGTGTCTAATTAATAGTTATAATCATTAGATTATGTGACTAAGTATGAGATACAATTAAAGTTTTTGGGGACTATAAATGAAATAAATCGAATATTTATTGTTTTACAATTGTGTAGTCTCTCAACTAACGAGCAGTGTAAGATGGGCATGCTGGACTTACGACTTTGGTTGGTTTAGGTGATCACTTTACTCTCGAGAATCGTTCACCATTCAGCCCTTTACACCTATGTGTGTAGTATTCTTACATCTTTTTCGAAGTATATCATGCTCTTAAAAATTGTAAACACATAATCATCAGGTAATGGAATTGTGTAACCTTATTGAGAAGATTGTCTGTTGGAACTGGAATTGTGTAACCTTATTGTGAAGATTGGAACTGTTGTCAACAGCTGATATAAATGTTCATCCAAAATTAGATTCACAGTATTCACACATTTGGGGATTCCAACGCAGACAAGATAAATCGAAATCTAAAATTGCAGCAAGTAAAAGTGTAATTATTTTCCAACATTATCAAGATTGAACGTCTATTTGTAAGTCAAAACATTCAGCAGAATAAGTTTATTGAGTAATTATTAATTTTATGGTCAGCTAAACAGATAGATAAGACTATAATATGTTTTCTAACTCATCCAATCGCCAACTGCTTTACTAAAAGACTGTGTATACTAAATGTATGTAGTTGTGTTATCTAAGTGTGTATCTTTATAGTTTGTGATACATACATTGTATCTTTGATGTTTTCACGCATATTATGGTCTTAGTTGCTTTGCTCATGTGTACGTTTCTCATGTCTGATAAGTAGGGACTGGAAAAAATCGGTGTTATTTTTCGGGAAATGTGGTGTTATTTTTTGCAAAAAGGGGTGTTATATTTCACAATTTTGGCAAAATGTGGTGTTATTTTTCATACAATTATGTCATTAAAGTGGTCAAATTTGCATCTTTTAATACAAAATTATAGAAAATTTTTGATAGTGAACAATATATTATACAAACATTCCTAAAACAATAAATTGAAAAAAATATATTTGAGAAAAACAAAAAAATGCCTCTTTGTGATTTTTTTCAGTGTGTTCCTTCTTACTTTCAAAGCCACATTGCTTTTGATAATGTTTCAATTACGACGTTTCCAAAATGAAGGTCGAAATTCGCGTCAAATATGCGAAAATTCGCGTTATTTCTATAAAAAATGCTAAATTTCGCGTTATATGTGTAAAAAACACAAAATTCGCGTTATTCGCGTAAAAAGCACAAAATTCGCGAATAAATTCGTTTTATCGCGATCGCGAAATTTTCTAGTCCCTACTGATAAGTGATAACAAATTTAAATAATTGTATCAAAAACGTCATACAATTCAATAAATCTCTCAAGTGTGAGGTGCCAGGTTCAAACCCCGGCGCTAGCGACGTATTTCACACTTTGGGATACAGGCTAAACCATGGGCTAGCAAATAAAAGAAAGTATTTGGGTTTGTGTATGCAAGCCCAGATGCTTTTTATTAAGAAAAAAAAATAAAAAAGATTAAAAAAATAACCTGTTCACTAGGGAGAACTTACAGCCTGAATACAGTCATTTCTTCCAGTTAACCCGCAGGACCGTGTGGTGCCTTGAGGCAAAGAGGCAGCAGCCTCAGGCGGCCCCTACAGAGGAGTGACAAAATCGGCCAAAATAAATTAAAAAAAACAACCATGCATTATAAAAAAATCTTCACGAAACGATTTTCTATACCAGATTCGCTAAATAACCCATTTTCGCTATCTAGTTTTTTATAAGAAACAATATTACGTATTTTTATGAACAATAAGTATTGTTGTGGAAGGTGTTTTTTATAATTTTATAAACGTTTGGTTTAAGTATTATAAGAACACATATTATATTTTTTTTTTTATATAAGATTGTAACCCTCCCTCTCTCCTATCCTCATCCCCTTCCCAATGCTCACTATTGATTATTAATCGATAATTACATTTATATGAATCACTTTACTTAACTAATTATATATATTAATAAGGTAACACTATAATAGGCTTTAAGTATTTTATTATCTCTGTATATATTATAAATGTTACAAGCTGTTGTGTTATAAAAATAAAAATAAAATAAAATAAATAAAAAAATAAAATAATTTTATTTAAAGCACACTCACGAATATATCTGTATCTCTCAGTCCAGTCTCCAAAAAAAATATGATTCTATCATGGGCACCTCTACTGATCCAATACTCGTACATAATTGCGATAAAATTTCATTTCTCAAACGAAAATCGAGTCAATGAATTAATAAAAGGAAACTACTATATTTAATTTAACATCAACCAACAAAATTATTATTCAAGTTGAAGAAAATTAACATAATTATAACTCAACGAATTTTCGAAATCAGATGATAGACCCGCCTCCAATTTATTGATTGCCATTCTGAATGAAGTCTACTTAATCAATACTGATGTATGATAATGAAGATTTTCACCGAACGAAAGTTTCAATCCAATTTCACAAAATGTAATAAAAGGTGGTAAATTAAAAACACATCATTTAATTAAAACCAGGTATGAATATTAACATGGCAGAAATATAAGTGTTGTCAATTCTTGCATCGATATTTTAGTCATCGATGTAGGTATTAATTTTTATCGTCATCTCTCCCGAGTTAGGCCCAGCTTTTTTATCATGTAACAGTGGTGTGGAGCATTATATTGTATGGACGCGAAACATGGAAAATTAGCACATTTCATATTTCAGCCTTTGAGACGTGGTGCTACAAACGCATACTCTAAATTCACTGGAAGGACCACATCACAAACAGCGAGGTGTTGAGTAGGGCCGGAGAGACAAGAGGCAATAGGATTGTCCAACAGAGAGCGCGATGGATAGGCCATAACATTAGGCACCCGGCCTGCTCATCACCATAGCAGAAGCAATAGTAGTCAGTTAAATGGACCAGATTATTGAGAGCGTGCGCTGTAGCACCTACACGGAAGTGACGAGATTATGGCGAGTGACAAGACGGCGTGGAAAAAAGAACGAATATGCTCAGTACAAACCAATCTGCAAGATTGTAACCACATCAAAACAGAACAACTTAATCGTATATTAAACTTCGGCAGCCAACACTTTGCTAAAGTGCAAACTTTGCACTTAACAATCATGTTTCTATGAATAAATTTGCATCAGTACTTATATCGATTGAATTCAGAAATCAATTTATGAAAGGAAGAACGGTCAGTACAAAATAATTAATTTTCATGATTTACTGTTGCTTTAAACTCTAGTGAGGTGTCAGAATATACATTGAATACTATACTGTTGTTATTTTAAAGACATTTCAATTAATTTATTTCACTGCTTTATGACTATTTCCAATCTAAAGTAACAGTTAATTGTAATGTTTTGTCTATTTTCTTTCATTAGCGCCGTTCATTATCACCGATTCGCTCATACCGTCTCAGTATTCCCAATAATTTATTTATTTGCACTGTGGCTTTCACGGCCGGCGTCAATCGAAATAACGAGATTGTCCGGACTTTATGCATGGTGTTGGCGACGTTAGTATACCAACGTTTCGCCCGTCTTCTGTTGTGGGCTACTTCAGGGATGTGCTGCAGCTAACAGATTAATTTTATTCTAAAATCTACTTAGATTTGAGCTTTTGTCCCTTGAGCATATTTCTGAAGGGCTTTTTTCGTTTTTGGAATGTATTCATGTTGAGCAATATTCTTATGGGTTTTTGTCCGGTCACGTATTGGGATATACCTACTTTTATAGTTATGTAGATAGGTATGAACGACAAAACGTTGAAAGAAGATTTCCGAAGTGTTATATTATTCCCGTTCTTCTCAGCGAACTAAGCATCATATTATGGCTCTCCACACACATCCGGAAGTTCGGTTAACCGAATCGACCGTTTGCAAAAAAGCTCCGACCAAAACCTCTCTGTGAAGTCAATGTTACCCTGATTTTGAATTCAGAAAGAGGTTTTGGTCGGAACTCTTTTGCAAACGGTCGATTCAGTTAACTGAACTTCCGGACGTGTGTGGAGAGCCTATAATACGTCAAAACATAGCTGGGATTAATATCACTTCTTGTTAACAAAAACACGACGTACATTTTTGTCTAACTCACACATTTTCACGTCACATATTCCAGACGTTCATTCCAGATGGGTAAGGACCAAATTCTTTGCAAAATTCTCTAATCGTGAGTGACCCCTATGAAAAAATAATATAACTAATAACTTTTTCATTATTTTTTTGCGCCCAACTCTCAACTTATATATTATATTAGTTAAAATAACATATATTTTTATTATATTAATTCATACTTTGGAGAAAATCATGTTTTAAATGTAAGAGTCGGAACTCGCTCCATACAAATTGATTGTGTCGCACCCTAGCCTCTCAGGAAACAAATGACGATAAAATTATATATTTCCTTTACCGGCATTCTAAAAAACGTTTAAAAGGATACTAAAATAGTTATTATTCAATAATATAGGGTTATTTACCATACTAATTACTTTTATGTAAACAAAAAATGATTATAAACACTTGTCCCCAAATTATGTCTCCTGTGGAACGTCCCCTGTATCACGCTCCACAGCAAATATCCGCCAACGTATGGCAAGAATAATTTATATTATCACACTAGCAACATTATCGCTTCATGACAGAAGCAGTAACGACATCACCCGTCATGTCATTTCGCTGTTGTGAGTGATTTAAGAGTGCACGTCAAAAAGTACACTTTATTTAGAAGACCTATTAAGGTGATTTTAAAGGGTAAGTAGTAAATTTTTATACAAATATCTAATTAAATCATCATCTACGAATATTTTTAGCCATTAATAAATGTAACTAGTTATTATTTATTGCGTACTTTATGAGTAAACAATGTTTATAAGTTAGTTTTTTTGCTATTTTCTGTCCACTGTATCACGTGTGTAACGTTTTTGTGAAACGTTTCACAGGGGACAATTGTAAAGGTGAGTTTTCAAATCCATTCTAATTTGTTCAAGTATTTTAAGTTATTTACCTTATATATAAAACAAAGTCGTGTATGTTACACCACATGGGCGTCGTCAGGGGAGCCAGGAGAGGGGGCAGGGGGATAGGGGCAGCTGCCCCCCCATTGAGTTTAGAATAGGTATATTTTTTCTCGCATATGTATGTATATATTTTCTACACATTTTTATTCAATTTCTTTTTTTTTCCCTGGGGTTAACTGGAAGAAATCGCAGTTCTGCGATAAGTTCGCCCTAGTGAACAATGATTTATAATCTGTACTATGTCCATTTTTTATGTTTGTATGTATTTCTTGTTCACTAAAAGATTAAATAATTTTTTTTTTCATACTAAATTTTGAAACCGCACAAAAAAATCACTATATTACCACATATTTTCTCATGTCACGAGTTTTTTAAAATGAGTATGAAAATCCACCACTTTCTAAAAAAATTGCCTGGGCCTCTATTTTTTATTGTTGTTTTTAAACAGTTATAAAAAGTTTTTTCAAACTATGAGACCTTGTGTAAAACAACCTTTACAATGTCCCTTGTAATACAAATTTGTCCAATGTGTCACGTGTTTGACATGTCCACTGTGATGTCCCCTGTGAAACGCTGAGTAAAATTTGGTTCTTACCCAGATGTAGTTTCTGATATCAAACACTTTTGTGTAGATTAAAACTAAATATATACTCTTATAAATACTTGGTGCATACATTGGTCGCACTCTATATTTTGCAAGACTAGACTGTAAATCGCGGTGTTAGAAAATCATTATACCTATTTAATCTGAATACAGATCGACCACACAATTATACCTACTTTGTATATTATAAAGATATTAAATCTAGAACAATCGTATACTAGAAACTTATTCGACACAACGAGAAAGTGATAATCTATTGAATCTATACAGAGTGCCTCGTTATTATCTGAAATAATTATTCTCAATCGTCATTTCTAATAGATTATTTATGAAAATCACTTTTTTTTAAGTTGGCGAGTATTACTTTGTGGAAAGACATTTTAGTAGTTAGGTTACTGAAGTACCTAGTACTCTTAGTAGTTAAGTTACTAAAGATAAACCGTTTGGTTTGAAAACGTTATTATAATAAATAAAAAATACGCTAGTGGAAGTAAAACAGTGATTTATTTTATTTTATTTATAACAATTTATGTTTTGCGAGGACATCAGAATTTGCTACATGTCGTAGTTAATTTGACAAGTACATAGTTATCTCAACAGATATACAGCAACGGATGGACCTTCCATCAGGCTTATGACTGATCGTCGGCTTTTTTCAATAGAGGACAGGTGCACAACAATATACACTTTTCTAGAGCTACAGTCAATTAATCGAATCAAATATTCTTGTCTCCCGTTTGGGCAAAACGACTTGCCGAGCAAATATTGTTCGAAAAATTATCTTTTCATTAGTCAAATTTATTTTTCGGCCCCATGGGTACCAAGATTCAGCACTTTAAAAATAGTGCAAAATTTTTCAAATTCGTAATCAAATCGGAAAGAACTGATAAAAAAACTAGATTTTAGGGAGATAGGTAAGGTACTATCTTCAATTTTGAAACATTCTTAATAGAATTACCAAACCCTGTCCAATTTATAACCTTTTAATTTTCATTAAAACATTACCATCTTAGCAAAACACACTGTATATTTCCACATATCACACAGCACACAACCGATCATCTTATACAGGTGCAATTACAATTTACAAAAAAAACATGTAACCGAATAAGAAAACATCACAATTTAAAACGGAAAGTATAAAAAATATACAATTTGTGAGAAAAAAACGATTCATGGTTCGTTTGATACAGATAAAGTAATAATTATTGTAGTTAGATTTGCATATAAAAAACGAATTTAATTAGACATTTTTAATTTGACCATATATTATTATGTATTATATGGTTGGGGCCAGCTGGGTCCATTTTATAGACGGTTACATTCTAGAATTTAGTACATAAGAATTATCTGTTTGTACTCTTGGAAGTATGAATTATGATTGAAGTGTATCTTTACTTCTCAAAATATGTTCATATTGTACATGGTTGGCGCAGTTGTTTGAGGTGGCAGTCTCTCAAGCGGGAGGTGCCAGGTTCAAACCCCTACGCTGACGATGTATTACACACTTTACAATACAGGCTTTTAGCCTAGTGAAAAATGTGCAGGAAAGTATTTGGATTTGTGTATGCAAGCAAAGATCCAATTAAAATATATATGGGCTTTGAGAGTTTTTCGTTGCATGTGTTTTTCGAAATTAATCAAGCTTTTGCTGTCGGTGCTTCCACCATCTTCAGGATGTAATATATTTAGTACTTAAAACTACAAACTTTATGAAGAAAATACTTATATATTTATAGCTCATAAAAACATGAATGCAATGTTATTTCAACCCATAGAAAATGAATAACATTCATAATTAAGAAAATTCCTGACGCAGTGGTTTCGGTATGAAGACAGCGGTAATCGGGAAAGGGACTCACTATTTATTTAGTAGGTATTTCAAAATAATCGTCTGATTTTTTCTTAATAAAAAAAAAGTTTACTAAAGGTTTTCATACGGGATATTAAAATAAATTAAATCTTACAAAAAATTGTTAGAAGAAGACCTTTGTGTACTTATATTACTTTGCGTATCTTACATAATATGCAAGCTTTCCAGTCGGATTTCCATAGGTATAGTCTGGTATGAAATGCTTTGATTAGCGTACATTCAAAGGTAAAAATATGTAATATACATCACAGTAGGTTTTGTAATATATAGTGGGTATTGGTATAACATATAACAATGTAAATATTGTAAATATTACAGGAATTGTATAATAATAGCTAATTAGTAATACAAGTAATATATAATAGGTACAAAGTAAATAATAAGTCAACATCATTGAGAGAGAGTAATTTGTCTTGTCTGTGATCTTTAGACTAATTGTAACATTATAGACATTAGTTATTAATTATATCGTCAGTTATGTATACATAAATTTACTAAATATATTCCCACCCAATCCCCAAACACCAATCGCCTTCATAGTCCAAGAGCCCGCTGCTTAATTTATGACGTATCTGTTTTTTGATCGAAATGTGGTACAAATGATAGCTTACCAATAGGGTTTTACATCGCACTAGGGTTGCCTATCAAAATCTTGCCGCAACCCCCTCTGCCCCCCCCGAAAAGGTGCCTCTTTGCGGTTTTTCGCATTTTATAGGAATATGGTAAGAGATAGGAGAAAGTAGTCAATGACAAAAATAATTCTTGCTAAATTCTCTATAAAATGTTAAGTCAATTTTTTCGTAGAACTAGCAGTTTACCCGCAATGGCCGGTCCAAAACCGAAATTCATTTAAAATACTAAAAAAATGAATTTAAACTAAATTGGTTGAAAATTGATAAGAGCTACAGGAAAATAGTCAGAGAACGAATTAATTACCATAGTCTTAGCTACAAAACGAGCTATAACTTATGTTCATACATCTAATAATTTCGGAGTTCTTACCATATTCCTACAAAATGCGAAAAACCGCGAAGAGGGACCTTTTCGGGGGGGGCAGGGGGGGTTGCGGCAAGATTTTGATAGGCAACCCTAGTGCGATGTAAAACCCTATTGGTAAGCTATCATTTGTACCACATTTCGATCAAAAAACAGATACGTCATAAATTAAGCAGCGGGCTCTCGGACTATCAATAAAAGGTATCGTGTGGATTTTTTTTTTTTAATTTTGTCATAAAACATAAGAAGGTAGATAAAATAGAATCGTTTAAAAGACCAGTTTTTTATTGTGAGCAAACCTCCACTCTAATTAGATTAGCGCCGCAGGCAAAAAAAATTGATGAAATAAGTCTGATTGGATGGATTTTCACAAGAAGTATCTAGGTAAATACTGAAAATTCACGACATGATGAAAAAACGGTGAGGTAATAATATGATTCTTTTCTCCTATCTATAAAACGGTGAGTTTGCTGAGGAATTTCGAGGAGGGGGTTAAACCCCTAAAACTCCCCGCCTGCCTACGGCCATGCGTGTTATTATTATGGCTGGCCACACACGTCCCGAAGTTCAGTTCCGGAATCGACCGTTTTGCAAAAAAGTTCCGATCAAAACCTCTCTCTGAATTCAGCGTCACCCCGATTTTAAATTCAGAAAGAGGTTTTGGTCGGAACCTTTTTGCAAAACGGTCGATTCCGGAACTGAACTTCGGGACGTTTGTGGCCAGCCTTAGACTGTTTTTTTTTTTTTTTCAAAGATGGGAGTAAGCAATCTTGCAAAGCCCATCGCTGGTTACTCTGTATGTAGGAAATGCTGTGAGAGGGTAGATACTAAATAGTAAATAAAGACTTCTACATTGTATACCTATTTTTAGCACATACATAAATAATATACCAGAAAATATTGTACCAGAGGCGTTTATCCATGCGGAAAAGAAATTGAAATTCATTAATAAATTAAAATATTTTAAATAATAAGTAAATGATAGTCGAGGAATTGCTTCTTCTTGATATTCATACCAACTTAACTTTAGACGGCATAGTACCTGAACATGCGAAAATTGCATCGAAAAAAGTAAGATTACTCAGCTAATATGTACTATATCGTCCGTCCTATATGATGTCATTCGGCTTCAGTGCCCTGAATTGTTCTCAGCCAATACTGAGAGAATCGTCTTGAAACTGAAGACAGTGATAGACGAAAGTATGGGCTACAGATTGACTGTTTTAGAATTACAATATTTGGAAATTCCTTAAATAAAAAAATATTCCGAAAGTATCCGTGAAATTTACGGGATCTGAGGATTTTCCGTTCAGTTTTTTAGATATAAAAGTATAATTTTGCCATAATACTGGTAATTATATTCTTAACAAATAGGCTGTTTTAGATTTTTTAATTTGTTCCCAGGCTCTTCTTAAAAAGGTAAAATTTACATTGTCGCTTAAGTTATTTATTAGTTTTCGTCGAAATAACTTGTCACCTGAGGCAATTCTCTCACGAACTTAATCTCTGACTCTGATCTCTCCAACGGCGTACGATATATATATGAAGGGTTTAATTTTACTCCATTTCACTGTTAACCATTTTGGCCGAGATACGACTCGTGCCTTGCATAATGCATATGCAACTAGACAAGGCCAGTTAGCGGTTATGCGGGTGGATTTTCTGAAAGAGTTTTGTGTTTCAACATTGTGCGCATGTGTCTCATCAGGCCAGTCTACAATCTGACTACACAAGGAGAAAAATCTGTTAGCGAGGAGTGTGTCGCTTGGTTGATTATGTGATCAATTTCGTCGCAGAATGCATTCTTGAAATTGAATTGAAAAAGTTGAAACCATTCTTACTCTGAGCATTCTGCCCCTTAACGCATAATAATAGTAATTGTAATTAATAATTATGTTTTGCTTCAACGGGCATTCCACATTATTAGCTCTTTGAATAATTTTCAATTTTTTGTATCGAGAAAATGTAGATGTGAAATTTTTCTCGGTGTCAATGAATGCAACATACGGCTGAGGTATGTATTTGCGAATCTTTTTTTACATCTTTTAATTATGATTTATATAATATCTACAACTCTACAAGATTAATGAACATGCGAGCGAGAAAGATAATAGTATACGCCTGGATAAAGTGTAACCCGGCAACTTACTAAGTCTTTTATTTATTTATTTATTTAGTCACATGGGCACATACAGTTATAAGAGCACATATCAAACAATTAAACAAAAACAGAAAGCAAACCAGTAAATGCCCGTAGCTATTACCAAAAAAATATTACTAATCTAACATCGAAAAACAAATTAAATTTGAAAAACTACTATACTATAAAAAAGAAACAATAGCGGGCCCAGGATTTATCCTTGCGGGACTCCACAATCCACCACGGCCAAGTCTGATCTACTGCTATTGATTTCTACAGTTTTCTGTGTATTTTCCAGATAAGATTTGAAAAATTCACCCTCTGTATTTGTAATTCCATAATAATCTAGTTTATTTAAAATTGCGTGACTGACTCAGTCAAAAGTTTTAGATAGATCATACAGAATGGTCTTGTTGAAATTTAGTTGAAAATCAAGTCCCAGGCAGTGAAAAAGTTGTCGAATCTACCTCGAAATCACTATCTCTTGTGAAACGCTGCTAAAAAATCCGAAAAAGTATGGTTGCAAGTCGGATTCAATCAAAGAACTTCAGCATATTAACGAAAGTAAATACATAAGAAATAGACAATTAATAAAAAATAAATATTAAGTTGACTCACCATTCGTCCTCTCTGGTTCGTTTTCTGAATGCATCAGTGGCGGTGCTGGGGGAGGCGGTGGAGGTGGTGGTCCAACGGGGGCTACATTACATTCTTCAGAAGAGCTTCCAACATCAGATACCCCAGATTCCCCGGAGATGACGTCTCTAGATTGTACCAAAGAATTTCTTCTGGATCCACCGTAGATTTGTTCCTTCTTACTGCCTCCATAACCGTTTTGATGTTCTTTCTTAGTTTGACCATAGCTACCAGAATCTCTCTTATTTAACCCATATGTATTTGAATCTTTCTTGGACAATCCATAATTTGACTGTTCGATTTTATTGAATTCATATTTTGGTGTATTTTTAGTTGATCCATACCCATTCTGTTTAGCTTTGCCATAGTCTTCGGAGTTTCTTCTATTTTGATGGGATTCTTTCACAAGCGTCTCCCTGAAACGACAGATTTTTATTACAATTTAAATATTTTATCAACATTACATCCGGATTAAACAAAATGATGTCATATTATCGTTTAGGTATTTAGACTACTGTTTTTTTTTAGAATTGAGAATAAACGTATGAATAAAACTAATGATTTCTATTGACCAAACCCACACTACTGTATACCTATGTAATATATTTGTTTTTTGTTGTGCATTTGTGGAATGAAGATGTCTTCATTTTGATTAATTGTCAACCCCGATACAGGTCATAACCTAGTGGGGTTGGCAATTACCTATATACTGTTAATACTGTGTACAACTTTGTTTAAGCTTAAATAAATTATGTATGTATGATATATGTTAGTTTGTCTGAATTCTATGCATGTATCTGTTCTATGTATGTATGCCTAAACTAAATAAATAAATATGTTGAGATTAATAAATAAATAAATAAAATATTCCATGAAACATCTAAGGCCAAAATTTTCCTCCAGGTTGGCACATTTTAAAAAGAGGGAGTATTTATGAATATTGTGAATACTATGGCTTACCTGCTTCGCGTCACAGTGATCTTGTTATTTTGGCTACTGTAAATAGCTCTACTTTCATCTCTGGCCATATAAATATCTTCATAATCATGATCATGGTTTGTTCCATTCGTCATTTTATTCTTTGCATTATTATTACTGACCAATGCTGCGGGACTTTTCTTATTTATTATACTAGAATTACTGCTATTAATCGAATTGTTTTTATTGACTACGGTTCCGTTGTTATTGTTATTGGGGTGACTCTTTCCATTTATGTGATGTCCATTTATTTTGTTGTGGTTGTGATCTGAAGACCTGTCAGACATGTCTGACGATGATAGGTTTCCGTCCGATCCTGCTCCTGAACTAGATGAATGCACTTCGACTTTAACTGAAAAAAAAATAAAATATTATTTATCAGTAAGTATTTGAAAAAAAACAACTATGGAAATAGAGTTTTATAAAGTCACCAATAAAAGAAATGAAAAAATATGATATCAATTCTAATTTTACATCTTGCCAAGTAGACTTAGACGGAAGAAAGAGTCAATTTTTTAATGAAGGGAAGACCCAAATTTCATGAAAAACATAAGTTGTTTTTGATCCCAGTGGGTTATCCGGGTTACATAATTGCCCTCTCCCTCTCCCCCTCCCACATCCCACTCGTCTTTTATATTTTTTCGAGTGTGCTGTAAAATTCAGGTGTTCTGTGGATAAAACAAGCCTAAAAAAAAGAGGAATGAATAAGATTAGGAGTACATGGTTGGCACAGTTGGTTGGGGTGGCAGTCTCTCAAGCGGGAGGTGCCAGATTCAAACCCACCATGCGATGTATTCCACACTTTGCGATACAGGATATTAGCCTAGTGCAGACTATGCTGAAAAGTATTTGGGTTTGTTAGACGAAAGCGAGAAGCTCGTTTAAAAAAAAAGCAGAAAAAAAAGCAGTGGCCGAAATCCAGCAGTGGAGAGAGGAGCTAAGGAAGAATGTGTTTGAATCATTGAAGAATGTGTTTGAATAATTTACTCACCAGTCATTCCATTTGTTTGGTTAATGCCTGTGTCTTGAGATCTGCTGATACGTCTGTGGTTGTTGACTGTTATTGCAGCTGAAGAATCTCCACGTGGACTTGGAGAGGATTTTCCTTCGAAGAGATCCTTGACGCGATTGTATATCAACTCTTGTGGGTTGTGAAGATAGAAACTCTCACCACCGGCGGATGTCGTGGAACCGGCTGACAAAAAAGACATAATATGGTTATTTTTTTACACTGTTTTATGCAATTAAAAACCTTGTGGCTTCAATTCAAAGGAGTCTTACAAGTACTCAGTCAAAAAAACCCTTGTTGTCCGTATGAGCTGCTTTGAAAATTTTGACAGATATTGATAGTGATACATATTGACATTTCAAAAAATTCTAAAAACGGGAGACCTCAGATCTCGATGACCTTACTAAATATGCTTTGGAAAAAATATGTACAATAGATATGTACATCGAACCTTTATCTAGGGAATGACCGTAAAATATTTTTTAATATCTTGTATAGATTTCTCCCCCTGATCATTTTTTCTAAAGATAGCAACTCGTTTCTCGAAAGTCGCATAGATTTTTTTGTATTGATTTGATAAATGGGAAAAATTATCTAGGGAATGACCGTAAAAGTTTTTTGATTGAAGCGAAATTAACTCCAAAAGATGAAAAAAACGATATTTTTACCATTTTATCATGCCTTTGTTCATGCTATTTTAAACCTTAATGCCGCGGGAAATGACCGCGACAGCGTAGTTAGGTCACGAGCTTTTTAAAGAATTACAATGTGTAAAACAACATGAAGAATTGATTTCAGTGATTTATCCAGAGATTGTTATTTCAAAAGAATCTCAGAATAATATGGATAGATTATTTTTTTATATTAAATCTTCATAGCAACTTATTTTAACAAAAATATTTTAAATTATAACATTTATTTATTTATTTGTTTACACATTTGGTGAACAAGATACAGACATATGTAAAAATTAAAATAAAATTATAACATTTGTTCACTAGGGCGAGCAATTATTGAACAATAATATATGAAAAAAACTATTTTTTAACAAATCGTTTTTTTAATAAAAATATTTTGAATTGTGCACACAAAACCAAAGATGCAGAACTAGACGATTGTCTCAAAACTAAACGTATATACCAGAAATAAATGTCCAGAAACAACTTAAAAAGAACAAATATACAATGATAATAAAATTTAATTAAATAAATAAGCCCACCCTTTGTATGTTTCTTATATGCAATAAAGATTATTTTATTATATTTATATATTTTATTTAAAATAAAAAAATAAATGACTTGACATTGTTCGCCATCACAACACAATAAGTAAATTAAAATAATAACATACAATTTGTTTTTTTTAAGATAAATTAATATAAACACTATTGACAGCCGCACGTTTATTAAGTCAATTCAAACGATTAACACTGCACGATAAAAAAGTACTTCCGTAGATCACCTCTTCCGATCTGTACCAATAGACCCTAATACGAGATTGACGTAACAGAAACTCGATCGCTTCTTACGTGTATTAATTGATTATATCGAGGCTTGAGACCCAACTATGACGTCACGGTCATTTCCCACAGCATTAAGGTTCAAAATCGCGTGAACAATTGCACGATAAAATGGTAAAAATATAGTTTTTTTTCCATTTTTGGGGTTAATTTTGCGTCTATCAAAATACTTTTACGGTTATTCCCTAGATTTTAATGCATATTATCAATACGAAAAAAAATTTTCTCTGCAACTTTCAGAAAACGAGTTTCTGTCTTTCGGAAAAAAGATCAAAGGTGTTTTTTTGAGAAATCTATACAAGATATAAAAAATATTTTACGGTCATTCCCTAGATAAAGGTTCAATATCTACTCTATTTTTTTCAAAGCATATTTAGTAACGGTTGTCGAGATCTAAAGTCGCCGGTTTTTTTGGAAATTTTTGGAATGTCAGTATGCATACTCTTAAGCAATAATTATATCAATTGAAAGTACTTAGAAAAATACAGCTTAGGGCTTTGTTGATACATAACAGTTCGCTGCTCTAATCTAATTTAAAGATTTATTGGTTAATAGTTAATGGTTAAAAACAGGTTAATTTATTAGAATTAATATCATCTAATTAAGAGATCGTGCTTTTTTTATCTCTTATTACATAACTAATACATAAGGAAGTACATTTTTTACTCGTACATATATCATTCATTCATATCTGATAAAATTCGTACCAACTTTACGCAACTTTCGGTGAAGTGGTATAATAGCTGAGGTCTATTAATAACCAGAAGGTTTTCAAAACAATGATTAAGAAAGGTGATTTATGAAAGGAATTGAAAGAGAGGCCAAGGCTGATAATGAAGAATAGGAAGAAGATGGGCTAGCTACCAAACTCATCATATTATACCCTTTTAAACCGCCATCGTAACTGTTTAATTCTCCTTTTTTACTGATATATTCATGTGACCCCTGTAAACTTAGAATATAGGTATTTCACGCATTTACCCATTGATATGATGTCACATATGCAACATTTAATTACCCCTTTGAGTTACATTTCGTTTGCGCCGGGCCTGGATTTATTTTAGCATTCTCCTTTGAATTTATTTCGTTATACTTATATGGGGTTAACTGGAAGAAATCGCAGTTCTGCGATAAGTTTGCCCTAGTGAACAACGATTTATAATCTGTACTGTCTCTAATGTCCATTTTTTATATTTATATGTATTTGTTGTTCACTTGAAGCTTAAATAAATAAATATAAGTCTTATAGTGTCATTTATATATTACCTGAACTTTCCTCTCCTGAAGAATGTGTTTGATGAATTGGTGTCCTCATTGGATTGACGTAGAGACCGTCTGAAGGGGCGTGAGCAGGACTGACGCCAAGAGTAGAAGACATTCCAGAAGTGTGCGTCGCCGAGTCGCTGGGAGGGTGAAGGTAGAAGGGTTCTCTGGAGATCTGATGGCCGTTGGTGGTTATAGGAACTCTGGTCAGAGATTGGGAGCGACGTCTGTTTGAGTTGATGCAGTCTCTCACTGAACACTGAAACACAAAATAAATTAATGAAATTTGCAGGAACGTCGCCAGCTTTTAAGTTAGGTGGGTTGCGACTAAAATTTTATGGCATCAAAATGGATAAATATCGCCGCAGGTAGACTTTTTAGTATTTTTTAAAATATAAATAGAAGATAAGTTTATTTTTCGTGGAACTGTTCGATTGACATGAATTAAGCAAAAAAAAAATTGAAAACGCATAAGATAAAAAAGATTGTAGTAATATTGTGACTTTTGTGATTTTTAGTAAAATAATAATAATAAATTTAATTTCATTAAATGTAGTACACATAAAAGGATATAAATATTTCACTAGTTAAATATAGTTACGTTCATTATGGTAATATGAGTGGTGCCTCATTAGACTTGCGTCTGTATTGAGGCTACCTTTATCATTGTTAAAATTATGTCACAAATGTACATTGTACATACTTTTATTCGTGCCTATGTAGAAATACGAATAGACGCAAAATACTCACCTTTCTATATGTAAGACTTGGTTATAACTGCTGTGTTCTATAGCGTGAGATTGCTAAATTGGATTAAATTATCCTAAAAAAAATAGAGATCTAGTTTGTCTGTAAATGAATGTATGAACTTACAGTAGATTCTCCAGGTCTGCATGTGCACGTGTGAACTCCTTTATAAGATGAGAGTGCTTTGTGTGTGTCTCTTCCTTCCATAGCTGCGCCATGCTGGACCAATAAGTTCAAACACTGGAACAAATAACGTAAAATAGTTGTGAGAAATCTTCAATGAAAATGGTCTTACAATTTTGAGACCAATATACTACATTATCTTAAAAGATGTGAGGCATAGAGTGCAGGTGGGATGGAAGAAGTGGCGAGAGACTTCAGGTGTTCTATGCAGCAGAAGAATATCCGTTAAAACCTCAAGGGAAAATTCTATGAGACGGTAGTAAGACCTGCCATGCTCTACGGGGCGGAATGCTGGCCCCTGAACGCATGGAAGAGCAGGTGCTCCATACCACCGAGATGAGAATGCTGCGCTGGTCACTCGGGGTAACTAGATAAGATAAAATCCGAAATGAACACATTAGAGAAACTACGAAAGTTGCCCCGATTGACCTAAAAGCGCAAGAGACCTGACTTCGGTGGTATGGACACGTCCAGAGAAGGGACGAGGATTCCACTCTAAGGAAGGCAACGAACTGGTCAGTGGAAGGACCAAGAAAGAGAGGACGGCCAAAGAAATCCCTTGAGGAGACCATCAGAGGGGACATAGAGCACCTGGAACTTACTCCAGAAGACTGCCGAGATCGGAGAAAATGGAGAGAGAGGATCCGAGCCGCCAAACCAAAATAAATGGGATATGGTGTGGAGAAGAGAGAGATACAAAATTCTCTTCAACTTACTCTACTTGCAGACAACATGTGGTTCATAGCTGGCCAAGGTCTCTGTACTGCTGACCGTTTAATCCAATACCAATAAAAACCAGCGATTTGCAAATTTATTACCGGTAGTACATAACCGTATTTAAATTTTCATTATATTAAATTGAGACGTTTGTAAAGGCAATTAGTCTTAGGTTTTAGACCATGCGCCAAGTGCAGTTTCGTATAACCAATATGAGGACCGACTTCCAACAATTGATTATTGTTGGGGATAGATCAAAGATTAAGGATCCGGATGTTGCCGGTCCATTATCTGGTCCTTTTTATTTCAGATGTTCCCACCTCAATTAGGACATCTGAATGACGGAATAATGGAATCTATCATTTTCATCTTTATGTTATTTAAATAATAACAAAACCTTTTTTAAATTTTATTTTTATTGCACTAAACAACCCAACTTCACATTACTGTTATAAAAAATTAAAAATGAAATAAATTAGAATTACTTCATAGACTACTTTTGAAGGGGGGGGGGGGGGGGTAAAGAAAATGGACCAAAAAATAGAGCGGCAACGTCCGGATCCTAAATCTTTGATCTATCCTAACTATAACCAATTGTTGGAGTTCGGTCCGGAATGGATCCTTAATATTTGAGCTATCGCCAACAATAATCAATTAATGAAACTCGGTCCTCATATTATGTGTACGAAACTGCAACTAGCGCCTGGTCTATTTTACAGTAGAAGAGAAATAACATGTAGGTATTATGGTTACACGCGACATAAAGTTGCGATCAACTCATGGGTACAGTAATTAATATAATCAGATGCACGTATAAACACTTTTATGTTGTCTGTTGCTGTAATTTCAGTAATTAAATTACCGTTGGTCGATTTCTCTAACACTTGTAACAAATTGATGTATGGATTTATAGTTTACAGATATGGCAAATCTTAATTTATTGCAAATGGATTATTTAATTGAGTAATTTCGTTGCGCAATGATTTGTTTTATTAGCAAAATGTTAAGGGCTTGGCACCAGGAATGACGTCACAGCCATTTCCTACGGCATTAGGGTTCAAAATCGCGGGAACGATCGCATGATAAAACGGTAAAAATAACGTTTTTTTTTATTTTTTTTTTGGGGTTAATTTAGCGTCTATCAAAAAACTGTTACGGTTATTCCCTAGATTTTGATGCATATTATCAGTACAAAAAAATAATTTTACTCCGCGACTTTCGGGAAAGGAGTTTTCTTCTTTCGGAAAAAAAGCAAGAGGTGTTTTTAAATTATTTTTTTTTGGGAAATCTATTCAAGATATAAATAATCTTTTACGGTTATTCCCTAGATAAAGGTTCAATGCATCTAGCCTATTTTGTTCCAAAGCATATTTAGTAACAGTTGTCGAGATAGAAGGTCTCCCGTTTTTAGAATTTTTTGAAATGTTAGTATGCACACTCTTAATAGGTATGGAGGAAACATTTATTGTGATTTGATTTGATTAGAAGACTACGAAATACTTACTTATTAAATTTCGAAGAATCGTCTAAACATATGGTGCTGAGCAAAATGATTTATTAGCTGAATTTTGAAGATAAAATGATTAGTCCATTCATAATTCGGCAGTCAACCACAAAGATGCGCTGCAGTTAAATTAAAACATATGAGTTCATTCCGGTCGTCTCACACACCCATACTCAATCTCGCTCACACACTCACCCATCGCTCACGCACACACTTGAGATATTACTATTTGATTATGAATTTATTAAATACAGAAAAAGAGAGAAAAGAAATGAGAAGACAAAAAATAAGAATGAAGCGTTAGGGACCAGAGGACGAGGAAGGGGAGATGGAGAGGGATGTTCTGCATGTCAGGGAGGTAATAGAGATGATGTTAGCCTAGCACATACTTGTCGCCTGTATGCCGGTAGAGTTAGTCTGAAGATGTCAATCTCCTTCTTTTGTATGCACACGACCATTGTACGAGTTATCTTGGAGTCATAGCTCCGCATCAATTTCTGCAAGTAATCTACTGCCTTCTTTGGGGTGTGACGGTAGAATGCCTCAATTTTGGTATACCCTGGGCAACGCATTTCTTAATGCGGCTAAAATTCTACCACTATAGAAAGCGACCAAAGTATGTACAAGATGTCAATGTCTGGTAGGTACTCAATATAATGGTGATAACAGATTGGTTTTCAAATCTAAGTCTAGACTCACCTCAACTTGTTGATTTTCTGCTGCATCGTTAATGGGAGATTTCCCGAACCTATCCAGAGCGATTCTTGCACCATGGTTGAGCAGCCAGCGTACTGTAGTGAGATGGCCCCTCGAGGCTGCAAAGTGGAGAGGAGTGGCCCCGTCGCCATCACGGAGGTTGGGATCGACGCCTTGATCGAGAATCTGAAAAATATTTTTATATGTAATTTCAAAATATCTCTGAAAAGTTACTCTCGTAAATAACAGCACAATATTAAAACCTTCACGATACTAATGGGTTCTGCTTTTAGAGACTTTTAGGTGTACTTAACTATAGTGCTAAATTTAATACTCTTAATACTCGCAGGTGAATGAATCTCTATAGACGGATGCATGGGCGTCGTCAGCCTCGGAGCTAGGGGGAGGGGGGGGGGACAAAAATTTCAAAATGTGATGTACCTAGCATGAAAAATCGTGAATAGAGCGTATTTTTTGTGAGATAGTGAAGAAAGTTGATGTGGTTTGGTTTATTTGAAAATGTTTTATCATTTAGTATGAAAAATATATTCCTATTCCAATCTCTAGGTGGAGGCAGCTGCCTCCCCCTGCCCCCTTGACGACGCCCATGGACGGATGTTCTAAATCATGTAGTTATTATATATTCTATAATTACAGAATTATCTTAACTAGGCTTTACTTTAACCACCAATAAATTAACTGCAACATAACTACTTACATACATAAGAGATGAGTACATTAATTGTAGCTAAGTGCTTTATCATAGATCTGCTATCGTGACCGGACAAAAACCCATAAGAATATTGCTCAACATTAATAAATCCCAAAAAATACGAAAGCCCTTAAGAAATTTGGACAAGGGACAAAAGCTCAAATCTAATCGATTGTATCTATTAGCATGCGATTTCTTACAGTGTGATAGAAACTACCATAGATTGGAAAATAAACAAATAAATAAACGGATCTAATAGTCCGAGAACCCGCTGCTTAATTTATGACGTATCTGTTTTTTGATCGAAATGTGGTACAAATGATAGCTTACCAATAGGGTTTTACATCGCACTAGGGTTGCCTATCAAAATCTTGCCGCAACCCCCCCTGCCCCCCCCGAAAAGGTCCCTCTTCGCGGTTTTTCGCATTCTGTAGGAATATAGTAAGAGATAGAAGAAAGTAGTCAATAACAAAAATAATCCTTGCTAAATTCTCTACAAAAAATGTTAAGTCAATTTTTTCATAGGACTAGTAGTTTACCCGTAATAGCCCGTCGAAAAACAGGATATTTTTTGAAAAAAAAAAATTAAAAAAATTTATTTTTTTTCTTTAACTTTCTTCCAACCATTATCACTAACATTTTATGGAAAAAAATATTTGGCCTGCGGCGCTATATCGCTGGTTATTTTATGAAAAACTAAATTTTAAGAATTTTCGTCACTGAGTTTTATTGCAATAACTCCTAAATTAATTGATGTATGAAAATAAGTTATAGCTTGTTTTGTAGCTAAGACTATGGTAATTAATTCGTTCTTTGACTATTTTCCTGTAGCTCTTATCAATTTTCAACCAATTTAGTTTAAATTCATTTTTTTAGTTTTTTAAATGAATTTAGGTTTTGGACCGGCTATTGCGGGTAAGCTGCTAGTTCTACGAAAAAATTGACATAACATTTTTTGTAGGGAATTTAGCAAGGATTATTTTTGTCATAGACTACTTTCTTCTATCTCTTACCATATTCCTACAAAATGCGAAAAACCGCGAAGAGGGACCTTTTCGGGGGGGGCAGGGGGGGTTGCGGCAAGATTTTGATAGGCAACCCTAGTGCGATGTAAAACCCTATTGGTAAGCTATCATTTGTACCACATTTCGATCAAAAAACAGATACGTCATAAATTAAGCAGCGGGCTCTTGGACTATAAAATGGGATAGACAATAAAATAGTCAACATTTTATAAATAAATAATTCATCTACTGGAATGCAAAAAGAAAGTTTCGACTTTTGTCCCACCGTCTGATAACACACAGTGAGTATTTAAATTAATTAAATAATAGATGTAGGTATAAACTAATGGTGAATGATACTTGGTGTAAGTTGTGGACACTTCTAATTGGAGGGTTGACACGTTTCTCATTTTATGTTTGTCATTGTGTATGTGTTGTTAACTCTCTGTCAGTGCCCCTTATATGTAAAATAAAATTAAAAAAAACCCTTGAGCAAATTTCTTAAGAGCTTTTGTCTTTTTTGGGATTTATTCATGTTGAGCAATATTCTTATGGGGTTTTTTCCCGGAACCACCATATTGCATACCTATTTGTCGTACTTGTTCATAATGTTCGTGGATGTATTGATAATATATAGTATTGGTCTAAATAAAGTAATTGAATATCAGCTAATGGTAATGTATAGAAAGCTTCTAATTTAAATTGAAACATTGATGTGTAATTATTTGCATGGCAACGGAATAATTGGAAAGTAATAGTCGTAGACTAAAATGAGGCTTTGAACAAGGAGAATTAAGTAGTTATCTCCGATATCTCAACAGATATACATCGTAGGATGGACGTTCCACCAGGCTTATAACTGATCATAGCCTGGTTTAATGCATGGGCGTAGACAGGGGGGGTTAGGGGTTCAAACCCCCCCGAAATTCCTTGGTCAACCATCCATTTTATACATGGGAGAAATTTATTTATTTATTTATGAATCACATTATTACCATATCGTTTTTTCACCCTGTCAAGAATTTTCAATAATTTATTGTGAAAATCCATTAAATCACAGTTGTTACGAGTGAGGATTTGTTCACAAAAAATAAACTGGAATTTTTAACGATTCTGTTTAATCTAGGGATACCTTCTTATGGTTAATGATAAAATTTTCGCCTGCGGCGCTAGTCGTTTATCATGTTGTTACTATTGAAAGACAACCAGGTTCATCAATTCTCCCACATTTAAAAAAAACCATTGCCTGCGGCGTTAACCTTGTTAAATAAGGGTTTGTTCACAAACAATAAACTGGACTTTTAAACGATTTTTTTTATTTGCCTTCTTATGTTTTATGACAAAATTTCGCCTGCGGCGCTGAGCCTTTATCATGTTGTAACCCCAAAATATCGACAGTTCACCCGTTTTTTGAAAAAACAAAAAAAAAAAATATTCTACCACACAATGCAATTGTTTCATAAAACAAAGTCTTCCGAAAAATTCCGAGACGTGTGGGACAGTCTGGCAAATTATGTAATAGATAGGCTCTATTAGGTACTTATATTGATTATGCTTGATCGACTTGTGTAGTGACTGGACTGGACCGATCATGTCGGCCAGATCCTCAAGGGTGGGCGCGTTTTGAGTAAAAGGAATCGGAGGCGCTCTGTCCTCTCTGCCTACCCCGCAAGGGACGTGGCGTGAGGGTATAATAGTAGTAGTAGACTTGTGTAGGTACTATAAATATTGTACGTACTCGGAAGTACTAACTAGCGCCGCATGACTCGGACATGCGACGACGCGACGTCCGCTCGAAGCAAAAAAGTGAAATTTAATTATCAGTATCATAATAGTGTAAGAAGTGCAATTATTATTATCAAATAGACGATGTAATTACAGGTATTATGTATATTAATTTTTATGATATTTTTGAACCACGATTGAGTTCTTATAATGACTTATTTTATGTAATAGTTTTTTTTTAATCTGTCACGGAATCGATAAAATATGTAACTAAGTATAGGTACTGTATTATGTTAATAAAATGGAAATATTATGTTGGCATGTATGCATAGCATTATGTATTTTCAAGCGTAAATATTTATATATTCCGCATTCATGTAGTATTCAAATTTTTCAAAGCAAATAATGTGTAAAATAACGTCTCTTTATAATAGATTTTATAAACGTATCTGGAAAACAGCGGCATGGAGAGAGGGGGTCAATATTTAGAATGAAAATATGGGGACTTGCATCTTTATTACAGTCTATAGACGAATGATTTGCAACTTTATAGTAATGTCCAAATTTCTAACATTATGATAATATGCATATTTTTGCGGTAGTAGGTACTCTTTCCTGATCTTTACATATATTTTTTAAAAGACTCAAAAACAAATGTGTGGTTCAAAACCCATGTACGGAAAATGTGTGTGTGCGTGTGTATAATTTACCTAATTTATATAGATTTTTAAAGTACCCAAGGGTATTTAAATAATTGATTTAACTTACCATCCATTTGAGGCAATCCAAACATCCCATTTGACTGGCCGCATGGAGCGGAGTCATCCCATCTCTGGCCCTGGCCAGGAGTGAGCCTCCAGCCTGCTCCACAAGGAATCTCAGCACGGGAAGATGCCCCTCTTGGGCCGCCAGATAAACTGGTGTGACATCATTGTCCATGGCCGTGTTGGCACTGAAAAGAAAGATACACAAAATTTTAAATTAATAATTCTTATATGTCCTACAGAAATTCACAATTTTCATACTTCTGAAATACTTTTCATACTTTCAAATTCTGTTCACAATCGACTTAGCAATAATAGATGGCGGGTGTGTATAAAAAAATACCACCTTCTTCCTTCAACAGAATTAATGGCAATAATACGAGTACATAGGAACTTAATGTATACGGAATTCGACAATACAGCCGTCGCTCCTCGTGGTTTAGTGGATAAGAAAGATCCCTACTATGAGAGACGAAGGTCTGGGTTCGGATCCCAGCCGGGGTGAACTGAAATGGCGAATGTTTCTCGAGTGTATAGTGATCACTTAGGCCAGCCGAGGTCGGTCGTAAGCCCGACAGTGTTAATCCTTAATATTCTTCTACACTGTTGTAGGAATACTGCATTGTATATACTACGGAATGTAGAAAAAAATCCAATGCTTTACAAGAATAATAAAATGTAATCCAAGTTACTTTTTAATTCTTGAATCTACTTGTTTTAGTAAGATGGCATATCATCAACTTTTGTATCTTCTTACTTCAATGAGAATAAAAATCATAGAATGGTGTAGTAAAGAGGTAGAGACATGAACAATGAACAATGAACATTTATAAAAAGCATATTATTTTATTCTTATAATATTGAATAATTCTTACGTACCGATGATGTTTAATCCGCATTTCACAGCAGATTTTTGTAATCAGAGATCCGATATTGAAACCTATTTTAAGGCCTTATGATAAACACGGATTCACAAAAAAAAAACACTACAAACATCTACTTTCACGACACTTCTACAGTCATATCATTCGACACAAAGTCACATGTCATTTTTTTAACAACATCTTGAGTTTTATGTAGTAGCACCGAATTTTTTAATGCAGTTTTTCAATACATTGTTACAGAATGCGTTTTCGCAAGAGAGTGTTTGATTTTGTTAAAATTCTTATTATGATTATGGTTTTCAATCCGCAACAGTTTCAATGCAACTAATCTCTCGAGTGAAAACATAACTGGATAACTCTCACTGTAAGATCCAAATGAGAATCTGGTCATGAACCATGGTGATCAAGTTGTACGAGTTATAAGATCTATAATAATATTATGATCTATGTATTATCTAGTGGTTGTCGTGACCGGAACCCATAAGAATATTGCTCAACACGAATACATCCCAGAAAAGACAAAAGCCCTTCAGAAATACGCTCAAGGAACGAAAGTTCAAATCTAATCGGATTTTGAAAATAAAATTAATTGTATCTATTAGTATACGCAGAAAGAACAGCCAAGCTAAAATGGCAGTGGGCGGGACATGTGGCAAGACAGGACAGTGTCAGATGGGCACTTAAAACCCTGAAGTAGAGGCCCTGGGAGAACAAAAGAGGCGTAGGAAAACCACAGAAAAGGTGGACGGAGGATATTGTCCAGCTTACGGGTCGTAGATGGCAGCAAATAGCCCAAGATAGAAGACAGTGGAAGAGTTTAGAAGAGGCCTATGTCCAGCAGTGAAACGCAAGTGGCTAGCAGTAAGTAAGTAAATAAGTATTATTAGCAGACGATTCCTTTCAGTGTGCTAGAAACTACCATAGTATAGAAAATAAACAAATAAACATGCGAATCTAAAATGGGATAGACAATAAAATAGTCAACATTTTATAAATAATTCATCTACTGGAATCCAACTAGAAAGTTCGGGCTTTTATCCGTTGACGATATTTCTGAAGGGCTTTTTGTCTTTTTTGTAATTTATTCTTCTTGGGTTTTATATTCTTATGGGTTTTTCTCCGGGAACCAGTGGTTGTTGTGTCGCGATCATGTTACTGAAAGCTGGACATTGGCTTGCTTGTGATAATGATAATGACATTAATTTATTCCAACTATAATGGCTATTTATAGCTACTCGTAGCTATGTCTGTTACATCAAGCTATCAATATTATTTGATTCAATGTAAAATTTATGATTCAAATGAGGGTGATACATACATACAAACTTTTACATCCGTAAGAAAATTTACAAAGTAAGCAAACACACCTTCATAATATATTTTTTTAAATAATTGAATCTGGATTTATCGAAATATACCCAAATACACCTTTGTACACTTCACAGTAAGCTTGAAAAGCTTGTGTCGTGATGTGGAGTAGGTCGGCATCGGGGATCGAACCCGCGCCCACTGGATTAACAGTCGAGCGCGTTACCAACCAGGGAACCGACCACCTAACCTTTTATCAACGTAGTTATGCGAACATACCAAACAAAGGATATTTTTGGATAAATTATTTATTTATTTATTTAACCTTTTGGTGAACAAGATACAGACACATGTAAACATTTAAAATATAAATCATAACATTTGTTCACTAGGGCGAGCTTATCGCAGTGCTGTGATTTCTGCCAGCTAACCCCTAAATTAATGATGATACCTTCCTAACTAGTAACTTTATGAACAAATTGACCGGACTGCCTTTTATGTTAATGGCGGATCCAGGGGGCCAAGGGGCTGAAGCGCCCCCCCCCCCATTTTGAGACCCAAGAGCATTAAAATAAGTTCTCGTAGGTTTTTACAGCGTGTTGAATCCATCGATGAATTGTATTTTTCGGGTGTTCTGCTGCGTGTCAAATTCGATAAGTTGATAAATCGAGCTTTCGGTAGTGATACTACTGCCATCTTCAGGAAGGACTTTCACTTCTTCCTAAAGATGGCAGTAGTATCACTTCCAAAAGCTCGATTATACAATTCATCGACATCGATGCAGCAGAACATCAGAAAAAGTCATTAAAGTAGGCATGTTTAAACAAAATTTGGATTTATGTTCTTGAAATAGCTCGGTCAAACCGACCCTCAACTCCCCCCCTCTTAATGATTATTGGATCTTCCACTGTAAATGTACGAGTATGTTTCTTTATAATTATTATTGTAATTTTGTTAACAGTTTCCTGATATGGAGAAAAGTGGAAATGTCAATCAATGTTTTCTATATTCTGTATTACAACTTGTCTTGTAAACAAGATAAGCTGTCAGGCAACGTACAAGGTAATACAAAATAACCAGGGCCGTCTCTTCCATTGGCCACGGTGGGCACTTGCCCAGGGCCTCGCGATCCAAGGGGCCCCAAGTTCCTTCTAGATCACCCATTGATAACCGATAAACATAATATTATTATTTTACGAATCCAAACATAATGACTGACTATAAATAACTACAATACTTATCAGCTTTTTTGGTATTCTAATGAACAAGGGGCCCATATTTCTAATTGCAATCCACGGGGGCACCTAGTTCCTGCTCAAAATTTGTTTTTAAAATGTATTAAATCATAATTGCCTCTTTTTTTGCGCTAATTATGCCTATAATCGTTAAATATACTATTCTTTACATTTTTCTTTGAAAATAATAAACCATATCCATATTTTCCCTCCCCACACACGAGACTTGTCTCTATTGGGGAGGTATCTCGAAACGTATATAGTTTTAAGTATTTAATTTGTATATATATGTAAAATATTGAAGGATAATAAAAAGAATTTTGAAATTGAATTGAAATATAATTAACGAATTTCTTTCCACAAGTTAAAAAAAAACACCCGCTATTTGGTGTTGTTTTTTTTCGTACCAAAATTGCAATTGCTCTGTCTACACAGGGCATGTGCTCCGTAAAAATCTACTGAAAAAAGGTACTGATGGCTTTATTACAGTGCAACTTGAAATTTTGGAACCAGGCTGCCACTGATGGGGCCTGAAGGGGCCCCATTATTTTAAAGTGTCCAGGGCCCCCAATGGTTTAAAGACGGCCCTGAAAATAACGATAAATAATATTCAATCGTACGTTACATAGATTGAGTAATTTTCTTGTAACTGTCTCTAGAAATCACATAAGCTGGTGTAAGTATGAAGAAAATGCGCTGAATTCATTGAACTTGCTGTACCAACATATTACATTGTTGGGAGGTTACTGATATTACGAGCAACTTTCAAAGCTAAATTATATTAAATAACTATTTACATACGAGGTATCACAGTCAATATGTGAACATGTCATCGTGGAAATTTAATATTCCATAACTCTTACTTCAATCTTTTCCCTCTATTTTTCTCAATGACAGAGACGTGAAAGACACACTGACAAAAATATTTGTGTATTTTCATTCTGAATTATTGTTTGGTTTTTGTTTTTGTATTCCTATTATATTATGTTTTAATTTATATGTAAAACTGTTATCTACTAAGCGAAATTGTATAAAGAGAAAAAATGTTGCACCTGAAAAAAGTTATAATCATTAAACTGAAAAACGGGCGAAATTTCGTCGGTTTTTGGCTCGCTCTAGTGAACGCACAAGGGTGAGGAGGTGGCAAACTTGGATTCTGAACCACAAGACTGACCTTTATAACATATCCAAAAATCAGAAACACTTCTCGAATTGCAAGGCAAAATCCTTTATTAGGTGGACTATAAGATTTCATTTTCATGTCATTTAAAATAGCCAAAAAAGCATTTAACGAAGTACCTAAAATATAAGCAAAAAACAAGTCCTGGATTTTATTGCTTCACTAGGCTTGTTCCGGTCCAATACTAACCACAATATGCAAGGTTCCATGTATGTACAAAAAAACATCAATGGGTTGTTTTCTGAGCTTTCTAGGGATACTCAAATACTCTATCCATGAGAATTCAAGATATCCGTAATAATTATAAACTACGTCTACGAAATTGATATTATTATACAATGCAACATAGAAAGAAAATTAAAAAGGAAAAATCTAAAAAATCACTGCTTATTATTTTTCTAACTCAGCTATTTCATTTTGAAGACATTTGGTCCAATCGTCTAATATTTCGAACTAAAATAACTGTGTTTACGATTTATTTCGTTGTGAAAAATCTCTTATTTTAGTTAAGTTAGTACCTACGCAGTACGCACCTAATTATTTGCAGAATTGGACTTTTTAAGTCAATGAAATTTAAAATTAACATTTAGCAGCACCTAGCGAGAAAATCTCAAAGCTCTATAACCAACAGTGTTTTCATATATCTCCGTTAGATGGCGATATAATGATATTTATTTTCTAGCAGGTGAAATTACTACCTCTACCAGTCTACGAATATCCGGAGCGAAGATGAATACCGTTAGTGCGGTAATTACCTGCTGTTAATTTACCATTACTAACGGCAAGCCTCTGTTGGATTATTATGATAAAAATAACGGGGAGTTAAAAGCGCAACACTTTTACTTTTTCCACCTAATTTGAGACACAAACGTTAATAATAGTAACATGAAATTGTTACGAACAAACAACAGTAGTAATGGTCTTGCTTTCATTAGTTGCCTACTAAGTTTAGCATTATTATTAGGTCATATCTACTATTATTTATTGATGGCAATTTATAGCATTTCTAGACATTCAGAATAAGGAAACAAATAGGTACTATTTGGCGACGCTCCATGCTTGCAGAGTTGAAGGGAGCCGATCTAAAATGGCCGGATGTCAAGACCATGGCCTAGGACAGAGACCAATGGAGAGGTGTTGTTGCCGCTCTATGCTTCCCCAGGAGTTGGAAGAACAAATGATGATGATGAAGACATCTCGTACGAAGATAAATCATGAGCTACACGACATACGTGGGCCTTGAGGGTGCATGGGGTTAGGCAGAAGGGTTTGGGGGATCAAACCCCTCCCCAGAATTTCCCTGCCAACTCACCGTTTTATACACAGGAGAAATCAATCACATTATTACCACATTGTTTTTTCATCATGTCATTAATTTTCAATTATTATTTTGAAAATCCATTAAATCATAGTTGACTCATTAGTCATTAATCCTCCTTTATAGATTTATTGAGTCATGCCCTCCACACATACATTCGATTGTTTAGGGAGGGCAGTATCCAAAATGATACCGAGTATGTGATTTTATAATTTAAGTGATGTTATAAATATTGTGTTGTTTTGTAATAAAGTGATTTAAGTAATAAAAAATTTTAGCTGGGTCGCTAATCTAATGAATGTAAGGGTTTGTTCACAAAAAGTAACTGCTCTTTTAAACGATTCTGTTTTATCTACCTTCTTATGTTTTATGCCAAAATTTTCGCCTTTATCATTATCATTATTAAAGTGAGACGAAAATATGTTGGTTAGGTATATCGTATAAGGACGGAAATAATTTGTTATAAAATATCTTGTAAACTATCCGTGCGAAGAATTAAACGATAGATTGATAGATGAATACCAACTTATTAATATTTCAGCAATGAAAATCTGACCCAATATTGCACACTACCTAAGTATTGTGAAAACATAAAATAAACATTAGAAACATTCATTGAATTCTAATATTCTAATATAATTATTACACCATAATTTAAAACAATTTATCAATCTGTCTTGTCATATTTCTTGTATTATTACATTACTTACAAATATTTATTACACAAATTATTGCGATTGCATAATGTTGTGCAATGCTATTCGAATTATTTACGCTCATCTTGCGGTTGGCTTTGGATTTCATTTTTTCCATTACTCTAGTCACCAAACCAAATATGGTAGATAAAAATATACTCTACCTAACTTACTCGCCACTTAATCGCCCGATCCCACCAACTACCACCTAGGAAGCAGACCCCTAAGGAATTTTCATACAAAACCACAGATAATTTGAGTGATTATTGTAACTGTCATAACCTTTAAGATATAAATCCATACAAAATACAGCATGCAGCTCTACTTAGTTAGGTGCCCAAATATCTCCGCCCAGAATCTCCCTCACTTAAGTAGCTGCATGCTGTATTTTGTATGGATTTATATCTTAAAGGTTATGACAGTTACAATAATCACTCAAATTATCTGTGGTTTTGTATGAAAATTCCTTAGGGGTCTGCTTCCTAGGTGAAAGTTGGTGGGAATGGGCAAATGTGTTTTTGTTTATTGCATGAGTAATTTCAATAGCTACCTACCTAATACTTTTTTTTTTACCTAATAAGTATTTTTTTTTTTAGCTAATTAATATATTTTTTTTGCAATATTTTCTTTTTTCTGGAAATCCACCCGATTGGTGATTGTGAAGAAGAATTGAAAAACGTGTAAAGCCGCTTGGTCACTGGTCACTGTCCATAAAGGTAATATTACAAGCTTCACTTTTGCATGAATCACCGGTTTTATAAATCAAAGGATTCCCCAATCCTTTAAAACAGTTATAACTTATAACAATTCGTATGGTGTGGTGATCACTATAATTGCATCACTTCTGTGTGTAGACGGTTCACCATTGGATAATTTCACTTTTGACTGGGGAAAGAAGAGTATACATTGTTGGCGCAGTTGGTTGGGGCGGCAGTCTCTCAAGCGGGAGGTGCCGGGTTAAGACCCCGGCGCTGGCGATGTATTCCACACTTTGCGATACAGGCTTTTAGCCTAGTGCAAAGTGTGCAGAAAAGTATTTGCGTTCGTGTATGCAAGCCCAGATTCTTTTACTTAATTTTTTTATATACTTATTTAAAAGTGAACAGTCATATATTGACTTTATTCTGACATCTTTGAAACCTGAAATTATACGGGCAATACATATTAAGTAGGTATGCCGAATCATGCAAAAAAATTGCTTCTTCTTCTTCTTCTTGTTCAGCCATCCCTACACTGCTGGATATAGGCCTCTTCTAACACTTTCCACGTTTTTCTACTTTGGGCTTTGCTCACCCAGTTCCTTCCTGCGACTGGGACTACGAGTATATCGTCTACCCATCTCTTTTGGGGTCGTCCCACAGGTCTTCTATTCTCCCATGGTCGAAAAATAGCTTGGCTGGAAGAAATTGCCTATGACAATATAAGTCCGTCCATTGTATGTTCTGACATGTGCAATAAAGAGTATTTTATTTTATTTAAAACGAAAATGAGATTGTGGGTGAAGTTAAATGTCAGCAATACATCACATCGTGTGGAAAGTAAAATAAAAAGATTTGAAATGAGTAGACAATTGTTTGGTTGAGTAAAAATCTTGCATTATTAACATTTAAATTAAAAATTACATTATATTTAAGCAATGCAATTAGCTTTACGATGACCAAGTGGAATTTATAATAATACATTTGTACATAATATACTTTCATTTTTAATAACTTTACATATGATTTTTCATACAAAAACATGTGTAAATACAATATGTATTATGTATTGCACAATACTGTGGTCATTTACACGAAAATTAACTCGCAATGAAATACATAAACAACAAATTATCACGTCATGTCTAAGATGAAATATGACTTAGAATTTACATAACCTTGGTGTAAAGCAAGACGAAATAAATACCAAATTAAGTGGCAGTAATCTGAAAATTATTATTGTAAATAAAAAGAAATTTAATTCAGAGAGAGGAGAAATTTCTACTAAGTATGACTGGGTTTATTCATTTCATTTATTTATTATCCAAAGCTTTACAAAGTAAAAATACAATAAAAAAAGCACTGGATTTTATTGCCCCACTAGGCGATAGCCTGTTCCGGGGCAATACTAGCCACAACATAATAGTTCAAGGTTACATGTATGTACAAAAAAAAAAAATCACAACGTGGTTATCAAAGGATTTTTGGTATAATACTTTCTCTCTTTTGCCAACAGATGGCAGTGGATGAAAAACGGTCGGCCTCTATAATTCAGTTTCTTCGCAGTCAGCCTGAAACGGCTTGTGGATAAGTGGGTAAAATCCTTGCTTCAACCCAAGGTGCGATTTTTTTCAATATAATAATGACATAGTCTCGGACCGTGTCGCTAAGTTAAAATGGCAATGGACAGGCCACGTTGCGAGACAGGGAAATCAGAGATGGGCACCCAGAATCCTAACACGGCAACCATGGGAGAATAGAAGACCTGTAGGTCGACCCCAAAAAAGATGGGTAGATGATATAGTACCAGTCGCTAAATAGAAAAATTTGGAAAACGTTAGAAGAGGCCTACATCCAGCAGTGGAGGGACGTCTGAACAAGAAGAAGAAGAACAATATGTAGAAGCTTCATTGTAGGTTTAGTATACATTAGTTCCTATTAGGTACATATTATATGTATTATGCTACAAGAAGTACAGTAAGAATAATTCACAATGAGAGAGTAGATTGACACGGAATACATTGAAATACAATAATCATTATTGCTTATTGATGAATTCTCATATACGCTTTTACTATAACACATAATTGTTTTATATTCATATCAGTAGAGTAGCTAATGATCTTTTCCTATTGAATGATGATAGATTAGATACATCTATCTATCTATATATATAAAGAAAAGTCTAATTTTTGTAAGTGTTCACATAACTCCCGCACTTTACGATGGATTGCTGCGAAAAATAACATGTGCGATAATATATGATTGCCCAATCCCAGCAACTTCAACCTAGGAAGCAGACCCCTAAGGAATTTCCATACAAAACAGACATAATATTCTATTTACTCTCACCTAGCCTGGGCGGAGATATTTGGGCACCTAACGTAGGTGAGCTGCATGTAACAATTCGTATGGAATTAGGGTGTGTGCGAGCAGGAATCTGATGTTCTTTATTCAATAAATAGAATATTATGTCTGTTTTTGTATGGAAATTTCTTAGGGCTCTCTTTCTTAAGTAAAGGTTGGTGGGATCGGGCAGATGTCTCCTAACGTCGACGGTTTTTAGAGAAATAGCTCCTCCTAGTAGATGCCTAGATGATGAGGGAATCCAAGGATTGTGTGGGGTCGTATGTGGTATTTTTTTATGAAAGGGCGTTGGAAAAGAAACTCAGGTCTAATTTTGTACATCTATAGCCTATAAACTATGGCGGGTTGTTTTGTCAAATTTGGCCGTCGAGAAGCACGGGTAACTCAGCTAGTTGATAATTGTTTGTATCGATTGAATGAGATGTTCTACTGTTCCATATTCCTACATTATATTCTTAAGACTTCCTTGTATCTGCATACATAAAACCTTTTGTTCATTTTCTTTGTACATTGTGGCCATGCGATCAAATTGTGAATGATGCATAGAGAAAAATTATAATGCACGTCGTTTAGGTTTAAAACGAAAAGTGTATTTGAGATGTACCTAAGTTATTTTAGGTATTGAACCGTGTTTATCTGCATTGCACAGACGGAAATTGAAAAGTAAGCCAAGTTAGCCAGAAGTTAGCCAAGTCAGTTCGAATTAGTATTCTTACGCCTTACGGGTAGGGACTGGAAAAAACAGTGTCATTTTTTCGGGAAATGTGGTGTTATCTTTTGCAAATGAGGGTGTTATTTTTCATACATTCATATCATTCAACGTTCTCAATTTTGTACCTTTAAAACAAGCATACATATTTTTTATTGAGAACAATATTTTATGCGAAAATCTCTGAAACAATAAAATAAAACAAAAATAGAAAGAAAATGAGAGAACAACAACAGAGAAAAACAAAATACGCCTCTATGCAAGATTTTTTTCAGTGTTGTTTTTTACAAAGCAACATTCTTTTTAATAATGTTTCAATTACGATGTTTTCCATAATAAGCTTTGCCGGATAGTCGGTAAAGCCGACTATCCGGCAAATATGCCGACTATTTTAATCGGCCGACTAATCGGTCATTTGAGTGCCGACTAAACGTCCATAGTCGGCCCATTACTACTAAATACTGTAGGTACATGTGCCATCGATTATTTTCTTAATGTAGGTATAGGTATTAGGTACATACATAAATAGCAATGATTGAAAGTAGATAAAATAAATATGAATTTAATCGAAACGCGTGGGAATACTTACAGAAAAACGAGGTCTCGGTAATGGTTTAAAAAGCGTTTAATCAAATTAAATCTACTGTTACGCTAAATTAAATAATTCTACTTTTTCGATATATTAAATTTAAAGATACTTTTTTTTTATTTGTTGCAGATTATTTAACAGAGTATAAATGATAGATGTGGTGCCTAATCCAAATGGAATTTTGGCTATATACTTATTCTAACTTAAAACTAACTTAAAACTAAATATTCTACTTATTCTACAAATGTCCCCGCAACACCACCGCGCACCGTTCGGTTCGTCCAGTCAATCGTTAAGTAGTCGTCTTAGACCAGCCATTGTGGATCGGAGGATACCAGGTGGTTCTTAAGTAGTTCTTTGAACTTTCCTCGGCTTTTGTGTTGTTTGACCGAGTCTGACTTAAACTTTTTATTACCACGCTTTTATTTGACTTCATCTGTCATTGTTTACGTCTATATTTACCTTTTCAAATTTTAACGAAATAATAATAATAATAAAAAGTAAAAATAATAAGAAGAAAAAAGTCGCTCCTGAACATATGTAACCTCTATAACCTCAGAATCAGAAATAATGGAGTTCTTTTCATAAAAGGTTTTTTTTTATATGGCAAACTTTTCTAAAGGAAGGTCAAGGGACTAAGCATTCCTCATGTCACTGGGACCAGAATAGATTTAAAGCGATTTTAAGGCTCGCGAAGTCACGATCATTTCCCACAACATTAAGGATCAAAATCGCATGAACAATCGCATGATTAAATGGCAAAGATAGCGTTTTTTTCCATTTTTGGGGCTAATTTCGCTTCAATCAAAAAACTTTTACGACTATTCCCTATATTTTAATTCATATTATTAATACAAAAAATACTCCGCAACTTTCGGGAAACGAATTGCTATCTTTCGGAAAAAAATATCAAAGGTGTTTTACACATTTTTTTGAGAAATCTATACAAGATATAAAAAATCTTTTAGGGCCATTCCTTAGATAAAGGTTCAATGTATCTACTCTATTTTTTCCAAAGCATATTTAGTAAGGTTGTCGAGATATAAGGTCTCCCGTTTTTAGAAATTTTTGAAATGTCGGTATGCATACTCTTAAAGCTATTTTAAACGTATTATCTAAATCTATAGATATTAATTTACGAATCTCAATCACTACGTAAACAATAACATTTCTTTATTCTGTACAATTCTGATTACTGAATCGATGAAGAATAAAGAGTAGAAAACTGTATCACTTTCTTAACTTCTCTATAATAATTTTACCATTCGAATGCAAGTGCATTGCCGAATGAGAGAAATTTCAACAAATTGTTCAATAAATCGAGTATTTTATTGATGTCATGATCCAAATGCATAATTTATTAGATTTACAATGACAATATACTGGTATTTTTAATTACTTTTTCGTATTTCTGATTCGTTTCAAAGACAGTAATTATTACAACAAAATTAATTTGAAAATGATGTTCGAAAGTATAAATAAATATATAAATCTTTATTGGCCAAAACAAAATATGTATACCTAATTGCAAAAATAAGATGGTGTGCCGAAAGGCGGACTTATTGCAAGCGCAATGTCTTACAGTCAACCCGAATATATACAACAGTATACATTCTTAACTAGTTCTTCTTCTTCACGAGCCCTGCAGCTTCCATTTTTGGATATAGGCCTCCCTCATTCGTCTCCATCTCTCTCTGGATTTTGCCTCGGATGTCCATTTGAGGCCAGCTGTTAACTTCAGGTCATCTATCCAATGCATCTGTGGGCGGCTTCTAGGGCGTTTACCGAGCCACGGACGCCAGAACAGGAGCTTGTTGCTCCATTTGCCATCCTATGCTCTCGCCACATGACCTGCATAGTCCCACTTCAGCCCTGCGATGCGTTGTACAACATCCGCAACTCTGGTCTTATTCCTTATCCACTCGTTTGTTTTCCTGTGTCTGAGAGTAATGCCAAGCATCACTCTCTCCATGGCCCTTTGTGTAACTGCTAGTTTATGTACAATCTTAACTTGTAAATACCTAAAACTATTGAATACTGGCTGTAACCCGTCAAAAAACACGTTGTTTGCAGAGTATAAAATAATCAAGAGAGATCTTCGGTACTTCGATAATAATTATTAAGTATATTATTTGATCAATGCTTCAAGGTAGGTAATACACATTCACTTTTAATTTTCTACTGCACAAATTGAAAGGTAAGTGTGTTAAAATGGGGTTGAATTCGTCGTGTTCTTGAACATATTAAAGAAGTGATTGTAATAAATGAAATTCAATTCTACGATAGTTAAGTATTATTTAAAGAGTTTACGAGTTTAATAACTATAATAAGTTCTGTAGTAATAAGTAATAAGTTCTAAATTAAGATCTTCTGTTATCAAAATCTCAGCAACTAAGCAACAACGCTGCCACGGACGTCGCTAGACTGGGAGCTAGGGAGGGACAGCAAAAATTCGTGGTCGTGATGTGGTTTGTTCACTTGAAAATGTACATAATATTTTGCACAATAATACATATCTATAAAAAATGTTTTATATAAAAAGCAGCCAATTTTTTCTATGAAACTGATGGATTTTCATACTGATTTTAGAAAATTTATGATATGATGAAAAAATGTGTGGTAGTAATGTGATTTTTAGTGAGGTTTCATCATTTTGGTATGAAAAAATATATACCTATTCCAATCTCTAGGGGGCCGGGGGGGGGGGCAGCTGGCGAAACCCATTATATTAACTATTATAATAATAAATAATAATAAATAAATACTTTATTTCATAAACAGACATAATAAATACATTCACAATTTTGCCACCTAACTAGGCAAATAACTTCAAAAACTTCTAAATAAAAATATTCTTTCATCAAAATCTCAGGGTGAATGCAAATGCAGCAACAGTGCTGATCAGACATGACGTCTAGAAATTAACTGAAATCCCCATATGGGCGATAAATATTAATTATGTACTCATACACCTAATGTAATTATTGATTATTCAATCAGTGATAATTATAAAACTTATAGATTTATTGGATTTGGTATAGCGATACTAATATTCAATTATAATTACACAATCATACAAAACTATTTCAGGTATATAATCGATTATCTAATACAAAAGTGATAGTAAATTTTAAGAAGATTTGTTTTGCAGCCTTTGGAGTCTTTGAACATTCTTTAGGGGTAGTGTATACCGATAAATGGGCGTCGCCAGCCTCGGAGTTAGGAAGGGGAAAAAAAATAAAAAATCACATATAGCATGCAAAAAGCGTAATTAGCGCCGCAGGCGAAAATTTTTTATGGAGCATAGTGAAGAAGGTCGTGATATGCTTTGGTTTGCCTGAAAATGTACATAATATCTTGCACAATATTATGCCTGAAAAATGTATTTTATAAAAAAGTATTAAAAAATAGAGAAAACTTGTGGTAATAATGAGATTTTTTGGGAGGTTTTATCATTAAATATATACCTATCCCAATCTCCCCCCTGACGACGCAAAATTAACCCCAAAAAATGAAAAAACGCTATTTTTACCATTTTATCTTGCGATTGTCACGCGATTTTGAACCTTAATGCCGTGGGAAAAGACTGTGACGTCATTCTTCGTGCCAAGCCCTTAAGAAACAGGATCTTTTCGTCTTTTTCAGAGGTCAAAATCAGAGGTGTTAATCACATTTTTTTTCAGGAATATATGAAAGATATTTTACAATAATATGTAGGTGCGCTCTAATATTCAATTTTCGCTATACTCAGGGCCTTAAAAACTATTATTCATTATGTGAATTACGGGATAGTTTCGTATTTCTTACGAATCTAGGTTATATATGCGTTACTTGATACATTACTATACTAGCACCTACATAATATAGTAGATACGTACCAATATACGTAGAATATCTCTATCCAATAAATTATCATCACCTGTAGCGTAGTAACTCTACTACCTACTAACAATATCGCACACTAGAAGTGTAAGATTACATAGCCCAACAAACTTAAGTTGTATGAAGGAAATGGAGACACTATAAGTTCAGTTCTGTTATTTTTTGAATTTCAAATTTATTATCCTGTAAAATAATTGAAAAAAGAACGTCTTACATTAATACCTATACCTCCCTACAGACTTGATCAATTACAGGATTACCCTCAGTAGGTACAAAGACGTTTATTTTTATGGAAATATTTCATAGTAAAATAAATTTTAAACACCTTTTTTTTGTTCGTGAAATTATTGAATCGGACCTACTAATCCACTACTACTTTATCCTTCTAATGAGAACAAATAGAATTCACGTCATTTTTCTATAGCAATCTCATATTCATTGAATCTAAATAAACCCAAATACATATTCGTACACTTCACAGTGAGCTTGAAAAGCGTACGTGTTGTGAAGCGGAGTAAGTCAACATCGGGGATCGAACCCGCGCCACCACCACGATCGTACGATGTATAGAAATCTGAAATGTCGTATCCTCGCCACCGCACCACCTCGATTGTAAGATGTATAGAAATCTGAAATGCCCTATTGTTTTCAATGTCCTCCACATGGACATGTATGTTTGCCGAGCTATACTCATAATAATCCGTAGGTTTATAATTTATAATAATGTTTATAATACTGTAATACCTAATAACTTTCTTTCTGTTCCGCTGCTTGGCAAACGGAACAAGACCATGACATGGTACCTGGTAGATGGTAGAGCCACACCATCATCCACACAGATCACAACACTTGAGATTATTGGTATTGTATGAACACTGAACAGAGAGATGGATCTTATCTCTTCGTTGTTTGATTAACGAGTAAAACACTTTATTGTTTATTGTTCATTATCGTCCCTAGGCCCTAATTTCGGGAACTTGGACTTGTCAAATTTACATGGTTATAACAATCAAAAGGAATTTTTAACAAACAACAGTGACAATCTGCCAGAGAAGTAGAATCAATGCAAACAGAGTGTAAAGGGCTCAGTTTGCATTTCGTCATGAATATAATAACTCCGATAACATACGAGTAGGTGCTTAACGTTATGATACTGATCCATGCTAAACTGGACTTATTGTCCTGGATAGCATTTTGTCAATTGTATATAATTCTTTAGCAACACTTACTGGTGTGATCAATAAACTATTGTCATATTTTTATTGTCTATTTATTTGTATATTTATTTATTTTATTGAGGCACTCACAGAGGATTGAGAGATATACCAAAGGAAAAACATTAAATTCAAATTTCATGTCAACCCCCCAACTACGAGTGTCCACAGCATGCATGTAGATATATTACGTTACAAAATAACAATTCAACTACTTATGTGTATTAAAATTAATAAAAATTGAGCGAAAGGTGTGAAAAAGCGAGGTAAAAACTAGACAAATAGATAGTACAGGGTCATCGAAAAAGAATGCCCCTATTTTAAAATGTAATAACTTTGGAACCACTTAAAATAAATGAGTGATTCTTTCATTCTATGATAACTAATGAATGTTTATTTTGTTTGCATTAGCGCATGGGCAGAATGGCTGCGCAGTCGACAAACCCAACAGCCATTTTTTATCTGATATGAAAATTTCGCCTGTGGCGCAAATTGTGCATGTTTGGAAAATATTTTTAAAGAGAGGGGGGGAGGGGGCGCCAATAACTAAAAATTGACAGGTTTTTTGTACAACATATCTGCCAACCCTACTTGCATGCCATTTAAAGATGAATGATTTTATACTGACTAGTCAAAAACATGAAATGTATTGTAGATACGAGTACATTCATATCTATTGACTATTGTTGTTAAGAGTGTGCATACTGACATTTCAAAAATTTCTAAAAACGGGAGACCTTCTATCTCGACAACCGTTACTAAATATGCTTTGGAACAAAATGGGGTAGATGCATTGAACCTTTATCTAGGGAATAACCGTAAAAGATTTTTTTTATCTTGTATAGATTTCTCAAAAAAAATATTTAAAAACACCTCTGACCTTTTTTCCGAAAGACGGAAACTCGTTTCCCGAAAGTCGCGGAGTAAATTTTTTTTCTTGTACTGATAATATGCATAAAAATCTAGGGAATAACCGTAAAAGTTTTTTGATAGACGCAAAACTAACCCCGAAAAATTGAAAAAACGCTATTTTTACCATTTTTTCGTGCGATTGTCACGCGATTTTGAACCTTAATGCCGTGGGAAATGTCTGTGACGTCATTCCTGGTGCCATGCCCTTAATATTAGAATTATTACTAGTGATTGTATTGATAAAAATGAATGGAAAATGAAAAATACACAAAGAAATGTAATAATCTATCAGATGTCAATAGACTTCAGTCAATGAATCAATTATTCTGATAATGAATAAAAGTATATTGATTTGCACGCGTAGTTTTTTTTTTAATAAACCTATTGTTGTGAAATACTTCAGTTTTTACTGAACCGACACGTTAATTATTATTATAATTACCTTCTAATCATTAGAATGGCCATTTTATTTATTTATTTATTTATTTAATCTTTAAGTTAACAAGAAATACATATAAACATTAAAAAAAGGACATAGTACATATTATAAATTGTTAATTATTATTATTTTTTCCAGTTAATAAGGTGTATTTGGTTTAACTTCGATAAACCCAGATTCATGAAAAAAAAAGAAAAAAAAAAAATATATTTGATTGATTTCTTTTCATTAATTTTTTCTGAACAATTTATGTACATCCAGACCTGCATTAAGTACAACACCTGTTTTAAGTTTTGTTTTGTGTTTATTGATTGTATTAATTTCTATCTTACCAAACTGTTTATTGATGTATCGCATTTTATTTTGTGATATTTGTTTAATATGTAATTTGTTTAATAACCTGACGATTTCAAGTGCCTCAAATTGGGCCTACGGATGATTAGAGAACAATAAACAATATTCAGGTTAAAAAAATATTTGCACTATCATCCACACGCCTTTTTACTCATGAACACCCGCTCGGTCCGACGCTTTAGAATGATATATCCTCTTGATGAAAATTGTCAGAAATGTCCCGACTCCTGAACCCAACGTTCCCGAATAATTTCGGACCTTTCACGTTTCTCTAATTCACTAATCTCGACCTCGCCCACGCTACGCCACTGTTGAATTTCCAATTTGATTTGAGTAAACTTACCTGAGACCCCTGGGCCTACAGCGTCTTCTTACTGGTTTCCCATTACAAGATGTCGTAGAACAAGATCTCGTCACCATCTTCACTTTGTCTCTTCTGTCTCCGACACTAGCACTGGACATAGTGCGATTCACTGGGTGATGGTGATACATCCTGTTATTTTACACTAATACTAATTCACAATATTTATAATCTTTTACATTCAATATTTTGACAACATTATTACAGCGTTCATCACGACACGGTGTTCATCAAATTCTTCTATAAATACTTGTAATTAATTCAATTATTATTGAATAGGACTTTCTTAAATTACTCTTAAGAGTAAGAATATTGACATTTATAAAGACAAAAATTTCTAAAGAAGGGAGACCTTAGATCTCGACAACCTAACTAAATATACTTTAGAAAAAATTAAATCGTTATCTAGAGAATGGTCATTTTTATATCTTGTGTAGATTTCTCAAAAAAATTGTATTTTTTTTTAAGAAATCTGATCTTTTTTTCAAAAGACAACAACTGGTTTCCCGAAAGTCACGTAGATTTTTTTTATTTGTATTGTCAATATGCTTTTAAGTCTAGGGAATACCCGTAAAAGTTTATTTATTGAAGCGAAATCAACCCAAAAAATGAAAAAACACGCTATTTTTAGCACTTTATCGTGCGACGGTTCGTGCGATTTTTAAAAAATTGATAGCAGGGTCCCCAGCCTTAAAGCAACATGTATCAAATTGCACAAAATACGACTCAAAACCACAATGAGTTTGAAGTGAAAAAATGCATCCTACGACCCGGAAGTAAAAAGAAAATTATTATGACAGTAAAAATAAACATCTTGCATTGCTTACAAAGGAATAAGGAAATATGTATGTGTACTGTTTATAGTAACTTAATTTACAAAACATTGCAAAAAACTAACACATTTTTATTGCAAACGGATGTATCAAACTTATTCCAGCAATGTTGTTGTAAATACATAATTACTGTTTCGGTAAATAGATAATAGCCGCATTTATTATCCTAACAAACTTCTTACACTTACTAATTATATGTTTCAAACTAATTTAAGTACGTAGCAATAAAATTATTTATCACCTTATCTGCGTTATGAGGAAACATGAGGAAGAATATGAAAATATCTACACACAGTCCAATTTATGGGTGTTGATGCAAACCTATATGAAATATTAGTACACCTGTCTAATATGTAATTTTATCACTTTTTAATAAGCGTTTTGAAACTTATACACACACTCCTTGACTCCGTCCCATTCGTGCAAATTGTCATACAAATGAGAGTGGGCATTTTGGCCTATCGGCGGCTATTAACGAATGATTTTGTGTTTGATTGAGCCCTGCCCTCCGCACAAGCATTCGGTTGCTTAAGGAGATGAGTATCCAAAATGATACAGAGTATGTAATTATAATTTAAGTGATGTTATAAACATTATGTCATTTTGTAACAAAGTGATATAAAATAAAAAAAATAACATGTCAAATGAAAGTATAGGTACCTACTAAGGACTAACTTTTACTATGGAGGTTACGTTGTATTCCATCAGGGAAAGGGATATTTCCCGTTAAAGGGATATTCAAAAAACTACTTGCGCGATCCCAATTATAACGGTTTTGTAAAGATAAATAATACAAATAAACAGTACTTTATGCCCCAAGCCCTAATCTTGTCATTTTCACTACATCCGATTATAGTCCAAGAGCCCGCTGCTTAATTTATGACGTATCTGTTTTTTGATCGAAATGTAGTATAAATGATAGCTTACCAATAGGGTATTACATCGCACTAGGGTTGCCTATCAAAATCCTGCCGCAACCCCCCCTGCCCCCCCCGAAAAGGTCCCTCTTCGCGGTTTTTCGCATTTTATAGGAATATGGTAAGAGATAGAAGAAAGTAGTCAATGACAAAAATAATCCTTGCTAAATTCTCTACAAAAAATGTTAAATCAATTTTTTCGTAGAACTAGCAGTTTACCCGCAATGGCCGGTCCAAAACCGAAATTCATTTAAAATACAAAAAAAATGTATTTAAACTAAATTGGTTGAAAATTGATAAGAGCTACAGGAAAATAGTCAGAGAACGAATTAATTACCATAGTCTTAGCTACAAAACGAGCTATAACTTATGTTCATACATCTAATAATTTCGGAGTTATTACAATAAAACTCAGTGACGAAAATTCTTAAAATTTAGTTTTTCATAAAATAACCAGTGATATAGCGCCGCAGGCCAAAATTTTTTTTCCATAAAATGTTAGTAATAATGGGTGGAAGAATGTGAAAGGAAAAAAATCAAACTTTTTTTTTTATTTTTTCAAAAAATATCCTGTTTTTTGACCGGCCATTACGGGTAAACTACTAGTCTTACGAAAAAATTAACTTAACATTTTTTGTAGAGAATTTAGCAAGGATTATTTTTGTCATTGACTACTTTCTCCTACCTCTTACCATATTCCTATAAAATGCGAAAAACCGCGAAGAGGGACCTTTTCGGGGGGGGGCAGGGGGGGTTGCGGCAAGATTTTGATAGGCAACCCTAGTGCGATGTAATACCCTATTGGTAAGCTATCGTTTATACCACATTTCAATCAAAAAACAGATACGTCATAAATTAAGCAGCGGGCTCTCGGACTATTACCGTACACTGTACAGTGTAGGTACATCGCTCAAGTCTCAATATATTATTGATGCTGTTGCAGTATTTCTGTATAATAGCAGTTAGCAGACGCGACCTATTATCATTTAACCTAACACCACACATAGTTTACTAACACTTTATCGAATTAAATATTATATTCTACGTGTTTTTTCATTTATTTTTTCATTTTTGCGCTTAAAATAAGCCAGAATACTCAGTAAAACGGTGCAAAATGCTCTTAAACATAAATACGTTTTACTCATTTCGTATGTAAACCTCGGCGATAAAACTTCTACATTGTAGGTATAAAACGCATTAGTAAATATCAAAATTATCCCTGGCTAGGCCAGATAGGCCAAGTTATGTACGAACAAATTTGGTACAGAATAATTCAATTTATTATTTTTAATTATCACAGAATTTACATGACAATGAATTAAGAGCACCATTATAGTTATTTAGTATAGTGTTATGTGTGTCATGTGTTGAGGATAGCTAGTGGTGTCAGTAGCTCGCAAGAGAGTAATCACTAATCATCATATTCATCTTCACGGTGGATGGGCAGAGAGGCAATCATTCACTGAGTTATTAGATCATCTCGCATTACCATCATTCACAAACTACACCTCGACAACATTGGTGGTCGTCATATGAAGGCATGCGAATCGATACATTAATAATTCTTATCTATTATAAGTATTTATAAGACAAAATAACAGTTTATTTTCTAACTGCTATGAATGTACCCGTGACCGGACGAAAGCCCATAAGAATATTACTCAACATGAATAAATCCTAGAAAAGACAAAAGCCCTTCAGAAATTATCTACGAGTATTACTCTATCTACTTATAGCCAATTATCGTTAAAATGATAATAATCCAGATCCATATAATGATTTTCCTCCATAAAATTCCCAAAAGAAAATTCGCCCGTGGCACTATTATCTGTTTTTTTTTTTTAATTTAATATCAAAATTGTAATTACTCAAAGTGAAACAAAATTATATCTATCCTGTGAAGAGAGAGTAATCTACGTTTCGTAAAAATTCCAAGAGGCAGATACTGATGGTGTCTGGGGGGCCATTATATTAAATTGCACAGGGCCCCCAATAGGTTAAAGACGGCACTGCTTATAATATTTATTTTATGTCACAGCATCATATAGTCACGCAACATTATCTTTTACAATCTTAAGTTCTTCTTAAGATGGCAACAATGGGCAACCTTCGCTCAGAGAAAATCAAATCAAGATTGACAATAATGATGCGTTTACTGATGCTTCATACGTGCGATCATTATTATATTATTGTCACAAAGATGATCAAGACAATGATCGAGATATGATCTATAATAATCGTACATTGTTGGCACAGTTTAATTATTATTGATTGCTGACTTTCTCCCAAGTACAGGATCTAAATCTAATTCGTTTTATGTATACCTAGCATTGTCACCTTGTACCAAAAGCTTGCATCTATCTTAATCTATACCCTCACGCCACGTCCCTAGCTGGGTAGAAAGGAAGAACTGCCCTATCCTTACACAGACTCCTAGCCTCCGTCACATTCATGCAATTTGTCATACACGGTCTCCGATTCCTTTTACTCAAAATGCGTCTATTCTTGAGCATCTGGTCGACATGATCGGACCAGGTCACTCTCGGGCGGCCGCGTTTCCTCACACCTCTTCGCTCGCTCAAATATATATTTTTTGTCATCCTTCATTATCTCAATATGCCCAAAAGCTTGCACAATCCAAAAAGAAGAAATACACCAGACATCGTATGAAAGAACGGAATAAGCAAAAGTTTCTGAAGACAATTAGACCAGAATTAAGGTGTCAAACAAGCCCTGAGGAAACCCAGAACGTCTTCAAAGGGCTGAGATTCAACGTCACAAGAGTCACCTATCAGGTCTAGCCAAAGAAGAAGAAATTTCCTCACATTTCCACAGAGTAACCAGGAAACAGGATAAAAACTTCGATACTCAAAATCCGAATCTTTTTAACACCACGACTAGGTGCCAATTTTTCGAGCATTAAAAATTTATGAACTATGCAAGGCTGATTACCTACGTCTTCCCATGTTATAAGTGTATTATAAAATTAACAGGAAATAAATACTAGTTCGCGACCCAACTATGACGTCACAGTCATTTCCCGCGGCATTAAGGTTCAAAATCGCATGAACAATCGTATGATAAAATGGTAAAAATAGGGTTTTTTTTTTCATTTTTGGGGTTAATTTCGCTTTAATCAAAAAACATTTACGGTCATTCCCTAGATTTTAATGCATATTATCAATACAAAAAATCTCTGCGACTTTCGGGAAACGAGTTTCTGTCTTTCAGAAAAAAAGATCAGAGGTCTTTTTCACAATTATTTTTGCGAAATCTATACAAGATAAATAAATATTTTACTGTCTTTTGCTAGATAAATGTTGAATATATCTACTCTATTTTTTTTTAGAAATTGTTGAAATGTCAATGTGCTTACTCTTAAAAAATGTTCGTTAATTATGTTGCATTGATAATAATTGACAACAAATTCACTAAAACATTTAACAGTAAAAATATCACAATATAATATAAAGTTAATTGACAAAAACATTCACTACATATAATTCATTCAAATCATAGTTCACTACACAAAGTGTCAAAACTATGTTTAATAAAAAAAAAACAAGATTCACTTTCATCGGTTATGATTTTAGTTCAGAGTAACGCGACGTTCCAATATCCGGCAGTAAAAAATGTTATTATATTTTGTAAAGAAGAAACATCGCGAAGTGTTTGTGTCTTGGTGTAATGGTATCTCATTGACAACTAAAGAGGCAGTCCAAGAAGTGTAAGATACTGTTGCAGTGTATAATAATGATTGTGATAGTGGTCTCAATCAGGGTTGCCATCAGACACCAAAACAATGACCGTACCGGTATGGAAACGGTAACGATCGTTATGTAGGCAATACGGATATTGTGTAGATAATAATAAGATCAACATAGGCTTTTACGAACGGTGTCCATACTGTGTGTTTTTTCAGAGCTATGAGACAGCAGTCGATTGGGTTTTTGTTTGCCCAATGTTTACCCACAATATTGTGTAGATATTTTATCCCAGTACTACTCCCAGCTAACTTAAATTTGATAAATAAGCTACTGGGTTAGCAGTTAAAGTGCGATGTGTTTTAGAAGAAAAGATTAGATCTAATCGCATCATCAAGGAAAACAATAATAACAGATTTTTTTTATTTTAGATATATGTATTTCTATTTTCAATTTTACCTATTTTTTTTAGGTATAAAAATGGATTTATCTGCGTTGCACAGACGGAAATACATTACAGCCTCTCGTCTCTGTTGATAAAAAAACTGTAACAGATTTTTATTTAGACAAATTGACACTCATTTCAATTTTTTATGACAATCGGATAATAAGAAAAAAATACTCGAATAAAAAAATACATAAAACTTAATAAAATATGAAAAGATTATAAGAATCGCAAGTTTTGCTTAACCTTTACCGGATCAATACGATAGGTATTATTATACACAAACCGTTTCGTACCGGTTGTGTAGCAACCCTGTTTGCAGAACTATCTAGTAATTACTGTAACAGTTAGCTTTTACTTCATGTAAAAGCAGATATTACTATACATTATAGTATTTATTATTATTTTACTTTATATTAAATTTATATTTTAGTCCATATTATCTCTGCTCTTTATTTTAATAGCGGGATTCATCATCATTTGTTTAAGTTTCTTTTCTCAGTAATGCATTTTATCTTTCTACCGTAGACTAATTTGTTTATGCGAAGGAAAACTGTAGAGTAATTTGGTAGAGCAATAGGTACACGTAAAAAAATAAATTAAAAACAAGATTTTACGAACTCACATCCTAGAACTATTTTTGCGCTTTTCCAACGATACTAAACTTTTCCGAGGCGCTTGGATCCCTTCATTCCAATTTATAAAAAGATATGAGTTCTAATACTCATTCGTGAGATACCAAACACGGCGGTACGCGGTGACTGGATCCTCTCGATCGCTCGGTGTCTTCTGTGATTTGAGCTTGACCGCACACGACCCTTGGATCCTTTTGAAAACTTTTACATTTTTTTTTATCTCTGGAGTAGGCTGATCTAAAGTGGTACAGAATTGTATTGTCATAGACTTGACGTACGTTTGCAATGTTTCAGTCCTTTAAGTAGTCAGGAAGTGGTTGAAAAATCGGGTTCAAATTTGCGCACAGACAATCTATATAGCATACGTATAAAGTAAAGTCTGATTTGAATCTGATATTTGTAAAGTCTGATCTGAAGTGTTCGCATAACTTCAGCATTTTACGATGGATTGCTGCTAAAATTTAGAATAACATTTGCGATAATATAGACTATGTCTTAACGTCACCGGTTTTCGGGGAAAAAGCTTTTCCTATGAGATGCTGTGATGATAAGGGGAAACAAGGGTTGTGTGGGGTCGTGTGTGGTATCGTATAATGAAAGGGCGTTGGAAAAAAAATTCAGATCTAAAGTCACATTTTGTCCAGCTCAAGCCTATAAAGTATGCCGGGTTGGTTTGTCAAATTTGCTGTTGCGAAGCACGGTTAACTCAGCTAGTAAACATATAAAAATCAACGGAGAGAAGTTAAATAAAATCTTTTAAAAACACGATAATTTCAAATACAATACGACAAATTTAATATGCATCGACAATAAGGAACTAATCCAGTAACTTTAGACACAAATCAGTTCCTCGATGGAAAGTTGTGGGGTAGTCGGGATTTCTTTCATTCTATATGTGTTTTAGGATGCTGAATCCGAATCCGAGGTTTGCCAACAAAATTTCGTGACGGAACATGGCGAAAAATACAAAAAATGTCGAAAATATTCATTTTCTGGCGATTTCTTTACTAGAACTCGAAAACTGACAACTTTCTTATGTTGTCTTTTAAAGCAAGATGAAAGTACGTAAAAATTACAACAAATTGCGATATAAATTTTTTCTCTAAAATGAATAGCAACGGAGCTGTCAGGTTCCAAAAAATGGCCAAATTTTCGTATTGTTTTACATTACGAGAATCGAAAATGTATTGGAAAATTTCACCTTGTTGCTTTCATAAGCAAATTTTAACAATTATTCTTTAAATTCATGCGTCATATTTTACCTTGTTGGAATCAGAAAGCACAATGCAAGCTATTAACGAAATTTTTATTTAAAAACACCCTGAAATATTTGAGCTAAACATGTTTAAATAATTTTATTTCAAAATATAGTAAATTGTTTAGGGTGAAAATGTTTAAACCTTTTTAGCTTAAACATTTCACTATATTTTTTAATAAAATTTGTCCTGAAAACTTTCCTCATGTTTACTTATTCCAACGAGGTAAAATATTTCTCATAAATATGACGAAAAATTCTTAAAATTTGCTTATAAAGGTAACAAGATGAACTTTATCCATACATTTTCCATTCTCACAATTTAAAATAACAAGAAAATTTGGCCAGTTTTTGGAGCTTGACAGCTCCGCTGCTATTTATTTTAGAGAAAAAATTTATACACCACATTTGTCGGAAATTTTATTAACTTTCATTCTGCTAAAAAGATAACCTACAAAAAGTCGATAGTTTTTAAGTTCAGATCCAGAATTCGCCAGAAAATGGTAATTTTCGCCATTTTTCCCATTTTTCGTTATGTTTCGTCACGAAATTTTGTTGACAAACCTCGGATTCGGTTTCAGCACCCCAAAATACATATGGAATGAAAGAAAAACAGACTACCCCACAACTTTCCATCGAGAAATCTAAAAGCACCGTATTAAACACAGAACTATTGAATCCAAATCACAATAGCAATTTAATTGAGATGTTCCTAATAGCAATAACGATAACAGTTACGAGTATTTTTATATTATCATGTTGGTATGTGCTGCAACTATATAACAAACTATTTGGTATTATATTATTTCCTAATGTTACACACACAAGTATACACTAATTAACACGAATTATATACTTAATTAAATCATCAATGCAGGTGAGTTCAATCGAGTAATTAAAAAAGATTTTAATAATTAAAAGTAGGTCTGTAGGTCCAGTTCTCTAACTTAACTTGAATACCATTTTTTTTTAATGTCGCATAAGTCCAATGTTCAGTAATTATTCGAAAATTTATTTATTTAATATACAAAAAATTGTGTATTTTACATAAAAATAAATATAATACTTTACAGTCCACAACATTCTTTAATCTTTTGCTTTTTCTTTGGTATTTTTGTATTTTTTTTGCACTTGCATGTAACCTTGCACTTGTGGTTATTGTGGTTAGTATTGCCCCAGAACAGGGTATCGCCTAGTGGGACAAAAAAATCTAATACTTACTTATTTTTAGCTAATGTTTTACTTTGTTAAATGATTTTGGATAAATAAAAATGAAATGAAAATGAAAGTTAGTGCGCACATAATCGGTTACAGAATTGACACCAGTGTCTTTAGTGTTAAGGTGCGCTTACACGACGAGCAATAATTGCTGGCAACGCGTATTGCCCAAAATGGAGAAATTAATTGGGAAATTCCAAGGAATTATTCCGGCAATATTTCATACTTTCAATAGTTGCTCGGCAACTCGGAGCAATTATAAGCAATAGTTTCGGCAATATTACTTCGAAGTGCTCAATATTTCCATATTTCTTCATAATCTCGATGTTTTTAAGCATCGGTACATAGTGGAAGTCCATTTTTAAGTTCAAATGGAAAACTAAGTATATAGATTAAAATCCACAAAAATGACTTTAGATTACGCGACTAGTGTTCGAGGATTTGCACCCTCATCATCAGGCGATTGTAAATAAAGTTCATTTTATTAGATTTTATTTAAAGTCATTTTTGTACATGTATTTCTTCATGTTGTCGACACAAGTTGCCGTGTTTCTAAATCGCAAAGTTAATAAGCTCACCCTAGTGAACAAATGCTATGATTTATATTAGTGATGTTAACATAACATCTCTGTAACATAGTATCTCTGTCTCTTCACCAAAAGTGTGAACAAATAAATTAATAAATAAGAAACGCGGAACAAAATATTGAAAACCCCTTTTGATAATAGTGTGTTCCGTAATTGTTTCTATAGGAATAATAGTAGGAATTATTTATAAGACAAGTTAATATGGATTGATAAAGATGTTATATACCTAGTAAGTATATTGTATGTAATAATAAAAATATTATAATTCGTTAAAACAGTGAGTTTCACCATGAAAGTTTTTACGTGTGTTGGATGTCACACAATAACATTTACCAACGATTTCCAAACATTCGTCGTTTCTTTTCCTTCTTAGAAATTATTTTATTTATTTATTTAAGTAAAATATTACACTCTTCGGCATTATGGCATTCAGCCTTTGCGCCGAAGAGTGTAGACAGAATAAGTTTCAATTCAAGACAATAGAGAAGCACGAAAATAAAACAACATAACATTCATCAGTGATCTATGATGATTTATAATGATTTGTGCGAGAGACGTCTTCTACGCTTTCTGGGACATACTATAATATACCTAAATATAACAACATACATAACGTCACTCCAAACGCATTGCAATGGCTTAATGATTTGGATGTTGCTCTCTAGTGTCTCTTGTATGTAACAGCGAAAAATCTTTGACTCTATTATCTTTTGACGACGTCACCTTTCAGTAGCTGACGCCAAACGATTATAATAATATGACAACGACACACAAAAGTCATTCAAAACTCTCCGATATCACGGTAAGGAGTAGAAAGGTCTAAAAGATTGGAATCCTGTAGGCTGAAAACAGCTCTATTTTAGGTTTTTTTTTTTTTTGTGATGGCGATGTATTCCACACTTTGCGATACAGGCTTTTAGCCTAGTGCAAGGTCTGCTGGAAAGTATTTGAGTTTGTGTATGCAAGCCCAGATCCTTTTATTAAAAAAAAAAGAAAGTTGGAGAGCCGCTGCTACAAATAGTAATTAACCACACTAACTAATACTGTCATATCGTATTGGCCGAACTGCCGTAAAACAATTGAATTGAATAATTACACTTTATTTCATTTCCAATGAAAGTAAATATAACTTTTATATGCAACTTTATTACCGTAAATTACGTTATGATATATTGTGATTTGTGACTCTTTGTTTGATTTGTGTGTTTTGATTGTACTAAATGTGTGCACACCAAGGTATAAGTATAAAAAACTTATAAATTGTTTTCCAAACGTAACAATCACTATTTATATAGTGTCTAATAAACAGCTTAGTGAAGAGAAGAAATTTTCAAGATAGAAAGGTTTTAATTCAAAAAATTTTACGAAGGAGAAATTTTTAGAAATTCAGCCCTTAAGGGGGTGAAAAATAGGGTTGAAAGTTTTTAACCGCAGACATGTTTCAAACTTGTGGTTTTATTTATTCTGCCTTCAAAATTAGATATATGACGAATAGGGTATTTGGCCGTTTTTCCAAAATTTTATCCAAAGGGATGAAAAGAGCATTTAAAGAGAAAGGGATGAAAGTTTAAGCCAAAAGCTCGTCTCGTGATGTTCGGAATACATTGTTAGCGTCTTATAATTACTATTTTTGCATCTGATGTGCATTGCTTGCTATTAAAAATAAATGTAACAGCCATTCTTCTCAAATCAATTTAATTTTTTTCCACAAGTAGTTATCTCAACAGATACACAGCAAAGGATGGACCTTCCATTAGGCTTATGACGTGATCACTTTACACTTAAAGTAACATTTACCAATTCAAGACCAGCCATCTATCTGCCACGGGCGGGAATCGAACCCAGACCTGCAACCTGACAAGCCGGTACTCTATCGCTGTGCTACGAAGGTTGGTAGTTGAATCGAGATGAAACGTGTAGGTATATGTATATATTGTACACGGCCCTCTATTGATATTATTTTTTGGTATTTTAAATTTCAATCAATTCAATCAATCCGTTTTAAATTTATTTTTCATAATACATTTGAGTAAGATAAAAACAGAAAAATAATAATTGATAACACAAAAAGTAATTAGTTGCCGTTGCCTAGGGCGCCAAGTTTGCTCGGGCGGGCCGTCGCGGCGCTGGGATACGTTATATTTATATTCTTCCTCTGCCTTGTGTACTGAGCATGCATATGATTAATTGTCATACAAATCAGACATGCAATTAAAGATAAACTTCATTAAGTCTGTAATCATAGAGATATATTAAACAAATAGATTACCAATACATTATCTTTAGTGTTACAGAGATTAGTATTCTAATTCACCATCCCATATGCAGTTAGTCTGAGTAGATGGATGATGTGCAATGCAACACAGTTGTAGGTAATGTAGGAGTGAAACATAGTTAGATTAGATAGTATTGTAACTACAAGTAATGAATAACTGGATCTATTAAACTAGCCTGTCTCTCATCTAGATCACTAGAACATCGTTGATATATTATGGTATGGATTATCGACAGAAGTGGCGAATCATAAGGTATGACAATACGAATTTTTGTACGATTTTTTTTTTCATTTTTGATCAATAATTTGGGGTTAGCTGACAGAGATCGCAGTCTATAGATCTACAAGGATAAATCCGACCTTTGCTAGCATTTTCTGAGGTAGTGCGGTATGAGGAAGCGGGTACTATCTTCCAATCAGTGATTGTATCGTCCGTTGCCCCGCCCACTGTCGCCTAGTCAACACGTTGCACACGGTAAACAATACAGTAAGCCGGTTGTACACAGAACAGTCATTATTTTTTTTACATTCACGCGTACGGTTTCGAAAAATGGTTCTTCCAACCTTGAAAAATAAACAATTAAAAAGCCAAAGTTTTCATATATTTATATTTTTTGTATTATTATTATTATTTTTAATAAAGGATCTAGATACACAAGCCCAAATACTTTTCCTGCACACCTTGCACTAGGCTAAAAACCTGTATCGCAAAGTGTGGAATACATCGCAAGCGCCGCGCGCCGGGGTTTGAACCTGGCACCTCACGCTTAAACTTTTACTTTTCAAATAAGAAAAATCTTTGTTGAGTTAAATAAATAACATGATCCTTTTGATTTAGAAATGTATTTGAATTAGGTACTTATATCAATCGTTTTTTTTAAGTTTATTAATTAATACACAGTATCTTGTTTTTGGATCACTAAACCGCTTTCGTTATATGAAGTTGTCTGATTACTGTTTTTATTATTTTTTGCGAAACTGCAATTAGACTAGAATTATTACATATTAGGTTCTGTCTTCTACCAGTTCTACCCCACAAGTAACGCGGCGTGAACATATTGCTCTGTGTCTAAGTATGTTGCAGTTACGTGTATTTTGTACTGTAGCTGCCGGCATAAGGTTTACACCGCACCCCGCTCTCTACCTCAAAAAGCTCTAGGGAAGGTCGGATTTAACCGTGTAGATCTATAGCCCTAGTGAACAAATTTTATAATTGTATTTTAATGTTTACATATGTCTGTATCTTGTTCACCAAAAGTGTAAATAAATAAATAAATAACGCATATAACGTATGCCTAGTATTTTAACAATTATGTAGTTTCTCAACTAACGAACTGTGAAAACAACAACGAACTCTGAACACTTTACTCTCGAGAAACGTTCATCATTCAGTCCTTAAACAGCTGTGTGTGTATTCTTACACCTTTTTCAGAATATATTATACTCGGGAAAATTCGCACCTTGGGCGGGATTCGAACCTACATGTACATCCCACGGTTGTGAAGCAAGGATTCTACCCATTAATCCACAAGCCGTCGTCTAGGCTGACTGCGAAGAAACCGAATTATAAAGGCCAACCATTTTTTATCTACTGCCATCTGTTGAAGAGATGAGAAATTATTATACCAAACATCCTTTTTAGTGAATGTAGGGAAACATAAATATTCTGCTTCACTACTTCTATCTATCCAGAAATCATCGGGCATTGTTAAAATCTCTCTCCACGATTGGTTTTCAAATAACTAGTATACGAATAATTACAAAATGTTTGTTATCTATGATGAAAATTTTCTCCTTCGTCTATGGTCTGCACCCGCAGTCGATATAATATTGTAATTTATTAGATACATCACAGTGCACGAAAGTAGTAATAATACATTAATCTGAATATTATATGATAGACCAAGGCCGTACAATTTCAATGTTATTGCTCTATTAGATAGCTATATAGAAAGACATGGTTTATTTATAGTACCTGATCCACAAAAGTGTTACACTACAAGAGTTTTTTTGGTGAATCTGAGTTTATCGAAATAAACCCAAATACATATTTGTACATTTCACAGTAAGCTTGAAAAGCTCTTGTCGTGAAGCGGAGTAAGTCGGTATCGGGGATTGAACCCGCCACAGTTTTTTTTTTTATTTATTCAAACGACTGACAGAATGAATTCATAATAAATATAAAATAACAAAAAAAAAGTATTTTTCCAATTATATGTTGCAATGTAATAAAAGCTTGCTTAAAAGTACAGAATACATCGTCAGGACCGAGGTTTGAACCCGGCAACTCCTGACTAAAAGTCCGCGCTTCGACCGACTTCGCCAATAAGTGAAAAAAACTAACTTTTAGACATAAAAAAAACAAACTGGGGTTAACTCGAAGAAATCGCAGCTCTGAACAAAATAAACAATGCTTAATGATCTGTTTTTGCATTTTTTTACTTTTTTCACTTTAAAAATAAATAAATAAACGTCATCAGACAACTTACCTGATTTCTGGAGAGGAGTCCACCAGCAACCTGACACAGTCCAAGCATCCCCTGGCGGCCGCATAGTGGAGCGCCAGGGCTCCGTTGCGGGAACGCTGGGGAGTTCGCCCGGGTGCCATTGTGGCGCCCACTCCGATTCCTCCGCAGGCCCTGGAAATTAAAAACGTTGCCATTAATAAAAATAATTTATATTATTATTTCGTATGGCTTCTGCCACTGTTAGGCGGCAACGTCGGAAGATAAGAGAATTATGCTATCTGTTACATACAGGAGATATGTACCCTACAGAGCAATATCCAGGCTTCCAAGCCATTTAAGGGCATTGGGTGCGGCATTGTGGATATCTGCATACGTTCCAGGGAATGCTCTCAGGGGACAGTCTTCGACAATGTGCTTGACGGATTACACTGTCTCAAAAATAATATTAAGATTTGTATAAAACCGCAATATTTATCTCTAATAATAAACGAAAGTGCCTGACTGAATGAATGACTGAATGACTGACTGAATGACTGACTGACATACTCACTCATCAACGCAGAGCCGAATTGGCTAATCCTAGAGAAGTGAAATTTTGAAGGCAGATAGGTTTTAATACAAAAGCTTCCACTAAGAAGCGATTTTTGGAAATTCCGCCCCTAAGGGGGTGAAAAATAGGGTTGAAAGTTTTTCAGAGTATGCGAATATCTCGGAAACCAGACATTGTACGAAGTTGAAATTTGGCACATAGATTCTACTATTGAAATTAGTAATAGGCTGTTTCGCCGTTTTTTTTTAATTTTTATTTAAAGGGATGAAAAAGGACATAAAGAAAAGGGGTGATTTTTAAATGCCTCTTAATACGGTAAAATATAATTTTATAGGAATTTCCAAAAAATGGATTCCTAAGAAAGGGTCAAAATATGATATTCTGTCCAGAAAAAGAGTCAATCCTTAAGGGTTAGGGCGTGGGATTAAATTTGCTTTGATAGTAACGTATCTCGGTAAACACTGAAGCTACAAAGCTGTAGTTAAACAGTTGCATACTTCTTTTAAAATGAAAAAAATTCGTCTTACATTGTTTAATCAAAAATTGAGGATAAGGGCATGAAAAGGGTACTTTTATAGTTGTTAGTTGATATAAGTACTCTCCTGTATACGTGAATATATACACGTTTTTATAGGTGGTGAAATAAGTGTATTGTTATGCGCTCAGTGAAGCATGGACTCTGAGTAAAAAAATATTTGCAATTTCGTTAATTGTATTTTTTTCATAAGCCGTACTAACTGTATTGCCCAGCATTGCCCGTCTAGCCAAGTTCTACTTGTGAAGCTCTTTTATGAGACACCAAACAATGTGGTATGTGGTGACTGGATTCTCTCGATCACTCTGTGTCTCCCGATGGTCTGAGGACGCATAAAAATGACTTTCTGAAGATTTGAATTTCTTTTCTAACGCCCTTTCATACCATACCACACATGCTCCACACAACCCTTGAATCCCCTCATCAAAAAAATTTCACAGAAGGTTCTCAATTTCCAGAAGTTTCTACCACACAGTATTGGTTTCCATATAGCAAGGCATTTGCGAATACTTAACGCAAATATTAAGTAGTAGTTGTTATTTTGCTGGACTGACTATACTATATTTTACCGTACTACACACGTCTATACTTATGTACACAGGTGGGCACACAGTCATCAGTCTGTTTTTACATACATAATATATTGCATAGTGTGTTTTATCGATTGTGAAATACATATTATTAACCCCGCCCGTTGGAACACCAACGGCGCGAAATTTAAATTGCAAAATATAAACTTTTAAGTAAAATAATATTCGTAATTTTGTTAATTTGTTAATTTCAGAAAAAAATGTAGGTATATAAATTTTGATGATACGTATTAATTAATTCAGACAATTTAGATGACAGATTGTGATGATTCCCAATAATAAATATTTTAGTTCGTACCTATGGTATATACCTAACATTTTTCACCTTCTCCTTTATAGACACCTAAACCGTTCATCCGATTGAGATGAAACTTTGGAAAATTATTGTGCTTGCCCCAGGGAATGTTCTTAGTGTGGTAGAGGGTACGAGGAGGGGGACACTAAAGGGGCACGAAGGGGGGGGGGATCCACACAATTTTTCCGTATCGAAGCACGGGTAATACAGCTAGTCTAGAATAAATATTCATTCACAGTGTATAGCGCCTCTATCGATGATTTTCCACATTATAAAATCTAATAATAATGTATGAAGCCGCATTTAGCAACTGCACACACCACTCTCGTATGATCCACATAACCATATAATAATTGTATTAAAATATGTAGTAACAGTGGTTACCATACAATACATACTACACCTGTAAGTGAAATGTGCAACAGGTGATACTGTAATCGCATATAAAATTACCAATGCAAAGAATAGTTATTACGAGTATTGTTCGAAAGATGGCGCTATAATTAAATAAAGGTACAATTACATTTTATTTATATTGTTTTACAGCCGAGTTTAGGGTCACGAAACAATTGTGATAAAACATTTTTTTTTACAATCGTACATGTATATTTTTTCTATATTTTTTCGGCTTACAAAACAGTTTACGCCAGAATTGGCCAACTAGGTACAACCTGTACTCGGGTCAATCCTTCAAATGTGCAACACTAATGAAACAGAAATAAAATAGTACAAAATAAAATAAAACAGATCAAAATAAAATAAACCTAAATAAGATCAAATAATATAAAAAAATAAATATAACTCAAATATTACAGTATTGCATAAAAATTATAGCAATCATTTTTCATTTCGGGTTTCTGTCTTGACCGCTCGGATAAAAAAGTGTACACTGAGAAATTTTCCAGGGGTGAATGCAGATTATATTTTATGTGTTTTAGATGTTTGGAAGAAAGGAGAATGCTATAAAACACCCAGGCCCGGCGTAAACGAAATGTAACTCAAATGATAGGTATTTCACACATTAAGCCATTGATTTCGATGATGCCCCCTATGCAGTATTTAATTACTCATTTTCTAGTTACATTTCGTTTGCGCCCGGCCTGGGTTTTCTCATACTAAATGAGCATTCTCCTTTCATGGCAACAAACCTCCCCATTGCTTGGCAATTTATTTAGCATACGCATACTGTGGCACCAGACGCAATCTTAGATGTTTTGTCAAATCTATGCTCTATGAGTTGTGTGTTGTCTTTCATCCTGTACTCTGAATTCAGAAAGATTTTCTAGAGGGTTCTTACGTGCAAAGAACAGACCTTCAAAATAAATATGGTTAGACACCGGAGACCCTAATTTAAACAGCCTCGTACAAATTATAATAAAAATTATAACATTTGTTCACTAGGGCGAGCTTATCGCACTGCTGCAATCTCTGCCAGCTAATATAGTATTGAGTTAGTCAAACATTCTGTCGAATTGTAATTATAGTAGTAATGATTAGCATGGTAAAAACAAACAATGAAAAAAGAAAATTTGCTCCACAACAATAAATAATTAAAGAAAAACAATTCGTAATAAGGAAATACTAGTCAATTCAATATTTTGATTGAGACATTGCATGTTTTTTGTTGACGAAATAATAGGTAAGTAAATTTATGTAAAAGTATAATAAGATTCGAAAGAGTATAGGAGTTGATATGTCGAGTGAAAATCGCTAATTAGGCATGTAATTAAAAAAATTAGATTGTTTGTTTTTCATACCGTCATATTCCTAACACTTTATGAACACTGAACAGTATTCGATTTAAATGCAGACGATTTCATCCTATTTTATTATACCTATATCAAAAAACTTGTGTACGACCGATTATGACATACGGGATCCAATGCAAGACGAGACGAAGAGAGCGCTGTGAGTTTCTGAGATGAAGACTCTTAGAAACATTGCAGGAAAGACTCTCATAGACAGAGTAAGAAACGCTAGAATCAGAGAAGTATTTGAGGTCGAAGATGTCATCAGATGGACAAGGCAACGAAGGAGATCGCGGATGTGAGGAGAATGGAATCATCCAGTCTCCCTCACATAGTCCTGCATGGGCAACCTCAAGGTAGGCAGACCACCAACGAGATGGATTAACACCTGGGAGTCGACCTCGCAGGAGGTTAACGTCTCTCAAATAACAGGCCATTAGACTAACAAGAAGATTAAAAAGAAGAAGAAATGAGTGGACTGTTTTGTTCAAACAACACGTCTTTCTTGCATAAATAACGACTATTCCCTGTCCGTTCATTACCATAATGCACGCATCACTATGCTTCCTATTCCTAGACAAGATCAGTAAAATGCAAAGTTTATATTAAATAAACATAACTTTGCGGTAAATATTTTCCCGGAATCGTGAAAAAAAACATCGACGCTTAATATAACAGTAAATTAACATAATATTTTAATACAGATCGCACCATTCCACATTCTGTTATGATCTATTGTGTAGCAAAACTATTCTCCCGTCATAGTTCAACGATCTACCGAAGATAATTATTATATACAAATAATAACTCTGGCTCCAACTATTATGATTATTATGCCATTACTGTATGACCGTATAAAATTTTATATCAAAACAACGAATCCGGTGAAGCCCGCGACAAATCGGATACGCGTAACAGTATCGAACCTATTCTAATGTCATCCTACATTTTAGTCAACGTTTTCTATTGTGGTGTCAAACTGATGGGTGAGAAACAAAGGTAAAAAATTTAAATTCATTATTAGTGAATAGTCCATGTTAGATTGAACAGGTCAAAATAGAGCGGGCATGTACAAGGAATCCCGTTAACACTGGTACCATTAATGACCCTTGAGGGACACCCGTGGTGATAAAGGAAAAGTCAAGAGGGGCAGTTGGAAAGACGATGGTCTAAAGCTTTTAGCCAAACTTGAGGATCGATTGGTCGATGGGAAATATTTGAGGCGAAGGTTGTTCGATATCAATGATAAATATGAGCTGTCGAAGGGAAAGATGAATGGATATTGTTATGATAAATTAATGTAAAATTGATCCACATGGCCCAATTGGAAATCGAATCAAATACAAAGTTAAATAAACTCAAAGAATTGATTGCATTGGTTTAATAGTACATAGTTGGCGCAGTTGGTTGAGGCGACATTCTCTCAAGTGGGAGGTGCCAGGTTCAAACCCTGGCACTGGCGATGTATTCCACACTTTGCGATACAGGCTTTTGGCCTAGTACAAGGTATGCAGGAAAGTATTTAGATTTGTATGCAAGCCCGGATCCTTTTATTTAAAAAAATCTCCAAATTAGACATAAAAGGCACTTCAAATAATGCAAACAATCTTACCGTTTGTTTCCAGTATAAACATCCAAAGCGTCCCTCCAATTCCCGTGACATTTTGACATCACATCATTCCTAGCTTCGTTCACATCAAACAACACTCTGCTTCCCAATATTATCTTAGAAAATCTAGGCTTTACAAAAGTTGGCGGCCGCAAAACTGTCGTTGGTTTTATATTTTCTATCTTGTCAGAGTTCCTGGGAAAAGATCTGACTGGAATATTGACACCAATGTAACTTTCGGAATTTGTTTGTTTAACTTGAGCATAATTTGTCGGTTTTCTTCTGACGTATCTTTTCATTCTTAACGAGAGCATAAATCTTATTCTTATATGCCTTTTAATATTCCTATCATATCTCAATTGCTCCTTGATGATTCTTCTTTCATTTTTTCGTATTCTCTTCGACGTACCGATTCTCTTTCTCCGTACTTTCTTTTTGAATAATTTAATTTGTTTCACATAATTGTACCGTTTCATTGATTTACGAAACTCCCCAGGATCAGAATAAATCGGATCGATCGCTTCCAAGTTGTCATTGTCGAAATTATGTTTCCAATGTCGACTCAATGACCAATTTCCGTCACTCGTTGAATAACTCACTTTTGAATCTTTTCCTACGGACAGTTGTTCAGAATTTTCACCAACTTTATGACTAAAATTAGTTGTGAATGAATATCCATATTCTCGTTTTCTAAAACTATTAGTTTTTTCTTTAGTGCTCGTTTGTTCATTTCTGGTATTTGTTTGTTTTTGAACACTTGTTATTGTTTGATATTCAACGTTTGCTTTACCAGGTTGTTTGAATTTGTTAATTTTAGCGCCAAATATTCTCTCTTTTAACACTTTCACTGCAATATTGCACTGTTGTCGTCTTAAGAGATGTTTTCTTTCCTTTTCCTTCTCCAATTCTTTCTTGAGCTGTTCTTCCGTCATTGGGGACCAATCACCAGCTTCCGAACAGCAACAGATTTCTTTTACAAACTGGACCAAAGCATTGCAGTATGAGATTGCATCTTTCGCCATTTTAAACAATGTTTCTAATCATGATTTCAGGTATTTTTCAAAACACACGTGATCTTAGGAAATAATATTAAACCGCACTGAACAGTCACATTTTCAAATCCAAAAAACTATAAATAATTCACAATTAGTCAATAAATCACCAAAACAATTTAACGGAATTCATTATTTTTTAATTAACGTAGTATCACTAAGTAAAGTAATTATCATAAAATTAAAAATCCACACGCGGAATCGGGCGAGGTTATGTCAGATTTGAGTCGATCACAGTACTGTTTCACACAGACAGACGATTGTTTTGAAAATCACTGCTAAAACAGTAAACAATCTTTTACTTGAAATCTTTCACTCGATGATAGAAATCATAATAATAACAACGGCAAGCAATGAATCGCAGACACGGCAACGGACTAGCAAAATGCAGAGGCGATAAGGCGCGCGCGTTCGTGCATATTAATAAAATATGAAAAAACGCATACATTATTATTAGAACAGATTATAAAGAATATAAAATGTAAAAAAAAACACGAATATGCTTAATGTTATTTTGCACGGTATCATCCACACGGTGTAACGAACTATCAATAATTACACTATTACTATAATTTTTATTCACCGTTCACGTGTACGCGAAGCTAAACTAACATGATGCTTTTATCAACACTGAGTAAGCGTAGTATACTTAATAGATACATCTCTTGTCAGTAATCGTTATCATACTACTGTTAAAAGACTGTAGCGATCATTGAACGATATCCGATGAGAAATGGAAAGTTGTTGTTTGGTTAAAGCTCAACTTACTGTTTTGGTATCGATTTAACTGCCGAAAATTTACATGTGAACCATTAATACGTAGTACTGAACTGTCAATTATAATTTACGAGTATTATGAACATATTGACCTCAAAATCATCGAGACTGGTGAAATTTTAGAACATTATTTATGTAGTGTTGTAGCGTAAAAAGCGGTTTACTTTTTTTTATAATAAAGTTGTTAAACCAGTAATGACTCATCTTGGGGCAATCAGTAAAGAAAATTTATAACATATTCTTTCCCTTTTTGGAGCATAAGCTGATACAATAAGGTTGTGATGAGTAGAATCTAATGAAGCTTCTGTAAAAGCTGCTGAAAAGCGAAAATATAAAATAAGAAAGCCACCAAAATTTCGTCTGTTAAGTCAATAACAGACGACCAGACAAAAGTGAAATCACCCAATGGTGAACTGTCTAAACAAATAAGTGATGCAATAAAGGGGTGAGGGAATTTCCTGAGTTTTAATTCCCGTGATCCATGTGAAAGTGAAGCGTATAATAAGCGTATATACCTTTACATCGCCCATCTTTGACATGAGCAGCTGTGTAGAATATTTTCTAAAGTACGATGGACTCTCAAGACAAAACTTCTTGTCAATCTTGGACACTCAAGAGAGAGCGAAAGCTTCATAAATTTGTTTAATTTATAACTTTGAAGAAGGTTTTTATAATGTTTGTTTACCTTCATCATTGTAGTAATTATTACAAAGACATCAACATAGAAGATTTTCTGGTGCTATATCGTACATTGTTCCTTAAATACTTACTTTCAAAATAAAAATAACCTTTTTTTTTAATAAATAAATAAAAAAAACTGGTGATCTCTGATTAAAATTAAACTTGATCAATGAAAATATAATATATATTGTAGGACCACTATAGATTTCTATAGTTTAATGATACGTGTTTCTTTATTTGTATTACTAATATGTTAAATAGCATGTGAAAATATAAAGCCAAATCTAATAAAGAAATCTATAACATAATTATTATTTACTAGATATTAATTATTTTCGATACTAGTTTAATATAGATGTATCGTTTATCATAATATTACACTAATCAAAGATAGGTATAATTTATACTGATATAATTTAGTAGATAGTGTGAAATTACCAGATCAAAATAAAATCCGCATAATTTTATCATTTTAATGTATGTTTTTACAACCCGGAAAGATAGTCAAATTAATCTTTATCGATAAAAAAGTAATATGTTTGTTTAACCTAGATGAAATATAGTAAGTACTACTAATTCATGACTTTATTCATACTTTGTTCACAATCGCCTGATGATGAGGGTGAAAATCCTCGAATACTAGTCGCGAAAGCTAAAGTCATTTTTTTGTGGATTTTAATCTAAATATGTAGTTTTTCATTTTTTTTCCTTCAAAAATGGACTTCCACCAAGTGCCGATGGTCAAAAACATCGAGATTAAATATAGTTATAGTAGATATGTGATGGCGGATGGTAGAGATCCAGACGGTAAGTGGTCGAAGAGGGTCTTAACCTGGAAACCTAGAACGACTACCAGGAGTGTATGAAGACCACCGCTACGATGGAGAAACGACCTAGTCAAGTAAGTTGCTTCCAACTGGATCCAGAGAGTCCAGGATAGTGGAAGTAGATGGAGGAGGCCTTCGTCCAGGAGTGGACGGGAGTAGGCTGACGAAGAAGAAGATATGCGATAACAATTTTGTATTATTTATATTTCTTGTACCAATTCATGGAAAGTTATTCGTCTGATCATTAATGCATTCATATTGCATAAACATTGCTCTGTACTCTTTACACTTATTTCTGCATCATGAGCTTTTAATGACTTTCAATAAATTATTTACCTAACTCATTGTGTAACTTGGGGACGAACTTCGTGCAAATAAAACGAACAATTTCCAGAACATGTGCAGCTACCATCCAACACATAATCTGTATGTCTTAAGGCTCACGGCACTAAGGTTCAAAATCGCATGAACTATCGCATGATAAAATGGTAAAAATAGCGTTTGGGTTAATTTCGCTTCAATCAAAAAACTTTTAAAGCGAACAATTTCCAGAACATGTGCAGCTACCATCCAACACATAATCTGTATGTCTTAAGGCCCACGGCACTAAGGTTCAAAATCGCATGAACTATCGCATGATAAAATGGTAAAAATAGCGTTTGGGTTAATTTCGCTTCAATCAAAAAACTTTTACGGTTATACCCTAGCCTAGATTTTAATGCATATTACCAATACAAAAAAAATATATCTGCGACATTCGGGAAACGAGTTTCTGTCTTTCAGAAAAAAGGTCAGAGATGTTTTTCACAATTTATTTTGTGAAATCTATACAAAGGGCATGTGGCGAGACAGGACAGTGTCAGATGGTGAACTGGAATTTTAAGGTAAAAGCTGAACAGATGGCATTGTCCAGCTTGCTGGTCATAGATGGCAGCAGATAGTTCAAGATAGAACATAGTGAATGAGTTTAGAAGAGACCTATGTCCAGCAGTGGTTAGTATAGTAGGTACATAAGTAAAGTAACTTTTCGATGTTTTTGAAATTAAATAAAAAATAAGATTAAAGAAATAGTATCTTACTAAACTCTCAGATGAAAAATAGCATCGATAAATCAACCATATAAAATAATTATTCTACAATTAAACATATCGACGCTTCTATTTAAAAGCTCAACATCTCTAAATCCAACATTCAATGATTTTAAAATCGTATCAGGTAGTTGTAATCAAAGACCACTCATCCAAACGAGATTTGTTTTATAAAATAACTCGATGAAAAGTGAAATTATTTTATTCTGTTAGATAAATGTAATTGTGACGTCTTGCAGTACTGGAAATGCTATGAACTTGTCACTTGTGATTCTAATGTAATTCCTATTAGTGGCCACTAGCGGATTCAGGGGGGGCTAGGGGGCTGAATCTCCCCCACCAAAACCATGAGTGACAGTACTTTATAAACCAACAACTAGTTTCCGAAGAATCACATTATTACCACATCGTTTTCTCATCGTGTCATTTCTAAAACTACTATACTGTGTGGTAAAAAAATTAGCCTGCGGCGCTAATTAAATCTGTTGCGTTTATCTTATCACTTATTCGATTTTTCTTTAAAAAAATCTGTGAAATTACTGTATGTTTACAATAACTTTAGCCATTTTTCTAAAAAAATTCGCCTGCGGCACTATTTTTTAGTTAAATAAAGTCCTAATAAATCGCCGGCGGCGTTATTCACATTTCTAATACCACAGGGTCATATTTGCATGTGACGACTTTCAGCCCCCCCCCCAAAATTGATTCCTGGATCCGGCACTGTTAGTAACTATTGTACTTTAATACTGTAAGCATCAAGTCTTTCTTAATAAGCGGAGAAAATGTCTGATCAAGTCAACTTTAAACCAATAATAATTATTTATCTGAGATTAGTGAACCATCTCTATATTAAAATCATTAGCTAATCGATAATCAATATTACATTATACAGGGAAATCGAAAAAGATGGATCCTATTTTAAAAAGGTATAACTTTGGAACCATTCGTGTTAAATGAGTGATTCTCTCACTGTATGGTAACTGATGAATGAAAGTTTTGTTTGATGTGCGTAATTTGATTGACAAAGTCAATTTTCAATGTACAGTGGCTCTTTGTAGGAACTCATCCAGGTAACAAACAGCGTGGTAAAAAACACATTTGACTGACCGACTAAGAACATCGGAAGAAAATATTAAACCTATCCGCCATTCTTGTATCGGAGACCCTAAAAAATCAATTGCTCGACCAGATTCCAAAAACGACAGTTCGAAATTACAAAAAAATCATCGCACTGTGCTTTCCTTGCACGATCAACATTATATTGGAAGTTGGTAGATGAAAAGCGCTCATTGGCTTTGTTGACCGCACAGTTAGTCTGCGCATGCGCTAATGCATTTTATTGTACATCTAACAAAGTTTACATTCATCAGTTACCATACAGTGAAAAAATCACCAATTTACGAAGAATGATTCCAAAGTTATACCTTTTTAAATAGGGTCCCTCTTTTTCGATGAACCTGTACAATCCATCTTGCACTATATTCCAGTTTTCGTTTTATCATAGCATCAGTAAAACGCCAGAGAACTTAGAGAATGATTAGAGAAATCGATTATATAATTTCTTTGCCTAAAAAACACGGAAAGCTACTCGTATGTTGTGGATATCAGTGGATTTCAAGCGTTAATATAGTGAACATGTGAAATTCATACAAAACTTTTTACCATAGATACCTAGGCTTTTTCATAAAGACATTTAAATAATTTTATTGGAATACCGGAATATTATGTATAGGTACCTACTTAGTGTTGTAATCGTCGTGTTTGTGTAATTTCGCTAAATAAAATACTTAATTATTAAATTAATGAGTAAGTAGGTGTAGTAAGTAATTGGTTAATATGCAGAACATCGTATTAATAATATCGCAATTCATAACACGCAAAGAGTGAAATGATTTAAGCAATTTGAGTAAGTAGGTACTCCCTGAATATTATGGTCACCCTGCTGTAATGAGTTTAGCAAAAGTTATGTCACGACTCTCAATCCAAAAATTTAAATTTAGTGATACGTACTATCGAATAATTTATCAACAATAGATGTTTCTGAAACAAGACGATTTGAGAGGTGGTCTGAAAATTGCTTTGATAAAATAATTGTGAAACATGTAGGTAGCTACGAAACGAAACACCAACGTCCAACATACATAACTATGAGCATAATATGTAAGTGAGCCACAGTAGTACGGGCTTTGCCTAGTTAGGTGGATTTTTTTATTGTTATTTTATGTAAATTGGACCAAATAAAGTTTTTTTTGTTATTATTGTGTATTTTTGTGTCTTATATTGATATTCGTAGGACTACTGTCCAATACAAGAAGTCTCTTAACATTGGAGAATTAATTTTGAATTTTGTATTCATATTCAACTATGTTTAAAAATGTGATGTGAATGTATTTATGTGTTATGATGTCAAAAAAAAAACAAATTTGCCTTCTGTTTTCTCTGCCTACCTTGTAAGTAACGCAACGTGAGAGAAACAACCAGATAAATAAGTCATTTTTTGAAATAAATTCAAAAGCGCAAACAAAAGTGTCGTCAAAAAGACATACGGATGTGGTTCTATTCTTTCACTCCAAAAACACGACACACGTTTTGTTTTTTTACGGTAAATTTTAAAAAATTAAATTTAAAACATTTAAGTCTACTTTCATTATGGCGACTATACCAACACCTACTTATTATAGTATGTTCAGTAAAGCAGTGAGCACTGAACATCAATCAAGCTGTAAATAAAATTATTCAGTCATGAAGTTTTACGCATCAAATATTTAAAAATATTTTAATCGGCGCTACCTACTTACTGTTACCCACTACCCATACGACTATTATAATATATATTTAGTGTTATTACATTATTATTTGTATAAATAATAAATATCTACCTAGATTATGCACAATTAATATAACTGGTAGAGGTGGACCTAAATTTAGTTATTTTTACCGGCCCGTACAATTCTTTTTTTCTATTTCAACTCTCGAATTTTAAATCTAAAATTTCCAAAAATCATCTAGAACAATATTTAAGATAATAAGCAAATAAAAGTTATTTACGATGATCACAACAATAACCTTTAGATTTCTAGAGAAAACTGACCCGATAGGGTACAGAATAGTAATGTCATCTAATTTACACAATCGGTGAAAAGAGCTCAGAGCTCTAGCTCGTCTGGGAATGAGTTAAAATTATATTCCAAGATATGGAGACAACAACGTCAAGTGAAGTTAAATCTTTCAATCTGGTGTCTGGCTCTAATCCAGTATTTAAAATGGTATTTGTAAATACCGAACAATTTTCGGAAAACGTGGAAAGTACAAATTGACTTTTCTTCGGGCTTATTATCGATCATCAGCTGGTTTAATGTGATCACTTTACACTTAAGTAACATTGACCAATCCGGTCCAGTATTAATCACTGTATATCTTTTGAAATAACTACTCGTTTTTGCAACTACGACATGTAGAAAAAATCCGATGTTTCTCACAAAACCTAAAACTATGATATTCAAAAAATAATCATGTTTTCTCCCGATTCCAAATCACAGAAAACAAAAACTGACAAGAGATAAAGCCGTGAACTTTAATATAAATAAATAAAAAAGATTTAAATACAAAAATATTCGTGACAGGATATACGATACACTGTACATAATACATTTGAATCGGACACTATAGCCGGTCGTATCGGAACTTCGCAGTCACGCGATAGGTGACAAGCGTACGAACAAAGCGATCTCACGCGGTCAACTCATGAGGATACCCCTGTGTCAAAGGTTTGTGGACATAGACCATATGATTGCTAGGTACATAGCTACATAATAATAGTATATGTATGTGCCATTGTCTATTGTGTAAGTATTTTACGTTTTCCACCTGATATTCTATTCTGTTCTATTCCCCTCACCCCGCATCCCTTGCGATGTAGGCAGAGAGAACAGATCGGCAGACTATTCTTACACACACTTCTTACCTCCGTCACATTCATGTAATTTATCATACACACTTTACGATTCCTTTTACTCGAAACACGTTCGTCCCTGAGAATCTGGTCTACAAAATAAAGCCACGTGGTTCTTGGACGGTCGCGCTTCCTTACACCTCTTCTTTCTATATCAGGTATATTTTCTTCGTCATTCGTCATTCATGCTCTCTACATGTCCCAACCATCTCAACTTGTTTACTTTCATTCTATTCACAACATCCGTCTTACATTTACTCAATAATTATTTGATCACTTCGTTTCTTATCCTATCTCTCAAGGTTTTACCACACATTCTTCTCAGCGATGTCATCTAGACAGAATTTATACCTGATTCGTCCTTCTTCAACCATGTCCATGTCTCCCTCGCATACGTCATTGTTCCATGTGATATGCTTATTTTCATCTCAGCAAGCGATAATGAAGCGAAATGTGAAGAAAGTGATTACTAAGCGTGACCATAGGGCAATCCTTTTTCTATTCATTAAAGCTAATAAGGGTCCCAAAATCGACTATAAAAAACCAGCATCAACTATAAAAAAAACTGCTAAAGATTGGGTTCATCCATTCCGATGTATATACAATATAGGATATCTTAAATGACATCCTGGACCGCCAAAATGTTCACTAACCCACTCACAGACATGAGTTGAATTAAACATTAGACGTTGAGAGATATTCTCAAGATTCGAGTAAGTATAGTAACTACTTAATTTGAATCCGAACCGGATAATTGTGCCTTGAATACAAAATTATGGAAACTTGCAATTATAATCTATTGTTTTATCTCATCTTTAAAACACTTGGCAAATAAATAAGTACATGTATCTTGAGAAATCTTTAACAAAAAAAAATTGTAATACTTTTCTGATCATGTCAAAAACAGTGCGTTGGTAGAAATTTGAGAAATTCAAGAAAGAAACACGATTGTACCCGATATAATATTGGCAACAAATTGGTCATCATTCTTTATCGAATTTTGATAACTTACAAAGTAATCAAAAACTCAGTTTTTTTTTGACAAGATGCATAATAACAAAGCAATCCGCACATCTGTAACTGGTTACCTTATACTGTGAAAATTACTTACGGACGAATGTTATTCCTTTGAATCCTTTTTTTATAAAAGGATCTGGACTTGTGATAACAGACCCAAACACTTTCCTTAATTACAGTAAACTAAAAGCTTATGACGTGAAGTGTAGAATACATCGTAAGCGCCAGAATTAGAATCCAGCACCTCCGTGACAGAAGTCCGTGCACCAATGAACTGAGCCAACCTTGTACATAGTCAAAAATCTAAATCACATCATTTGATGACCAGTGTAGTGCAGTACCTATTTACTTTATTTTACAAAACAAAAAGTCAGACGCATAATAGAACAGTGTCCTTAAAATTACCATCAGAATAAAATAACCTCCATCCGTCACCAAAATATAAAAACACAATGAATTTTATTTGAAGGATATTTTAAAGTTTGATCAAAAGCAAAACTCTTACGAGTCATCCATCGGAAATGATAACCAGTAGTTCTCAAATTGGCACAATTTTTTTATTTATTTCTGAGCCCTTTACACTCTGTTTAACATTGGTATTAACATTTGTCATAAAATTAAATACCTATTATTATTTAAACGATGTTTTGACATAATAAATACCATACAAAATACAGTGTGACGCACGGTCCTCTCTGCCTACCCTGACAAGACAATAGAACGGAAAATAAGAAATATAGTATACAAAGAAAGAAGTAAAAACCTTTGCATAAAAGTCCACAAAATTAGGCAGTCCACTACCCAGAGGCAATGGGCAAAATAGGCACAATTGGAGTTCACTGTTTACTCTATGGAGCCATGAAGTCTATGGTCATGTAGAGGGGAAGTGAAGTGTAGAGAGGTGAAGGTGTAAACCGGAAATGTCGGCGACGACCCTCACATCCGGTCATATAAGTACACATAGTATTGGTAGATGTATGTAGGTACAATAGCCACAACAGGTGTACACTGTGTAATGTGTATGTGATGATGATGTGGTTACAATCTTGCAGATTGGTTTGTACCAAGCATTTTCGTTCTTTTTATCAATGCCGTCCTGTTGTAGTGAGTCAATTCTAAGGTTTAGAATTAACCGAATTTAGATTAACAAGATGTCAATAATAAAAACTAAAACACCTTTAAAACTATTGCTTAATTCCTAAATAACGTTATAAGTGATACAGTTTTTAACAATGAGAACAAAATTTCGAAAACGTTGCCCACAAACTGTCAAAATTATGGATACAATTTGACAGTTTGTGGGCACCAGTTTACCTACACTACTGTCATCGAGTACGCCGTCTAGGTAGTACTTAATATATGTATAATGTCTTTGGTGCTAATATTGAAGCTTTTTAGCGTATGTGCTTTAGGGAAACTTTCTTTGGCATTAGCTTACATAAATATACGAGTATGTTATATATAATAACTTTACAGACATTTTCTCGTGCTATATTTGATCAAAACTCTGTAAGATCGCATCATAAAACGACTCCAAATAAGTCATGCACGTCCTCATCATACGGTTGACAAATTCATCGCGATGAGACAGCGCAATGTGAGATTACGCACTTGTAGATACATGCAATGTGCAACAGATTTCACTGGGTGCATTAGGAATACTTAATTAAATCAATTTGACCGACTTTCATTAAACCAAACAAAACATCTAATGAATCTGATACACAAATGGCTTCTCAATAACTATGTAGCTTCTAGGCTAGATTTTTCTACGTGTGAATGATGATATGAGAGTGAATTCTAAAATTGGGAAAGCGCCAAATATTTCAAATTTGGGAAAACCATCTTATAGGTGGTTTCGAGGAGATACTGAGATATCTCAGAAAGAATTAGAAAAAATGCTTTTTTTCAGACTTTTACTAATATATATTTTTTTAAAGTATTTATTTTAGAACTACAAACTTTAGGCGATAGTTTACTCGTAAAATTGTAGTACTGTTTTATCATAAACACATTTCAATTGGTAAATCTTAATTAATTTAATTTTTATATGGAAAAATATAAGCGTAGTTCTTGAAAAGGTTATTCATACGAATAGGTAATAAATATCATATACTTTTTGTTTATTAAGGCCAAAAAAACTATATTTATTTCGAAGTATTCCCACAACAGTATAGAAGAATTAAGGATGAACATTGTCGGGCTTACGACCGACCTCGGCTGGCTTAAGCGATCACTTTACACTCGAGAAACATTCGCCATTTCAGTTCACCCCGGCTGGGATACGAACCCTTCAATGTGTATACTACGGCTGTAGATAAGACTGGATGATATAGGAGCTAAAGCTCCTGAAACATCCAGGGGTGGAGGTGGGTTTACCCTTAATGTATACGGCTGTAGAAAAAATCCAACGCTTTACAAGAATAAAAAATTTGTAAATCAAAAATAATTCAAGTTATATTTATTTCATCCATCTGTAGAGATTTCCACAAAACAATAAAAAAACGCCAACTATTCATGAACGAGTGTAGCGTAACTCTCATGTAGCTAGCAAAACCCATCCGAGTACATACTCGCATCAAAGTGAATGGAGACTCATACCATCAAGCTACTGAACTAACAGTAAGGTTTATTTTATAAAGGTGTGTGAATAACTCGATAGATGGTGTGTGAATCACTGAATTAATAATATACTCGTACAATCAATATCAAAAACTTGCGTTTTTTAATCACATGGATTTCCCCCATAATGGGGGGACAAGTTAACATAGAAGAAATTGACGACGGCCGGAAAAGTTCATGTTGGATTACAACCCTGTGATACAGTCTTACAGGTGTTTGTCCTATGGTCATACTCAGAAGCATTGTGTGAACCCAAGTAAATATTTCTATTCTTCAGGCGATCATATTGTTGACGAATGTTCAAAGAAAAAAACTTAGGAGGATCCAAAGTGGAGGAAATTATTTGAGTTTGTGTATACAAGCATGGGCGTCGCCAGCCTCGGATCTAGGGGGGGGGGGGCATTTTTTATAGACATAGTGAAGAAGGTCGTGATGTGGTTTGGTTAATTTGATAATTTACGTAATAATTTGCACAATACTATGTATGATAAATGCTTTCTATACAAAACAATGAAAAAGATGCGCCGCAGGCAATTTTTTCTATGAAACAATTGTATTTTGATGGATTTTCATACATATTTTAGAAAGTTTATGATGAGAAAATGTGTGGTAATAATTTAATTTTTTTGTGAGGTTTTATCATTTAGTATGAAAGGATATATACCTATTCCAATCTCTAGGGGGCAGGGGGGCAGCTGCCCCCCCTGTAAACGCCTGTGTTTAGAAGGCAGCATAGTGGAGACTAAATCACTGTGTTGTCATCCAGAGCGGGGATGTTGAGAATATTCACATCCGCGGAACATCCGCATCTTTTCAGACAACCGCATAGTTGAATATAACAAGTAGTTATCTCAACAGATATACAGCAAAGGATGGACTTTCCATCAGGCTTATGACTGGGTTCCTATAATTTTATGACACCGAAGCATTATAAAAGACTGCAGACCATTGGTTCACTAACAATGTAGTTAATTTATATTTATTTATTCACATTTGAGGAAACATCTATCTATTTATCTAGTTATAGTCATACACGACACCTGGACGTAAGTCATCAATAAACCATAGATAAAATAATACTTATTATAAATCCATGGAAATACCTAACAGGTGACACGACAGTGTATAATATGGTATGTGATATTATGGAAGATAGAAAGTTATGCGGAATGGTTTATTGCCATATTGCATTATTAATATTACCATAAACAAAATACAACATAAGTGGACACACAGTGTTATTCTTCGCCATGTGTGGTCAACGTAATAAGCTTATTACAACAGTGCCGTCAAAAGCAAGAATCATGCATGTTGCATGAACCAAAGAGTTGAAATTGAGATAATCGCAAAAAACATCTATTAGCAGATTAAAAATGAAGCGAATACCTACGTTTTGCAGCCTTTCAAGTTAGCTAACTAAGTCTTGGTTTAGGTCTATAAAGACAGTATCGGCGTAATCTATGAGAGGCAGTAACAATGATTGGACCAATAGGGTTTTCCCTTTAATAGGAAGAAATTTCTGGAGTATTTTTAGGGTATGCAGCGTGAAGAAAAATTTCTTCCTGATTGACGTGTTGCTGCCAGGAAAGAGGCTGATATATCGATAAAAAACTCAAAATACCTACCTAAAGTTGGCTAATATAATGCGGTGTTCTTTTTTATGACGACACAGTAAGGCGAGTATAAGAAACCAAATTGAATAATACCTAATATTTCACACTGGTTTTCATAGTTGTGCAGTTTTTAATCATGCAATTAATAATTAATTTAGTTTCAAAATAAAATTGATCAGCCCTAATAAATTCACGCACAAATTCAATTAAACATGTTGATGAAGAAATGATTAAAACATGAAGAAAGAATTGTAAAAAAACATAACCGTAACTTGATCCATAATTTCTTCATGAAATAGATACCACACCTAGGTATTTGCGTTTAAAAAAAAGACCCGCTAAATAGGCGAACATGTTGGGATTCACGCACGGTTCGTTTTGAAAAAATGGGGTACATCAGGGGTCGTGATGACAATACATGTTTTTTATTCAATGGCGAGTTTTATAGAAAAAAAAATAAACGAAAATTTTGCTAAAAAAAGTTGTAGGTATATGTACAACTTCTATATAAGACATTTCACATGTTTTTCAGCAAAGAGGTTTGCCATCTGGGACCTATTATGAATGTCGTATTAATGTCTTGCGTAGAGAGAATGCTGCGTGTGCATCAACACCTGTCCCAGGTGTACCTAGCCACATTGTGAAAAATGCCATGATTATATGGATGGATGGGAAATTTTTTTGACAAACATTTATCATTTTATCATCTCAGCCACCGTGAATCCAGTGTTTGATAAAAACTCTCCCTTTACCAGTTTTAATTATTTATTTATTTATTCACATCAACGGCGTGAGCCTTTTACACAACTTATGATACAATAAACAAGTTAACAATATTTAAGTATATTATTCAAAATTAACAATATAACGAAGTTATGAAAGAAATAAAAGAAAATAAACATTACATATTTGTACATTACATATGCACACACACATGCAGAAAAAAGTTAAATAAGATAATAAGAAACAAAATGCTAGGCATAATGTTCCCTCAGCCCCGTAAAAAAAGCATTCATTCCTCGCTTCAGTGCAGGAAGAATTATGACATGTTGTCTAAGGCCTAACATTTATTTTATTTTTATCTTTATACTTATTTCTAGAAACTACTACAAAGCTTAATGGTATCAATTGCCTAATTAAAGAGAAAAAAATACAAATAATCGTTTACTAAATAATCTTCTATAATTAGAGGCTCAATATAACAACACGCGATCATCTTGATTTTTTAATTTAATTAATTAATATAAGAAACTTATAGGTATAATAATAATAATAAATCAATTATGTAAGTATAATCTGTGGATTACAGCGGCGAAGATATCTGAGAACAAAAGTAGAAACTAGAAATAATATACGTATACTATACATGTTTTTACCTAATCGATGGTTTGCAAGTTTTCCATTTAAGAGTGCATATTGCATATTGACATTTCAAAAATTTCTAAAAACGGGAGAACTTAGATCTCGACGACCGTTACTAAATTTGCTTTGATAAAAATAAAGTAGATACATTGAACTTTTATCTAGGGAATGACCGTAAAACATTTTTTATACCTTGTATATATTTCTTAAATTTTTTTTTGATAAACACCTCTGACCTTTTTTCCGAAGGACGGAAACTCGTTTCCCGAAAGTCGCGGAGTAAAATTTTCTTTTTGTACTGATAAATATGCATTAAGATCTAGGGAATAACCGTATATTTTTTTTTTTATAAAATTTATAAAAAAAACTTAATTTTCTTAAAACAAAGTGAAAGACCGAGTGATCTGAGTAGACAATGTAGACATCTCTCGTGCAATGTTTACAAAGTAGGCTATCATATAATAAAACAATGTAATGTACCTGTATAATGTGTTAATTCACGTATCTCAAAGTTCCGAATCAAATTAGATACTGTTAAATCTTTCCTATTATATTATCAGTAAAGTACCTACTCGCGTGGAAACAGGACATACAAAGCAGTATCTGATGAAGAAGTTTGTTGTGCGATTGCCCTGTGCGATAAAAATATCATATATCAACTCTACCAAGCAAATTTCCATACAAATTCGAAAACACGAAATTGACTCAACTACCAACCATCATAGCACAACGGTAGAATACCGGCTTGTCAGGCTGGAGGTCTGGACTCGATTCCCGGCCGCGGCAAACGGATGGACTGGAATTGGTTAATGTTACTTAGGTGTATAGAGTGATCGCATTGGGCCAGCCGACGATCGGTCATAGGCTTGATGGAGGGTCCGTACTTTGCTGTATATTAAATCTTTATCTTCTTCTTCCTTAATAAAGATTCGAGGATCTGTTTATGCCGCTGTGTTGGCCTCCTGTGATATGGACTCCCAGCTGTCACGCCATCATTTCGGGGGTCTTCCCAGTGGTCCTCTTCTGTTTGGGTCAGCATGAAGCACGATACGTGGAAGTCTGTTGTCTTGCATTCTATTTACATGCCCATTCCAGTATCGTCTTCTTTGTCTTCCCCATCTGACGATGTCTTTCGTACTACACATCCTCCTAATTTTTGTGTTTCTTATCCTATCCCTCAGTGTGTTTCCTGTTATTCATCTTAACGTCTTCATTTCGGAGGTTCTTAAGAGAAATTTTGTTCGTGTTGTATCTGCTCTGGTCTCTATACCGTAGGTGGCTATTGGTCTTACGCATGTCTTAAATATTCTTACTTTGTTCTCGATATGCATGTGTTTATTCTTCCATATTCTAGATCTTAAACATCCAGATATATTAAGGTGACCAACCGTCCTCCTTTTGGAAGGACAGTCCTCCTTTTCTAGGTTCTGTCCTCCCTCCAAAAGTGTCCTCTTTTTTGTCCTCCTTTTCTACTTTTTAACATTTTAAACTAAATAGTCTGTAATTCAAACTAATAAATCTCAAAACCACACGTTTTTTCATCATACCATGAATTCACTAGTACTATAGTATAAATTACATTAAAATGCGTTTGTTTCATAAAAAAAATTGCCTGCGGCGCTAATTACGTAGGTTTACCTATATTTTTTATTTTTAACAAAAAATAAACTAGATTTTTATATTATATTACGGCCCTTTTTGGTACATTCTTATGTCTTATGACAAAAATTTCGCCTGCGGCGCTATTTACACATTTTTATGCTGTATCCATTTTTTTTAATTTTATTGCCTCCCCCCGCCTAGTTCTGGCGGCGCCCACGATAGGCTGTACTTTAGGTATTTTTGAATTTTTTTGTCCTCCTTTTTATTTCTAAAAATATGGTCACCTTAGATACATACCAATGGCAAACTGTTTTGAAGCCGGTCCCTATAAAAATAATACAAATATGATTGAGCATCAAGCACCAGAAAAAATAAAAACTAACAATGGGTGATGGACTCAGCATGTTTGATGTCAAGCTGTAGCGAGTTAATATTGCATGACTAATGAAAGTGAATTTCAAATGCTGTGAATTCGGTGAAACTAAAAGTATTTTAGGCACTTACACCAATCTCCACTTAGATCCATTTCGGAGATAGGCGATGTTGAATGACACATGAATAAGTCAAATACAATACTGTTGCTGTACTATATGACATTAAGGGCTTGGCACCAAGAATGACGTCACAGTCATTTCCCACGGCAATAAGGTTCAAAATCGCTTGAACAATCGCATGATAAAATGGTAAAAATAGCGTTTTTTTTTTGCATTTTTTGGGGTTAATTTTGCGTCTATCAAAAAACTTTTACGATTAATCCCTAGATTTTTATGAATATTATCAGTACAAAAAAAAATTTTTACTCCCCGACTTTCGAGAAACGAGTCTCCGTCTTTCGGAAAAAAGATCAGAGGTGTTTTCAATATTTTTTTGGGAAATCTATACATGATATAAAAAATCTTTTACGGAAATTCCCTAGATAAATGTTCAATGCATCTACCCTATTTTGTTCCAAAGCATATTTAGTAACTGTTGTCGAGATATAAGGTCGCCCGATTTTAGAAATTTTTGAAATGTCGGTATGCATACTCTTAATAATATGATTATCTAGTAGAAAATGGACATCCCGCTAGGCAAGAAATGATTTTTTTAACGAAAGAAAACTCATTAAATACATCGCGTTTGGGGGCCTATTGTACAAATAAAAATTGTACATAATTGTACCAGTTTGAAGAACGTCTATTTTTTAGATTTACATATCATTATTTCTTCACCACTTTCTATCATAATCGCAGGAATGGCATACAGTGAAAGATGATAGTAGTAACTTTTACATTTCGCAGTTGAATGATGAGTAGTTATCTCAACAGATATACAGCGAAGAATGGTCTTTCCGTCAGGCTTATGAATGATCGGCTGGTCGGCTGGCTTAAGAACACATCGTCAGCGCCGGGATTCGAACCCGACACCTCCCGATGGGCAGACCGACGCTCAACTACTGCGCAAACAATGCAATCTTACAGTTTTTTTCTGGGCACAAAGTGACCACTTAAGTCAGCCAAAGCTGACTCGTAAGCGTCGTAACACCCATCCTGCATCCTTCCCAAGGGAGTTCACATAACGCTAAAGTGAATTTAGATACCTCTCTGATGGTCTGACGATAAGAGGCTAATCGTAGGAAGCAAGTGGATGCAGCATGCCCAGGATAGGGATCTATGAAAAGTTAAAGGGGAGGCACATCTCCAGCATGGGAATTAAAACGGCTGATAGAAGAGATACCTCTCGTTTCTGTTAAGGAAAAACTGTAATGTATATTTCCATCTGTGCAATGCAGATTAATCCAGTTTAATACCTAGAATAATTTAGGTATTTCTCGAATATAACGAACTCTTATTTTATTTCATATACATTTACTTTTTATGAGTACGTAGTTTCTAATCCATTTAAAAACATTTAAATGGATTGTTTTAAAATTAACATCAATACTTTGTTATTATTTATTCTCAATCAATACAATGTATTTCATATAGTAACCATAGGCGTCATCATGGGGGGGCAGCTAACTCCCCTTAAGATTAGAATAGGTATATATTTTTTTAATACTGAATGATAAAACCTCACAAAAAAAACACAATTGTACCACACATTTTCTCATCATAACATAAATTTTCTATAATTAGTATGATATTCCATCAGTTTCATAAAAAACATACCTGCGGCGCTTTTTTTTTAAACATTTTTCATGCATATTATTGTGCAAAGTTTTATATACATTTTCAAATAAACAAACCACACCACGACCTTCTTCACTATGTCTCTCAAAAAAAATTGGCCTACGGCGCTATATGTGCGTTTTTTATGCTAGATAGTTTTTCATAATTTTTGTTGCCCCCCCTAGCTCCGAGGCTGGCGACGCCCATGATAGTAACACCAGTGTTATATTTCACACATTTTCACTTCCAACATGGAATCATCACTCTGACCCACAATTATACATATTGGAAAAATAAGAAATCATATCAGCGATATGTTTTACAAAACAATAGTATTACAATTCATATAAAATGTATAAAGAATTCATTGATTGGAATGCACGCAGTCCCCGATGTTCGATCGCTTGAAATACAATTTCGAAAATTAGTAAAAATATTAAACGTATGAAAGTAAACGTTTAACCATAAATATGTTAAATGTCAACGTTCTGTGGGTTTTCAAAATACCCCATTTTCGAAAAACGCTATAAAATGTACTTTATATAAAAATGTATAAGAAAGTAATCGCGTGTACCTACCTACTTAACTATTTTCGAAAATTAGTAAAAATATTAAACGTAAGAAAGTAAACGTTTAACCATAATTATGTTAAGTGTCAACGTTCTGTGGGTTTTCAAAATATCTCATTTAGGAAAATTGCAAAAAAAACTGGACTAAGAAAGTAAACCTGTACCTTCTTAACTTATCTTCTATCTTGTCAAGGTCCAATTCTCTGGGTCTTCAAAATTCCCATCAAATAACAGAAATGGCACACGATTTTCATTTTCAAAATTCATTTAACTAATAATGATACGTTTCTTATTCAATGAGTCGCAGGTGGAATTACTTACAGGTGGCCCAACCAATAAGCTTAAAAATAATTTAATTTTTCCTATTCACTGCACAGACATTGTAGACAATACAAATAGAGGTGGTTAACAAATTACATAAGTAGTTAATATCTTCCTGTCCTATGTAGCTGGTTGGTGACGAGTTCGACCGTCAATCTACGACACAAGCTGAAGCTGAAATGCACAAATGTGTATTTGGGTTATATACATCGATAAACCCATCGATCATCGCAACTGCTAAAACATTTTTTTTTTGCCGAAATTAAAAGAAAAACTACATCCAAAATTCGATGGAAATTCTAAAAAGGTGCAAATTATAAACAGTTGCGTTAAAAATGTCAACCTTTCGTAACTCGTATGTCCTTTGTATTTGTTTTATCCAATACGTATTGCCACTTTGTAGTAATAGTTAATGAATATATTTGGAATAATTTCAATATTTCCCACGCTCACATATTATATCGTTATTTGTTATGCAAATGTTAAAACAAAAAGCATTGATGATTATTAGAATTGAATTATATGGCGTGGTTTACTCTAGCGTGATTGAGACAATGCGTCTACAAAATGGCGTTGATTACACGTAATGGAGTCGTATTATTTACTCTTGCATTGTGCAGATTCACAAAACAGCTGATTTACATAGGCTAGGTCACGATGAGGAGCATTCATAGAGAAATTACTCTTTCATATTCACCAACTAGACACACTGAAATAATTAGTAAAAATCAGCAGTAATTTTTTTTTTCATAAGTTTCTAGGCTTGATTCATGCCAGGAATGATCAGGATTGATCTCAGCAGAATAGAGAAGGACAATGTGGAATTTGCTGGTTTTTTTTTGTACGTCAGAAAAAGCTTTCAATTTATTTAATTGTTTGCATTTGAAAATAAAGAGTGGATTGCAAACGTTGCATCAACTCCTTAGCAGATGGCGTTAGCATCTGAAACATTGCGTTAATGTGAAATAAATTCTAGCAGTTGCATATATACAACTTTCAAAAATTACACAATTGACAGCAGGATGTGGTGGAATGTGTGAACGTTGCCCTGGGCATAAAGTGATCACTTAAGCCAGCCAAAGCCGACTCGTAAGCGTCGGAAAACCCATCCTTCTTCCTCATAACGCTACATTATGTGAATGAAGATGCTTCTCATCTCTACTGAGGAAAAAAACGTAAAATTAACTCTCTTTAATATAATCAATCTGTCTCTTCAAAGTTGTGTTGATTAAATATACGTTTTCTGCAGTCTATTTTATTTTAATATGGATGATTCAATTTAGTAGTCTTAACTTTACTTAAGTTTTTTTTTTTTTATTTACAAAGAAATTTATAATACCTCCCTTAAATCTGAAACATACCTAATGTTAACTCTTCAATTGAGAGTGTAATAAAAATAAACTTAAAAAGAAATGTCAATACATACACCTACATGCATTTTATCTATTCTGTTCATATCAACCTGTCAACACTGTATCATCTTTAACAAACTTGAATTAGATGCGTGAGTAAACCAAAATGTAGGTACATGTTTAACAAACCTATGATTTTTTTGTTAAGTTCTATATTATGATTATCGCATTCATGTTCCGAGCGTCTTCATTATCAACAAAAACAACAGTTCAAATTACAAAACAATGGATTGTTTGTTATTCGTGGGAAAATATTTTTGAGTCGAGAGTGGAAAACAAAAAACCTATACTAAACAAACACCAGACTGGCGCAGTAATTCGGTTAATTTGAAATAGAAAGTGATAAATGTACTCACATTCCATACTATACCTACAAGTGTACCTAAAGATAAAAAACTGCCTTTTTTATATATGTGAAATACGTATCTTTCAAATTATTTGTTAATTATGCGTTTGTATCTTAATATGATGAAATGTTTTTACAAAAAATTCTTTATTGGTTACTTTTCTTTATTTATTTTTAGATAGATTTTTCTACATGGTACCTACCTCTTTCAAGAGTAAACTGAAGCATCATTACCTTTCCATGAATAATCCATCCAATTATCAACTCGCTTGATTCCTTCTTTTTCCTTCATTCCATCCTCCACAACCTATCTTTTATTTTTTGTATGTATGTATGTTTTAGAGTTAAATTGTGATAAACACCTCTGGTCTTTTTTCCGAAAGACAGCAACTCGTTTCCCGAAAGTCGTCGTGATTTTTTTTTTTGTATTGATATAATGGTTTAAAATCTAGGGAACGACCGTAAAAGTTTTTTGATTGTGGCGAAGGGTCCTAAGAACACGATTCCCATCGAGTTACCTTTTCGGTTTAGGATGATAATATTATAGGTCTAATCTAACATGATTCAATCAAAAATGTTAGTCCCGGCTTCCCTCCTGCAGAAATTCACTCTTAACCACTGATATCTACCTACATTCTAAAATGAGCATTGACTTTATTCTACGACTAGGAATGATCTGAGAAATCTGATGTCTTTTTTTGATGGACAGTGATCAGATAACGTCATTTTTAATTAATTACTAATTATATCTACCTGCACTATACGAGTAATCGACTGGATTCTACTTCTACATCATGTTATCATTAATGATCTTGATTTTCTTGTAAATTCCGACATATTATAATACCCGCTATAAATTACACAGCGAGTTTCTTTTCCGCTAAAAAAAACGAAATGAGGAAATAATTGAAATGCTCGCTTTAATGTTGCATCTGGAGATAAACATGACTGACATAACTTGTCGCATTCTCTGGTTACGTCAAAGGTACCATTTGCAACATGCATCGAGAAAAATGTGCATTTATCCATACAATTCCGGCATAAAGTGCAGGATGACATAGTGACAGATATTCTGTAGCACGGGGCACCAAATGGCCAATGACAAATGCCAATGGCAATGGCAAATGGTCACTAAATATTTTGTGAGGACCTTAAGAAGAAACAGTAGATAAAATTCATAATTCACATTATTACTTTTTCAATAATTATTGTGAAAATCCATTAAATTACAATCGATTCATTAAGAGTTTTTGCCTGCGGCGTTAATAAAAATGAGCATTTTTATGCATCGCATTTTCAATAAGCAGGTATTTTTGTATCACGATAAATAAACTGGACTATTTAACGATTTTTTTTTATCTAATTACCTTCTTATATTCTATGACCAATATTTATTTTATAAATTTTACAGATTTTTTATAAGACAACAATTTTAATAGTACCTGTTATTGTGGAACGCTTTCGCACGCACATCGCACGAAAAATTGCGCCTGATGCGGCTCTATTTAACTCTTGTTTTTATGCCACACGTATACTTGAATTTTGTATAATAATGTTGAAGCATACTTGTAATAAATATAGGAGCCCTGTGTAAATTTTGTTCCGGGGCCCCTAAAGGTCTAGCCTGATAGATAACTATATATAATTTTAATGTATATCAAAATATAATTGGCAATGAAAGATTGTCCAAATAATTTCATAGTACCTACTTGTATTATAATCCGATAAATTCGCGAGAGAAAGCTGTTTCGGATTTTGACCAGAGGCTGATACAAGTACTGTTTATATGTGATTATTGTATATGTATACCTTGTCATACGAAACGTCATTATCAGGTGTTGTGATTAAGGAAACCTCAGCTCCTACATCAAGTTCAGCTGTTGTCTGCAGTGATGGTCGGGGGGTCGGTGACCTAAACGCCATAGGGGTTACATCGAGTATAAGTAGGTTTCTGTGGTCAAAGCGAAAGTGAGAAACAGCGAATGTCTTTTCAATCAAAAAGTGAAATTAATCCTTTTTTCTGTAGCATATCTACGATGACGCTAAATAAAACAAATTGTAAACACATAGGTAAAAAATGTCGACCAGATTCTCAAGGACGGACGTGTTTTTACTAAAAGGAATCGTATTGTGATAATGATGTGGTTACAATCTTGCAAATTGGTTTGTAACCAGCATTTTCATTCTTTCTTTCCACGCCGTCCTGACACTCGGCAAACACTTCACTTCCGTGTAGGTGCTACAGCGCACGCTCTCAATAATCTGGTCCGTATAATTGATTCTTGGACGACCTCTCACATTACTGTTCTCTACCATTCCTTATGCTATCGTAGAGTGTGTACGAAGAATTGCATGAATGTGACGGTAACAAGAAGTGTGTGTAAGCATTGAAAAGTCTGGCGATCTGTTCTCTCTGCCTACCCCGCAAGGTATGCAACGTGAGGGGATAGAATAGAATCGGATATAAAAAAACATAGTATGTTTCTGCATACTAAAATTTATTTATTATAACTTACCAGTAGAAACGATAAAATATTTTAACAACCACCTTGCTGCCACCAAAAGTGACGAGGCGTAGGGAAATCATTATATTTAAAGATGAATATTTTGACGCAAACAACAATAGATGAAGTTAATACAAGCGTGGTAGAATTACGATGAAAAAATGTGAACCAATGTAGTTACCAGAGTACGATTGTTTTCTGATAATCATGGTGACCATTTTGTAGAATTTTTCACACTATATAGTATATATTGTTTGTGATTGTTTTTTATTGTTTTTATTGTTCTCCATCGTCCGTAGGCCCATTCGGGCACCTGGACTTGTCAATTTTTACGATATCATTTCACAGCATATCATTAAACAAAGTATAGTGAACAATATCATTATCAGATCAATGCCAATCAGAGTGTAAAGGGCTCTGGTTGACATTTCGTCATACATGAAATCAATTTTTCAACATATCGTCAACGGAATAAAATTCTTTGTCAACGAGGTGATGTATAATGTCGTGATGTATTGTAATTGTTTACACCGAGCGATGCAAAGACTAAATATGTAATGTTGCTCGGTGTAATTTTAAGTTCAAATAAATAAATAAAAATAAATAAATAATACCTAACAAAATTCTATTCAAATATTCTGGTCATCATTTGGTAGTTCAATGTACACCAAATAAAACATAATCATTCATAGAATACAGGAAAAACGGCAGAGTGCGTCTAAAGTGTGGAGATAATTCTATACATATCATATCATTTCAATTAGACACAGCGGCTGTCAACCTTTCAACTTAACATGAGTTTTTTCATACACTATTTTTATTATAATACAATTACCTATACAATATACACACAGTAATATATCTAACAATGGCATAGCTAGCGTATAACCCCTCACGTTACTGATTTAATTAAGCGTGTATATAAATAATATTTTTAGCTGTAGATAGGTTTGTTGGTAGACATAGAGTTTATTTTCTATTTTACTTTTTGTAAAAAAAGGGATCTACATAGGTTCGTATACAGTTATACACAAACCCAAATGCTTTTCTGCACACTCCACGCAATAAGTTAAAAGCTTGTGTCGTGAAGTGCGGTAGAATAAATCGTCAGCATCGAGATTAAAAAAGGAGCTACAGATTAGAAGACCGCACACTCCAGCAAACTGCGCCAACCGTGTACCGTGCCCTTAGATGGATGTACTGGAATTAGAGAATGTTACTTAAGTGTAAAGTGATCACATTAAACCATCCGACGATGAGTCATATTAAGCCTGATGGAAGGTCCACACTTTTCTGTATACTCGTATCTGTTGAGATAACTATTTGCTATATTCAACTACGATATCTTGAGAATTCCAATGTTCTCAGAAAAAACATAAATTGTGATTTTCAAAAATAATTCTTCTTCTGCAGCTACTTAGGTCCATTGTTGGACATAGGCCTCTCCTTTGGTCCTCCACAGCTTCCTGTCTTGGGCACAATGCATCCATCCAGCACCGGCACATTTTCTGATATCGTTTGACCACCTTGCCTGGGGTGAGCCAACGCTTCTTCGGCTTGTTCTTGGTCGCCATTCCATTATCTTTGAATTATCTTTATTTTTTTATGTTTAGAAAAGTACCAAATAAATAAATAGATTATTGGAGACTTTGGCTCCCCAAGCAATGCCAGACTCACCAAGTTGTGTGAATAAATAGCAATAAAAGTAATTCATCACCAGTTTGTTATGATTTGTATCAGAATACTTACAATAGTTTCACATGGTTCTTCTTGCAAACATACTCGTATATTATATAGCGTCATGATGACTTGTATGATGTCTGCTCAGTTTCTCTTCTTCCAAGTAAAGTATTTTTCCCAAGGTCAAAACCATTCCTATTATTCGTCATAATTATTAACTTATAACCGGAGATTTTCACATGAGAGTAATGCAAAACAAATTATACATTCGTAACCGCAAAAATATGCGGAGATTCTTGAGGGGGTATTAAAAGTGGAAAGTGAAAACTTATTATCTTTTCGGAATTAGGAACAACACACATTTTTATGTTTGTATTTCACTAGATGGTCACATAAATCCTAAAGTGGAAGGTCTTGGGACAACAAAAGAGGCGTAGGAATGCCGCTAAAATGGTGGATAGACGACAATGCCCAGCTTACGGGTCGTAGATGGCAGCAGATAGCCCAAGATACAAGTCAGCGGAAAAGTTTAGAATAGGCCTATGTCCAGCAGTGGAACGCAAGTGGCTAAATTAAATTATAAAGACACAAGCTCGAAGAGTCCAAGGTGAAAATCGTGTGAGTTTTTAAAATCAAAAGGTTGTCCACACGTGAAGGATAAAAAATCATATTTATTGAACAAGTGTTGTGTATTTCTACCAGCCAATCCAAGGATATTCAATTGTTGAGAGGGAGAAGTATAAGTCCATTGCATCTTACATCCCGCAATGGACAGATGAAGACTGAAGGATAGATAAGATTTAAGGGTTTTACGTCCAATTCGAACTCACAAAAAGAGGAAACAAAGCTGATGCTGAAGAGATGACAATCTAAGACAGGCTAATCCTAACTTTATTAATTGATTAACCTGCCCAATTCTGTATACATTTACTACCTAGAAAGATCAACATTAAAAATAAACTAAGTGCTGAATTTTCGCGACATGAAAACCTCCAAGTAAAAACTCTTCAACCTACGACTGACGAACTCGTCGACTCTGCATATTCTGACATCCACGGCTAATATTTTCTTGTAATATAACTTGAACAATACTTTTTCATGTCATATCATTTCATTGTGTATTATTTTTTATCTAGGTACCTCGAGTCATATGTATTCATGATATCGTAAACATTGCAGGCTCTACGAATTCATTCTTTGGGTATCCCGGAATGATACACTGTATTTATATTCACTCACGTGATTATCTTTTCACTCTCACCTCACCTAGTTCTACTCAAGGCACATCCTAAGGATAACTACGAGATAGTCACCGTGTATCGGAGTGCTCGGCTTAAGATCAGCACGGTGATTCCATATATGTGATTCGGCTGAAATTTAGAGGTATCCTGCATAAACAGGTGCGACAGGATGATGACTTTTATGTATATCTGCCTGGTATCTAGGACCTAAGCCAGTGTAAACAAGTATTCTGTCGAGAATCTGTAGGGTCTTCGAAACATAACTTTCAGCACAGACCGCTGTGCTCTCTCCAGAGGGAGAAGAAGTGCAGAAGCCATTCCGCCCCAACCAATGATTCGCATATTCAAGGGTACTTTGTGCAAGAGCATAATAAAGCGTTTCTAGGGTATCTTTGCCGAGGATGTCTCTTAGGATTTTGAAAACATAGATTAGTTTTCTCATCTTTTTCGCTAATTTTTCTGCATGGAGGCTCCATCGTAGGTGTTGATCAATGACAAGACAATATAATTAATTATATCTCATCTATGCTTTTCGCCAGGCTGTGACTATTTTCCCAAACAACGTTATTAGGCATCCGGAAATTCACAATCAACGATTCGTCAGCTCTCATAGGAGAACAACATTAGTTGTTATTTTTAGCCGTTAAACCTAGTGATCTATATTCAAGAGAGCTGAGAGAAGATGCTACATGTTATAAAATATGTAACGTTGATAATTTGCAGTTATTTATAACATGTAGCAGTAACAGGTTATTATTTTATAATAATACCTGCTACCAACATGTATTATATTACTACAGATAATATTTATTAATTATATTAATATCTGTTATAGCACGCGCGCTAGCAACACTCTACTAAACATGGCAACACTATAATATTATGGATAGACTAACAATTAATAAATTAATATCATATGTACAAACATTTGTATTTATTTATAAAATGTAGGAATAGCTTTACGATACATATGCTTTTTGCTTTCTGTAAAGTGTCTTATTTGAGTTTCTGTATGCAAGCCTTCAAATAAAAAAGTACTTTTTGATGTAGAAAAAAGCTTTAGACGGTAGATCTCGACATAACCTTAGTAAAAAAGGTTATATAAAAAATATTAGTAAATACATTGAACTGAGTGAATGACCGTAACATATCTTTGACATCCTGTATAGTCCGAGAGCCCGCTGCTTAATTTATGACGTATCTGTTTTTTGATCGAAATGTGGTACAAATGATAGCTTACCAATAGGGTATTACATCGCACTAGGGTTGCCTATCAAAATCTTGCCGCAACCCCCCCTGCCCCCCCCGAAAAGGTCCCTCTTCGCGGTTTTTCACATTTTATGGGAATATGGTAAGAGATAGGAAAAAGTAGTCAATGACAAAAATAATCCTTGCTAAATTCTATACAAAAAATGTTAAGTCAATTTTTTCATAGGACTAGTAGTTTACCCGTAATGGCCGGTCAAAAAACAGGATATTTTTTGAAAAAATAAAAAAAAAAGTTTGATTTTTTTTCTTTCACATTCTTCCACCCATTACTACTAACATTTTATGGAAAAAAAAATTGGCCTGCGGCGCTATATCACTGGTTATTTTATGAAAAACTAAATTTTAAGAATTTTCGTCACTGAATTTTATTGTAATAACTCCGAAATTATTAGATGTATGAACATAAGTTATAGCTTGTTTTGTAGCTAAGACTATGGTAATTAATTCGTTCTTTGACTATTTTCCTGTAGCTCTTGTCAATTTTCAACCAATTTAGTTTAAATACATTTTTTTTGTATTTTTAATGAATTTCGGTTTTGGGTCGGCCATTGCGGGTAAACTGCTAGTTCTACGAAAAAATTGACTTAATATTTTTTGTAGAGAATTTAGCAAGGATTATTTTTGTTATTGACTACTTTCTCCTATCTCTTACCATATTCCTATAAAATGCGAAAAACCGCGAAGAGGGACCTTTTCGGGGGGGGGCAGGGGGGGTTGCGGCAAGATTTTGATAGGCAACCCTAGTGCGATGTAAAACTCTATTGGTAAGCTATCATTTGTACCACATTTCGATCAAAAAACAGATACGTCATAAATTAAGCAGAGGGCTCTTGGACTAGTATAGGTTCCTCAAAAAAAAGTTAAAGTACCTCTGTTTTTTTTAGAAAGTCTCAAAGATAAGAATAATTTTCTTAGTGATAATATGCAATAAAATCTGTCAATAAAACATATGCTATTTTTAACATTTGATCATGCGTGCATGCAAATCTATACAGAAAGTGAGAAAGGCGTGTAACAGGTAGGAATGGGAACGTTTCTAAGAGGCATATATCCAGTAGTAGAGAGATCAAAGCTGAAAAAGAAGATATGCTTTGCCAGTAGCGGATCCAGGATTCAATTTTGGATGGGGGCTGAAGGTGCAAATATGACGGACTTTTTTTTTGAGACTGAGTGAAGAGGGTCATGATACCAATACCTATCGTTTGATTTATTTTCTTTGAATAAAAAATGCATCAAAAAAGTAGCACCGCAGGCGAATATTTTTTACTAAACAATACAGTAGTTGTAGAAAATTCAGGACATGGTGATAAAATGATGTGGTAATAATGTGATTCTTCGGAATCTAGTTGTATATAAAGTACCGTCACTAATAGTTTGAGGGGGGGGGCTTCAGCCCCCTAGCCCCCCTGGATCCGGTAGTGTGCTTTACCAAATACAACAATTGCAGTAGCAGTAAGCATGTTATTATAACATAATGTTTACCGGTGTAAACTAGTCATCTAATATAGCAACAGATGCAATACACACCAGCTGATGTTGAATCTATGTAAGTACAGTAGGTAAAACAGATTCCAATACTGTGTTATGTTATTATGTGAGATGACCGTTCATTGTACCATATTACCCTCTGGCGAGGTAACATTAGATGTACGTAATTCTGATCTCTGTATTCTAAGATCGGATCTATATTGAACAAATAACAGATGTAAGATAATAATATGAAACGAGATCGATAACATTTTGTTTTAGGCTGCTGACGTCATCATTATTTCGTAAATTAATTTAAAATCTAGGGAAATGACGAAAAATAATTTGATTAGGTACTTCAATAAAATCAATGGTAGGGAATGATCTTAAAAGTTTTTTGATTGAAGCAAAATTAACCTCAGAAAATGGAAAAAACACCGTTTTTAAGATTTTATCATGCGATTTTTGAATCTTAAAAGTATGCATATTGATATTTCAAAAATTTCTAAAAAAGGGAGACCTTAGACCTCGACAACTGTTACAAAATATGATTTGGAAGAAAATACATTGAACTTTTCTCTAGCGAATAACTGTAAAATATTTTTTATACATATTGTATAGATTTCTCAAAAAAAAAATGTGAAAACACCTCTGATCTTTTTTCCGAAAGACAGAAACTCGTTTCCCGAAAGTCGCAGAGATTTTTTTGTGTTGATAATATGTATTAAAATCTAGGGAATGACCGTAAAAGTTTTTTGATTGAAGCGAAATTAATTTCCGGGGTTAACCCCGGAAAATGGAAAAAACGCTGTTTTTTACATTTTATCATGCGAGTGTTCGAGAAATGGCCGTGACGTCATAGTTGGGTCCCGAGCCTCAAAGGCAGACTGTTATAGATATTAGTACATATTTATTACAACAGCAGACTATTGAGTAAAGTCAACCACAATCCGCAAATTAGTAAAAATAAAAAGCGCGGTTTCCTACTTGTCAACCGCTGACATGCATCTTCATGGTGAAAGAACGCAAGTATAAACAATATAGAATTTATACTTAGCTGGGTAGACCAGCACAATAATGTATCTAGTCAATAGTATGGTTGGGTATAACATAACCTACATATCGAGACTACGGTTTAATTTGTAATTAGTAATGCATTATTATGATAAACAATGTATGAATGTATAAAAATTACATTATAACCGTTCTTCTATCTGATGTCTGTAACAATATTAAGTGGCAAGAAGTTGTTGGCTGTCGACCGTGAAGACGAAAAGGGGACCTACATATACAAAAATCAGCAGCAGCTATTATTTTGATATTTTCAAAAACTGATCACTTTTCTCTATTGTGGCCATACCCGCAGCCGAGCCGAGCGATTTAAAACACACTTTTTAACGCTTTCCTTTAAAAATATATCTTATATCAGTATACGAGTATAGTTCTACCAGTAAGTCAAACATAATAAATCTGTCATTTTACTAAATTCTTTTTAATAGACATACCTATCAATGGCTTTTTCTGATACCTACTCTTGGCTCGGCTGCGGATGTTATAGAAGAGTAGCCAAAAACTTTAATCGTCTGTCCCATATGGAGAGGATCATAACACCAATAATTTTGCCATCGTTGAGTTACACATTCATAGAATGACAAATTTAAAAAAGACGCTGAGGACAGGATTCGAACCTGCGCGGGCATAGCCCATTGGATTTCAAGTCCAACTCCTTAACCACTCGGACACCTCAGCCGATGTCTCGACCGCCATTTAATTGTTATAAAATTTGTTCACAGTATTTGCAACAACTACCTATAGTTCACACAACACAATTCGTGATATTGACTCACGTGTATCGTGACAGGTGTATATTGAGTGGACATATCAGTATTATATAATCATGAGCAGAAAATACATACCACAGAAATGAAGGTGCTCAGATGGGTCCCCAGGTATCATTAGGATGGACAAAATTAGTAACGAATATATTCGTTGTAGTTTTGGGGTCGCGCCTATCCCGGAGAAACTAAAAGAAAGTAGACTCCGATGGTACGGACACGCGAACAGACGAAATGACGATCACGTCGTCAGACTTATTGCACTAGACATCCCCATACAAGCGAGAGGTCGAGGTCGTCCACAAGCCACCTGGTGAAGGAGAAGCAGCTGACCAGTGAGATGACACAAGACAGAAAGACTTGAATTATGAATGGACTGGTTCCATGTCAAAATCTCAAGTGACAAAAAAGCACATGTCAAAATGGGTAACTTACTATTGACAGAATCGTAACTCAACACCGGAAAATCTGTTGCCGTTGTTTTTTTTTTGTGTATTTAAAAAAAAAACAACCTATCGAACCTAACCCAACAATATTGAAATTGGCGGTAACAGGTTTTCCGGCGATGAGTTGCGATTCTGTCAATAGTAGGTTACCCTTTTGACAGTTGAGATTTTGACATTTGAGTTTCTGTCTGGTTATCTAACTAATCGTTTTATCTTTATGTTCTTACTTACTTCCATCTATTGTTGTTGTCTGTTTTGTGCTCATAATTGTAATAAAAATAAAATAAAATAGACATATACTCTACGTATTACGTACCAATCTTGTAATTAATTAAACTACATTTTAATTATGATAATTTAAGGTAATTACTAGTTTGTTAAAACAATGACTTAAAATATTAAGTCACTTGGTACCTCCAATAGGAAGGAACTTGCATCAACTATTAGTATAGTCACCTACATAATAATTATACCACTTCATTTTGTTGTTATTAAATAAGTTTATATAATAGTTAACCGATTAGGCAGGCGGCACATCATATAACGTAACAGCAAAACGATACAAGAGCTATCACACACGTGCTGGCATTCAGTCAACTGACCAGATTCTAAACTTCAGAAAGCACAGTGCGTTGAATTTTTTCCAATTTCTGATTGTTTCCGTTGCTCGATCAACATTATATTGGAAGGTGCTAGATGAATAGCGCCAATTGGCTTTGTCTTCCGTGCTATTGCATAAAAAACTTACATTTATCAGTTACCATACAGTGAAAGAATCACTCATTTTACATGAATGGTTCCAAAGTCATACCTTTTTAAACTGGGTCCATCTTTTCGATGACCCTGTACTTTGTGTGCAATTTCAAGGTGCTGGGACAATATATGAAAATGACGTGTACCTACTCAGACAACGATAGATGTACATGTAACTGATATAGGTAAGTATAGTACAAAGAATAATCATTATTTTTATTCACCCATCTCATCTAAAGAATCGCCATATCTCTTTTATCTAACTTGGTTTCTTGAAATCACATGACTACGCAGTACGCAGTAATCTCCAATACAACCTTCCAAACTCAATTTTATGGTGGGTTGAATGTTTTAAGGAAACAGATTATCATATAAAACGAAACATTGTTTCGAAGTAATTTTATATGCGGTTCTCATCCAACGTTATTATTATAGTAATAAATATATCCCAAGGTAATGAGAATAAAAGCAACCAATAAATAGAATTACTTTACGAAATCTAGGATCTAAAATAGTAAAAGAATTAAGTTAAGAAGATAGTTTTATGGTATACTTCTATGGTTTTAAAAAGCCACCACAAAATAGAACTACTTATTGATATGAAATACTTAGTGGCCAAAGTTACAGATTAAGGTCGTGAGAGCTCAGGTATTGAAATGCTTCAAGAGACAAAAATAATGTAATACTTTTTAACAATTATGCAGTCTCCCAACTAACGAACAGTGTATGGTGGGCATGTCGGACTTACGACCAGCCATCGGTTGGTTTAGGTGTTCGTTTTACTCTCGAGAAACGTTCACCATTCAGCCCTTAACACCTGTGTGTGTATTCTTACACCTTTTTCAGAGTATATTATACGTACTCTGAAAAATTCGCACCTTGGCTTGGGTGGGATTCAAAGTATTCGAACATACACCCCACGGCTGTGAAGCAAGGATTTTACCCACTATCCACAAGCCGTCTAAGGCTGACTGCGAAGAAACTGAGTTATAAAAGCCAATCATATTTTTATCCACTGTCATCTGTTAAAATATAATACCTATAGTATTTAAAAGAGTACATATGTCCCTTCATACAAAATTTAGACCTATATATAGTATACTATGTAGACCATCTTTTCCTTCCATTCAACGCATGGTGTCCTAATTCAAGTTCATCTGAAGAATACGTTGTAGGTTGGCACCATTAAAAGGTATCTGTATCTAATTTCCTCACCTTCTCGTAGACGAATTCATTTCCAACATTGAGGCGCGCGAAGCAGCCTTCTACAATCTGATAAAAATCAGTCTTAATGACTTCTTGTTGTTAACCCCGATGTTTACACCCCGTGAACGAAATGTTTATATACAGTAATAGTAACTACATACATGTTGTGTAGACTCATTCATACATACGTGTAGGTACAACACATACGAAATATGTAGTGCTAATATAATACAACACTTTTCTATGTTTATACCTTCTGCTTTTTAGTGTACCTCAGCATAAAATGGAATAAAATGGAAATTTAGGTAGTTTTATATGGATGAATCCAGAGTTTTGTTATTTATTGTTTTGTGGATTGTGTAGAATATGTTGTTTGTGATTGTCGATTTGTATTTTCTGTTAAAGGCTTCGGCCGTTTATGAATGAATAAATAAATTAAATTTTTAAAAAATGTACTTTACAGGTTAAACCTGGCGACCCTACTATGACGTCACAGTCATTTCTTGCAACAAAATCGCATGAACAATCGTGTGATATAGTGCTATAAAAATAGCGTTTTTTGAATTTTTTGGGGTTAATTTCGCTTCCATCAAAAAATTTTACGTTAATTTCGCTTCCATCAAAAAATTTTACGTTAAGTCCCTAGATTTTAATGCATATTATCAATACAATAAAAAATTCTCTGCAACTTTCGGGAAACGGCTTGCTATCTTTCGGAAAAAAGATCAGGGGTGTTTTTCACTTTTTTTGAGAAATCTATGCAAGATTTAAAGTATTCTATTTTTTTGATAAATCTATAATACTTTTACGGTCATTCCCTAGATCTACGCTATTATGTTTGCTTATTATAAATTAACATTAGAATGAAGGATCTAACTGAATAAATTACCATATATTTTGTATAAATATACGAAATTTTTGACTAATTACCCTAAAATACTCATTAATTAACCAGCATTCTTAATTCCTGCATAAAATAACATATCAATTTATACGCGAATACTTAATTGCATACCTATTCGTTTGATCGTTTCAAAATCAACGTGCGATAAAAAGTGCATTAGGAGAAATCAAATACGAAATTAATTACATACGAGTACAATGATATTTGGTGCTAGCGTTAGTTTCCTAATAATTAAACATAGTGTATTTATTAAACAATAGATAAACTTAAAGAGATATAATTTTTGGTGTTATTTGTATAGAACTGCTATTAAATTATAGCATCAATTAGACGGTTTTGAGGCTATGATTTTCTATTACAAAACGTTTCAATATTTCTGTTCAAAAAACGACTTATTGCTTTGGTTTTTTTTATGCATTGTATCCGCCTACAGATTTCAGTGGACAAATTATTTTTTGTTTAAACGATTAAATTTTTGTACATCAATTATCAATGAGGAGTACAAGGTTTTGAATTTGACAAGAAACGATGACAACATGTATGTAAAGGACAATGTTAAAAAATAGGGACTAAACATAAACCTAGTTTAATGTAAAATCAAAATATTTGTTCCTGGGTTAAAAATGATAATAGCGAGAATCCACGGGAAAGAATTTGACAGTATTTTACCAGAAGGATATAGCAAGTATGTCCTTTCTTTTCCCTCGAGTCTCGTCAGTCAAAGCTCTTGGACCAAGTCCCATATTTTTTTTCCCAATGTTGTTTCTCTTATTCATCTTCTCATTCATCGTCCTTTCTCTCATCAACAGTTTCGTTTCAATTTAACTCAATCCTCTCTTCTCCCTTCCCCTCCTCACCATTCTCCAGCTTCCTTCATCCTCTGGTACATTGTTTGTTGCAGTACGCTGGTATTTTCATTGTTATTTTTTTGCAAATTTGAGAGTTTGTGTGTGAATGTGTGAGAGTGTGTGTTTATGTTTGTGTTTTTGTTTTTGTTTTTAGTAGTTAAATACTCTCTAATAGGGCTAATTTGTATTTACCATTAATAGGGCAAGGTGTGAACTATACATAATTGTTTAGAGATATATAATGTTGTACATACACACCTTGCCTGTAGGTGAATCTTTGAGTAAATAAATAAATAAAATAAAATTTCCCCTTCAATTTCCCATAATTGTTTTTCATTCATCAAAAAGTTACATACTCGTAACAAAAACAGCTCAATTTATACAGAAACGAAATTGGCAATTAGATAAATTGAAGATTTTAAAAGTATTTTTGTCCGAAAATCTGTGCATTTGATTATCTGATGGAGATTAATATCAATGAAAGTATGTGTCAATCACTTTCACAGATACGATATCATTGATTTTAAAGCGTAAAATAAAAGTAATTTAAACCAATTATACCTATTATTATACTGTGCATTGGAGTAAACTAATGCTGGATTTCACCAACTTCTTAGGTGAGGAACCACGTATCATTATTTTTCATACAAAATTTGTGCTAGGTGGCTCTTATTTCCGCTATTCCTCACCTAAAAAGTTGGTGAAATCCAGCATAAGTGAAACATACTAGACATTATATACTTAAATAGTTAATCTTAATAGTGGAACAATCTATCAAACAAATTATTTTCTTAATCATATAAGTATATATGAAAATTGTGCGAAAAACGAATTTTTATTTTATATTAATTAATAATGGTTTTCGTATTACTGCATTTGTATATAAAATTTTGGAAAGTAGAAGTAATTAAGAGAACCTATCAAACAAATCGTAAAATTTATTGCACGACGTACGTAAATAATTAAATTTTATACTATTAACGCGAGAAGAATCGTTAGTAAGTATTGTAATGTGTATAAGTCTATGTCACTACCTAATTTTACTGAGTTGTGGTATATTATACTATGAAACAGTGTTCTGTATAATGTTCTGTATAAATACTCCTACCACTGTCCTTATGGACACACACTTTTGTGGCGATGGCGAAAAATCGCATACTTTGGCCAAATTTTCTGTGATAATAAATAATAATGCGCCTTTCTCCAACTCCTTGTGGAGAGAAAGATAGAGCAAAGATGAGGTATGGGGCATAAAAGACCATCATGGGTCAACAATCTGAGCAAATTTGACGGCTTCTAGTTACAGTAGCAAAAATACCATCTAGTTACAGTAGTACCACGTAGAGACGTTTGAGGGCGCTGTATGAAGGCTAAAAATACTATAAGGTATGAAGTTTCCAATCTATAATATGGTGCACGGATTGAAATACCAGATCCAGCACCTCTATATGAAGCAAAAAGATTTACAGTGTAAAGGGATATGATGGTAAAGGGGAATACCACCAACATCTGACGTGAATACTGGCCGGAAACTTTTGCACTCTGACCACTATTCGATTTCATCATATTCATCGTACTGTGATATTTAATTAATTATTGTTCTATGTATTGACTAATTAAAGAAATGCTGGTCTAAACCGTTTACACTCCGATCAGCATTGATCTTGGATCATATTTTCTGTTCTTTTGATTTATAATTGTATATATTTATTGTTGTTGTTTATACATAATTATTTTTTACAGACATATTCCAAGTGTCCGGGTGGGCTTACGGATGAAAAGCAACAATAAACAATCTGACTGTGACACGAAAAAAAAAGAAGAACCGATTAGGTACTTGCCAAACCAATTGAGAGAAAATGCCAGTGAATATCAAGATCAAGTCTAATACTAAGTATTTTTAATTATAATCGACATAAAAGAAATAATTTTTAATTTTTAATAGTTATTCACCTAATAAAAGTTATTAAAGTAGCTTTTATACAATTAAACATACAATAACCACACAGTCTAATTTAGAAATCGTAACTATAATAATTTTAATATAAATCTTCAACATTTTTTTTTATTTCTCATATAAAATTATTAATAATAATCGGTGTAAAAGTTTATTATCGACTCATTGTGATCGACGCCTCCAATTATAAAAGAAATATTAAAATATGGTTTTTTGACGTACCTATAACCTGCCATAAAACGAATTATACCAATGGGAGAATTTATTTCACAATAGCACTTGTGAATAAATTGTAAAGGAGAAAATCGATTGAGTCATTTCTAAAGTAAATTTTCATAGCAGATGAATTTACTCAGTTCTGCGTATTCAAATCGGTTTAATTATCTTTACATTTGTCATATTCAAATTCTCCATTTTTATATGAATAATGATATACAGGTTGTGTAGAAAATTAAGTACTCATCAATAATAATAATAGGAATAAATAATTAAGAAATTTCGATCTAAAAATTAACCATAACGAAGGTATCGTGATGTTATCAGCTAAAAATCTCAAAATTGAAAAAATACCAAATTTTACCCCATTTTTGGAGCTTTAAATCTCCGTTGCTATTTATTTTAAAGCAAGAATTTATACGGTAGAATGTAAATAAATAAAAAAAAACTTTATTGGATATAAAACGTTATACCAAATGGCGGATTTATTGCCGTAGGCAATGTCTGCCAACCAACCACTTGTGACAATAAAAAGAGATAAATTGTACACATACTCGTACTTATGAAAGTATGGAAACCAAGAACAACAACCCCTGTCTATATGACCATGATGACCCTTGATTTAAAAACGTCCATCTATGCAATACTTTGTAACAAGTTTGTTCATTTATTTACAAATCTTGGGAATGTTTGTGTTTATAGTGCAAGGTAATAAGTAACTGGGACGCTAACTGTAATACCCGTGTGAATAGGTGAGGTGTATTGAACTTCGCAATGAAATCATGAAGGATTTCTTCTTGCTATAGCGTTGTGGAAGGACAGGACGGGTTTGCAAGAAAACTGGTTTTCATATTCCAGAGACCCAGTACCACACTGCCATGCTGGGACTCCTTCACTAGAAACACCTTTATTTATTTATTGAGCATTGGAACACAAACAGACATCACACATATAAACACAATCCATACAAACACAAAAATGTCTAATCTCAAGTGATGCCCCACTTATATGTATTCACATTTATGTCAGTAAAATTGTGTTTAATTAAATTACAATATATAACAGAATAACCAAGCACTTATTAAAATTAAAAGACACTAAAACTAAACTATAACATACCTAATCCCCAAAATAAAAGTCATTAATAATGAAAAAAAAAACAATAATAAACACATTAAATAATTGAAATCAACCTTGCTGGTAGACATCTAAGTGAACAAATTAATATGTTATTAAAATAACAAGTAAGAGATGCTTAAATATTAGTTCACTAGGGCGAGATTTTCGCAGTAGTGCGATCCCTGCCAGCTAACCCCAAAGATGTATTATTTAGTTGCCTTTCTATGATTATTCCTTTAAGAGTAGACATATTGACATTTATTTATTTTTTAAAAAACGGGAGACCTTAGATCTCGACAACTTTACTAAATATGCTTTGGAAAAAAATACACTAGATACCTATATATTTCAAAAAAAAAATACCGTAAAAGATTGGATATATTATCTTGTATAGATTTCTCAAAAAAAAATGTGTAAAACACTTCTGATCTTTTTTCAGAAAGAAAGCAACTCGTTTCCCGAAAGTCGCAGAGATTTTTTTTACATTGATAATATGCATTAAAATCTAGGCAATAGCCGTAAAAGTTTTTTTTTTAACTATAAGCGGGACTCCTAAAATGTTTCATACCTTTGCTAATTTTTGTACAATTTCATCTTTTGTGTGGCTTGCGGGTCTAGCGAGATGAATATTAAAAAAAACATCTGATTTATGTATCATAATATTTTACACAAAAATTTTACAACGGTGATTAGTAACTTAATAACTTTCAAAATTGTAGATTTTATTAACTACATCTTTGCGAATAAAATATGATATGTATGAGTAACAAACAAATTGCCGACACTATTATTTTAAACAAGTGTAGTTTTTGCATACGTAATTATTATAATATTATAATTTAATAAAAATCATTGCATTTTATTTAACTTTCACTTAACACGTAACTATTTCATATGAAGTAGTTTGGTTTAAGCCATTATTTTTCACTGTTGGTGAATCCGATGTGTTTTAAAATATACTCACATGTGTAATTATCTCGAATTTGGTTAAAAATAAGAAGGAAATATTCTATAAATCAATTTGAATTCCAAGCATAAAGCTAGGAAGCTAAATATATTATAACATAATAGAGGTCTAACATTGAATTTGTATTGTACCCGACACGCATACGATAAAAAAAAATTGTTGTATGTGAATGATGTGTGAATGTTATAAGTTATTGCAGGTTCCTTTATTTTCCTTTACCAGGATTTCATCATTTGACAGCGCAGTAGCTCTGTGAATAATTAATTTTCTATTTCTAAAAATGGCACATTGCACCATAAAAAATAGCAAGAATTATCCCCAACATAAGCTAGTGAATAATTAGCGTATTACATTTCAACCGAACTATTTTTATATACACAATTTATTGATACGCGTATATTAATAAAAAAATAGACGTAATCTGTCGGATATTCATTATTCAACCATTGCTAGGATCAATATTTTTACAGTAAGTGATGTGCAATATGATATTTCGACTCAATCAAAAGTCTATTTAACTAAATATTTTAGATTATGTAATTCTAAGTCCGATTTCAGTTTAACTGCAAAAATAAATAGGTTCTTCAGTTTTAATACGTCTTTAATCTCGGTCTTATCTTGTGTGCCAGCTTGGCCGAAATAAATAATGAGTTATTAAAACATATATTTCCTACGAAAAATACGAATAAAAGAACCTGTTTCAAACAATTTCACGCATTTCCTAGTCTGACCCGGCATTGTTTACATTTACAAGGAGTGGTATACATTTCCTAGATTTCATACATTTACGGTAACATATATAATGTACCTAATTGTCAATAATCTTGTTATATAGCCAAGCAGCTTATGATAAATTCAGAGATAATTCATCAGAGTTAAGAAAATTTACTCCTCGATTCAATATGTTGTTACATAATAAAGGACTAAACTCACCCAATGATGGTATTTTCAGTAGCCGTTTAATCCAAAAAATATAAAATGTTCCAAAGACTGGCACAACACTATATTTTTAAATCTGTCAAATAATTAATTGTTTTATTATTATCACTGATATGGTAACACTGAAATCTCGTCGGTAATTGTAAAGAAAGTTTAAAAAAATGCATACAACACTCAATGATATGTGTCAATCAAAACACATCAATAAACAATTAGATCTCATCTCCATATACATAAAATAACTGTTTTTCTTTTATTATTATCATTTAATTGTAAATAATTAATGAAATAATGTTAAAACAATTCATCCATGAAGTATACACTAATGTTTCATAATTTATTCAATGAAAAAGTATGGCTCTGGTTGCACGATATGTATTTTTATTACACTTCCCCATTCCATAAAAAAATCACTCATAATATTTCAACTGGCAACACTAAAAAGAATAACTGTTTGCTAATAATAAAACATCTGTAGAATTTTTTTTTAATTTCGAATTTTCGAACTCTAAATGTCACATTAAACTATGTTTGAATTTGGAAGTTACATGACGCTTTTGAGAGTTTTCATCTCTTTTTTAAATCAAAACAGCATTTAAATGTCACCCACTGTTTTATCAACACTTTGTGATGCACATTTGAAAATTCTGAGTTAGTAAAGTTAACATAAAATTCAAAATGTCACAACATATTCTTTTTTTAAATAATAAATCAAATTAGAACAAAAATTGCCATACAGTGATTCTAAATTTGAAAATTTGTTGTTGACGTTTAGGATTTTTGAATGTCATTCTATTTTTAAATTTCGTATTTATTATTTTTCGTTCCAAATGTCAAAATCACGTGTTGTTTTTTTCACAGAGTACCGCGACTTGCGACCGTTGTGTGGTTCAGTTAGAAATGAATTACTGTTACTCTTAAGTTAACTGTGTGATGGTATTATTACGGAGCCGGTTGTATGCAATCATAGATGTAGTAATACTAGTAAACTGGGTTCTCTTCTTGGTCGAGTACTGCGATGCTGGGGATGCGATAACCAATTAGGCAAAAGAAGCAAAATTGACGATTTTTCATACTAAAATTCTTTCTTTCAAAAGTAAACTGATGCATCATTACCTTTCCATAAATAATCCATCTACATAACTGGCAATCCCGTGGTTCCTTCCTTGTCCTTCATCCCATCCACCTATCTATTTTTGTATGTATAAGTATTCTATATATTATTATTATTTTAAAATTTATTTATATTTTTCTTATTATTCATACACTTGTATGTATTGTGTATATCAAATGAATATCACAAGTGGTTGGTTGGCAGACATTGCCTACGGCAATAGACTCGCCTTTTCGAAGATATGTTTTCTTTTCAATAAAGATTTTTAAAAAAAGGGGGCTATAGGAATCTGCGGTTTTCACATGGATTTTTGGTTTTCACTGTTTATATTTTAACTGATAATGAATTATAGACAACATATTGACATGATTATAGGACCAAGTAATAATAATTAATAAGTGTAATAAAGCGCGCTAATAAGTGTAATAAAATTGCTTATAAATTCTAATTAACGAATTATTTACATCCCTTAGTCCTATAATTATGTCAATATGTTGTCTATAATTCATTATCAGTTAAAATATAAACAGTGAAAACCAAAAAACCATGTGAAAACCGCAGTTTCCTACAGCCCGTTTAGTATGGAAAATACCCCATTTTGCTTCTTTTGCCTAACTGCTTATTAGCGCTCCAGATTGCACAGAATCTATAGACAAACAGCGATGTTTTCCGTCCAGTATTATACAGGTCGTTGCATGCAATACACACAACAAACTCTCATATATGTATATTACGTGTATGTGTATTTGTGTTACGTGGTTTGGTATTGTCTTGATGAATCTCCGTTCAACCATATGTTAATTACTTTTAACAATAATCGACCAATTTTCTTCAATAAAAAAATGATATTGAAATTCATTACCAAAGGAAACAAGTGGTTGGTTACTTATAAAGCAGCGAATAAAATCATTTTGTAACGCTCTGTCATCACATTCACGTTGGTGTTGGTACCTACCAAGGGCGTATATTAAAACATATAGAAAGACATACCCAAGTTCATTACTTCACACGAAAAAAAAATTGCCTGAGGAGCCATTCTTTCTTTTTTTGTAGTTTTTGTACGTACAACAATTATAATGCTTACCGTTACTTCACAATTTTAACACCAAAACACGACCTTTTTCACTCACCTTCACGAAAAATTTCGACTGCGACGCTATTATTCGAATCGAATGGTCAGGTTTTCATTCCATCCATCCCCTCCCCAAAGTCCTATACTTTATCGCCCCCCCCCCAAATGAAAACCTATTACGCCACTGGTACCTACTATCTTATTTAACTGGACTGTTAAAATTTGAACGAAAAATATGTTTCCACAGTTCTAAACTGATGATCTAGGATGGCTTAATATTTTTGTATTCATGATTGTATCCCTTAAGGTTGTTTATGGCAGGCCCTCCAGCCTTGACGACTGCGCAGCTGGTCTGAGCATACGCTAATATTCCGTTGTGCATTAAACAAAACTTGCGCTAATCAGCTACCACAGAGTGAAAGAATCACTCATTTAACGTGAAAGGTACGTTTCAATACCATCATTTTTTTAATCCGGGAATTTTTTCGACGATCCAGTGTAGATACCGAATCAGTAGGAAATGTTTGATTTTCCTGCGTAGGATAGGCAATAATATTCAAATTTAATAAGTTAGGGTTGACTGTAAGATATTGCTTTTGCAATAAGTCCGCCTTTTGGCACACTATAATTGCCTTGTTTCTGTAACTATGCATATTTTCTCTGGTCAGTAAAGATTTATTTATTTATTTATTTAAAAATCTCAAATTTCCTAGACCAAAATGATTCGTCACAATTGACGGACACTAAATATGAGTTAGTGATGATTGCAAATAAAATAAGCAGGTATCTATAATAGTATTAGTTATTACGAATAACTATAATCATATAATGTAATATAACCAAACAAGTTATTTCTATAATATAATTTTAACTAGAAAATTAACATCGAGTCGGGTTAACCACAAAATACCAACATCGTAATATTATTAAGTACTTATATCTATTGCCTACTAAAGATTTGTCTTTTATTTTTCATTTCATTTATTTATCACCAAAAAAGGCATTAAACATAGTACAATATAAGCAAAAAAGCAAGTATTAGATTTAATTGCCCCACTAGGCGAGAGCCTGTTCTGGGTTTTCTTATTTGTTTTTTTTTTTTATGCGTAAATCTTACAGTGTATTTTTCGACCACTTCCTGACAACTTAGAGACCTGAAACTTTTCAAAACATAGGTAAAGTCAATGACATTACAATCCTGTACCACTTTGGATCAGCCTACTCCAGAGACAAAAATATGTAAGGGGTTTCAAAGGGATCCAAGGGTCGTATGGGGTCATGTGTGGTATCGTATGGAAAGGCCTTTGGAAACAAAATCCAAATCTTAAATCAGGTTTTGTCTAGGTCAAGCTTCGGGAGACACCGAGCGATCGAGAGGATCCAGTCATCGCATACCGTCGTGTTTTGTATCTAACGAAAGTGCTTCACGAGTACAACTCATATATTTTTAGAAATTTTGATTCTGGCCGTTCTTGGTGGGAGGCGCCATTGGAATAGTTCTAGGATGTGAAGTCATATATTCTTGTTTTAAAAAAAAATTGATTGAAAGTTCTATTTAGTCCCGTACGAAAATTAACATTCAGAGTATGCATACCGACATTTCAACAATTTCTAAAAACGGGAGACCTTATATCTCAACAACCGTTACTAAATATGCTTTGGAAAAAATAGGGTAGATGCACTAAACATTTACCTAGGGAATAAACGTAAAAGATTTTTTATATCTTGTATAGATTTCTCAAAAAAAAAATGAAAAACACCTCCGATCTTTTTTCCGGAAGACGGAAACTCGTTTCCCGAAAGTCGGGGAGTAAAAAAATTTTTTTGTACTGATAATATTCATAAAAATCTAAGGAATAACCGTAAAAGTTTTTTGATAGACGCAAAATTAACCCCAAAAATTGAATATAAAGCTATTTTTACCATTTTATCATGCGATTGTCACGCGATTTTGAACCTTAATGCCGTGGGAAAAGACTGTGACGTCATTATTGGTGCCAAGCCCTTAAAAATTGTGATATCTTCCAAATTGGCTATGAATATTTAACTTTTATTACGTAACATAACTACATATGTACAATTTATTAATCTTAGGTAATTAACATTCAATGATTTGATTAATACATAAATCCGCACTGGGTGATAAAATCAAATAGCGCATTTTACATCTGCCGTAATGTAATTCGATGGGAAGTACGATAAAATAAATTTTAATTATGTACGTACTTTTATTTAATAACAAATTACATATAAGTATAATAAACTATATATAGAAATAGTACTTATGTAGTAGGTTCGTACTAAATGTTATATCACCGTTGTTCCCTCTTGAATAAAGGTTGTGTCAAATAGTTTTTTTGCTTAAAAAATATTACGGAGCCTTGGTGGGCCACACATTAAAAAGAAAAAACTCATTCAAAATATTTAATTACCTTATCACTTAATGTGATACTTTTTTTATATAGGTAAGTATTGTTTTTTCACATCAATTAGTCGTCGACGCCGTCTTCCTATCGAAACGATGGAATCAAAACTTTCCTTTAATTTTGAATGTCATTCATGTGTTCTATACGAGTACATATGTGGGGTTAACTGGAATAAATCGCAGTTCTGCCATAAGTTCGCCCCAGTGAACAATGCTTTATAAACTGTACTATGTCCATTTTCTATTATACTTTGTTCACATAAAGACCAAATAAATATATTCTATCAATTGTAGTAAGAAAGGAAAGAAAAAGAAGGCGGTTCTGGAGGGATAATGTTGAAAGGATGGACCCCACAAGAATTCCTAAGCTCGTCATGCAAGAGATCCCTGAAGGACTCCGACCACCGCACCGGGACGTCCACCGAAAAGATGGAGAGAGAGTTGGACCTCTTCAGCACAGGAACGAGACGTGAGCCCTGACTAAACAGATCCAAGATCTACTCAAAGAGGAAGAAGGAGAAGAAGAAATTTAGTAATGGGTATATCATTCATATTTCTATACATACCTACATGCACGTTTCACCAGACTTAATGTCTTAGTTATCGTAACAAGCTACAGCCATCGGTTGTCACGAATTCATAAAATTGGTAGATAATAAGTACATAACAATGAAAATATAAAATTTATATGAGTTGATAACAACGTTTTTTCCAGACCTCGTCATCAGCTGAGGTGTCCGAGTGGTTAAGGAGTTGGACTTGAAATCCAATGGGCTATGCCCGCGCAGGTTCGAATCCTGTCCTCAGCGACTCACTTTTTCTATTTTGTCATTCTATCAATATGGAACTCAAATGAGTAGCTAGTGATTGTCTATTATGTGACATGTATTATCAGCTGAGGTGTCCGAGTGGTTAAGGAGTTGGACTTGAAATCCAATGGGCTATGCCCGCGCAGGTTCGAATCCTGTCCTCAGCGGCATTTTTTTATAACTCCTTTTGCTTTATTAAATACATTAGTACTCGTAGATGTCGGACCGCATTGTGTCTGTTGTCTATACTGGTTGATTCTGTATTTTTTGTTGAATTTTGTATAAAATTTTAAATAGGTATTCCGAAATAGCGGCGCCTTGAACTATCGCCGAAAATTTTCCGTCACGTCTTGAAGTTTTTACTACATTTTGAATTGCAGGCACTTAAATTGCTAAAATTAAATTAAGGTGTTTGTGTTAATTATAATTTTTCGACGGGCACCGTAGGGGCCTTAGAATGTTGTATTATAATTAAAGCAAACTCAAAACCAACACAATTATTGCAAAAATAAATTGTTGAGGAAATATATTTTCTTATTTGCAACAAAGTAAAATGAAAATTACACACAATATTAGTTAGTCGTGTAATGCGTATGCAGCGTCAGCCCGAGCAGTCTTGGCGCCCTAGGCAATGGCTAAAACGGTGAAAAAAAATGGGGTAATATAAAACACACAAATCAGATAAAACAGATATGATTTATTTACATATGAAGGAGAGTGTATCCACCTTCTTTTTCCGCCTTCTACAAACTCTCTGATGATCACAAAAGTCTTCAGTGGTTGCGAATCCTTTTCACACTTCAAAATTCTTGTGGGAAATCAAGGTTTGAGATCTAATTCCATGTTTGATGCGAACCACCTATGAGAACGTCGCTAAGCTAACATCGAATCAATTCGTTTATCATTTTTAATCACCCGTTTGCTACGCCACGCCGGCGCCGATGACGCCCCCCGAATTGTTTATTTTTTATTGTTCATAATGTTCATTATCGTCCCTAGGTCCTAATTTTGGGCACTTGGACTCGTCAAATTTACATAGTTATAGTCTTCTAACAATCAAGAGGAGCAACCGTGACAATGTTCTAGAGAAGTAGAATGAATGCAAAAAAAGTGTGTGGGGCTCAGATTGCATTTCGTCATGAAGATGATAACATAGGTGCTTATAAGAATATTAACGTTATGATAGTGATCCAAGCTAAACTGGACTTATTGTCCTGGACAGCATTTCGTCAATTGTATGTAAAGAAAAACAGTGCTTATTTTGAGTTTATATATTATTTGAGTTCATTTTAAAATTATTTTCTATTTTCAAAATTGGCACTTTGTAAAGGTGATTTGTTTTTCTTTTTCTGAGTATTTTGGATTATGTCGGTGATTTTGCGTTAAATAATAGGACTTGAAATGTAGTTTCTTTATATTTTAGGTAAGTGAATTAAAAATTAAATTTAATATTATTTATTTTCTTTTCAACTTTATGTTTTGAAAAATAAAAACTTTATATTTTAGAGAAACACATTGGTAATTCTTTAGCGCCCTAGGCAGTTGCCTACTTTGCCTATGTGGACGGGCCGGCCCTGTGTGTATGTAGAGCTCCTAAACATGTGTAACATGGCGTAATAGCAATGAAATAAAATACTTAGTTTACCAATTACATTTGCATAATTACTGTCGGTGAGTTCTTATTAAAAATTCACGCCAAAAGAAAGTTTTTTTAAGAATAAAATATTACAATATGCATAAAATATGCAAATAATTGTAACTATAGTGTACAATTATTAATAGTGTATATAAATACTCGTATATACGCAAATTATAAGTAATAAACTTTTTTATTCTTTTTATATTGGCCTCCACCCGACAAGGTATTGGCCAAAAAAATACATGCAGACTTACAAAACAAGACAATAGTAGTGTGCCAATAGACGGACTTATTGCAATTTTAAAGCAACATTTTAATGTCAATCCATAAACGCAAAATATACAATTTGTAGATATACTCGTATGCTTTGTAAATATACTTATATCATATCTTTCGGAGGTATACTGAATGCGACTTACTAGTAGACATACTAACTTTTTAGGTGAGAAATAGCGGAGATAGGAGCCACCTGACACAAATTTTGTATGAAAAATAATAATGATAAGTGGCTCCTATCTCCGCTATTCCTCACCTTCTATAAACATAAAATCCAGCAATAGCTTCTGAACAGCTTCAGCAATGATAGAGCAATTTTTCCTCGTAGTAAGTATAACATGAGTATAAAACAAATAGAATAAGTAACAATTACCTCAACATCTGTTATTTATCTTGTAACCATCATCTTGCATAGGCTATATAAATACCTAACAACAATATAGTGAGTATAATACAATTATTATAACATTTTCTCCACGCCATATTTGTACGCGAGGAATGCACTTAAACCTGATAATTTTCCAGAACCTTCTTCGTGACAAATCATTGACAGTCTTGAAGATCGTGCAGACATGTCATTGATACATTAACGATGTTAAATGTCATTGACAGACATTAGAAGATCCAAGATCGCACTGGCCGAAGGCACATCTCGCATAACATGTAATCAACTAATCACCTATTTGTTTTACATGAATATGCCACTACCTAATATGTAGGCATAGGAATATTTTCTCTGTTTTTTTTATTAAGACTAGGTGTGAAATTGTGGAGTCATATCTTATACAATTTGCTATAAGTATACACTTTTTATATCAAAAGAAAAGAAACCCAATGTCATTAATTTACGCAGTCGGTTGGAGAGTGACCTCCCAATATGTAGGTGCCGGGTTCTGATCTCAGTGCTGACTTTCTTAACTTCAAGACCCAAGCTTTTCTAGCTTATCATGAAGTGTAGAAAGGTGTATATGGGACATTCGTGTTTATTTCGATGAAACAATTTTCATTTAAATCATATATGGATCGCATTTCATCAAAATACCTAAGAGGTAATATATGTAGGACATGAGTAAGTAGACAATAGAATACAATCATTTACACAAGGCACACACGTTATGTAAACTCTCATAAAGAGATTAAGGATATCAAGGAGCGAAGTTAGTATTCTCTGGTTCACCTCAAGAATTTTGGGATCGCAGTTCGAATCCTCGCCACCACCAAAAAGATTTTTATTATTAACTTTTTATGTAAGAAAAAAACTGCTCTATATAAATAGAAAACGCGTACTTATCAATATTACATAAATACCTGTACTTTTGATATTATATATCACATGGTAACACATGGCATCCGTATTAGTTTTATATAACACGTAGACATGTGTACTGTCTATGCAAATTATAATCACTAAAAAGCATATCGTGTAATTATTATATGGTCATATACAGTTCTTTATGTTTTACCGTTCTCATCCGTTACTCCAATAAATAATCAAAATTATATCTAACATAAGATATACTAACAACATACATAATTCTCGTCAAAACCGTGTAAGAATGTACGGCAGGCGACGGGACAGTGCCTTCTATTGCAAGTTTTTTTTTTATTTATTTATATATACCATTTTTGTATATATCTATATATGTACAATATGTTTATCCATGTATGTATTTATTTATGTTTTCAATTATTGTTAGGTTAAGGTACCCTTTTGGTACTAAATTTATAATTAGTTATGTCTCATTTTGGTTTCTGTCATGGGTAGGCTGGCAGAAATTGCCATTTGGCAATAAGCCCGCCCTTTGTATGTTTCTGTACAATAAAGATTATTTTATTTTATTTATTTATTTATTTATTTATTTTTAATCTTCTTCTTTCTCAGCCATCTCTGCACTACTGGATATAGGCCTTTTCCAATTTTTTCCACTCCTCTCTTCTTTGGGCTTTCTGGATCCACCCACTACCCAGCGACAGGGACAATATCATCGGCCCATCTTTTCTGCGGCCGGCCTATTCCTCTTTTCATGTCCCAGGGTCCATCTCAGGACTCTGCATACAAAACAGTTTACTTGGTACAACCTTTATTTGGGTCAATCCCAGTGCAACAATAATAAAACAGAAATAAAATAGCACAAAATAAGATGAAACAGATCAAAATAAAATAAACCAAAATAAAATCAGATAAATTAAACAAGTAAAATAAAGTACAAAAAAAGTTAAACTGAAGTTTTTCAAATATGTAAGGAATTTAAGACATTTCGCGATCGCAACGCCTTCATCTGTCAACGAAAATTATTCGTCAAATACCAAATTTTTTCATTTACATTACGAGCATATAAAAATGTTTTTAGTAGTCATCGATTTTTAGAATCCGCATCTTTTAACATAAGAATGTGCGAACAATAATTATACGTGTAAGGATAGAGAAGTCTGGCTGTCTGTTCTCTCGGCCTACCCCGCAAACATTCTCGACTATACATATGTAATCTACCTGTCTTTCCTCAACAAGAATATATTTACCCAACTTTTTACTTTGCTTGCTCTTAACATAACAAGCCATTCACTCTCGTAAAAAAATGTGACGAAAAGAATATCTGTTTGTTTGCTGGGATTATTGTTTTTCTTTAAAAGAGTTCATCTCGAAATAGGGCTTTTTTTCAAGATTTAACTATCTGCTCACCGGTAGTACATAATATGCTAATAAGATATTTGTGTGTACCTTTTTCTATTACTACATATATTACTTGGTCTAGACAAATTGTGGATTAGTGGAAAAATAAAAGTATGGAATCTTCAGAAAAACAATCTAAAGAACGTATATTTTCAGCAATATATATTGAGGTTTGGACTTTGTGATATAACATGGCTTATGGCAATTTTGTCGATGGGCGTTTGATTTAGTTTACATAAATGTTTGCACTCCAATTTTAGAATCCTCTACATCCACAAAAAAATATGTATACTCTAAATTTTCTCTGTATTCATATGCATAATTCACAAATTAAGATCTTCGTCGAAATCTAAAAAAATTACTATGAAAAAATACGTGCTTTCTTGTCCAACTTCGCGTACTTTGACTAAATGATTATTAAAACTATGAATCACTCGCACTGATTAACAACTACATACATTAGACAGTTAGGTACTATTAATTGTAATGTATCTACTGAATCTCCCTCTAATGGTTTTATTGCCAATATAGTTTTGTTTCTTACTCTGCTAGACACACTGATGCAATGAAAGATAAATCAAAGTCGAAAACAGAAAGTAAACTCTACCTTCTACAAGATCTGTGTAGTGCGGACAAATATTGCTGTGTCTAAATGACTGGATAGAGAACCTTTGTAGTCTCCTAATGTCGTCAAGAAGAATACTTATCGCTGCGCATGATACTGATATTTGTGTCGTGAATCCCACGATATCGCAATGGAAAAAAGGTAATCCCTGATTACTCTCAAATTGTGGCTATGGATTATGCTATGGATAGATAGATTTATGATTAAGTTTATAACCTAATTTACATGTTTTCAGTGCATTTTTATAACACATTGAATATAACATGAAGTTATCTAAACAGCTATACAGCAAATGATGGACTTTCCATCAGGCTTATGACTGATCGTCGGCTGGATTAATGTGATCACTTCACACTGCCGAGGTCGGTAGTAAGCCCGACAATGTTCATCCTTAATTCTTCTACACTGTTGACGGAATATTGCATTTTTTATACCACGGAATGTAGAAAAATCCATGGCTTTACAAGGAAAACTTGTAATCCAAAAATAAATCATGGTGGGTCTAAGCCAGGCTGCTTCATTTTGGGGTCTTGGACGAGGTTTCTGTGATCGGGATTTTGGGATCTCCACTCATCTTGCCATGCTTGTACGGCACTAAACCCTTCCTCGACTTGTCGACCACCCAATATCCAGGATGGTTTTTTGGATTTTAAACGTAAATGACTAAGAAACAAAAAAGAAAGATGGGTGCTATGAAAAAGCATCGCGCATTCTTGTGTAGACTAAGTTGTATATAGTGAGGTGAAGGTATGGGCAGTGAAGTGGTTTGTTAATAAATGTAATTACTAAATATATTATTGCGATGACAACACAGATTAGCTGCAGACCGTGATAATGATTGTATGTGTATGTGCCAGCTTTATATAACAACATGTTTCTTTTATTTATATACCTATGCGTAGATATCATATGTATTTTTATGTATGGTTCATTCTCTCTCTGTCTTCTTCAGGCAATGCACCCAGGTTCGAATGATATATTATGATGCATTCGAAATTCAGGGCCGGATTTGTCAAAAGGGTTAGTAGGGGGGGACTATGGGTGGCAGCCCTCTGAGAGCAGCGTTCGCTCGCTCTAAACAACCAACAAGTCAATTGCAGATGAAATAGAGTTTCCTACCCCTGAAATGTTAAATCTCATTTGATAAAAGTCCCAAATTCCCAGTAGTCATTCCAAATGGTGCATTCTTTATTGGATAAAAAAAAATGAGAGCGGGGTGAAACCGGAAATACATCTTTGTAGCTTATAGATTTCAGAGTAAGCTTGAAAAGCTTGTGTCGTGAAGCGGAGTAAGTCGGCATCGGGGATCGGTTTCCCTGCCCACCTTGAGCGCGTTTATAACCCAGCAACTGACCACCTCACTTCCAAGACTGGTACCCGTAGTTCATATATTTGTCCAGTAGAGAACATGGTCGGCTCAACTGGTTGGAGAGAGGACTCCTAATATGGAAGTGCCAGGTTCCAATCTGAGTGCTAACCATGTATTCTGCACTTCAAGATACAAGCTTTTAGCTTACTGTGATGGTTTCGCGCTTGTCAAATAATTTTCAGACGCGTTGACGTTTCTAACATACATTATCAAAAAATAAAAATAAAGAAATGAAATGTATTTTTTGCAACTGTTTTACACTTAACAGTGCTGTGCGTAGACCGTACACCATGACTGCGTCATTACAATAAAAATTAGCACTAATTAAAATGTGAATAATGCTAATTTATGTAAAAATGAAAGTGTTTTCCGGTGGCAAAACCGTGTGTCCAATACTTACTTCACATATCTTATATCTACCATCAACAGAGTACCTACATATAATACTACATTATAACTATATGTATTCACAAGTGGATTGTGGAACTATATACAACTATATTAACGGCTTAGTATTTATACTCGTACTTACCTGCTGTGTTAAGAAGATACCGAGATGTTCTTAACGAGTCATCAAATAAAGAAATTTTCTTCTCTCGTCGTTAAGTAAGAATCAAACACCTTCATAAGTAAGTACACTGTCGTCATACGACAGAACCACTTTCCATCTGTTTCAATCATAAAAGTCTCAGATTCCAACAACCCCTATTTTTCAACCCCGCTATTCCATATAATCTTCATGTTTTTCGGAAATACCACGTGTTGATTTTTGCTATCTAGCTTTCGGCTCTCATGTTGGAGTCATCTTCAGGACTAAAGACTAAAGTGAATGGGCGATAAGTAGGTGGGTGATATTCGCGACTATCTCAATTTCAACTTCTGTACTTATGCGTATATGGTTTTTGCTTATGAGAGCAGTACTGGAAGATATTATTTTAGATACAGTTCTTGTAACTGCCAATTTACAATCATCGTCGCTGAAGAAAAAAAATACACCAAATTCCTGATTTTATGCAACCAATGGAACACCTTTGAAATATTCAAAACCAAATAAAAAAAAACATTGTACATTCATGGTAATTGTATGTATATGTACTCGTATAGTCGTATAGTCGTATCTACTACTCTTGTTTCTGTAGTGTAGTCCATGTCAAAACTCTAGTGTGTGAGGTTTTTATTTGAATCTCTCTGTAATGTTCCGGCGCTTTTGAACTATAATTATAAACCGCACTTGCGACCGAAAGGATTTTCGACAGCAATCAACGCCAAACTCATGTTAATTTTCCACCCCTTTGTTAAAACCTTTTTTTCTAAATTAACAATATTTTTTTATCTTTTTATACGATTTTATAGACTACTATAACTCCTATCAAATTTACTGTAGTAGACAGTCTAGACGCTAAGAAGTATAACACAAATCATGACTATTATCTATATACAGTTCATCGACTTTATACATTCAATCCAATTTTAATAAATGATGCATGCGGCAATAAGAAATTATTTTGTATACTTAAGCGGATTAAAATAATAATCAATAGAGATAATAGCAATCAATAATAGGTACAGTAGATAATACAAGAAGTATAAAAATAATCATACATTGATCATTTTAATTTGCATTAATAAAAATACCTTCCGGCTACAATTTCACTAAACTCTATACCAGGGATCACCAAATAAATTTATTGTGGGTCCGTTTTTGAAAATTATAAGACTGTCGCGGTCCGTTTGGTAGTTGTTGACCATAAACCAAGGTTTTAGCCAGGAATTCACTTCGAAGGGGGGGAAACATTATCTGGATCAGAGAAAATAAAATGCAATAAAAATGTAATATAGCGCCGTAGGCGATTTTTTTTTTTAATTAGTGGATTCACGAATCTGATTGTCTATCAATAGTATCTTATTTGGATGTGTATTTCTGGTTTATTCTTCACAATAAGATAAAAATGGTCGTTAAAAAGTGCAGTTTATTGTTCGTGATATAAAGATACTTATGAAGAGTGCAATGCATAACAAACCCTAATATTCATTAGCGCCGCAAGCAAAAAAAAATGAAACAAATGATATTTAATGGATTTTCACAATAATTATTGAAAATTTTAACATGATCAAAAAGCGATGTTATTTTTCTTAAATTTAATATCCTCAAATTCGATCTAACATATTTAAAAGAATTATGAATTTTATGTACTATTTTCTTGAGATCCGCACAAAATGTGCTGGCGGTCCGGATCCAGACCGCGGTCCGCCATTTGGTGACCCGTGCTCTGTACATTCTATATTACCCTAACCATACACTCAGTATACGTATGTAATTTGTGAATAACCACTTTCTTCTGATTTCGTTAGTGTTAAAATTAAAACTCAGTGATTCAAACTACTATTATGTTATGTAAGATTTGTAGCAAAGATTAACGCATCATTATTAGAAAAATGCTGATTAGTGCTTTTTACAATGATTATTCAGTTATAGATGATGATCTACCGTAATCAGTCTACTACATTCTTGAATCGTTTATATTACTTGTTCTCCAGTATTTTTGTTATTTTTTTGTCCATACATGTAGCCTTGAACTATATTGTAGTTAGTATTGCCCCAGAACAGACTTTCGCCTAGTGGGGCAATAAAATCCATTACTTGTTTCTTACTTATATTTTTTTACTTTGTTATATTGTGTGGATATTAAATAAATGAAATGAAAGATTTTCGAAGGGGCACAAGCTTATATTTAAATTAAGGCTCGCGACCCAACTGTGACGTCACGGTCATTTCCCACGACATTAAGGTTCAAAATCACATCAAAAATGATAAAAATAGCGTTTTTATCAGTTTTTTGGGGTTAGTTTCGCTTCAATCAAAAAACTTTTACGGTTATTCTCTAGATTTATGCCATATTATCAATTCAAAAACAAAACTACCAGGAGCGTAGGAAGACCACCATATGATATAGAGACGACCTAGTCAAGTACGTTTATGTCAACTGGATCCAGAGAGCTCAAGATAGAAAGGTGTGGAAGCAGATGGAGGAGGCCTTCGTCTAGGAGTGGAAGGGAGTGGTCTGATAAGAAGAAGAATTATAGACAACTTATTGTTGTTGTATTACCAACGCCATCTCTTTGAAACGACTAGAAATAAATCCATAGTCATAGATTGTAGAGTATGTTAACTTTCTACGTACCACTCACTACTACAATACCTATTTGAAAACAACCGTAATTAGTATAAAGAACCTCTCTCCATGTGAACTTTATTTATTCTTGCTCGAATTGATAATACGTTATTTACATAGATGGCGCATTTTGAAGGACAGAAAAGTCTGTAGGTGGCGGTGGTAGCGATGTAAGTAAATATAATTCTTGGAAAATTGCGTCGGAAAGGGAAAATTTACTCACTTACTAAAGACGTGATTCTAGAGGGTAGAAATTAGATTTTTGGTTAGTTATAGTTAGGTAGGTACTCAAAATGATTAGAAGAATCAAAATAACTTGGAAGAAACTTGGCTGAAATACGCTTTAAGTCAATTTTCTCTGAAGAAAATCTTTGACATATTTTTTTTCATATACATAATATGTTTAGGTACCAAATTTTGTACGCAGATTCATACATCGCCATAAGTTTGCCTTTCAAAATCTTGCCGCGTCTCGCCTCAGATGCCCCCCCTACCCATAGTAAGTCTCCCCACGCGGCTTTTTTCGTTTATTTTTTTAGGAATATGGATATAAGCGGTCTATAAAAAAATAATCCTTACTAAATTATCTTCAAAAAAAGTTCCATATTTATTTTCGTATGAATAGCAGTTTACCTCCTAAATATCGGATATTTTTTGAAAAGAGAAATATATTTGTACATTTTTTTTCCTAGAGTATAGCAAAATAGGTGGATATGTTGGTCCAGCAGAGCTACACAAAAAAAACTAGAATGTAGACAGGTGTGAAAAAAAAATCTACTTGTAAGTAAACTGTAAATCATTCGAATTATTATAGTACTTACTACTTTATAAAGTTACAAACACACTTTCTAATGACGAAAAAATCACTCATGCTGTGCTCGAGTAATCTTTTTATTTTTAATATAAAAATTACGCAGAAATATAGAAGTATATAGTTTGATTGATGTAATGAAAGGTAAGCAAGTACTTGGGGTAATTTGTAACACGAATTTATTAGAGGCTCATAAAAAGTAAAATAGTTAACAGTGGAACACTTTATTTGACTGTTAAAAGGCTCGGAACCCCAACTATGACGTCACGGTCTTATCCCGCTCTATTCAAAATCGCATGATAAAAAATATCACATTTTTCTATTTTTTGAGGTTAATTTCGTTTCAATTAAAAAGCTTTTACGCTCATTCCCTAAATTTTAATGCATGTTATCAATACTTACAAAAAAATATCCCCGCGACTTTGCCCATCAATTTCTATGGCAACCACGAACTCAATAGGTACTATGATTTTTTAAGGACTTTTTACCTCGATGGTAGTAGTGTAACCCTACCGTAAACTGGTAGATTTATTCTATTTATTTCACAAAATACAGAGATATGTTCTATTAATCATTGAGAGGTTTTTATTTATGTTTTTTTTTTTTATTTTTAAACACTTATATTATGTACTTATATATTTATATATGTATAATATGTTTATCTATGTATGTATTTATGTATTCAATTATTGTTAAGTTAAGGTACCATTTTGTTACAAATTTATAATTAGTTGTGTCTCATTTTGGTTTCTGTTATGGGTTGGCTGGCAGAAATTTCCATTTGGCAATAAGCCCGCCCTTTGTATGTTTCTGCACACTAAAGATTATTTTATTTTATTTATTTATATTTTTGGTGCAGATTTTTTTAATAATCTTTGAGAAACGCTTCACATCTGTGTCATCAAAATATACCTAGATAATAGTTATTGTATAACAAAAATACTCGTAATTCGTAATCTATTGAATCGAATAGAAACAATAGACAAAATAAATAAAAAGTACAAGTGTTTCAATCTGATTTGATTTGATGGAAAGTGAAATGACGATTCGAAGTTTACGCATTTTGTAATACCTAATTACCTACTCAATAATTCGTTCGTCGTTTTTTTAACGTCATTAAATTTATCCATCAAGTATTGCAGAGTGCTGATATACATCACTTCTCGTCAATATAAATTACCTAAGAGCAAACAATGCCACTATAGACATCATTTCGTATTACTTTTTAGTGTCCTCTAAGAGCCAGAAGAGTTTTAAAAAGTAGGCATATTAACATTTCAAAAATTACTAAAAACGGGAGACCTAAGATCGCGACAACCTTACTTAAGGGCTTGGCACCAGGAATGACGTCACAGTAATTTCCCACGGCATTAAAGTTCAAAATCGCGTGACAATTGCATGATAAAATGGTAAAAATAGCGTTTTTTTCAATTTTTTGGAGTTAAATTTGCGTTTATCAAAAAACTTTTACGGTTATTCCCTAGATTTTAATGCATATCATCAGCACAAGAAAAAAAATTTACTCCGCGACTTTCGGGAAACGAGTTTCCGTCTTTCGGAAAAAAGGTCAGAGGTGTTTTAAAATTATTTTTTTGAGAAATCTATACAATATAAAAAAAATCTTTTACGGTTATTCCCTAGATAAATGTTCAATGCATCTACCCTATTTTGTTCCAAAGCATATTTAGTAACGGTTGTCGAGATAGAAGGTCTCCCGTTTTTAGAAATTTTTGAAATGTCGGTATGCACACTCTTAATATGCTTTGGAAAAAATAGATTAGATTCATTGAACATTGATTCATCTTGGGAATGACCGTAAACGATTTTTTTGTATCTTGTATAGATTTTTCAATAAAAAAAAGTGAAAACACATCTAATCTTTTGTCCGAAAGACAGCAACTCGTTACCCGAAAGTCACGGATTTTTTTTTGCAATGATAAATATGCAGTAACATCTAGGGAATAACTGTAAAAGCTATTTGATTGAAGCGAAATTAAAAAGCCAAAAAATGGGTAAACCTCTATTTTTACCATTTTATCACGCGGTTGTTCGTGCGATTTTGAACCTTAATGCCCTGAGAAATGACTATGATGTCATATTTGGATCTCGAGCCCTAATTTCCACTTGAAAAACATTCGAGAAGACATAGGGACAATGTTTCCTGAATAAAATTGTACGGTTTTCGTAAAAATAATGAAGAAATTAACTCATCGATCATCAATTTGGAAAAAAATACTGCTATATAAAACTGGGTGATTACGTTTGCGCTAACACTTTGTATGTATTATGCAGTTTTAGTTATTTTTAACTAGAGCGTGCAAGTTATACAGAAGTCATAACTACATACGTAGACTTCAATACATGGGCGTCACCAGCCTCGGAGCTAGGGGGGGTAACAACAATTTTAAAAATAGATACGGCATTAAAAATGCGTATATAGCGCCACAGTCGAAATTTTTTTGTGAGACATAGTGAAGAAGGACGTGATGTGGTTTGGTTTATTTGAGAATGTACATAATACTTTGCACAATCATTTGCATGAAAAATGTTTTTTTATAAAATGTAATAAAATGCATTTTATTTATGAAACACTTGTATTTTGATGGATTTTCATACTAATTTAAGAAAATTTGTGACTATAATGTGATTTTTTGAGAGGTTTTACCATTTAGTATGAAAGAATATATACCTATTCCAATCTCTGCCCCCCCCCCCCCCACTGAGGACGCCCATGCTTCAATAACATGATGTAGAGAATTATTGCTAAGTATGAATGCGTGCATGAGCATTATAATATGAAGAATATTTTCATTGTTTATTTTCAAGAATTTTACGCCATTTTATCACATAAGATCACACGGCGTGGATGTACATCTTAGGCACATTACGTTTAAACCTCGCGACACAACTATGATGTCACGGCCATTTCTCGTGGCATTAAGAATTAAAATCGCATGATAAAATGGTAAAAATAGCCTTTTTTTCGGGGTTAGATTTTAGATATTCCAAAATTATTTTAGGCATAGAACCGGAATTTATCTGCATTGCACAGACGGAAATACATTACAGTTTTTTCCTCAACAGAGACAAGAGGCACCCCAGACACCCGTCCTGCTTCCTCCCCAAGGGAGTTCACATAACGCTACATTATGTGAATGAAGATGCCTCTCGTCTCTGTTGAGGAAAATCTGTAATTTTTGGGGTTTATTTCGCTTCTATGAAAAAACTCTTACGGTCATTCCCTAGATTTTGAAGCATATTATAAATACAAAAAAAAAACGCGATTATCGGGAAACGAGTTTCTGTCTTTCGGAAAAAAGTCAGACGTGTTTTCACAATTTATTTGAGAAATTTATACAAGGTATAAAAAATCGTTTAGGGTCATTCCCTAGACAAAGGTTCAATGTATCTACTTTATTTTTTTCCAGAGCATATTTAGTAAGGTTGTCGAGATCTAAGGTCTCCCGATTTTAGAAATTTTTGAAATGTCAATATGCCTTCGAGTAATTTACCCTTGGAATATGATATAAGGGGAAAGGTTTTTACTATATAGAGCAGCCAATCAACAAACATGTTCAACAAATCGATAGATTTATGTAAATAAATAAAGAAGAAGATCTTTATTAAAGATCACAATCAATCAGTCAATGACACGGCCATTGTCGACATTTGAACGTTGAACTTTCTATTGCTTGTTGACCTTGCCACTGAATAAGATGATCTATAGTTATTATTCGAAGACCGCGATAATTCCATAATAAATCTACTCATCTATGAAATACGGAAAGTCAATTTCTAAATTAGTGACTGAATCAGACGCAACGAAATATAATATTGATCGATAGATCTTAATAAATCAATCTCATGTAATCTTATAGTACGAAAGTAAGTTTACAAATTTATTTATCTTTAAGTGAACAACAAATACATATAAATATTTAAAAAATGGACATAGTACAGATTATAAATCGTTGTTCACTAGGCGAACTTATCGCAGAACTGCGATTTCTTCCAGTTAACCCCAGGAAAATAAGAAATTGAATAAAAATATATGAAGTAGAAAATATATACATACATACATATGTGAGAAAAAAATAAAAACAGAATAAAAAAATAAGAAACAGAATGCATACATACATACTCGTAAAAACATATATAGTTGAATCTACTATTTTCAAGGTATCGACGCTTGAGAAAAATTTAACCATTGGAACATACATATTCTTCCCCTCATCCTTGGCTTGGTCGGAGGTTCACAGTATCTGTGAATCTTCGCCTTAGCTTCTGCCTCTTGCAGCCCTCCAAGCACATCAGTCTCTACCCCGACGCACCTTTGCCACCTGCTTCTGCCAGCTTTTTCTGGGGCGGCCCACTGGTCTTCTGTTCCCTCCCTCGGCTTCTACAGCCTTTATTGGGAGCCGTTTCTCTGGCATCCGCAATGACGTTTTTATTGTTTACTAGCTGAGTTACCCGTACTTCGTAACGGCAAATTTGATCTGTGAAGTAAATCGACAGTATGACACACGCATAGGTACATCCAGCAATGTTCGATTAATCTGCACAACTATCTTCATGGTTCTACAAAGTTCTTTTCACCTTCCAGAAGGTCCGAATTCTATTCATTCTCAGAAGTTTCTAGAAGGTTCTACAATGTTCAATTAATACCCAGAAATTTCCAGATGGTTCTAGAAGGCTCGTTTCATTTCCACAACCTTCCAGAAGGTTCGAATTCTATTCATTGTCACAACTTTCTAGAAGGTTCCGCAATGTTCGATTAATTTCAACAAATTTCTAGAAGGTTCTGCAATGTTCGATAACCCCTACAATTTTCTAGAAGCTTCTACAAAGTTCGCCTTGTTTCCACATCCTTCTAGAAGATTCTATGTAATTCTCTGAGCGCTCGGATTCCATCGTTCTGTTAAAGTCTCCCACTATCACTTGCCCGATTCAAAATTTGACAAAAGATCTGTGTTCTGCTCGTGAAGATCTTTCATGAGACACCAAACACGGTGGTATGCGGTGACCGGATCCTCTCGGTCACTGGGTGTCTCCCGATGGCTTGAGCTGGACGAAATATAACTTGCGATCTGAATTTCTTTTCCAATGTCCTTTCATACGATACCACACACGGCCCCATACAACCCGTGAATCCCCTCATCAGCAAAATTTATCAGAAGGTTCTGGATTTCCAGAAGTTTCTACCACACAGTATTTGTTTCCTGATAGCAAGGTATTTGTATACCAAGTTTGGTCGAAATTGCTCCAGGCGTTCCAGAGTTATGGTGGAACAAACATACACACATACACACATACCCACATACATCCATTTTTATTATATGTAAGATTGTATTGTATCGTCCTTAGGCCTTAGTAGGCACTTGGACTCGTCAATTTTACATAATATGGATATTAATCTTAATGAACAGTGTCATACACATAACAATATCATAAACAATTACAAATAGTAAGTTCATTACTAACAGAATGTAGAGAGTTCTGTTAGTAATACGTCATCACAATATAAAAATTTAAAAATCTGCTTGCGGGCAGCTCTGTTACCTCTTTGTGTTCCTCTTATGGAATGTTATAGGGAGCTACAGTAGTATACCTCTATAGAAACCCTGAGGCCTTATATGCAGATATCTGTGTGAGAACTCTTCCCAGGTAGGTATCTTCTAGTATTGTATATTATTGTAGCAAATATGGAAAACTGGTGGAAGAATTAACGTTCCGCATTCCGACTTTACCCCACAGAGGAAATTATAACAATGTGCGAATGATTTTATTACAATACCACAACATTTTGCGCTTATTCAATCAGTGTATATTGTCAGAAGAAGGTGGCTTTCCACGGTCCGTGATATTGCTGAAGGAGGCAGTATTTTCTATACAAAGTGTATACAGAATTCTGCGTTAGTCCGTAATATCTAACTTTTAACCGTAACTTTTTTTCAATATAGTTACCCCATGTATGTATGCTGTAGACACTCCTAATTGGAGGGTTGACCGGATTATTGTGTTTAATCTATTTTCTGTGAATGTTTTGTCAACCATCTGTCAGTGTCTCTTATAGTAAATAAATAAATATCACCGACCGTGGGAAGCCACCTTAAGGAAGCGCGGCCGTCCAAGCGAACCGTGTGGCTTGACCATGTAGACTAGATTGTAAAGGAAGTACGTGTTTTGAGAAAAAGAATCGTTCTGTGTATGTGTGACGAATTGCATGAATGTGACGAAGTCAAGAAGTGTATAAGGACAGGAAAGTCTGGCAACCTGAGGGGATAGAATGCGGGATAGTGTAGTCTACCTTTTTCTTGTAAAATTTCATTGCTGGCCAGCACGTAAAAAAAGAAATCGAATATGTTTCTCGCTACACACGAAACAAATTGTTTCCGGAAACCAGAGGAGCGATTGTAAAATTATTGATAAAATATAAAAGTTTATCTATACAATTATATACGGTAATGCGTCGATACTTGCATGATAGTTAATTCATTATGTTCTGTTCTAGCCATTGTTCTAATCAGATTGCTTATGTAATATTTGTAAGAGTTAGCACAAATATGTACATGCACACACACACCTAGGCTAACATTAGTACTTATTATATTACAAGAATATGTCTGCGTGGTTACTTCTCTGTGAAATCGATACTCGTACAACCATTGCGATCGCATCTGCAGTTACTAGTTATTGTGTTTATTCATGGAGTACTTTATACTGGTAAGACTTAGCCATGGCTGAAGAAGGACGAATACCGAATACAGTGGAAATGGGGTCGTGTAGGAAAACACTGAGAGTAAGAAGGGTATGGTAACTATATATGAATGAAAGTTAACACGCATTGATGGTTTGGGCATTTTGAGGGAATTAACGAGGACAGGATGACCAAAAAGATATATGAGCATTTTCTGCAAAGTCAACCGTTCGGGAATTATTTTGAAAATAGAAATAGATGGCAGAAAATAAATGGGTTTTTTCGCTACCATTTGGAGGGCGGTAACCCTGAAAGGTCACATTTTTGAACTTAACATTGTAGGCCCGGCACTAATAACATACGAAAAGTTCAGGACTACCGAACCTTTTGCATAGCTCACACAGAAGGGTATTCCGCTTTTACCGGGCTATTGTATGTTCGACAAAAGTGTTACGTTGTTTGAATAAAAATATCACAGGTGTGGAAGAAAGCTGCTGGCAACTTGTAGAACATCGTGAATAAAAACACACACGATAGTTTAACACTAAGAGCAATGTCTCTTGTAGATAAAACAGTAATGTTGTACACTATATTGTGTAAATATATTATATACATAAGTATACCTAATGCATGGAATTGAAAAGGTTATGTTATAATAATAATAATAATGAGAGATAAGTATGTACTAATGTAAGTATATTAAATTCTCATAATGCCGAGCTTTCTTTGCACGTCTAATGATGTCGTATTCAGTGGCGGATCCAGGATACATTTTTGATTAGATTCATTAGGGTCGGTTTCGCCGAGCTTTTTCAGTAAATAAACTTAATTCCAAATTCTGCGTAAGAGGGTATGTGGTTCATCGCCCCCTTTCCTTGCATCATCAAGCGCATATATGACCTTGTGGTATAAAAAAATTGAATAGCGCCGCAGGCAATTTTTTTTCTTTTGATACTGAGTGAAGAGGGTCGTCATATCGTTTGATTTATTTACAAAACAATGTGGTAATTTTAGAAAATTCGTGACATGATGAGAAAACGATGTGGTAATAATGTGATTTTTCAGCTTCAGCCCTCTAGCCCCCCCCAAACCATGAGTGACAGTACTTTATATATAACCAGTTTCCGAAAAATCACATTATTACCACATCGTTTTCTTATCAGGCTAGGGGGCTGAAGCCCCCCCCCCTGGATCCGCTAGTGGTCGTATTCGTAATAGTAATACAAAATACCGCAATACAAAAGTTGAAAGACACTTAACAATAAGGAATCTATACGCTTCAGATCACACGATTGTTTTGTAAATTACTCTTATGTATTTGGCACTAATTGAAAAGTCATTTGTAAGGTGACACTAGTATGACATCACTCCAAGGACGCCGTTGTAAAATAATCAACTTGTTTTTTTGTGCGATTCTATAAAAAGTGCTCCCAATTTGATGTAAAGTTTTTTGATGGTAGAAATAATAGTGCTTTTTGGTCATTATGCTACCTTGGCATTCTTATTTAACTCCTAAACTAATCTATATTGTCGATAAGAATTTAGCTTACAATAGTTACAGGGAAGACTCTCAGCGATAGAGTAAGGAACACCAGGATAAGAGAGATATGCGAGGTCGAGGACGTCGTTAGATGGGGAAGGCAACGAAGGAGATATTGGTACGCGTATGTGAGGAGAATGGAATCATCCAGGCTCCCTCACATTGTACTGCATAACCAACCCCAAAGTAGACGACACCCAGGCAGACCACCAAAAAGATGGATTAACAGCTGGGAGTCGACCTCGCAAGAGACTAATAATCCCCAAATAACAGGCTACCAGGCCTAACATAAGAAGAAGAAGAATAGTTACAATGCTATTACGACTACGATACGATTTATTTATTCATGGTGCTCATATAAGAAAAATCAAGATGCACTTACTGACACGTATCCAGATCGTCTCCAATCAGCCCCCAATCTTCAGGACAGAAGATGTGACTGCCATCAGTATAGCACTCGCTCCCACTTGCAAGATGTTGGCCACCATTGAAAATATATTCACTACAACACGCCGAAGAATATCTTCCACTGTCTTCTTCACATCTGCAACAGCTGCGGCACATTCCAGATTGAAGATCTTCAAGAAACTGTTTGTCATCTGGAGGAGGAAGGAACAATATTGAAGAAGGACCTCCTCCAGTTTCGCTGAAACCAGTGCTGTTACTTTCAGCATTCGTGCTCCACATGTTCGTATCGCTGGAGAATCCCAAAGAAGAAGGGACCAGAGTGAAGTGATCATTATACCTCACCATGAACTCCGCATGATGTTTCATAGCAGCCTCTATATTTTCCTCCATGTATTTCTTATACAGCTTGTTCTGCCTTTGATTTTTTATTATGTGCAAACGAAGAATGTTCAGGAAGCACATTTTCACTCTTGTAAAAGCACTTTTTAACCACTTGAAAAAGTTTATCATTAGGACAGTACAAAAGGCTACAAAGCCCATACGATTAACAAAATAAAACTTAATTGAAATCTAAGGTCACTTGGCTATTACCGCATTTACCTAAAATGCTCTTATTAAGTTTGCAGCACTTCACAAAAAAAACTGCTTTTATAATAAGGACAGTTTACACCGAAAAATATCGAGGTTCTTTGATTGTTTATGTCATTTTGTTTCACGATTCCGTGCATTTATCCCATAACTCACAGTTTTTCACATATAATTTAATTCAACACTTTTTTCTAACAATTTTATTTAATATCGGTAAAAATAATAAATTGATTTTATCACGCACTTCCTGGGATTACAATATGGCTACTGTTTTTATTATAGATGTTCATTTCTATGATAAATTAATTAACATAGGAATTAAACTTCTTAATGAGGCATAGAAAAAAAGTATTTTATAAGCGTCAGTTAAATAACGCTTATACATATAAGTAATAAATAATTAATTCATTTCGTTCACATTGGAGAAAATAGGGAAATATCGCTAAAAAGGGTGGTGAAATATCACAAGGAAGACAGAGGAATTTAATGAGGTCGATTTGCATATTGAAGTGGAGGCCTTGGACAGATAGAAGCAGCGTCGGAAGGCCACCAAAGAGATGGACCGACGACATTGTCCAAATCGCTGGAGAAACCAGGATGCGGAAGGGTCAGAACAGAGACGAGTGGAAACAGTTGGAAAAGGCCTTTATCCAGCAGTGGAGGGAAGAAGGCAAATGAAGAAGAAGATTTGCATAAAGCAGCAATAAACTTTTTGAAGGAGACGAAAGATAGGTGTTCTGATGAGTGGCTAAATAAGAAGCTTCTCAAAATAACACAATTAACCTTAACCCTACTTAATGGTAGTCCAGTCTAGATACATTTCTCGATGGAAAGTTGTGGGGTAGTCTGGATTTCTTTCATTCTATAGGTTTTTTGGGGTGCTGGATCCGAATCCAAGGTTTGCCAACATAATTTCATGACGGAACATGACGAATTAGGCTAAATTTATCAGTTTCTGGCTTTTTTTTTATTAGAACTCAAAAGCTGGCAACTTTTGTCAGTTATCTTTCGACGCAAAATGAAAGTAAGTACTTAAAATTTGCAACGAATTTGGAGTAACTACTAATTTTTTCTCTGAAAAGAAGAAAACTAGCCAAATTTTCGTATTATTTTAAATAGCGAGAATAGAAAATGTATGAAGAAAGTTCACCTTGTTCCCCTTTTTTAACCAAATTTTAACAATTATCCTTTTAATTAACGAGGCATATTTTACCTTCTTAGAACAAGCAAACGTGTAGAAAGTTATCAGGATAGATTTTATTTAAAAATAAAGTGTGTTTTACCCATTTTTAGCATTAGAAAAAGCTATTTTGAAGAAGCATTCGGGCCTCAAAGAAGTTGACGAATCCAGTCGCGAAAAATGTGGGTAAGGAAAAAGCTCACATAAAGGAAATTATAAAAAGGCACAGAATACCACAGTTGTAGAAGGATGGATGAAAATGTCATTCATTGACAATTTATAGGAAAATAAATTTCCCAGCACATTTATCTACTACAACAACGTGAATCAACTTGATATTGGCATGATAGAAATCATAGTTTGTTGATAACGCGGTGCGAAATTATTCAAATTGCAATAAATGCACGATTGATTGATCGATGTTGCATAAATTGCACAACTCTTAGTACCTATATCTAATTATTATATTATACGTATCAAAAGTTTCAAGGGAGAAACTTCAGATTGACATTGGTTTCTTCGCACATTCATATAAACATGTGATCTCTCAAGAAAAATATGGTTTTCGATGAGGGCACTGAATGTAGCTTTTTGGCATCAATAGTAGCAAAGCAACACTACTTGTAGAATTTCAATAAAAATGTAATTGTTGCCAGCACATATAATTGTATTTCCAAATTAAGGGTACCTACCTATATGCATATTGACATTTCAAAAATTTCTCAAAACGGGAGACCTTAGATCTCGACAACCTTACTAAATATGCTTAAACAGAGTAGATACCTACATTGAACCTTTATCTAGGGAAGAACCGTAAAAGATTTTTTATATCTTGTTTAGATTTCTCTAAAAAAAATATTGAAAAACGCCTTTTATCCGAAAGATAGCATCTCGTTTCCCGAAAGTCGAGATTTTTTTCTATTGATAATATACGAGTACATTAAAATCTAGGGAATTATCCCCAAAGATATGGATGCCACACATGTTCTGTCAATTGTGATAATACAAATTGTATGTTCTAGATTGTCCCAGCAAGACGTGTGCAATAGTAAAAATAAATTATCTTCTGAAATTGGTCTCATTACCAACATGGGTAATTATAATTCAAACAAGACCTAAATAGCAAATCACTCGTGAGTTATTCATTTTGTGTATAATAATACATAATATTAATACAAATATCTTAGTTTTAATTACACATACTTACATATCGTAGACAATATATGCTTAGTTAGGTAGTTTAAATACATTCTTTCAATAAATTAAATAAATTTCACGTAACGTATAATTTGTCGAAAATGTGTTACACCAATGATGGTTTACAAAATTTAGATGTGTAAATCTTAAATACTGTATAATTAAAAGATAATAGTTGAAATCAAAATAGACGAAATGCATTTGGAAATGATAACACTATAGTTTACTTTAAACCAAACCGACCATAATATTTTATAGTAAGGTTGCATACCCGACCCAAGTTGTCGACGTCATGGATCGTACAGCAAGACTTAAATGGCAATGGGCAGGGCACATAGCAAGACAAGACGAAAATATAATATGGACACCCAGACTCGTAAAGTGGAGGTCATGGGAAAACAGAAGACGTGTCGGAAGGCCCCAGAAAAGATGGGCGGACGATGTGACGTCGAAAAGACTAGAAACAAATTGATGAGGCCTAAATCCAGCAGTGGAAGGACCAAGGCTGATAAAGAAGAAGAAGGTTGCATAGGTACTAAATCGCCTATATTTAGGAATCCGTTATTTACATGCACAGGAGAACTCTCACACTACATATTTTGAGTAGCGATAGAGTAGAATCCTGGGAATGACATAGGCAATTAAAAAACAATTACCTCTTGCGTTAAAGAGAAAAATTGTTTTTTTTTTATAAAACAACATGTTTGTAATAGTGGTTGCATCCAGCCTTGAAGCTAGGCGCTGAACCTCAAAATTCAAATGCAAAAATTCAGCATTCGTATACTTACTAGACAAATGTAAGTACCTGTGGTAAAAGGTGTTTGGGTTATTATTTTATTAAGGAGTCACTTATAATATCTTCTATTGCTGAATTATACGGTGTTTGGAGAAAAACTGTACATCGCGTGTGGGGGCGACAGAGCGTCCTCAAGATAACAATAAGCAGGTGTGGTAATCGTCACTGACTTTAATAATTGTTTTGCCGTTCAATTAATTGAGGAATAATTAGATGTACAGTAATACATTAATAGATGTTATAATGTCACATCATTAACACAATGTGAGGTAACAAGTGACAACTGTGCGGTTGTAACATACCTTACAACTATATTTGTGCCAATAAATTGTGCTAGTAGTGTAGTAGGTACTTACTGTAAAATATATCTACTTGTAATCGTAAATTTATGTCACTTAGATTTGAATATTGATTAACATTTCTAATTAAACTGGTCTTTATGTGGGATTTTGTACTGTTGCTGCCAATACAGCTTTCAAAGTCTTCACAAGGTAGGTACTTGATAACATTTGTAAAAATCTTTATAAGCTCGCGACCCAACTATGACGCCACGGTCATTTCCCGCGGCATTAAGATTCAAAATCGCATGTACAATCGCACAATAAAATGGTAAAAATTGTGTTTTTTTTCTTCATTTTTTGGGGTTAATTTTGCTTCAATCAAAAAACTTTTACGGTTATTTCCTAGATTTTAATGCATGTTATCAATACAAAAAAATATTTCTCCGCGACTTTCGAGAAACGAGTTGCTATATTTCGGAAAAAAAGAACAGAGGTGTTTTTCACGATTTTTTTTTTTTGAGAAATCAATACAAGATATAAAAAATCTTTTACGGTCATTCCCTAGATAAAGTTTCAATGTAGGCATCTACTCATTTTTTTCCAAAGCATATTGAATAAGGTTGTCGAGATCTAAGATCTCCCGTCTTTGGAAACTTTGGTGACATGTCAAAACTGTCGAAAGGGAAACCCCGCACACTAACTACAAGTCTGGACCAGTACCTATATATTTCAAGTTTAGAACGCTTTCAAATTTCGAAGCTGAAAACATAAGTTTATCGCGACATTTCCCACAATGTGGATGAGTAACGTTTGGGTGTACAAGTACAATATATAATTACAAGATGCGTGTATATAAATAAATACTCGTCAAATACCGGAAACAAATTTATAAAAAAATACAGACTTTAGGTCCCTGTAAATCCTACATTAATATTTCTTGTAAAATGTTTTGAGAGATCTATAAGAATCGAATGAGACATGCTGAATGAATGAGTGAAGAAAGGATGGCCAAAAGGATATGTCTAAAATTTTATTATTTGTCTAAATAACGTTAAAAACGCATTTACATACTATAATTATTCATGATACCTTCACAATCGATTCACGTATATTGTAGTAGGTAAGTACCTAAATAATCCAATAAAAATCTGAGGAAAACTTCACTGAAAACTCAAAATTTCAGGATATGGTAACACACAATCAACAAAACACAAATTTCAAACCAACACTCTATTTTCAAAAGGCGGATTTTACGCGACGATTATAAATTCGAATGTCACAATACTATTTCAAATTTGAAATTCGAAAACAATGTCAATACTGTCACGATGTAAACAAACATACTACGGTCATGTATCAAATAAATTGTTTATTGTCTATACACCGAGCAAGTCTTTCACTGACTGACTTGCAGGTGTAATAATAATAAGTATCTACGAATGATTTATAGAGATAGTGATGGAAAATGCTCATGGTTGCGGATCATTGTAATGGAACCACACGAAGAGCGGTGATGGTTGTAAAGTATGGAAGTATTCTCTAAGCGTGAAGATACAATTTATCAATTAAAACCAGAGTAGTATTAATACAAAGTAATTCTTAGATAAGTACCTACCTATCCAGTTATTACTATTAGTCTATGGTTAGGTACTCTTTCACGCTGTTTGTTTTAATAAGCTATGAAAATTATTAAATTGATCAAATATTGCGATGTTCTCAATGTTCTTTCTACTCGTTTGATAATGTCGACCGTATCATCGAATTTCTCAACGTCATAGCGATGTTTTTCTTTCCTTTTTGTTATATTTAAATTAGAGATTACATTGATTCAATTCGATTGCATCTTTTCACAATTTTAGGAGTAAAAACTTTTCGTTGCTTACGTAACTGAGGCAAAAAATCAAGAGCAGATACCTACAGAATTGTAGGTCGAAAAACCTGTACCACTGCCACCTAGATAGTCTGAGATAGTCTTTCTCTGTACCTATTTTTGAAATAGATCACTCGATTTCGAGTGAATTGCCGAAGTAAAGATAGAATAGGTACCTCTACCTACCTGCTTATATCAAACGCACCCCCAACTACGTTGCGATCTATTTCTGTAAGATGTAATAATACCTAACTACACTTCTTAATTGCTTTCCTAGCTTCAAAAAATGAATTTATAAAAAAAGTTTTGTAACCAAATATTTTTTAAGCAGATATTTATTGTATCAGACTGTATCAGACCAACTGTGTGGAAAATAATTTGATTAGGTACTTCAATAATCAAAGTATCAGACATACAAATAAAACCTAATTTATTTAATTAGCTGGGAGAGTTCATAAGATAGCATTTAGATTGTTCACATAAAGAAAAAATATTTTTTAGGATAAAAACAACAAAAAAAAAATTTTTTATGTGATAAAAACCACAAAAAATATAGGATAAAAACAACAACAAAAATGTATTTTTTAGAATAAAAACTACAAAAAAAAATATAGGATTAAAACGGGTTCTCAAGTAGGTATGTATTTTTCAATACTGGGTATTTGGTATATATTCTGTACATCGATATTTAGGATGATAGGAAGTAAGTATATAAATGAAATGTATAATAAAAATATTAAACATTTATTATAAAGACATACAAATACAAAATAAATTAACGATATGCAATGCAAGTGTTTGAATTATTTAAACCCAATGTGGGTGTCTATTAAATTTATTTCAGAAAAACTTCTTGTCTTGCGAAGCCCTTCGAAAGGCTTCAAGTACTGTCTGGGATGAATATCCTCCTCAGTTGTTCTCATCAATTCGTAACATTCGTTGATAAAAGACTTCATATCGAACAGACGACTCCGTTTAGTGAAAAACGTCTGAAATTGATCCAGACTTTTATAACTCAGTAACGTCTTCCTATTCACCGTATTATATGCAACAACAGCCATTAAAATAAAACTAGGTTCATTCGATAAAACATGATCCCACAATTGCAACCATTCGTTCGAAAGCAAATTTTCAGAAAACAATGTCTTCATCAAACTAAAAGCGTACAGATTGCTCGTGACACCTAATTTTTCGTAATGCCTGTACAATTTCACATCGTGATATTCGAGAATACAATCGACGATCAATAGAATGTCCGTGGGGGGGTGGGAATCGTAATTATACCACATCTGGCAGAAATTCATTAAAACGGTGAGAATAGTTTCAAAACAGAACACGGGATCTTTATGGAGAAGCTTGATGAAGGGAAATATTTGTATTGGTAAATGTTCTACGTTTTCTAACACGGGGCATACTGAAGTAACTAAACAGAGAATTTTCTTCATATGCATTAGGAGTAACGTATTACTAATTGTGAGAAACTTTTCCAACTGTTTATATTTAGTGTCCGCAGGGTATGACAGCATCTTACAATAAGCTTCGTTGTTTCCCGGTGTTTGTAACAATTGTTTCCAGATTTTAAATCGATGTTTTTCTGGATAGGCGTTGAATTGTTTTAAAATATTCAACAATCTCTTTCTGCTCACTAAACTGTTTGATTCACCTTCTTCAGTGTCGTTCACAACATACTGATCTTCACCCCCGCCTTTTTCAATCCGATTATTCAACAAAGTCAATGAGTTTTTCAATAACCGTTTGTCTTTCAGTTTTTCCAACAATATACTCGAATTGTTTATATCGATTTCTCCTGAATTGTGAATACAAGCCAAGTATTTTCCATTTGGTGATACCGTTATATTTCTGAATTGTTTCGGTTCGTAATCAGTGAACAGTTGTACGAAATATACTTTTTCTAAATCCAATAAAAACACGTTACCCTCTTTAGAGTGAATGACTAAAATACGGGAATGTTTTTCGTTTTCGTCGTCCAAGAAAAACATTTCATTGATTTCTTGTATATTTGATTTCTTCAAACTAATCCTTCTGATGCATTGCCAATTGATTCGGTTATAAATACAAATGATGTTTGAAGATTCCAAGACTAAGGCAACACATCTGCCATCTTTACTAAAACTGAAGTGATGAACGTCGTTAAGTTTCTGTAAGATTTTCTCATCCATAAGTTGAAACGTGTTTTTATCCCACAGCTGAACTGTGTTGTTCACAAAATTCACAAAAATATTATCAGACATTGGTGCGAAAGCAATATTTCTTATATTGAGATTTTCTATTTTGAGTTCGTAGGACAGTGTGTAGCGATGTGTCTCCCAAACCAGCGCTTCTTTTTTGTTGGCGGTGATGAGCAAATCGCCTTTCATGGAAAATGATGCAATCTTTGCACGATATTTGTGTCCGAGAGCTGCGAATTTTTGGAGTGAATTTTCCGGATTGATAATCAACACTTCGAATGGAGAGTTGGCTTTTGATACGATGAGATAACTTCTTTTACATGGAGAGAATGTCAGAATACAATTTGATACCTCCTGTAACCTCCAGTATTTTAGAGTTTGTAAATCAAAGATAAATACATTTCCGTGGTGGTCTGAACATGCGAACCTCTTGCACTCACTGTCAAACACAACAGACACGAATATCAACCTCTTAACCTCATTATTATTTGGTAAATACACAGTGTGGTGAACTTGCAGGATTTTGGCACTACTGGATTTGTCCTCCAAACAAAAAGACTTTTTCACAATCCTAAAGTTAGATGACTTCATATTGATGTGAAAATAAACACAGTAAGTAGTATTTTGTAAAAGACATTAATAACACAATTTAATTGACTTTTTTAACACGAAAATTAGTTTGAAAGTCACTTAAAAGATTTCCAAAACAAACACGTTTTGTTTTGACGTTACCATGACAACTGTGCTACAAAAGGTGGAGTTTGTTGGAGCTAATGTTATTTCAAATCCGCGCTGATCGCGCTGCATTTTCCCGCGACTCGGAGTTGACATGGCGCTAAAAGTCTGTATTTTAAAACAAAAAATGTACGTCCAGCTGCGTAATATCCCGTTACAAAATGCCACGACGATTTTTTTAAATTGTGATTGTAACTCATTTTAAAAACAAATGTGGAAAAATAAATAAGTACGTCTTATTTCATAGTGCACAATGTTTTTTTCGTCAGAACATGCGAAATAAATAGATACCTAAAGCGTGAAAATTTTTATAATGCGTAAAGGAGAGACGCGCTCCTAACAGACACATTGGTGAGCGAATTCCCGCGATTTTCCGCGCTTCAGCAAAACGAAATCTTTACGGGTTGTCAAATTTCGAAGTTTTGTTTGCCAACCATGGATCTATAATACTATTCTAGTAAACTGGATGGAGAACATAGGTGTTTGTCTATACATTCTGTATGATTCTGGGGAAAATGGCCAGTTAGGCAAAAGAAGCAAAATGGAGGATTTTCCATACTAAACGGGCTATAGGAAACTGCGGTTTTCACATGGATTTTTGATTTTCACTGTTTATATTTTAAGCGAAAATGAATTATAGACATCATATTGTCATAATTAAAGGACCAAGGGATGTAAAAAGTCCATTAATCAGAATTTATGAGCAATTTTATAACACAGGAAACGGCACACGATGGAAGTAAATTAAATTACTTTTATTTATTTTTCTTATTCTTTTTTCAGATTTCCCTTTATTAATTAAACCTTTTGCATAATTTAAGAAAGAAAAAATGGTGAAAAAATGTGTTTTCAGTAGTTGCCTATCACTAATTATGATATTGAATATCACGGATGTGAAGACGTTTTAAATATATCATTTATTATGTAGGAATTTATTTTTTCATATTTTTTGTCATTTAAAGCTAATGTGTATGTATTTATGAATTTTTGTGCAATGTTTGATTTATGTTGTAATTAATGACAATAAAATAAAAGTTATTTAATTTACTTCCATCGTACGCTGTTTCCTCTGTTAAAAAAATTGCTTATAAATCCTGATTAACGGACTATTTACATCCCTTGGTCCTATAATTATGTCAATATGATGTCTATAATTCATTTTCAGTTAAAATATAAACAGTGAAAACCAAAAATCCATGTGAAAACCGCAGTTTCCTATAGCCCGTTTAGTATGAAAAATCCTCCATTTTGCTTCTTTTGCCTAACTGGCCATTTCCCCTAGAACCGCAATAGTCGGCCAAGAGATGAATCCAGTTTACTAGAAGTATTATACATCCATGTTGCCAACTAAAGTAGACCTTTAATTATGATCGAAGTACCTAATCAAAATTATTTTCATTCCACTCAGTGGCGTAGCGTGGGTTTCTGCCGCCTGGGGCGGAAGTGAATTAAAAAATATCCTATAATTTTTCTAGTGGTTTTTCGAGTGATATACTTAACTAAAATTTAGATATTGATATAATATAAAAAAAAAAGAAAGAGTAGCGCCGCAGGCGATGTTTTTTCGAGTTTTTAATTAAACAAATGTGATTTATTGGATTTTTGAAGCCTATGTCCAGCAGTGGAAGGCAGAGGGCTGAAGAAGAAGAAGAATGTGTATTTACTACACTCCTACAAAAAAAATCGGCTGTGGTGTCTTTCAAACTCTGAAGCTAGCGATGTCCATGGGCGAATGTAATAAAAAATTGTTTCTGGATTATTCACTATCCCGTCAATCTATACAAGATACCAAATTTTCACGACCACCTGAATATTGGGTCTCCATAGTAATAACTTATTTGTTTACAATTACCATAGGGGATGAAAAAGGGAGGGGAAGGGACTAGAGGGGACCACCGCAGTTACTGGCAAAATGTTTTTTTTTATTATTTAGGCTCTCAGGAATAAGAATCTGAACATAGTTGCCCGTCCTCACATTTTGTCCCGTGCAATAGAATCTTAACATTTTCATGTGACAGAATTTAATGAAAAAAACTATAACATGACTACATTTTTAATTAAAAACTTTATTTGCAACTACATACAATACAATAATCATTACATTATAATCAAACTTACGTTATTTTTTGTCATTTCATAAAAATACTACATTCACATAAATAATCACATGCATTTAGAAAAATAAACAATTAGGTACAAAAATAGAAAATAATACATAAAGCACCAATTTTTACAAATTTGTGGATAAAACCAATTTTTAATCGTAAAATCCCTCGTCTGCCAAGAGACGATTTTCGATAAGGGCGCTGCGTGTAGCTTTTTGGTAAGCATAGTGGCAACACTCGTAGAATTTTACTAGAAATGTCATTGTTGCCAGCGCTTAAATTATATTAAACAAAACGAAAGAGGTTAATTATTACTTCTTGGAGGACACAGGAGTATATCGCTGGATGGTTGGTTTAATGTGGCTATACAAACTGGATCTCTTCTTCGAATCCAAGTCTTTCGCTGAAAATAAAGAATATAATCACTAGGACCACAAAAAGTCATAAAATTATGAAACTATACGTATATTATTATAACACTAACTGTAACACGTCAAAAATGACGTCGTTTACCAGGGTAGGCAGAGAGAACAGATCGTGAGACTTTCCATACATGTTATTGTACGTACATCGTTATGGTAAATTCAAAGACTTTTATATTAAGTACCCTAGATGGCGTACTCAATGCTAGTAGTGAAGTAAACTGGTGCCTACAAACTATCAAATCGTTTGGAGAATTTTGACATTTCGTAGGCAACGTTTTCGAAATTCTATTCTCATAGTTAAAAACTGTATTAGTTATAACGTATTTAGGAATTAAGTGATAGTTTTAAAGATGTTTTAATTTTAATTGTTAATATCTTGTTAATAGTGTGAGTTTTGCGATTCTAAAATACCAAAAGGTGCCGAGCGTAAAACTGCGTCACTTCCTTTCTATTGAAAATACATGGAGCCAGACGTCTAGGGTACTTAATACAAAAGTCTATGGGTAAATTATCGTCTGGTATTGCCACAATAAAAAAAAACGGATGGGTAGTATGTGTTTACTTACTTGTTCCCCCTAGAGACATCCTTTCTCCAATACTTTTATACGTTCCTGATACTTGATTACCCAAAACGGTTCCGACACCCAAACTTTTCCTACCATTCATACTTCCAAATGTCGGACTGATGCTCGCTAAAGAAGACAACTTTTTGGGAATGGTTCGTTTCAAGCTGTTACTCTTTTGTAAGTTACTTGGTTTAGCCGGAATATTCGTAGCTCCTACACGATAAGTTGAAATACTCTTCCCTCGTTTTAGATTAATGCTTGGTATTTTGGATTCACGTTTAATACATAGATTAGGGCTTGATGCATATGGTAGTCCGGTTTTAGTTGACATACTGCCTCCTGATATTATGCTGTCTCCAGCACACTGCAACAACAAAACAAATAAATGAATCTAGGAGAAAACACGGTTTGTCAAGAAAGTGATTGCTTTTAGGCGGGGGGGGCAGACTGCCCTGGGCGGAACATTTTTGGAGGGTGGCATTTTTTGGGCAAAATTTCGAAAATCCACTAAATCACGTTTGTCTCATTAAAAACTCAAAATTTTTTCGCCTGTGTTGCCATTTTCTCTCCATTTATACCATATCAATATCAAATTTTTTGTTGTCCAGCCTCAAAGTTCTTTAGAATTCCTGTAAATTTTCGAGCAATTTTGATACAAATGCCTAAATAAGGGGGCGGCGGATTTAGCTTCTGCCCCAGGAAGCAGAAACCCACGCTACGCCACTGAGGGCACTACTTGTAGCTTTTTGTCAACCACAGTGGCAACACTCGCAGAATTTTAATTGAAATGTCATTGTTGCCAGTAAACAAAATTGTAGTTCCCAAATAATCCGAAACCATCTGTTTCTTTGCAGACTGTAATGGGGGCGTCTTCAATTTTTTTCGCCACCAGAGTGCACTGCAGTAAATGGAGGTCCGCATAGATACAGCAGGTACTATATATGATTATTCTATGGATAATAAACAAATGGTTTGTTTTGTTATGACAGTATTGACAGTTGTGAAGACCTCCATTTACTGCAGCGCCATCTAGTGATTGGTAAAAAATACGCCCCCATTAGATTTGTTTCTACAAATTACCTATTTTACTTAATATTCCATATCGTACTCGTAAAAAACGGTTATTAGTTCTATTAGCGTTAAATCAAGAAACAAATAGTAATTACTAAATAGCTTTTTCATTTCATTTATTCTTTTCTTCCTGTAATTAAAAAGACTCAATACTAACCTTAGATTGTGATATCTTTGACACATCTATGACAGAATAAGGAGAGAGTCCTGGGTAGTCAGTTTCCTCTTCTATCATCCTCCTTGTCTGTTGTATAATGTGGGCCAAATCATTAGTCAGTTGCTCAGCTTTTGCTAATTTTCTCATAGTGTGTTTTGCCAGCGAAGGAACAGGACTGAAATACAATACATATTAGATTTTCAATGGTATTTAACTACAGATCGTTTCCTCAATCTTGTCCGATGACGGATGTTAGCTGCAAGTGGAATTACAAATTGTATTGTTGGTAGCCCTGTTTGTCGAACCTTGTCATAAAAGCTGTCAAAGGTCCGTAATATTCCCACATTGTTTTTTTTATAAATAAGCTACAATGCCAAAAATATTACAGAGCAGTGCTAGAGAAATCATTTTAAAGGCAAGATAGTTTTGCGAGTTGGAAAAAAGAAAAAAAATACTCCTATAATTAACTACTTTAAACCACCACCGAAAGTTTGAAAAACAATGTTACCAGTTTTTTCTAACAATCCAAAAAATGGCCAATTTTTTTAAACAGCACTTGAAAAATATAATTTGAAAGTAGCCAAAAAATGTAACCACAACTTATTGTCACATCAAGCAACACTAAATGTTATATTAACGTGATATATAATAATTATATATATTAATTCATTGATATGTTATATAGGTGTACTAGTTTATTGTTTTGTATATAAGTGTTATATTAATTTATATACCTGGAAGTCCGATTGGGGAAAGGCTTTTGTGGAACTTCTTCAATACTCACTGGGCTTGTTGTGTATGTATTCTGTCTTATCATACCGGTTCCCTAAAATCATTACATTGTTCACAGTATTCACCTGAATCCACGCTAAGTTATATTATAATTTGTCAGGCATGAAACAACAAAATCACCTTGATGTGTAAATATAATAATCACAAGACAAACACAGCAAAAAAATATTATTTACCATTAAAAAAAGCAAGATTCACTTCAGCTAACTTCTGAAAGCTCATACCTTTTTATTTCCATTTAGAATGCCAGGTTCTGGGAGTACGGGATCCACACCCATGTTTGTCAAAGCATCTAAAGATCGATACATATTTTCTGACTCTTCTTTCACAGTCACTCTATAAAATATACCAAAAATAAATAAATAACACCAGAGGATTTCTAATTGTTTTCTAAATAGAAAGGCAATCCAAAGTTTTTTTATTATGTAGGAAGTTTGATTGCAGAATGGTACTAAATTACAAGTCTACTATTTTTTGCTTCAAAATTAGGTCAAATAAAATTATGTCACTTAAAAGTAGGCATACTGACATTTCAAAAATTTCTAAAAACAGGTGACCTTAGATCTCGACAAGCTTACTACATAAATATGCTTTGGAAAAAATAGAGTAGATACATTGAACCTTTATCTAGGGAATGACTGTAAAAGATTTTTTATATATTGTATAGATATCTCAAAGAAAAATGTGAAAAACACCTCTGATCATTTTTCCGAAAGATATCAGCTTGTTTCCCTGGTTGCGGAGATTAACCCCAAAAAATTGAGAAAATGCTATTTTTACCATTTTATCTGCATGACGTCATAAATAAATAAATAAAACTTTATTGGCCAGTAAATATATGCAACAACAAAAACAAGACAATGCAGTGTGCCAAAAGGCGGACTTATTGCAAAAGCAATATCTTACAGTCAACCCGACAGTCGGGTTGCGAGCTTTAAACAAGTCTTAAAAAATTCATCGACCAAAGAGACAGCAGATTCCAAACATTAAATTCATGACACATTACTGGGCCTAAGAGTCATCAAAAAGGTAACTCGATGGGAATCGAATTCTTAGGACCCTTCTACGAATAATCTGAAATGTTTTGAAAAAATCTACAGATTTAAGGAAAAGCAACTAACTTTTCAGTTTGTCCCAACGTATTTATGTTTAAGGAACTCCTCGATACATTACTCTGCAGTGGATGCTCACTTATCAGATTGCAGTCGGCTTTGATTTTATTCAGTCTCGCATCAATATAGCCAAAGGTCCCTGAGTTTTTTCGTTCTCTGAACGAGTTGCTTTTAACGTTCGTGCCACGAACAATCTCCACTAATGATTCCACAGTTTTTTCAATGAAGTTTATAATATTCTTAGGCAATTCCTTCCAGGATGTTATGCTGCTTTCCATTCTGCTTGTCTGAACGCCACCGCTAGTACCAGACATTTCCCATTTCTCGGCGTCGTCGTGCACGGCATGACGCCAACAGAAGCATTCGGCGTTTGTGGATTCCAAATATACTTTTTTACCGGATATCTGTAAACCAGCCATATTAAAACTACAAACTACTTAAGGATAACCCTTGGCATCAAACTTCTATATCTAGATTCATGGGTGTAGGCAGGGGGGGTTCAAACCCCCCCCAAAATTCTTCAGCCAACCCAGCATTTTATACACAGGAGAATCACATCAGAACCACACTGTTTTTTCCTAATTTCATGAATTTTCAAAAATTATTGTGATAATACATTAAATCACAGTTGTTTCGCTAAAAAATTTTGTCTGCGGCGCTAATCTAACTTAAACACGGGTGTGTTCATAAAAAATAAACAGGACTTTTAAATGATTCTGTTTTATGTACCTTACCATGTTTTTGTGACAAAATTTTCGCCTGCGACACTAGTCGTTTATTATGTTGTAACCCAGAAATATGTCCAGATGCCTTACTATTGAAATCAACCAGGTTCATCAATTCGTCCACTTTTGAAAAAAAATTCGCCAACGGCATTACTTGCTATTTTTTAGTTTACTCTACTCCCTAAATTTGAAACAGGCGACGCCCATAGTTGTTACTTATTGTCTCCACCAGGGCTCACCCCCCCCTTAAAATGAATTCCTGGCTACGCCCCTGACTCGATTCTTATTTGCATTTGTTGTAAAATACAAAAGACATCATGGACACTTAAACGAAGACCCAAACTACTATTACAGAAACTTCAACTAATTAAACTCACATTACAAGTTATCTCCATTTTCCTTCCGCTGTTCCTGACTTGCTTAGATCGTTCTTCATCCACCACAATGAATCCAACAGTACTCAAGATACTGCAGAGATCGTATATATCAATCGCCACTTTCTACAAAGTTAGAAAGAAAAAGGTATTACCAAGCAACACTTGTAATAAATAAAAAATGAAATAAATAAAAGTCTTTATTGGACATAATCCCTTGTTTCATCAATTATTCGTTTTTTTTTTCGAGCATCACCTTTCCATACTTCCTCTCCCTCCAGTCCTCTCTTATAATCCCCTTCCTCATATAATAATATTATGTATGTTATTTATTTACATGTATTTGTGTGTATGTATATGTGTATGTACTTATGTATTTAGTTTATGCTTAATTTTTTTTCTTTGTATAAGTTTTGTATTCTCGGATTGACTGTAAGACATTGCTTTTGCAATATGTCCGCCCTTTGGCGTACTACTGTGTCTAATAAAGATTTGTTATTTACATTATAATCTGTGGCTAATAAAATTTATTTATTTATTTAATTCCAAATGGAGGGTTTATTGCCGTGGTCAAAGTCTGCCAACCAACCACTCGTGATATTGGAACACGAAAAATTGTACACATACTTAGGAAAGTATGAAACAAAAATAGAAACAGCTAAACAAAATAATAACATATAGTAGATATACATAGATACAAAAAAATATAATTATGGGCTTACGTAACACATGAAAAAAACAGGTGATGGAATGAAGGACAAGGAAGGAATCAAGGGAGTTGAGAGTTGGATGGAAAGGTAATGATGCTTCAGTTTACTTTTGAAAGAGAGAATAGTTCACAACACTTTAACTTACATTCTTTTCAATATCCATCATGAAATTTTACTAACAACTATACATGAAACTAAACCTGAAGATTTGAATATAATTCCCAGTTTATTTATTTAACAAAATACAGTATTTTTTGGTTACCAAGTACTAAATGTCACTGAAGTTTACTTCTAATTGGAATACCTGCAAAAATTCATTAGATTTACAACAATAATTTCTCTATGTACTTATTTTATTATTACAAGGTAGGTAAACAGATTCAGCTACCTAACTAACCATAAAGTTTGGAACCTGCTACATATTATTACAACATTAGAGTTTGCAAATTGAATTATTTCATTCATCATACATACGGTAGTATTTTAATGGATATGTTGGCACAGTGAATTAGTATGGAATGTATTTAATTCCCATATTTTTTCATACTAAATAGTGACCCTCTCTCCAAGAGCCCCTATACGCTGGGCTAGTAGTTTGGTCGTGAATTTTAGTGTATATCTGTCATTGTTACTAATTCACTACCGACTCGACTTAACTACTAGCCTAGTGTGAACAAGGCGTTACTGCTGTCTTCTTGCCTAAACAACGGCTTGGAATAATGTCGTATGCACGTTAAAATTCGTATGCACGTTAAAATTCGTACGTGCGTTAATCAGAAATGATTAAATGATTTGGCATAATATTCTGTATTCAGCTTGAGCACGAATATACTATTCGTTGCGACAGAAATAAAATACTTTAGTACAAATATTATTTAATTTCAAAATACGATAAGTGATAGAATTATTACAGTAATGAATACAGAACTAAATACACTATAGGTAATTAGTATCATTTAATTGTAAGTCATATATCTGGGCGTAGCTGAGAACTTGGCATACGATTTGATGACTTTGTTTACAGCCTCCAGGAAGTCTTTCTCTGTCGCCACCTTCCTTCTCGCTCTGATGGCAAACATGCCAGCCTCTGTGCAAACAGATCTATAAAACAACAAAAAAAATCACAAGTTAACATCTGCAAGACTAGTGTTGTAACTAGAATGAAAGTGAATAAACTAAGATGGTTTGGGGATGTTGAGAGAATGAAGGATGACTAAAAAGTTGTGAGGAAACGCGGCCTCCCGAGACTGGCCTGGTCCGATCATGTCGACCAGATCTACCACGGATGGACACGTTTTGAGTAAAAGGAATCGAAGAGCGTGTATGACAGATTGCATGAATGTGACGGAATCTAGGGGTGTAAGCATAGGGCTTTCTGGCGCTCTGCCCTCTCTGCCTACCCTGCAAGGGACATGGCGTGAGGATATAGATAGATAATATTAGAAATTTACAGATAGGATTAAATCATACCTAATTTCAGCTCCAGTTGAGTTAGGGCATAATCTAGCCAAAAGATCGAAACGAATATCTCTCTCCACACTCATAGATCTAGCGTGGATTTTGAATATGTGTGTTCGTCCCTCCAAGTCTGGAAGACCAAACTCTACTTTACGATCGAGACGACCGGGCCTCATCAATGCTGGATCCAGAGTATCGGGTCTGTTGGTTGCCATGAGAACCTAGAAAAATATTCACTCAATATAAAACTGATCACATAAATTTGTTGAATGTAAATACCTATACTCAACTATTGAGTCAAATAGTTTCAAAAATCGATACAAAAAAATAATTCTCCGTTACTTTCGGGAAAGAAGTTTCTGTCTTTCGAAAAAAAACGTCAGAGGAGTTTTTCACCAATTTTTTTTGAGAAATCTATACAAGATATAAAAAAATTACAGTCATTCCCTAGATAAAACATATTTAATAACAGTTGTCGGGATCTAAGGTCTCACGTTTTTAGAAGTTTTTGAAATGTCAATATGCCTACTCTTAATAAAAAGCTGAAATTTACTTTAGAACATAACCCATCATAAATTGGTCTAAGAAATAACGTACTATAGTCAAATTATTTCAAAGTGTCGAACGCAGTCATAAAAATTGACCGAGAAGGGACGACTACCTGCTTTATTCGCACCTTATGGCACTGGCATAAGTGCGAATAAAGCAGGTAGTCGTCCCTTCCCGGTCACACTTTTATGACTGCGTTCGACAGTTTAAAATAATTTGACTATAATTAGTTCAGTTTAATCACCTTAATATTTCCTCGAGGATCGAAACCATCAAGTTGATTAATCAATTCCAACATGGTGCGCTGGACCTCATTATCTCCTCCAGCTCCATCATCAAATCTGTGAATAAACAATGCATCACACAATCACCATCTGCTAGACACTGAATACACATAGTACGAGAAATTGTCCGACAGAAAAGTAATTCAGAAAATGACAACATTATTATATTACAGTTTCCCCCCCCCCCCCCAACAGAATATATTCAAGTAGTTATATCTCAACAGATACACAGCAAAGGATGGACCTTCGTCGGCTAGCTTAAAGTGATCACTTTACACCTACCATGATCTAAGACTTCAGGGAAACATAAAAATGGATGGAGCGTACACTAAATAATCTTAACAGAGGGCCGTGTACAATATATACACGTTTCACCTCGACTCAACTACCAGCTGTCATAGCACAGCAGTAAAGTACAGGCTTGTCAGGTTGGAGGTCTGGGTTCGATTCCCGGCCATGGCAGATGGTTGGACTGGAATTGGTGAATGTTACTCAAATGTAAAGTGATCACATTAAGCCAGCCGACGATCAGTCATAAGCCTGATGGAATGTCCATCCTTCGCTGCGTATCTGTTGAGATAACTACTTGTTATCTTCATTTACATAATGTAGTATTACGCAAAATCCCTTGGGGAGGAAGCAGGATGGGTGTTCGACGCTCACAAATCGGCTTTGGCTGGCTTAAGTGAGCACTTTATGCCCAGGGCAAGGTTCACCTATTCCACCACATCCAGGTGTCAAACATGCAATTTTTGGAAGTTGTACGTATGCTGCAGCTCGAATTTATTTCACATTGAAAAAATATTATGATCCTAACGCCATCTGCCGGCGAGTGGATGCAACATTTTTGGCCTGTAGATAACTCTGTGGTTATCATCTACTCTACTAAAGATGCCGGGAATATTGTGATTTCACTTCTTTTTGTAGCTATTACCAGTTTTCATTGACTAACCTTGCACCGCCAATGGCGTCAATTTCATCAAAGAAGATCAGACAAGCCTTCTTACTCCTGGCCATCTCAAACAGCTCTCTTACCATCCTAGCTCCTTCACCCACATACTTCTGTACCAGCTCGGAACCTAGAAGAAACAACACAAGAATTTACATCAAAAGAATATTGAATGGAAAATGGTGCGTAGTTGAAGGTAAATATGAAGATTTGAGACATACCAATGACCCTAATGAAACAAGCGTCAGTTCTGTTGGCCACAGCCCTCGCACACAACGTCTTTCCCGTTCCTGGGGGGCCGAAAAGGAGAACACCCTTTGGTGGTTCAATTCCAAGGTTGACAAACTTCTCAGGCTGTAAACAACAACAAAAAATGGTAGTGAATTTGAATTTACTGGCCTATTTTTTTAAAACAACACCTCCACACAAGTGGGCATTATCAAGAATACTAACAAAAACTAACTACAGTCCAACGTGGATATAGCGAACAAACGCGCGACATTCGTTTGAGTTTTCATATTTTGTATGCAAATCATCACGGCTATAACGAAGATGCTACACAAATATATGCAGTCCCTTCGTGTTCACTTTAACCTTTAACTTTAGTTTGACTGTATGTAGAATGTGTCATTATAAGTGAAGTGGTTATGGAGTGATGGGAATAAAGGATATTTAAGATAAATAAACTTATTTGAATTCACTCACATGAAGCAGTGGTGTCTCAACAACTTCCCTCAGTTTCTCAATTTGTTCCTTGCATCCACCAACATCACTGTACGTCACATCGGGCTTGTCTTCCACTTGCATCATGGTCACTGTGGGGTCGATCTTAGGAGGGAGCGGGATGTGAATCTGGTACTTATTTCTGTCAACACTGGAAAAAAAAATCATTCATTATTAACAATTACAACCTCTTCAATTAAATCAGCCAATTGGTGGAGTTCACGAGACATCATTTTGTCTTTTGAATTTCCAATCAGGTAGCAATAACGTTCGCCAGTCATTCTGAACGTGGCACTAATTTCGCACAGAAAGAATGTTGTGTGCACTTTTTTATAGACACAGCATTTACTGGTTACCCCATTATAGCTTGGCTGCGTTTTTTGTTGTTAATTGTCATCGGGCGATTATCGCACGAAGACAGAACGCATTCGGGAATCCGATCTTTGCCAGCTAATCATCAACTGGATAAGTTTTAGTAAGTATTAAAAATTCACCTTTGAACTGAACTTGAAGATAAATCGGGACAAACTGCCTGGTAATAATGTTAATGCTCTTAGTGTTAATGTGTTTAAAAAATAAGTTGGAGAAGTATTTGAGAAACAGTTGATTGTGCAAGCTTGATATAAATATGGGCATATCAGCTGTGCGCTATGAGCCCATTAGCGAAAATGGTAATATCTTACCCAACTCTCATGCCTTCTTCAATATCTGTTGGAGCTACGGAATCAGCTAGATCCACGACAAACTTAGCAAACTGTTTCACATTAATTATGTACTTAGGATTATCTGTGTCTGCATTAATGATTTTCGTACATCTAGCGACCTGCAAACACAAAACAACTCATTACACAATGCAACTCGTTGAGTGATACCAATCATTCATATTTCGCACTCAAGAGAATATGGTTATATTGCAAACCTGTAATGGTTGCTCATTCTGCAGGGTCTGTTTATCGGCTGCCAGATCCCAGAGAGCCGGAGGTGCCAACCCGGTGTCAGACTCTTTGATTCCCGTCAATTCATTTACCAACTTAATAACACTCTGAATATCATCTTCGATGGCTTTAATACTCTTCGTGTACTGCCCTTGACCCTATAAACAGTCAAATGCATTATAAATAAGTGATTTCTTTATTCAGCTATTGGATATCATTCCATAAATAATAGTCAAAGATTCTAGTGTATCGGAAATTTATTTTTTTACAATTTAATGCAAATGAAAGGTATAAATACTTACATATGATTTGAGAAGGGCGATGTCTCCCTCGTCGAGGGCTGTAAAAGAAACAATATACAAATTAAACTACAAAATATCCACATTTTCACATTCTCCAAATAGTAACGTTCGTGTTGGACCACTTACACTTGATTTCCTTTTCTGCTTCAGGCTTCTCATCACTCTTTACTTTGCGCATATCATCTCCTAAATGATCTGGCATTTTGAATTTATCGATTAATTACTTTGAAATATTAAATTTTATACAAAATCTAAATTTTTGATGAACAAAAAGCGCAAAATGACAGCACAATATGACAATTACAGGCAAAAATCACATCGGCATGAAGTTCGTCCAATTTCAACGTCGGAATGTTGCCAATAATAAGAATATAAATTCCCGATACAAAGTAACCATGTTTACACGATTTAAATAATTTATTTTTTATAATATGTTTCAATAAATTTCAAAAATTAAATTACCCTTTACTTCAATTAATTTTATTATTATTATTTTATAACATATTGTATAACAATTACGCTTAATTCAATAAATAAATCAATCTGTCACGGAGTGGGTACGGAGAAAAATCATGGATGTTGGGATTCTTGCCGTAGTGTTGCTTTCTGCCGGTAATTTTTCGTATGATTTTTCGTGCAACTTGGTGAATTTTGTGTTGGTTGTCCGCGATTGCCACATTTTTTTGTGTTTTGCATGAGTAAATCGATATAAAACCATTTTATTAATAACTGGTGAGTTTATTTTTACAAACTTTACATATTAACGCGTAGCGGTGTTTGTATTTAATATTATTTCTCCGTATTGGATTGTAATAGGGTTTGCGGCATATTGGATTTTGCATAATGTGACCCATAAATGACATTTCCAAACAGATTTTTTTTCATGCATTTCACATCTTCGGATGTAAATTTCATTGTTTTACAAAGTATAATTATGATTATTTAATGTTTCGTTTGCATCTGAATGATTATACGTTGTGATTTTTACGTCTGTTTGCCTGATTGTGATCTTCCCTCAGGACGAGGTTACGTTTCTAATTGTTTGACGTAAACTTGGTTTTAATAATAGAAATTCGTGTATTTATCTTCAATGTCGTGTTATTTTCGTCAATGTTATTGCAGAAGTCGCGTAATATTCTAATTAGAGGATGATAATTGCAAAGTTTTTCATAAATGCTATTCTACATTGTAAGACTACCATACCTTACATGACAACACAGCTATTATTTAGCAATATGTTGATAACACACGTGATTTCATTATTTACATGTTTTAAAGCTGTTGTATTTTAGTGTTTTATCGTTATTTTGGTAATGCTCGGTCTTCTTTTAAATATATCTTCATAAATTATGCGCTGTGGGTGTTTTGCACAATTCGGAATTTCACTTTTCAAAACTCATGTTTATACAGCTGAATGTTGATACTCCATCTCAGTTACACTTCAAGTAGAGTCATTTATATAATATCATTTTAATAGATATATTACAGCATACTAAAACCCTAATCTATCACACTTTTATTGACATTCATAGTTTTCCGCTAACCTTAAATTTGAAGGCATGACGTTTAGTTAATTTTCTTAACTTAATAAACTTATTAGGAATTTACTTATACTATAGTTGGCTAATCAGTATCTTATAGATCTAGGGTGGCCAACCCGCGGCCCGCCGAGGGTCTAAATGCGGCCCGCGAAGCCATCTTACAATATAACCATAGAAAGACAATCAGATTCGTCACTTCACCCATTTTCTCTTAAAAATTTCGCCTGCGGCGCTATTTCGGGTAATCTTTTTAATTAGAAAATGTTTTTCACACATTTTGTTGCAACCCTTCTCCACTCAGTTTTGCAAGAAAAAAATCGCCTGCGGCGCAACTTCACTTTTTAGATCATAACAATATTTTAATTTCTGTTGTCAACCCCCCCACCCCCCCGAGACGAACCTATGTCTTATTTTTTAAAATTGGTTGTGCGGCCCGGTAAGCCATCTCATTTTTAGAATTTGGCCCGGCTGCTGAAAAAGGTTGGCCACCCTTGTTATAGATGTTTTATTTTTGTGAACCAAACTTAAAGTTGTGATTTTTTTGTGGTTTTTCATTCGTTGTTTAAAGATAGGGAGGTCTTACACCATCGGCACGAGCTAATATAGAGATACAGTTATGTAATGCATAAAACTGCTCTAATTTGAGATGGTTGGTACCCAGGTTGGAAACGCGCTCAACTGTTAATCGATCTGGTCCCGATCCCTGATGCTGACTTACTCCACTTCACGACTCTTTTTTCTTTAATTTTTTAAAACTTGCTACGATCTATACAAAGCCGTATTTGGGTTTATTTTGATTAACCCAGATTCATTTTGAAAAGAAAATTGCAAAAGAATTTAGGCTTTCCTGTGTTCCCTTAAGAAGCAATAACGAGTAAAAGAGGAGCAATAATTTTATTAAAACAATAGAATCACACATAATCCACGGCTATTTATATTAGTTACACCTTTATCTATTTAATTTATCTGTCTTATCTATTTATTATCTTGAAATAATCCAATATTTCATGGTCTATATTAATAGGAATAATATATAACTAACTATGCACATTGAATACGCTAACGTGGAGTTTCAGCCCCTTTAATTTAATACAAATTCCATGCAAAATGGTTCATATAATACTGACACTCGTATCACAAGCTGTGTGCACTTTTATTATTATTATGTAGCAGGCAGCATAAAGCTGATACACTTGAGCCCAAGAGTTTGTGATATCACAGCAGTCTGTCAAGTCCATTCTTAAAACTACATTTCGTTTCACCCGACTTGTCACACTTTTTGTATAGAATTACTATGTAGCCAGTGGCCAAGTTATATGAAACCAGGAGTATTCACACTCTCAGCAACAACCAGATCCGGTTATAGATATATTAAATAATTATTTTTTTTATTAAAAAAATGAATCTGTACCCTAATACACCTTTGTACACTTCACAGTAAGCTTGAAAAGCTTGTGTCGTGAAGTGGAGTAATTCCGCATCGGGATCGAACCCGCGCCCACGGGATTAACAGTCGAGCGCGTTACCAACCAGGCTTTCGGCTACCTTATTATACTTACTATGTATTTATAATTTTTAATAATATTACATACGTAATTGATTATTTTTTTATCTTTGCACTCCAATTCTACACTTATATTAGGTAAATTCATACAATCGATCAAAATTAATACATATTATATATTTAATATTTAGTTTAAAGTTTGTGAAAACACCTGACCAACTCAATACACTAAAATTGTATAATATTTCCACTTGATTAAGATTTTCTCAGATGTGGCAATACTGCTCACAATGAAATATGGATTTCTATAAATAAGATGATTCTGGCCATTCATTCACCCATACGTACTACATTCATTCTACATACACAATATTAGAATATATAGTATAGGTATGTGGACAGTTTCTCTGTTTATTTAGAACGACAACAACATACCAAATATATTTGTAATAATGACTGTCAAATAATGAACATTTTGTGAAATTCATTATGTACGTTGTTTATTTGTTTGTTCGCGATTCAAATGGGAATAAGATTCATTAAAAATTGTGGTTCAATGGTACGATTGCAAGTTATCAATAATGTAGGGTAAACAAATGCAAAATTAACATTTTTAGTATAACTAACCCTGTCCTTTAGTATTCTGTAGTAAATATGCATTAAACACGCTTATTTATTGAGACACTCGCAGAAGATCAACAAACATTCACAATTACAAACACAAGACACTAAATTCAGATTAACCCTTAATTAACACGTTTACTGCTACAGGAAATACCTACTGATTCCTGAGTTGCAGAAATTTAAACATCCTCAAAAAATCCCAAAATGTACGATTTTCGCGTGTGCTACATTCTTTTTAGTAAATCTCATGTACTACACTACAACAAAATAGGCCGGGGAACATTGAATATCGCATATTTGCATCAAAAGCACTGTATCAAAGTGTACAATAACGCGTATCCACATTAGCATGCAATGTGTTAAGAGTGTCCACAGCATGCATGTTTGATAGGTATACCACAAAACAGTAATGTTTTTTAGAAAAATGAGTGAAGTGATAAGGAAAAGGAATACCCTACTGGATTGGTTAGCGCCGCAGACATATTTTATTTTAGAAAAACGAGTGAAATCATAAGAAACAACGACTCAATTAGCCCCGCTGGCTATTTTTTCTTTTAGTATAATGGGTAGGTATAGTTATAACGAATACGCAACTCTGTGCTAGATTGTTCAATCTGTTTTGGCCCATTTGAAATGTTTAATAAATTTTATCTTTTGTCATCCTCTTGGTGGTTATTATTCATGGGCCACACTGAGATACGCGGGGGGCCGCATGCTGCCCAGGGCTGGTCTAGCACATACATTTCAATATCTAAACAATTAGGTATTAGTTTGTTATTTTGTTCACAAATGCTTATCAACCGTAAGGTCAGTCAATCTGTCTCATATTATACTACCAAGGACAAATGTTTATTCACAGATTAGTCTCTGTATTACATAATTTGTTGTACATATGTACGTAAACAGCACAGGGTAAAAGGTTACCCCACAAGCTGTGATAAGTAGAAAGATTTGTGTCATTGCAATCGAGACATGGGTAACATATTGGTCATATTATAATTTGCATTGTCTAATAAATAATTGTTTGGACAAAATTATACGACTTTTTCTTTATTAAGTGTTTCTGCCACAAGTTTAACAGGTAATCTTTTCTTGTCTCCTGAAGTACTTTAGTACAGTTCAGATTGATCTCTCAGATGCCATAGCATAAAGTTAGGAACCTATGATAATATTAATCGACCTACGGTGCATATTGGAAGTCCATTTCTATCACTTATATAATTATATACCTAGTGTGCCACACCATATAGGTTTATAACGGTAGTTTTGTGAAACTTGAATCAACTTGTCTGCATTTGTATCAAACTGATGTGATTCTTTTAGTGTTTGTGGCACGAAAGAGACATGCACAGTTCCAGTCCCGAGGGGAAGTACCGGACGGCCAATGGCGGATCCCACTCCAACGATCGTATCGCCATATTGGACGCAGGCTCGCAATATGGAAAGGTAAAGACAATGTTGTATTTCTCTGTTTTTATTCAGGTTCTGCTATTTACTTGTGCAATGTATAGTCAATTGAGAGAAAAGTGAAGAAGACCTCAATGATAACTCCTTCGAAACCATCGTAAGTATTAACATATATAGGTCTAGTCTATGTGACATGAGAAGCAGTTGACATCACATACTGTGGTAAGAAAATGTATGCACAACAAAATACCAAATGGTTATCACCGGGAGAAGTGTGATGTCGTGTAAGTGGGTGGTTGCCATGTTGAGGTTATTTAAGTGTCACAGCATAGATTTACAACGGATTCAAATCCTTTTATACCATTGACGAAATGCTGACGTGAACCATTTACATTCACCTAAATATTGAACCTACTGTTACAATTTATTTATTGTTTATAATATTCTTATTGTAATTTAAATATCATATGTGAACAACTGTAATTGTGTATATTTTATGTAGCGTATTATAAATTAGGTATTATTACAGGTTATTGATAGAAAGGTTCGTGAGCTCTGTGTGGAATCCGATATCCTTCCCTTAGACACACCGGCATACGTCCTAAAGGAGAAGAGTTACGGTGCCGTCATCATATCAGGAGGACCCAATTCTGTCTATGCCGAGGATGCACCCAGATACGATGCCCACATCTTCAAAATAGGGCTTCCTGTTTTAGGTTAGTTTTGTGGCACTTACTTTAAAATGAAATTGAAGATGACTAGTGTCGCACCAGTCTGTCCTGATTTTCTGGTTTCTTCAATGTTGGTTGATTTTTTACGACTGTAAATTTGTTTACTCAAACTTAGCTGATCAATGTCTGTCTAGTGCTTGAAACATACTGTGGAGGTTTGATTTAGATACCTTGCTTTGGAGGCTGTTGTAATCTTGTGATTGAAATTCCAGGTATATGTTATGGTATGCAAATGTTAAACAAAGAACTTGGTGGCTCGGTGCACAGGAAAGATGTGAGGGAAGATGGGCAGTCAGACGTTGACTTGGATACATCGTGCCCACTCTTCAGGTAATTCAATATATTACTGTATTATTAATAAATGTTATCAGACAGGCAGCTATGCTGATATGTCTGATCTCACAACAGTATTTATTCATTCAGTCTAGAGTTAAATCCATTTTGAAACATATTCACACTTTCTGCAACAACTAACCCTGGCAGCAAACTATTCCATGGAACCACAACTCTATTGGATAAGAAATGCTTCCAGCGATTCTGCTTGAAACTGCGTTTGTTTAGCTTCAAAATAATAACTTGACAACGACAATATTGTGTATTTTGAATTTGAAGAATAAAGCCACAAATAAGCTAAATAGTGTCTTTGATGGGTTTGTGTTTATCAATTTAGATATCATTGTTTATTGTTTCAGTCGGTTAGATGCTCGCGAGGTTGTGCTGTTGACCCACGGCGACAGCATAGAGAAAGTGGGCGAGAGGCTCAAGGTGGCCGCCAGGTCACATACAGAAATCATAGCAGCCATCTACAATGAACAGCTGAGACTCTATGGAGTACAGTTTCATCCTGAGGTGAGTATTCTACTTTTATAACTTATAAACTTCATTATTACTATTTTTTCTAAATTAATTGCTACAATTATTGCACTTGGAGCATTGATAATATCACTAGGCAGCAGGCGCAAAGCTACCTAAGAACACGATTTCCAGCGAGTTACCTTTTGGATAAAAATAGTAGTGTCTAACCTAACGTAATCCCATAAGAAATGTTAGCCCCGGCTTCCCTTCTGCAGAAATCCACCCTTCGCCCCTGCTAGGCAGTCTGTTCCAGGAAGAAAATGTTTGTCCGGATTTGAGTTAAATATAGTTTGACTACACATGTAAAGAGGTTGCACGCTTTATGCACATTTTATTGCATTAAGTATGTTTTTAAATGATTCCAGGTGGACCTAACACCAAAGGGAAAGCAAATCCTGTCAAACTTCTTATTCGATATAGCCGGTCTCTCTCACTCGTACACTCTCACCAGCAGGAAGGAGTCATGCATTAATTATATTAAAGAAACTGTCGGCAGTAACAAAGTATTGGTAAGTGGTTTACCTGGTGGATAGTACCATATTATATAAATTCACTTCACCGCTGTTTAATTGTCGGTATTAACTCATTTTGTTTATATTTCCAGGTTTTAGTTAGTGGCGGTGTAGACTCCGCAGTCTGTGCTGCTCTCCTGAAACATGCATTACGAGATGATCAGATAATCGCCGTACATGTTGACAATGGTATGTTTAATTAATTATCATTATTATATGTTATCAGACAGGCAGGTTTGCTGATGTGTCTAATCTCACAACAGTATTCGCTCGTTCAGTTTAACAAACGTTCTGCGACAACAAGCTTCAGTAGAAGACCGTTCCGTACATCCACAACTCTATTGAATTATAAATGCTTCCAGGTAGTCTGCTTGAAACTGTGATCTCTTAAATGAGTATTTTGGTTGAGATGGAACATCAACTTCAGTTTGGGGCTATCATAGTGTTGGTTTAATATTTCATATGTCTCTGTGAGATTTTTTTTTCTCCTATCCTCTAGAGTAGTAAAGCCCAACATAATCACACTTTCCTCAGCTGTCCGAGACTATTTCCCCGTCTTGAACCTTGTGAATCTTAATTTATACACAATCGCCTCGTTCTGCATATATAGTCGACACATCATTATCTTCTTCCCCTTCTATCCTTGGTTAGGTCAGGGGCTCAAAGCATCTGTGTATCTAGCCAGATTCCAGGACCTCTGGCCATTCCTCGCACACCTTTGTCACCTGCTTCTGCCAGCTATTTCTGGGGTGGCCCAACGGTCTTCTGACTATACCTCCGTCTTCCAGAGCTTTTAACGACACAAGACACAGAGTTAATTAATTAATTGATTGTTGCAGGATACATGCGCAAGAATGAATCGCAGAAGGTTGAAAAGTCTCTCCGAGATATAGGACTAAAGCTTCATGTGATCCAAGCCGCCCACCAGTTCTCAGAGGGCCACACCAGGGTGCAGTGCGAGAACAGGGGCCACTGCTGGGACTCTCCCATGTTGTGTCAGGCCATCAATCCCGAGGAAAAGAGAAAGATCATCGGGGATGTGTTCATTAAAGTTGCTACTGAATTTCTAAGGGAATTGAATCTTAGGTAAATTGTTATCTTTCTGATTCTACTATTCAGAATCCATTTCACTAACTATTTTATATAGTAATCTACCAACGCCTGCCACCCTCCTACCTACAGGAGTGGAACCGTTAAAGGAAAGAAGAATCATGTATAATTTGTGTATAGGTACTTTTGGCTGCCTGATGGAAAATCCATCCTTTACTGTGTATCTGTTGATATAACTATGTACTTGTTAATTCAACCACAAAATAAAAATTGTAATAGGTAGTTAAAATACTATTATAACAATTGAGATCAAAATGTTGACAGTTGTTGAAGTGAGAGATATGTATGCAAATCCATAATTTTAAGCGTATAAATTGGTTATAGGATAGACGAGGTATACCTAGTCCAGGGTACCCTGCGGCCAGACTTGATAGAGTCCGCCTCCTCCCTGGCTAGTAATAAGGCTGCCACTATCAAGACACACCACAATGACACGGAGCAAGTGAGACTACTTAGGGGGGCTGGTAGAGTTATAGAACCACTCAAAGATTTCCATAAAGATGAGGTAATTATCAAATACATACAACTTACAATGTGTCACTTCCATGGGCGTCACCAGCTTCTGAAAATTTTTTTTGATGACTAAATGAAGTAGGTCAAGATGTAGTTTGGTGTAAATACAGGAACAATGGTAAATAGCACCACGCACATTTTTTTTTTAAAGAAAAATGGATGAAGTGAAGTTTTTTTATGAAACAATTGCATTTTAATAGATTTTCATACTAAAAATTTATGATGTGATGGCAAAATGTGTTTTAATAATGTGATTTTTTGTGAGCTTTTATCATTTAGTATGAAGAAGTATATACCTATTTCAATATCTAGGGGGGGCAGCTGCCCCCTCCTGACTACGTCCTGGTCTCTTGTCTACCATTAGCCATCAAACACATTGCATAGAGATAATTAGGTGCTTAAGAGCACAATATATTTATTAAGAAAATGTCCATATTTTTTAGGTTCGTACGTTGGGAATAGAGCTCGGTCTCCCACCACCTCTAGTGTCTCGTCACCCTTTCCCCGGGCCTGGACTGGCCATTCGTGTTCTGTGCCAAGAAGAGCCTTACATGGAGAGAGATTTTTCCGAGACTCAGGTGATAGTGAAAATAATCGTAGAGTTTGACCAGATGTCGGAGAAGAAGCACGCCCTTCTGCAGAGGGTGGTGGGGGCGACCAGTAAAACTGAACAACAGGAGTTAACCAGGATTAGTTCTAAACATCCCCTCACCGCTACTCTGCTCCCCATTAGAAGTGTCGGAGTACAAGGTAATGTCTCAAGATATTTTATACTAGCTAAGTTAACCGTACTTCGCAACGGCAAATTTGGGTGGGTCCCCAAACACCCATTGCTGGACAATCTGTTGTCACGTGGTTTTGTCGCCCGTAAGGTGCATGGCCCTGTAGATGGAAGGGGCCACCATTTGCTCCACTTGATCGGTCCATCTCATATGTGAGCGTCCTCTTGGTCTTCGTCCCGTTGCTTTCCCTTCTACAATTAATTTTTCGAGACCTTCTTCCCAATTAGATCGGATATACTATTTTTATTTATCATCAGAATCATAATTTGACTGTCCATGTTTCCAGGTGACGGTAGGACATACAGTTACGTAGTGGGATTATCAAGTAAAGTGTTCCCACCGCCGTGGAATGAGTTGGTTTACCTGGCCAAGTTAATACCGCGTGTCTGCCACAATGTCAACAGGATATGTTACATATTCGGAGACCCGGTCAAGGACCAAGTGTTGGACATCACGCCGACATATCTCACCAGCCACGTTCTCTCTACAATCAGACAAGTGGATGATATAGCAACTAATGTAAGTTATATAAACTCATTTATTTCTGATACCAAATACCAAAATGTCTGATTGTGACCAACACTATATTATGACTGCCATGACCTGGAGCTGATAATCTGCCTCAATCAAAATACTAATTTTAAAGGTCACGATTTAAATCTAAACAAATACAGGTTCAAGCAGAATCAGACATTATCTATTTACTATATCTTGGCAGCCGGCAGTGTTAGCTGCAAGTTGAGTTCAAGATTGTATTGTTGGTAGCACTGATTGTTGAATCTTGTCATAAGAGCTGTCAAAGGTCCGCAAGATAAAGAAAAAAATACTCCGATAATCCCTTTAAACCGCCATCACAAGTTTGAAAAACAAAAAACAACAACCGCCATCTTCAGGGTGAACCATATTAAGCAACACTAAACCAAGTTTGCTCCGTGAGACTTCTGAAAAAAAAAATGTATCTCATATATTAAATTGACTCATTGTTTGTTACTTTGTTTCAGATATTAATGTTATCGGGTTATGCAAAGTATATAGCTCAGATGCCAGTGGTATTAATTCCAATACATTTTGATCGTGATTCAGCCATCCGCCTGCCTTCGTGTCAGCGTTCCGTTGTATTGAGACCATTCCTCACATCGGACTTCATGACAGGATTACCCGCAGTACCCTCTAGTGATAAACTCCCACTTGAAGTGAGTCTTAATAACCTTTCAATGTAATTTAATATTTATGTAATACGAGTGAACGAGTATAACAGATGACAAAAACAAGGCACACGCATTGTGTAAACTCTATTTAAGTAACCAAGCTAATATATCTGGCTCACCTCAAGAATTCAGTTAAGGATTTATAATTTCACAGCTTACAGTTCTACCTGTTTATTATTCTAGCCAGTTGTCACATCCCTTGAGGAGTAGACAGAGATGACAGAACGCCCTTCTTAACACTATCATGTACACTCCTTTCGTCACATTCGTGTGAATTGTTATACACGCCCTCCAATTTTTATTTTACGAGTCTGTCCTTGAGAATCTGGTCAACATGATTAGTCCAGGTCAATCTCAGACGGCCACTGTTTTCATACATCTCTTTTACTTGTGTATCTTTTTATAGTCATACTGTCATCATTCATTCTCCCAACATGCCCAAATTGTGTAACCTTATTCTCTTTCATTCTGATCTCTACATAACCTAATAACCACATTTCATATCTAATGTTTCTGTGTTGGTTGGTTGGCCGACATTGCCTACGGCAATAAACCCGCCATTTGGAATAATGTTTCTTTATATCCAATAAAGGTTTTTTTTATTTATTGTTTTATTTAATGTTTTTCAGTGCACTCTTGTCCTTTTTGTCGTAAAAATAATTGTTTTTGTAATTTTCAGGTGGTGGAGAGAATGGTTAAAGAAATTCTGGTTGTACCGGGAATATCGAGGGTCCTCTATGATCTCACATCGAAACCTCCGGGCACGACGGAGTGGGAATGATAATAATAATATTAATCTATGTGATGACTGAGTAAATTCATTTCTCGCCGCTAACAAAAATATACCTGAACGTTCTACACACACACAACTATATAATACTAATAATATATTATATTAATATAACAAACACAATCAAATGAGTACATTGTTGTACAAATATTATCACTTAAATGCCTCCTAAATCATTTACAAGTATTTCGCATAAAAGATTCAACAAAGACGTAACAAATACCGAAGTAATGAAATTCCCGGTATAATATGTCTTTAATTTGTCCTATTCATACAAAATGTACTTCTTCTTCTTTGAAATTGGTCCCTCAATGTTGAGGATCGTGACCTTCATACGGTACTTCTCGCAGCAGTCTGGCCCACCTTGATCTGTCTTCACCCCGCCGCAATGACTCCGCAAACGTTGTTCCAGTGGCATCTGTCACCTGGTCGGACAATGTACACGACATCTTTTATATTGTGATTCGTACACGATTATTTGTAATGTCGTTCTGTGAATTGAGTTGTAAAGATTTTACGAGGCATTTTGTAAACTTACGATGTGATGAAGATATATTATAGTAACATGATCTACGATGAACTGTTTACACGGCATTGAATTAATATAATAATGGATAATGAGCAAGTGATAGAATAGCAGTAGCGATATACTAAATTAATTATGTAAATTATAATTTTATTATTATTTTTAATACGTCACGTACTTTACAATCGTTTTAATATGCACTTGGGCTCCATACAATGTAGAATCGAAAACCGTACGATAATTCCATCTCTGTGAAAATTAATTTGAGTCTATTTAGTTTTTGAATTTGTAGCATTCGTCAATATGTACAACCACAACTTTTTCCACAATGCGAGTTAACTTACATCCAAATTTCTGTTCACTTGGGCAAATGTCTGTTCGGCATTAATAACAGTAATAGTGAATGGATTTATATTTCTACGAGACAATCCTTAAAACATTATTACCTCATTTACGCTTTTATTTAGAGGGAAAAAAGCATCATTGTATTTTCAATCACTTACGTTTCTATACATTATCGTCAACGGAAGTGAACAGACTTAAGCCACACACGAGATGATTAGAAAAAAATGGTAGAATTTTGTTATTGCAGAAAAGTGCATGGAAACTCCTCTTTGCAATTATTAAAAAAATAGGTGTCTTCTCTCTTGTATTCTCTGTCATTTTCCGAACAAACTTCCGTACTTACCCATATAATTTTTTTTTCAAAATAGGTTTCTCGAGTCCCTTGGTCTCCACGGCAACAATAACGTCCCAGTAAATTTTTTTAAAGAAAAGCATCTGGGTCTGCATACACAAACCCAAATACTTTTCAGCACACTTTGCACTAGGCTAAAAGCCTGTATCGCGAAGTGTGGAATACATCGTGGGGGTTGAACCTGGCACCTCTCGCTCGACTGACTGCTGCGCCAACCATGTACATACTTTTGTCATTGTGCAGTCTCAAATATTTTACATACTATATGATAAAATTATCAATGTCAGATTTTGTTATTATACAATGTTAAACAAATTCTGTATGAAACTCTAGTAAATTGGGTGTAAGCATAATTCACCTTGTTTCTCAGAATTTTAAACGAAATTGCGTTTGCTGTACAATCCATTTTATTGTTATTTTAACTGTTATGATAATGCAAGTATTTAAGGAAAATTTTAGCAATAATAAATTAAAAACGAGACCGACGTAAATATTACTCTACATGTAGTAACATTTAAGAAAGTGATAACGTCACAACTTACGAGCAGACATTTTAATGATACAGTTGTTCAAGATTATGTATATTAATTTACCTTCTTGAGCCAGAAATAACGATCTTCGTACGATTTTAATATGTGGTCTGTCGCATAACTGCAAAGCACATTTATTAACAGAGTGCATCAGTATTTAAATAATCGGTACTAATATAATTTATGAAAACAGAAAACGTATCTGGTGGTGGCCATTTTGGTTCTATATTCACGTCGGTCTTGTGAAGATTTAAAAAAACAAAAGCAATAAAAGAATATGACAAATTTTAAATTTTTAGTAAATCTTATTCTGTATTTGTGTTGCCGTTATAAAAAAATAACCAAGTGAATTCTTTGGTTTTTAAAAAACAAAAAAACTTTCTTATGATGAGATGTGAATTATAATTTATTTTTTTAGGTTCTTTTTTGTATGAACGCTTTATGTATTTATATTATTTTCTGCAAAGAAAAGAGAATTGTATATTTTTTATCACTATGCATATTTATTATTATATTATATGATGTCTTTAAATAGATTTGTTAGTATTTTAAATTATATTGTACTACTACATATAGAATCGTTACGAATGCGTACATGGAATAAAGTAATGCCAGTTATGGCAACATTATTGTAATGTTAAATATTTCGATCGTCGTTACAAATGTTTTTATGTTCTTAAAACAATGAAATGTTGGAAATATACCTTAAATTAAACACCCGCATTACGAAATGAATACTGTATATAAATTCATCTTAGCATGACTAAGCACATTTTTCTGTATAACAGCGGAATTATGTATATACTACTAGCAACATACACCAATTTTTTTGTCTCATGTGGGAACACACATTTTTTTTAAATATTGTTCCATTACTAAATTATTCTGCAATTTTGTCTCATGCGGACAAAGAGAATATCAAAATATAAACTCACGTACAAAAATGTTTCTGCGATTACTCCTTGTATTTGAGATCGACTCTTCGGTAATTATGTATTTTTTACCTAAGCTAAAAGGATTATTTCAATGGTGCTGTATTGCACAGCTAGACAGAAACCAATATATTGTTATAAAGTTTGCGAATCAAACTGTTTCATCCACCATACAAACGTCTAACGTAGCTGGATAATTATTATGGAGTGTAGTAAAAGTCCCCATATTTTTTCATACTAAATGGTGACCCCCCCACTCCGTTTGTACACGTAACAAAATGCGAAATGACAAACAAAACATCAGTGCGTTTTAGCATAGTTAACTGTTTTTTACCCGGCGTCACCTGTATTTTGAAACAAAGCATTTAATACGTTTACTGATCAGTAACGTCAGTGGTAATCTACTGTTTCTCGAGCATCTGATACAAAAGCATAGCTAGATGAATAACTACCTAAAACACTTCAATTAGAAGTAATCGTAGAACATATAACTTGTAAAAAATACGAATTTTTATTCCATGTGTGAAATGATGTTAACGTAATATTAACTATCGATTGAGAGATGTTTGTGTAAAGAAGAAATATGAATTTCAATAATTTATCAAGGACGATGATGTTATTATGTTATAAATAAATCATACTTTAATAAAAAACTTATTTTCTTTTATAACCTCTCCAAAATGGTGGACAAATGGGTTGTATCAAAGAGACCCCTATAGTACTATTGTGAATTTAATATATTATGTCGCTGGGTTATATCATACGAGGCCCCTGTAATATTATTGTGACACAAAGAACCATATTGGAAAAAATATTCCATAGACCAAATGTTGGTCACTGAGACAAGGTGACGTCACGATAGAGTGGGGTTGCCGTGGTGATGTTATTCGAATGGCAGGACTTGCCGACGGCTTTGTAACGCATGTCACCATAAACGAAAGCATGATTTTGTAATATTACTGTGTTGTATTCAGGGGCTTTCACGTCACGATCTTAATCTCCGACTCTGGTCTCTTCAATGCCATACGATATACAGGGCCTATAGTAAAAGACGTGTGTTAAAACTGATTTAATTTTATTGCATAACTAGATTCTTTACAAAATATCACAACTCTGTTGTATGCTTACATTATGTAATTAAAATAAATATTGCTTAAAAAAACAATTTAAAATATTTCTAAGTACCAACAAAATTATAAAATCATAGCAGCCCTGATGCACCTCAGCGGCATCAATATGCAACATAACACCCATAAGAATATTGCTCAACATGAATAAATCCCAAGAGAGAAAAGCCCTCCAGAAATATCCTCAACGGATAAAAGCCCAAACTTTCTAGTCGGATTCCAGTAGATAAATTATTTATAAAATGTTGACTATTTTATTGTCTATCCCATTTAAAATCCGCTTATTTATTTGTTTATTTTCTAATCTATGCTAGTTTCTAACACACTGAAAGAAATCGTATACTAATAGATACAATAATTAATTGTATTTTCAAAATCCAATTGGATTTGAGCTTTTGTCCCTTGAACATATTTCTGAAGGGATTTTGTCTTTTTTGAGATTTATTCATGCTAGGAATATTCTAAGAGGACATCGGTAGTAGCCCTTTATTTGAAGTCCTCTGGAACTAAGAGGTTGACATCGGCGCCATGTTCAACATGTCCCAAGAACTCTTCACCGCCAGTAATAGATAATTTACTGGCTGTAGTCAACCCTTTCTTTTCCGCGATCATACCAGTCCTTTCCCAGGAAGAATGCTGACAATTTTTACAAGACTGCGTGGGAATAATCTCTAAAGACACAACTCTGTTCCCACAATGAGAACATTTGAAGAAACGCTTCATTGCGTCAAAAACTTTCAACGGATGTTTCTCTTGTTTGCATCTTTCCGCAGCGGAAAAACTTGTATAAGAACATTTTAAACATCTGACCGCCTTACACGCAACTTTGTAAGTACTCAACATTTTTTCCTCCATCTTTTCTTTTTTTTCTAACTTATCGAAGTACTTGTCCACTTCTGAATCGTCATGTTGCGTTATAAGATCTGCGTGTGCAGATGTGGCGGCAAGCATCTTTTTGAAATTATCAGAATTAACTCCAGTCGTCTTAGGTTTCTTTGGCGTGTGATCAGTCTCGCTTTCGTCCGTGCTATCAATAGAAGAATTTAATTTAGATAAATTTCTTTTCTTTCCCTGTTCTGTACCTTTCAAATTATGAGGATTGTTTTTCTTCAATGGACCGTTTTGTTGGATCCATTTTAATGCGTTAACTTTTGCCCTTTCGGCGTGCTTAGATGTTATTGGTGCGGAAAGATCGATCATGGAAGATTTCTTTAATCCGAAACCCAACATGGGTATTCCCATTGTAGGAACTATCACACTGGAACTTTTCCCATTTGTAGATCCTTGGGGAGTTTTACTTTTCACAGTTTGCAGTGTTGTTTGAGAAGTTACTGGTTCAACAACTCTAGGTGATTCCATAATTTTCTCCATTTTCAAAACGCTTTGTGATTTAGTCGTTCCCGCCTGCAAGAACTCTAACCTCTTCATATCCTTTAATCTCTGTGATACGCTAACATCAACTCTTAAAGCGTTCTTCTTTACAGGAGGTAAAACAGGCCCTTTATTAACGACGACATTACGATCTGTAGTTTGGAAATAGTCGCTCAACGACTGCATCCGATTAGTATCTTTCTTTGTTTGTTTGGCACTTTTAGTCGCTGGAATAGCCGAGTATGCCTTGCCTCCATATATAACAGTATTCTTTCCTAATAACTTATTCTGTAAATCCATTAGACCTCGTCCGCTTATTTTAGACTGCAGTTCAGAACGATTATTGGAGCATTTTCTATACTCTTGTTTCACATGGTAAATACAGTATTCACATTTATTCATATTGACAACAGTCGTACAAGGGTCTCCGTTATTTTTCTTACTTTTGCAAAAGCCAAAGTCCTTGGATGTTCCTATCACCATTACTCTATCAGGATTATCTACAGAGAGACAAGCTTCGTCACCACTGCCATCTCTTTTATCTAGAACACTTGGATTTAAGATTCCTACTACCATTCCTTGATTAGTTTTCCACAATTCCTTGTAAGCGTTACGGAATAGAAATACTGAGACAGTTTTCAAGTCGTCTTTTAAATCACTTAACGTCCAAATGCAATATTGTGCTCCCTTTTTAGATTCCTGCGTAGCGCTTTTCCTAACAATAGCTCCAGCTATCACCCAATCTTTGGCTTTGTCCAAATGGGCTATGTGTCTCGTAACTCTGCTCATGCTAATGGCTTCTCTTCCTTGCATCCGCTCTTTAAGCTGTGCTCCTGATATTAATGGACGAATTAGTCTTATCCCAAATATGGGATCAAAGTAAACATCGGAATTCTGTTCAGGTTTAATTGGGACTAAGGTTGTGGCATGCGGCTTGGATTTAAATGATGTAGAAGGTTTATCAGTAGAGTCATTATATTTTGTAAAACTCCCGTCACACCTGTTTTCTTCCTTTTGTTGCAAGACTTTCTTGATTCCCATTCCATAATCACTGTACTTTCTTTCCATGAAGTTTTTCTTCTCTTCATCATCGGATGAATCCGTATCTCCATTATGGATTAAACTATTTACATCCTTATTTCCATTTTGTTTAACAGAATTATTCGGTGATTTGTTTTTAATTTTCTCTCTTTTCACATTCTCCTTCCCGGCTAGAAGATTCCGTTCAACTTCCACTACATCTTGCAAAAAGGATAAATCATTCTTAATAATATGTTGTGGTGAAGAGTTCTGTGGCTGTTCTTCTTCATCGCTGGAGTTCTCGGCCGCTAATAACTCTTCCAATTTATCTATGTCATCAATGTCTACGTCCTCCATTATAATTAGTTTAGTTTATAAAATGTGAAAATAGTTAATACCGGAGACGTGGATTAGCATACCACGATCAGAATAACACCGACAAATCTTATAATAATAACACTTGAGTTGAATAACACCACGGCAAGCAAGAGACAGTAAACAATATATGATTCATTGATAGGATAATTAAGATAACAATGCACAATAAACTTTTTGGAAATACGGAACGCCTTTAGAACTTCGTAATCACTGACATTTTGATGACATTTATTTTCCCGGCAAAATTGTAAGTGTTGACACCATTTCCGCCAAAGAAAATGTATTTTAAAAAAGAGTAGGTAGGTAGATATATTATTAATCTATGGTAGGTAGACGTATCTCGACGTATCTATTGACAGGGGTTTTGTTTGTGTAAATTAGATACCTACCTATAGGTATTTATTACTTCTTTTATCAACAACAGAAAACGTTTGCTAGGTAGTTATATCAAGTTATATATCCTCCTTTCCTTTCTTTATTCATAAAATAGAACCATATAAAAACTGTAGGTGATGAAAAATGCTTAAAAAATGTTGTATTGTTTATGGAAATTTATATGTTGCCCGATTAAATTTATAGTGACATATTTAGCGAAATTGATAGTTTAAATTTTTTATTTCGTTGTAGGTATCGTATGTATTAGCGATGAATAATTAATTTTTACTGTACATACAAATATTATTAAATTTATTTTCCACTGTTTCCTATTTTCCGCCTAGGCTCATTATAAGATTGCAAAATATTGTAACGTTATTACCATAGAGATACCATATTTACTAGCAACACAAAGCTATTATTGTTGTTTCGCCAGTTCGCCATTGTCAATTGCCGGTTTTGTGCGTTTGATGTTCGCTGTTTTTTCGCGCATTTGTCGCGAGATTTGTTTAATTCGTTATATTTGTTTTTCACGTGTGTGTTTTTAATCAAGACGAGTATTCTTGGGAGATTTATATTTTATCTTCTAAAGCTTAGCGTACTTCTCTTGAAACGTGAAATCTCTTTTGCGTTGTCCGCCTTACATTTGCTTACATTGCAGCGCGTATATATTTTGTAGCTGGTCGAAGTAATAACTTGAATACGATGGACACCATTGACTCCTCAAAGAACGTTGAAGATAAAAACGCAGCAGGAGATGCCAAAATGGACGTAGATATTCAGGGAACGGACGAAACAGACAAGGCTGTCGTTGTGAAACAGCCTGAAGGAAAGGAGGAGAAAGACGAAGAAGCCACTGAAGAAATTGTCGTAGTCGATGTGAACTCGCTGGAACTGGATTTGAATCACGGCAGAATTGGGAAGATTGAAAATTTGGAGCCTTTACAGTGTATTGAAAGGTAATAATTTATCCTAACATTTAATTCCAAAGTAGGTGTTTGTCATGTGGGAAATTGATTATTAATATTTTGTTAACTTTCAGATTATACTTGCGTTGGAATCTCATCAAGAAAATAGAAAATCTGGATACACTTGTTACGTTGGTAGAGCTGGAACTCTACGATAATCAGATCACGTGCATCGAAAACCTCGACGCTCTCGTCAACCTCGAGATTTTGGATCTGTCTTTTAACAGAATCAAAGAAATTCAAGGTCTCGATAAACTCTCCAATCTTCGAAAACTGTTTTTGAGTTCAAACAAAATATCCGAAATAGAAAATGTCAATCATCTCGTGAATTTGGAAATGCTGGAATTGGGAGACAATAAAATCAAAGAAATAAAAAATCTAGACGGTTTAATAAACTTGAAGCAGTTGTACCTTGCAAAGAATAAGATAACATTGATTCAGAACCTCGACAACTTGACCAAACTGACTTGTCTTAGTCTTCAGAACAACCGACTGACAAAAATTGAAAACTTGGATCATCTCGCCAATTTAGACGAGTTGTATTTGTCGGAAAATTTGCTTACGACTATTGAGAACATTGATAACAATCCTAACCTCACTACTTTGGATCTGGCTATGAATAAAATCACGTGTATTGAAAATATACGTCATTTGACTGATTTGGAAGAGTTTTGGGTAAACGATAATCTGATTGCGGACTGGAGTAGCGTAGAGTACATGAAGAACAACACAAAGATTGCCACTATTTACCTCTACAAGAATCCCATTGCCGAGGATCCTGTGTATCGCAGGAAACTGAAGATGATATTACCATCGTTGACGCAGATTGATGCCACGATGTGCAGATAGATTGTACCAATTATGCTAGTGAATTAAACAAAATATTTTTAAGTAGTGAATGTCAAAGTGCCCCTCACCTTAATCACCTTGTTGTAAGACGTGGCCAAGTTTTTTTAATTAGGATACCAAGTTACCATATAGACGAGCTTCGATTGTTATTTTTTTACTGTATTTCATACCTCTTATCGACTGAGTTTGAAATTACTTGTATAAACAAAAACTAAAATGTCTAATTGCGTTGAATGATTTAAGAATAGGGATTAACGGAATTGCCATTGCATTGTCATTATCATTCATTCAGCTTTTGCTGATAGGCCTGTATTGTGTGTTTCTCAGTCTAATGTTTGTCCGAGTTGTTTCTAAAATTGGTCGAGTGTGCTAGCAGATAGAACTTCTTCCCTGGCAAACTGATCCAGGTAGAGTTGAGTCATTCACGAATGATTCGTTCAATTGAACGATACATTCAGAAGACTCAAATGATTCTTTGGGAAAGTTCTCGATTCTTTAATTCACTGATTCATTGAATGTATATCTGTCCTTTTCATACCGACTAATAATTATAGATGCGAGACAGATAGAGAATGATTCATACTGAAAATGCAAAATTTTGAATTAAATCGCCAAGTACCTAATATTATACCACAATATCAAAAAGTGCACGACTCTATTGGGAAGATTTTGCTTTCCAAGATTTTCTTCCACACATTTTGCTATACATACTTATTGCTTAAAATTGAGGGAAACAGTGCAGCTCCCAACAATTCCAATTTCACTGTCGGCTGTAAATTTGAATTTGAAACACAGAATAATTTTTACTATGGATTAACATGAAATTTTGCTCGCAATATTATTTTTATTATTACCCTTATGAAGTCTGTTGCTCCTAATATTTTGATTGACCCAATTTCCACCCCTCTGACCTTTAACTTGATATTCAAATAGGAAATCGCAATATGGGAAAGCTATAGCGTTATGAGGGGGAGAACAATGATATTTTTAGATCAATTTTGTCCTCTACCGACCTTTCGTTTAGAATACCCTGATATTGTGGACTTACCGCATTTTAAAAGATTTTTTGTACACACTTTATTAACTTAAATTAGGGAAATGAGTGACTGCAAGACTGGTGTAGTGACAAGAATGAAAGTAAACAAACTAAGATGGTTTGGGCATGTTGAGAGAATGAATGATGACAGGATGACAAAAAAGATATATCTGAATGAGCGAAGAGGGGTGAGAAAGCGCGGCCGTCCGAGACTGACCTGGTCCGATCATGTCGACCAGATCCTCAAGGATGGACGCGTTTTGAGTAAAAGGAATCGGAGAGCGTGTATGACTAATTGCATGAATGCGACGGAAGCTAGGAGTGTGTGTAAGGATAGGGCTGTCTGGCGCTCTGTCCTCTCTGCCTACCCTGCAAGGGATGTGGCGTGAGGGTATAGATAGAGAGATAGAGACTTTATTAACACAATAATAAGTACAGTACCCAAAGTTGATTGCCATTGACAATTTCTTATAACCGAACATGATTGTGCAATTTTGTAGCGAGCTTTGTTTTGACATAACTGTAAGATGCATTAGTTTAAGATAAATAAAAAAGATGTACTTTTCCTTAATGTCTTCTTACAATGTGGGAGTACTTACAAAATTCTCAAAAGACTTGGACCTCCTCTTTGACTGTTGTGAATACTGCTATGTTGTGTTGTACTGTCTACTATGTTGTAATATTGTTTTGTTGTACTAATCCTCACATGCAACTTGGGATCACATTGAAAACCGGTAAAATGTTTCATAGTAATGTTAAATGAGAAATTACACAATGAAACTAGAATAAGCTCGTACATGGGCAGGCAGCTGCCCCCCCTAGAGAATGAAATAGGTATATACTTTTTCATACTAAACGATAAAACCTCACAAAAAATCACATTGTCATATCATAATTTTTCTAAAATTTGTATGAAAATCAATAAAAAATGCAATTGTTTCATACAAAAATATTGCCTGGAGCGCTGCTACCACGGTCATTTGCTTCTTACATTATAGCCGTATGGATCATCTACTGTAGAAAGACACCAGGTTTCATCACTTCACACATTTTTAAATTTACTTGTTTTTCGTTGTTGTACCAAATTTTTTAATTCTTGTTGCTCCCACTCCGTAGCTCCGAGGCTGGAGACGCCCATGGGTGCATTTGAGCAAAGTTTCGCCTATTGTATGAATGAAAGTTACGTCATCGTTTTTTTTACATGGAGTTCTTTTACTATCAAGTTCACTTACGTAGACAATCGTACCGCTATTTAGTGAAATCAGTGTACTCTTGTCAATCAAGAGAAGTCAGTATAGCGAGTGATTGTGGTTGAATTACTTTCTACATTCCCAAGTTGAGTGTGCATTGTTTATTATATTAATGTAGCATGTAGTTAATTATTTGCTTAAGCTTTTATAAAGCAGTGATCGGCAGCAGGCATCTGTTGGTATTGTGAAGGAATTGGCAGAGTTTTAATCAGAGGTGGGCACCGTTAATCAAAAATTTTACTTCGTTAATCGATAATCCGTTAACTAAAAGTTAACATCGTTAATTGTTAAAGCGTTACATTTTGAAGATGTGCGGTGACTGGATCCTCTCGACCGCCCAGTCTTCCGATGGCTGGAGCTGGACAAAATATGACTTTCGATCTGAATTTCTTTTCTAACGCCCTAAGACTAATGCTGGATTCCACCAACTTCTTAGGTGAGAAATAGAAGAGATAGGAGCACAAATTTTGTATGTAAAATAATGATAAGTGGCTCCAGTCTCCGCTATTCCTCACCTAAAAAGTTTGTGAAATCCAGCATTATAAATTATCTTCCGTACATTTATGACAGCTTTATACTATAAAATGTACTGTCAATCCATCTTTAACTCTGCACCGATCACTGAATTGTTGTATTACATCCTTATGATATATTGTAATGTGTTAAATAAAATCAATTATAATAATTTGATACAATAGTAATCAATGTTTGTTGTATCTATCATGTGAATGATTCCATAGAATGTTCCATGTACATATTTAGTTTGTGATAATTGCTTATACACATCGCACTATCACGTGTGATCGTGAATTGAGAGATTTTTTACTGGTCAACAATGATATTCATTTTACATACATAATAAGGAATGTGAACAAATTATTATACATATATTAATATACTTTATCTAATTACTTCTAGGATTAAATTATAGTGAATATCCAAGACTGAAATAGTGTTTATTTTTCCATCTTTGCAACAAACTATGTACTGTATTTTATGTAGGTGCATTACTATTTTGTAATTCTAACTAATAGAAAAACACAGATCTTTTTTCCCACCATTATGCGATACATTATTTTGTTGCCAGCGTGTCAGAAACTCTGAGTGGACAACACATTACGATCTTGTCCATTCATTCGGAGTATCTTACAATCCAGCAACAGAATATTTACAGAACCATCAGTTGCAACTGAAGAAGACAGTTGTAATGTGCAGCTATTTTGTGTTGTTCAACTTCTACCTACTTTTGCCTTTTCTTTGTAAATAACCTTATTCTACTTTGGCACAATTAAAAGTTACTTGATGTACAAATGCATTTATGTAACTGTGTCATAATGTTTATTCAATGCGACAGTGGGTCACGGCCTCCAGGAAATGCATTTCTTTTCAAATTATGTGTAAAAAATAATTTCATTGTCCCCTGTGCTGTATGTTAAAAACTGTGTGTACAATTATGTAGGTGTCTCTACTGATATACAGTACAAGACTTAATTTCATACACTCTAAGAGAATTCGCTCAGTGTGTGCTTTGTTTAAATTATTGTCATCTGTAGACTATTCCTACAACATGCCTGGTGACCTTGTAATCTCTTAAAGGGACACAGTTGGTGAGATGAGTGCTTTATGAATTTTAGCACTAAGAGATTAACATACAGTCCGCAATTGTACTATACTATACTATACTATACCCTCACGCCACCTCCCTTGCGGGGTAGGCAGAGAGAACGGATCGCCAGACTTTCCTATCCTGACACACACTTCGGGCTTCCGTCACATTCATGCAATTCCTCATACATACTCTCCGGTTACTTTTACTCAAAACACGTCCGTCCTTGAGTATCTGGTCAACATGGTCCAGCCATGTGGTTCTTGGACGGCCGCGTTTCCTTACACCTCCTCTTTCACCCAGGTAAATTTTCTTCGTCATTCTTTCATCGTTCATTCTCTCCACATGACCCAACCATCTCAACTTGTTCACTTTCATTTTATTCACAACATCCTTTTTACATTCACTCAACTCTCTAATCATTTCGTTCCTTATTCTATCTCTCAATGTTTTTCCACACATTCTTCTCAACGATCTCATCTCGACCGCATTTATACTTGATTCATCCTTCTTCAGCCATGTCCATGTCTCACTTGCATACATCAGTGTTGGTACCAGGATGGCGTTGTGCACCAACAACTTTGCCTTTGTCGATACGTTGCGACTTTTCATTATTGGCCCAATTGCCCCATTCACCCTGGTACCTGCTAACTTTCTTCTTTCAATGTCACTTTCACACCGACCATCTTTTGTAAACAAGCTTCCCAGATACACATACTCATCGACTTGCTCCAAGCATTCATTACCAACTTTAATCGCACAGTTCGTCCTTATCTCATCTCTTTCAAATACCATTACTTTCGTCTTGTTGACATTCATCCTCATCCCATTTCTTTCGCAGCTACCATGCACACAGGATATAATTTCCTGTAACTCACTTTCGCTTTCAGCCATTAGTACCAAATCGTCCGCAAACATCAACGCACATACCCTCACTCCATTCAGGTCCACACCAACATCCATTTCTTTCAACGGACGCATACAGTTGTCGAAGAACAGATTGAACAACCAAGGAGACATGACACAGCCTTGTTTTACTCCTTTTGTGAGGGTAAACCACCGTGAGAACGCACCGTTCACCCTGACACACGCAGAGCTCTCCGTATACAGCGATGCAAGTGCACGAACCAATTGGCTGCCCACCCCGTAGTCCGACAATACACGCCACATTCTTTCACGATCCACGCGATCATATGCTTTCTCCAGATCTACGAACGCACAGAACAACTTCTGGTGTTTATCCAAAAATTTCTCCGAGACCATTCGCAGGGAGAAGATCTGATCGGCGCACCCTCTTCCACTTAGAAATGCACCTTGAGCATCCCATACCTTACATTCCGTAATCTTTCTCACTCTTTCAATCAATACTTTCGCGTACAGTTTGCCCACAGAACTCAACAGGCTGATGGCCCGGTAACTACCACATTCCATCTTTGGGCCTTTCCCTTTATATAGAGGACATATGACAGCCCTCCTCCAGTCTTCCGGAGTGTAGCCATCCCTCCAACACAGGTTGAAAAGCTCCCAGCACCACTTGAGGGCACTCGGACCACCGTGCCTGATAAATTCCGTCGCTACACAGTCATATCCTGCAGCCTTACCATTCTTTGCCTTTTTTAGCGCATTCCCAATCTCGCTCATACTAATTTCATCGCTACCATCCTCACTTACAACTAAATTCGCTGCTCCGCTAGTCTGGTTCATACCGGCATTACTTTCAAACAACTCTTCAAAGTATTCCTTCCATCTTTCAACCACCTCTTCACCATTCATCACCAAGTTGCCGCTCTTGTCTTTAATACAGTTCATACCATTCGTCTCGCATCCAGACCTTTTCTTTTTCACTTCCTTCCAAAATAACTTCAAATTTCCTTCCGCACTCGCCGACAATTTCTCACATTCTTGCTCTTCGAGCATAACTTTTTTCCTACGTACGATATCTCTTACCTCCTTCTTACAATCCTTGTATATTTCAACCATCCTTCCTCTTCGTATGTCATCCGTACCCTTCGTACTCACGACATTCTTCCATGCATTCTTCTTCTTTAACACAACATCTTTCACCTCATCATCCCACCAGGCATCACCTTTCTTCAATCGTCCGCAATTGTGCATGCACACATATATCTTTTTCCCCTCATCATTGGCTAGATCGGGGGCTCAAACTATCTGTCTCTTGCAGTCTCCAAGACACCCAACCTCAGTCTCCTCACACATCTTTGCCACCTGCTTCTGCTAGTTTTTTTCTGATGCGACCAATTGGTCTTCCAGAGTATTTATTGGAGTCACAATCCGGATTACGTGTCTGAGCCGTCTCAGATGGTTGTTGCTAAAAATAAATAGGCATAATTATTAAGACCAATTCTTTTGGTAAGAATTTGAGTTTGGGCTCAACTGGTAGCACCTTTATATGTAGAGAATAAAATTTATCAAATATAAGTTTCCACTTGAACCCAAACTCAAGTTTATCTTGTTGCAAATATTTCTTAGATTTTTGCTTCACATACAAAACATCTAATCATTTATTATTGTTTATTATGGAATGCCTCCCTAATAATATTAATTACATTATATTTGTTGTATGAATGTTTATATCACTATAATTAAATGGATTTATATTCAGGTCTTGTTTTCTTTTCTAATTCAACCCTAGATCAAAAAATAGAGTTTGTTCGCTTCTGCCTTTTGTACATAAAAAAGTATGTTTGTCCTTTATGCATTCCTAAACCGTTCATCCCATTGAGATGAAAATTTGATAAGCTGTTGTGCGCACCACTTAGGGCTGCCACCTCTCCGGATTCGACCCGGAGTCTACGGGTTTGAATGGTGTTCTCCGGGCTAGCACCGTATATCTCCGGGTCAGACTGCGTGGTGAGACAGTGGCATAACTATCACTGGGCAGTCCCCTCCCGACCTATATATTATGAAAATCCGTTAACTCGTATTAAAAATTAAACCGTTTCATCTAAAAATTTGACTGCGGCGCTACCTTTTTGATGGATTTAAAATTATTATTTATTTTTATAGAAAAAATTCTTTGTTCAAGTTAACAATAAATTTCCGTTACGAGTTTTTATTCCACATTTTTACTACAAAAAAAGAATACGTTTTTGAATATTTTTGTTCTGAAATCTCCGGGCCTACCCTCTTTGAAAGGTGGCAGCCCTAGCACCACTGGGAAGGTTTCTGACATGGTACATCCATTTTACAATACAAAATTCGACATTATAGTATCGAGAACATTTTAAAACTAGAATCTGTTAATTTCAAAACCACACGTTCTTTCATCATACCATGAATTTACTAGTAAGTACTATAGTATAAAAATATATTAAAATCAATTGTTTCATAAAAAAATTTGCCTGCGGCGCTATTTTGTATTACGTATTTTATGGAAGAAAATAGTAAATCAAACTACATAGCGATCTTCTTCACTGGCCTAAAAAAAATTCGCCTGGCGTTATTTTTATGCTATATTAAGGTGACCAACCGTCCTCCTTTTGGAAGGACAGTCCTCCTTTTCTAGGTTCTGTCCTCCCTCCAAAAGTGTCCTCCTTTTTGTCCTCCTTTTCTACTTTTTAACATTTTAAACTAAATAGTCTGTAATTCAAACTTATAAATCTCAAAACCACACGTTTTTTCATCATACCATGAATTCACTAGTACTATAGTATAAATTACATTAAAATGCGTTTGTTTCATAAAAAAAATTGCCTGCGGCGCTAATTACGTAGGTTTACCTATGTTTTTTATTTTTAACAAAAAATAAACTAGATTTTTATATTATATTACGGCCCTTTTTGGTACATTCTTATGTCTTATGACAAAAATTTCGCCTGCGGCGCTATTTACACATTTTTATGCTGTATCCATTTTTTTAAATTTATTGCCTCCCCCCGCCTAGTTCTGGCGGCGCCCACGATAGCCTGTACTTTAGGTATTTTTTAATTTTTTTGTCCTCCTTTTTATTTCTAAAAATATGGTCAACTTAGCGATAATATCCATTGGGTTGCATAGGTAGATTTTGTGCGACACACAGTATGACAATAACAAAACCTTCGACCTTGAAAAAACTTGTATGTGTTTTCTATGTGTGTACCTCTATCTACTTTATAGATGAAGATTATGAAGCAGACACTCCCACCTGTAGTATTATTGTCAATTTGCATTTTATTTATCAGTTTTATACAAAATACACCGGTATTTAAATGAATTCTTTGATAATATTAGCATTATTACAAACTGGATTCGAGAAATACCGCATAAAATTATACAAAATCACTTGACCATTCTTACATTGTTTCTGTTTGTTCGTCTGGGCAGACGCTTGTCTCATCATTTATCAATTCATTGCTATTTTTCCGAATTAATTTTCACCTAAAAGTTTAAAAATGAAGTCCTACATTGCTTATTCTCCAGATTCCGATTTTTCAATTTACAATCTGCCTTACGGAGTTTTTACTTCGCCTAAAAATGTGAGTTATCATTTTGACCTTTAATAATATTATAATTAAATACCTAATCATGGATGTAAAGTAGATAGTAAACTTCTTTTTGTTTTTTAATATTATATGCACATAAAGATGCTTACTGCTTACGTTGATTTTCGTAAAAATAGTGGACCGCGGGTGTAGATTGCAGTGGCGTACGAATGAATCGAAACAGCGTTTTTGTTTTTATCTTAAATTAATTTTAAAATAATTGTTAATAAAATGACATCCATAATAAAAGTTTTTTTTATTATTTCAAGGATGAACCACACATTGGCGTTGCGATCGGAGATTATATTTTAGATCTTCATATAATATCTCATCTTTTTAACAGCCCTCTCTTGATAGCTGTTCAACATGTTTTCAAGGTACGATTCGTTCTTACTATAAATTAAATTAATTTTATACCTTTCGCAACATGTGTTCTTATAAAATAGTTCACTTATTTCATATTTATTTCAGGAAAAAACACTCAATTCTTTTATGGGACTTACTAGACCTCATTGGATTCAAACTCGGCAAACCATTCAAAGTCTTTTAAATGAAAACAACACCATTTTACAGAACGATGTAGTTTTGAGAGAAAAGTAAGATCCATGGCGTTAATATTAAATTGATTTAATTGACTTTAATTAGTACACTGGGGTCCACGTAAGCATCTATTATTTTCCAGGGCATTTGTAAAACAATCTGAAGCAACGATGCATTTGCCAGTTCAAATTGGAGATTATACTGACTTTTTCTCTTCGAAACAACACGCAACTAATACCGGTACTATGTTTAGAGGTCCAGAAAATCCCCTGCTACCAAATTGGTAAGAAATTACAACAAAAATAAAAAATACATTACATCCTCCATGGTTGTTTACAGTGAGATTAATATTTTGCATTAATTTGCAGGAAACATATTCCAGTTGGATATCATGGTCGGGCAAGTTCTATTGTAATTTCGGGAACGCCTCTTCATAGACCTTATGGTCAAACGTTGCCCGTCGACGGTATATTTTTTGCAATTGAACGTCACGATTTTTTATTTTGCGTTAAATGAAAATGTTTTCAGATTAAATTTTTATTTTGATATTTCCAGGCAGCGATCCAGTTTTTGGGCCATGTAAGTTGATGGATTTCGAATTGGAAATGGCATTTTTTGTCGGAGGACCTCCTACAAAAGTAGGCGAGAGAATTAGTGTGAAAAATGCTGATGATCATATATTCGGAATGGTACTCGTGAATGATTGGAGCGGTATGTTGAACATTTTGGTTTTCTAAGTAACAAGAATTGGAATATTAATTTAATAAGTATAGGTTTCAAATGATTTCTTTATTTATTTTGTAGCACGTGATATTCAAAAATGGGAATACCAACCATTGGGACCATTTACGTCTAAAAATCTTGGTACAACTATATCCCCGTGGATAGTTACCATGGAAGCTCTTAAAACATTTATTGTTCCAAATGTAGAGCAGGATCCAAAACCGTTTCCCTATCTTCAACATGGCGATCCATTTAATTTTGATATTAAACTACAAATTTTGTTGAAATGTAAGTATCCTACAGTAATACTAGTCCAAACGTGTTTTATTAGAAAACATGTTAACATGAGTCTTTTGTGTTCTTGTTTTTGTGCCATGATTTTGCTGTCAACGTTTCAGCTGAAACATCTGAACCTAAAGTAATCTCAAAAGGTAATTACAATAAACTGTATTGGACGATAAAACAGCAACTTGCTCATCATACAGTTACAGGGTGTAATGTGAATCCTGGCGATTTAATGGCGTCTGGAACCATAAGCGGAGAGGTAAATTTCTTTAGATAATTTTATTGATTACAACTGCAAGTTAAAAAGAAGAATTTCATTTTTGTTTTACTTTGTTATAATTACAGACCCCTGATTCGTATGGATCAATGTTGGAGTTGTCTTGGAGAGGAACAAAACCAATTCAACTTAATAATCAAGAGTCCAGAAAATTCTTACAAGATGGAGATACCGTGATCTTGAAAGGTTTCTGCGAAAGTCCAGGAAAGGAAAGAATTGGCTTTGGAACATGCGAAGGAAAACTTCTACCAGCAATCCAATTCCTGTAAAAAAATGTTAAAATATTGAATAAAATGGCGTGGAACTCATTTAAATAATGAATAAATACATACGTATTGTATTTTATTAATTCATGTACCTAGTAATTTTTCAATGATTTTATGAGGTTTGTTTTTACAAGAGATAAACAAGTTATCATAACAAGCTTTTTAAGAACCACGCATATAACATATAACAATGGAATTAACTAAAATCCACCAAGTGAAACGTGATTATGATGAAACAGTACCTACCTACCCACCATAGTTTTAAAGCAAATACGTATACAAAATTTCAAGGTGCTGGGGTATTGGAAAGTTATTTGAAGTTGTAGGTGTAGACGCAAAAGACAGATTACAGTATTTAGTAATTTAAAAAAATCTATATTCGTCACGCCACTGTTATTACTCCGTGGTCGAGGGTTGCCATTGTAAGAAAATAGGACACCGGTAATGTTTCTTGATCCAAGGAGCGTAAATTGCAGTTTTGATCCTTCGAGAAGTTTTGATCCATAGTAATTTGTCATCGTTTTTTTTTGTCATTGCCATGTAGCAAAATATTTGATAAATTAGAGGATAGTAGGGTAACACATACAGTGATGGGACAGTGACAGTGATGGGACAAAAGATATTAAAATGAGAATAATAAGATTCTGAAAACTTATTTACTGGCAAATCAACTTTCTCTCAGATGTTCCAACCTTTACGAATAATAAAACACTTAAAATCCATAGAACCGGCCGTTAAATACTGTGATTCAAGGTTAGTTATCTGGCGAGTACAAAAAACATCAATAATCTTACCTTTTTACTAAGAAACATAACCAAGTAAAACCAAATTAAATTTAAATTGTAAATACATATATTACTATTTTAAGTGTCATATGAGTACATAAGGATGTGCGGAGTGTTTCGGTTTTAATTATTAAATACATTTTGTATATTATATAGGTCTTAATAGATGTCCCATCACTGTGATTGAAAAAGTATGAATTTTAGTGATGGGACGGGTGTCCCATGACTATGATGAGTAAATAAACATCTAGAAACAGTGATGGGACAAGTATAAGAAGTGTCCTATATACCCGTGATATTAATTTAGTATAAATTTTCTGTCCCATTACTGAGTACATATTTATTAATTAGTATTTTTATTGCCTTAGATTATAAAAATGTTGGAGAAAATTGAGGGTTACTTCAATAAAATTTAGCAAAATTTCACTTGTTGTTAAAATTAGGTTGATTGGTAGAAATTGCCAACAGGCAATAAATCCGCCAATAGCATGTCTAATTTTCATGTAATAAAGTTCTTATTTATTTATATAATCCTCATGGAAGAATATTGCTAAATTAAAGTAGGTTTAAATAAATTCGCCTGCGGCGCTCTTCATAATGAACGATCGTGAATTTGAAAAATACATACAGCCACCACGTTAATCAGGCAGCACAGCAAGGAATTTGAATAGGCTCATAAATTTCAGCACACAATCACAAAATCACTTTGATCCCACAACGTTGTTAGCAAAAAATCACAAAATTTCAAGTTAATAATCATTAAATTGCACTTGATTCATAAATAAAATTGCCTTAGGCGCTATTTATAACTATTTTTATAAAATCTCAAGAGCTTTTTTTGAGTCTTTGGGGTTTCAAGAGTCTTTGGGGGCCCCGGGTCTATTATAGTCGATTGTATGGCAAACTGAAAATTTAGATCCAGTCCGCCAGGGGGCCCAAGTTGCAGTGACTATAGTTGACTGACCTTTATGAATATGTAGTAAACGCATTTTATCCAGAATTAGTGAAAAAGAATATTAAATTCGACAAATCTTCCATATAAACTAATAAATGTACCTGTCCCATCACTGTATATTAGTACTGTCCCATAACTGTAAAATGAGTCCCATCACTGTGTTTTTACGACCTCTTATCTTTTTTATTAAAAATAAAATCTGTCTTATAATTTTTGGTAATTTTAAGTATCAATTGTTATTCTGCAATAATCAACCTGTCGAATAATGATCAAGTGGTTTTTTCATTAGCAATAGTGATTTTTCTATTCAATAAAACATTTGAAAAAATCCTTAACTGTCCCATCACTGTATGTGTTACCCTACCTACCTACCTACACACTATATTTTGGTGGCTATCATAAATTAAAAGCTATATTAGGGAGATTTTATAAAAATAGTAATAAATAGCGCCCAAGGTAATTTTATTTATGAATCAAGTGCAATTTAATGGTTTTTACCTTAAATTTTTGAAATTTTGTGATTTTTGGCCAACAACGTTGTGGGATCAAAGTGATTTTGTGATTGTGTGCTGAAATTTATGAGCCTATTCAAATTCCTTGCTGTGCTGCCTGATTAACGTGATGGCTGTATGTATTTTTCAAATTCACGATCGTTCATTATAAAGAGCGCCACAGGCGAATTTATTTAAACCTACATTAATTTAGCAATATTCTTCCATGAGGATTATATAAATAAATAAGAACTTTATTACATGAAAATTAGGCAAGCAATGGGCGGATTTATTGCCTGTTGGCAATTTCTACCAATCAACCTAATTTTAACAACAAGTGAAATTTTGCTAAATTTTATTGAAGTAACCCTCAATTTTCTCCAACATTTTTGTAATCTAGGGTAATAAAAATACTAATTAATAAATATGTACTCAGTAATGAGACACAAAATTTATACTAAATTAATATCACGGGTATATAGGACACTTTTTATACTTGTCCCATCACTGTTTTTAGATGTTTATTTACTGATCATAGTCATGGGACACCCGTCCCATCACTAAAATTCATACTTTTTCAATCACAGTGATGGGACATCTATAAAGACCTATATAATATACAAAATGTATTAAATAATTAAAACTGAAACACTCCGCATATCCTTATGTCATCATAGGACACTTAAAATAGTAATATATGTATTTACAATTTGAATTTAATTTGGTTTTTCTTGGTTATGTTTCTTAATAAAAAGGTAAGATTATTGATGTTTTTTGTACACGCCAGATAACTAACCTTGAATCACAGTATTTAACGGCCGGTTCTATGGATTTTAAGTGTTTTATTATTCGTAAAGGTTGGAACTCCTGGGAGAAAGTTGATTTGCCAGTATATAAATTTTCAGAATCTTATTATTCTCATTTTAATCTCTTTTGTCCCATCACTGTCACTGTCCCATCACTGTATGTGTTACCCTACGATCCTTCATTTCTTTAAAAAATAACAGTAATCTGTTTTATTTTTAAAATGATTTATTATTGAATTTTATGGTAGTTTTATGAGAATACAATTATTTTTCAAAAATTATTTTCCTTAGAATAGCAACATTAAAATCACATTAAAATGTAATATTTCCATGGCCGCGGGAATGGTCATCGTGGTCCGCAATGTTTTCATTTTTTACTTTTTAAACAGATGATTACTCATTGTATGTAGTGGCTTGCGTTTCGGTAAATTTAAAGTGATAGTTGTCTAATATTTTCAAAGTTTATTGGCTTTAACATCGCGCACCGATTATTCACAGTCGTAAGCCGATCCTGAGGATTCGAGGTGTGTGGTGTATTTTGGCAGTGCTGTGTCATATATTACTTGATTTTCATAATTAATCGTCAATAATTGTATTCAAAATGGATACAGAAAACAATCAAAACACATCGCTTCAGCTGCTTCACGCTTATGATAGCTCAGACTCTAGTGACGAATCGAATCAAAACATTTCTGAGAAATATGTCAATACTAAAAACTCAAATATAGGCAAACAAAGTGACGGTGCTATTGAAACAGATAAAAATACAACGTTAAATGTTAGAGACAGCGCATTAGCATGTAATGAGAGTGATTTAAGAAATGGTGCGAGTTTAACACGTGAGAATGTTACATCTCAGAGTGACAATGCAGTAAATGTTGGTGAGGACAGCAAGGCCAATAATAATGGAGGTTATAACAATGATGGACTGAATGTGGACATGGCTCACAGACCTGTGAAGCCATGGATTGAGGAAGGAAGCTGTGATGATGATGATGACGAGGATGATGAAGACTCTGATAGTTCCTCCGCTAGCGAGTGGGAGAGCCTCAAAGGAGATGACGCTTCGTCAGACAGGTAAGTACAAACCGAGCCTTGCTTGTTACAACTAAATGATAACTTTGGGGTATATATTGAATAAGGTAGAAACCACTAATAAACTGCGGTACTATTGTACAATTGGGGCCCCAACTATAGAAAAAATATCAATATTGTTGAGTTAGGTTTGTTAGGTTGTTTTTTTTTTCTCGCAAAAAAACAAATAAAAAAACAACCTAACAAACCTAACTCAACAATATTGCTGGCGAATTATTTGCTTTTTCCATACTTCATATGTCACTTTTTGGTATATTTATGGTTGGGGCCCCAATTGTACAATAGTACCTAAACTGCTAAATACTGATAAACAGGGGTTTTGTTTTTGAAGAAGAATGTTAAAAAGCAATCAATGTGTATCAGAATTTGATATACTTACAATCTGCAGGTGTAGGTACATAACCTCAAAAACGTATGATTCATTTGTTACACTTTGACTCTTCTGTTTTGCTTGTTAAGCAGAATTTCTGTATCATGATTAATAGTTACAAGTAGGTCTCTCCAATGTATAATGTTCTATCCTCGTACAGTCTGAACCAACATCATGGCAAACTCTCCGATTAGAAGGGGAATAATTGGTTTATTTAATTAACTTTCTGGTGATTTTGGTGTCATTTTCTAAGTTCACTACGACTGATATACTATGATCACCTAATGTTTTGTGTATGATTCCAGTGATGAGAATACAAATGCCCAGGCTGGGGCCACTTATTGCAACAACAAGAAGATTACACCGCGAGTGAAGGGAGAGATGGCTATTGAGGATCTCCCACCCATAGAGGACTTAGCCATCTCCGTGCCAAACAGTCAATGTGTACATATCGGAAACATTTATGATATCATTGATCAACTTGGTTAGTATTCCTACATCACTTAGCATTATAAGACACAAGGAGAGAGATCAAAGGAATTGATTGCCTGAGAATGTAACACAGGCACCATTAGCGAATGTTAAAAGAAGCATGGCCGTCCAAGAACCACATGGCTTGACCATGTGGACCATATTCTCAAGTGCGGATATCTTTTGAGTTAAAGGAATCACGAGTGTATGATGAATTGCATGAATGAAGTAAGGTGTTTGGAAGGATAGGAAAGTCTAGCGATGTGTTCTCTCTGTCCACTGTGATAGAATAGATCACCAAACCTGCTGTTGGCTTGGTCACGGTTAATCCATCACTGAATGTCATATATTTACAAAAACAGGTTGGACGAATGATTTGGGACCATCAGCTTAGACTGCTTACTTGAAATGAAAATATTTTGAACAACAATTCTAGGTGGTCAGTTCTGTGGCCATATTGCTAATGAACACCTGCAAGTCTGTCTATCTATCTTATTATCCTTAATAGGTTGTGAAACCTACCAGTACTAATAATTCTTGTCTAAACAGTGCAGACTAAAGCGTAGGATTAAGCATCTATTGGCGACTCGAAGAAGGACATTGATTGAGAGATATTGCTTTTGCAATAAGTCCGCCTTTTTAGTACACTGCTATCGTTTGCAACTCTTGATGACTTGGCTGATAAAGATTTATTTATTTATTTACATTTTTGTTTGCATTGCAGTGATAGTGAAAACTCTTCCTGATAAACCAACTCTAGATCTGGACACTGTACTGTTCTTGGAAGAAGGAGCCAGAACTCTGGGGCAGATATTTGATGTGTTTGGTCAGGTAATTATAGTGACGACGTTCATCATTAAGAATTTATTATTTATTTTGTGTAAATCGTCGTTAGGCCATAGTGTAGGCATTTGGACTCCTCAAGATTACGTGGCATTGTGCATAGACAGAAATTAATGTGATATAAACAATCTGTAATGAGTGCAAAGAACGAATCGACCTGATATTTGAAATCATATGTCTATTTATGAATTAATCATCACAAGGACAGACACGTTTGAGTAAAAAGAATCCGAGAATGTGTATGACAGATTGCATGAGTGTGATGGAAGTGAGGAGTGTGTGTAAGGTTAAGGCAGTCTTGCATTCTATCCTCTCTGCTTACTCCGCAAGGTATGCAGCGTGACAGATATTTTGTGCTACTTTATGTAATGTGGGAACTGAATTGTCGGTTACGCTTTGAAAACAGGCCTTGTGATGTTTATAGGAGATCTCATATTTCACACGTACTCGTATTATATGCTAATGTGTAATGTCGTGTAATATGAGTCGTTGTTATGCAGTTTTACACTTATACCTACTAGATTAGATATAACTATGTAAATACTATGTACTCTCTATGCATATAATGTATAAACTTACCATTCAAAAGGACATTCTATAGTAGTTCACGTCAACCACACAGTACACATATTTTGTAATAGTCCGAGAGCCCACTGCTTAATTTATGACGTATCTGTTTTTTGATCGAAATGTGGTACAAATGATAGCTTACCAATAGGGTTTTACATCGCACTAGGGTTGCCTATCAAAATCTTGCCGCAACCCCCCTTGCCCCCCCCGAAAAGGTCCCTCTTCGCGGTTTTTGGCATTTTGTAGGAATATGGTAAGAGATAGAAGAAAGTAGTCAATGACAAAAATAATCCTTGCTAAATTCTCTACAAAAAATGCTAAGTCAATTTTTTCATAGGACTAGTAGTTTACCCGTAATGGCCGGTCGAAAAACAGGACATTTTTTGAAAAAAAAAAAAAAAATTTTTGATTTTTTTTCTTTAACTTTCTTCCACCCATTATCACTAACATTTTATGGAAAAAAATATTTGGCCTGCGGCTCTATAACGCTGGTTATTTTATGAAAAACTAAATTTCAAGAATTTTCGTCACTGAGTTTTATTGCAATAACTCCTAAATTAATTGATGTATGAAAATAATTTATAGCTCGTTTTGCAGCTAAGACTATGATAATTAATTCGTTCTTTGACTATTTTCCTGTAGCTCTTATCAATTTTCAACCAATTAAGTTTAAATTCATTTTTTTTGTTTTTTAAATGAATTTCGGTTTTGGACCGGCTATTGCGGGTAAACTACTAGTTCTAAGAAAAAATTGACATAACATTTTTTGTAGAGAATTTAGCAAGGATAATTTTTGTCATTGACTACTTTCTCCTATCTCTTACCATATTCCTATAAAATGCGAAAAACCGCGAAGAGGGACCTTTTCGGGGGGGGCAGGGGGGGTTGCGGCAAGATTTTGATAGGCAACCCTAGTGCGATGTAAAACCCTATTGGTAATCTATCATTTGTACCACATTTCGATCAAAAAACAGATACGTCATAAATTAAGCAGCGGGCTCTTGGACTATAATACTCTCTTTAGTAAATACATATTTCTGCATTGAACATAATCATGCTATATAGATTAGATTAATTCATAATAGTCATTTGTACATACGAATCTACTTATTTATTTAATCTTTTCTTACTTCAGGTACTCCATAGTAGGCAAATGAATTCTATCAACAGATCTACTTATTGTTGTAGATTTTATTTGATTGCATGTCAAATGCACAATTTTTTCTATATTCTTTCTCTAGTTTCTATAATACTAGCTGAGTTACCCGTGCAACGGAAAATTTAACAAAGCAACCCGGCATACTTTATAGGCTTAAGCTGGACAAAATGTGACTTAAGATCTGAATTTCTTTTCCAACACCATTTCACACGATACCACACTCGACCCCACACAAGCCTCGGATCCCCTCATCATGATGCATCTCCTAGGATAAGCTTTTTCTTAAAAAACCGGCAACGTCAGGACACAGTCTATATTATCACAAATATTAGTCCAAATTTTCGCAGCAATCCATCATAAAATGCGGGAGTTATGCGAACACTTACAAACATCAGACTTTACTTTATATATATAGACAAGTAGTATTCGAAGACCTGCTAAAACAGGTGAAAATTAACAAAATATAATTAATATAAATATGAATTTAACACGAGTGTTTATTGCAGGTGACTCAACCATTCTATTGTGTCCGATTCAACTCCAATAATCACGTCAAGGACAAGGGAGTTGAGAGAAATATGATGGTGTACTACGCTCCTAAAACGGAGTACACACATCTTGTATATGCGGCTGACCTAATGAAGTAAGTTGCATAATGGCTGCATGGTCACCTACCTAATATACATATACCAAGAATTAGGAACTGTTTTGGTTGCATAGTTGCTTTGTTTTAATTTAACAAATATTCTGTTAGTTATCTCAACAGATATACAGCAAAAGAAGGACTTCCATTTAAGCTTTTGAATTATCGTCGGCCAGTTTAATATAACACAGACCTCCTCCATTATTTTTTTATTTATTTAAAACATGTGTAATTACAATAAGTAGACAGATTAAATTTACATTTGAGGATATAGATCTTAAACTAAATATTATAACGTTTTACCCTCCCTTATAAAGTAAAACTTGTGTTAAGGGGTAGGAGTATCCCGTAATTATCAGGGTTTGAAATATTATAATATAACATTAAATCATAACCTACACAGTAGGTATCAACTAAACAATAATAACATTATTAACATAATCCACACAGCTACACTGCTGTAGGTACCTACTCATTGTAGAGGCATAATTCTTACAAACTATTTCAGCAGCAGTACAAACCTAGTATCAACACAATACATCATTATATAGCACTACAATATCACACCAATACAATAATATAACACAATAATGCAAAAACATACACACCCAGGTACCCAAATTTATTTACAGCTACACCGCTGATACAAAATTGTGACAAAACTTATTAATTATATCAATATTATACATATATACATATGCAGTATGCACTATACATACACTACCCAACTTTCAACCACAATTACATTACAACACACCGCGTATCTCAATCGGTTCGGTTCTGACCGTACTTATTATCAATATATTTCTTTATGCAACTTTTAAATTAATCGCTTAGGTTGAATGATAACAGCTATTATGATAAATTTTAACATATTAATTTATTTTATTAATTATATAATATTAAATTTTATTTCATGTAAAATATTCCTAACACACCGCTATTCTATCTGCGGCAGATGGATGGACTGGAATTGGTGAATGTCATCAAAGTGTAAACTGTAAAGTGATCACATTGAACCAGCTATCGATCAGCCATAAACCTGATGGAAGCACTATCCTTTGTTGTATATCTGTTGAGATAATTATTTACTTGTTTTTTCAACTACGATATGTAACAAAAATCCAATGTTTTCACAAAATATAAATTATGAAATTTAAAAAATAATACATGTTGTGTTATTTTTAGAGCAAAAGGTTCAGACGCTTCGTGGAAGGATGATGTTGAAATACCTGACCAGATGTGCGAATACTCTGACGATGAAGAAGAGAGGAGGGCGAAACAGATGATGAGAGAAAAAAAGAAGAAAGCGGCCAGTGCAAGTCACGACGAGGGAGAGACGAGTAGCGGCAATAAGAAAGCGAAACTCACTCCCTTCGAAGTTAAAATGAACAAGATAAACTTAGAGAAGACTGCCGAGTATAATAAGATGAATAATTATAGAATGTTGTGTGGCAGAGGGCGAGGGCTGCTCATGATGATGATGGGGCAGGCCAATCAGAACATGGAGATCAGACCACAGGCCCCCTCGAGAAGCAGGGCTCCCACCATGTATCCCGAGCTACAGAGAAGCGTTCCAGAAAACCCTTTTGAAAATCCCTTCGACATTCCACACGGGTTCAGAGTGTTTCCCACACACTGTCCCCGATTCCCCCCCGTCCCGGGGACCATGAGGAATCCTATTCCAATGAACAGACCTCCCCTCCAGTTCTCCCCTCCCCCCGGGCAACCCTTCCCAAGGCCCCCTGTGCCACTGTTTGCCAGGGGGAATCTTAGTAGTTTAGGCCTCCCGGCACCGAGGTTTAGGAACCCCCGCCCTGGTGGGGGCTCATATTATTCCGATGATAGACCAAATTTTTAATTTTTATTAGATTCATAATAATTCATTATTTCTAGTTAACTCCATGAATCTAGTCACATAATCTAAGGATGTTGCTGCTTATTATTTATACTATAGTGATGTCCGATACAAAGTTTGTTTGATTATTATTTATCATAAAATGGATCATGAATTTGTTATTTCTTCTCAGTATACTTTGTTTACCGCTAAGCTCAGTTTTGAGTTTGATTATTGTTTTGCATTTAGTCCCAATAGAGTTAGTACACACCTATCTCCATAGATGATTTTAAATCCCAAAACAATTTTATTATTACATACACAGATACTGTATAGTTATTTCATTAGTTAGATATTTAAAAATATACAATTTTAAACGCATCATTAGCGAGTTTGTCTTAAATGTGAGAAATCCCATTTTAAAAACTCGCCGTTGGCTATTTTTCGTGCACAAATTATACAGGATGCGTTTGCTTTCGAGGATTGTATTAGTCATCCTTACTTTATATTTCTTGATTCGTGGACTGTAATTATTTTATAATACTACTTACTATAATCATTGTTATTGTTGCCGCTGTAAAAAGATAATAATTAAATTATTATTTTGTTATATTTTATACTTGGCAACATCTTATTAGTCACAGCTTCCTATGTAAGTTTTATTATTACTATTTCGAAGTCACTGTTCGTTGATTGAATTAATTGCAGGTTAGGCCATTTATTTTAGTTATAATATACTTAAATTATTTTTGTTAAAATATATTATTATTATATATTGTTCTTACATATTAATTGTGTGCGTGGCTGAATTATGTCGAGGCCTGCGTAATATTATCACCGAGGCCCAGTCTTAAGTGACATTGGCAATGATGACGTCACAAAAGCTTGAAAGAGATGTATGGGAAAAAATATTCCGTAACCCAAGTGTTTGTCACCGAGACAAGGTGACGTCACCATAAGAGCGGGGTTGCCATGGTGATGTTATTTGAATGTCAGGGCTCAGATAATAATATATATCGACGGCTTCGATCTAGTATTTTGTACACAACTTGTGTAAGGCGTATTGTTATTAATATTTTTTAAATTATACACGCATGTTGTATTTTCTTTGCACTACAAACTAACCAGGTTAGAACCGGCACGAACTGCGTAAAACTCGCCGCAGTGAACAATTACGACATTTGTTATTGCACGCACTTTGAATGTTGAATTTTGAATAGGATATGTTACGTTTTTTGTTTCACTTAAGTCGTGCCAAAATGTATTTATTTTTAAATCTTATATTTGGTCTTGCTTTTGTTGACAAATATATATAATCAGTGATGTGCCGAGTGAAAAAAAATAATAATTTGGATTTTTACTGCTAAATATGATCCAAATAGTGGTCCACATTCATACATTCCTTATCATAACATTTATCAGGGTTCGTTAAAATACAATATTTATAATAAATATCGGATAAATATTTATAATAAATATCATATAAATATTTATAATTAATATCCCTGACATTTCTCTTAATTCCATTGTTAAATGTATGTACCGCTTAGCCCATTGTATAATTTTTAACAAACAAAAGAACAATAATTCTTCTGTATGATAAATATCATTAGCAGGTTCGAAATTTTCGTTGTAACCTAATAGATTTTTTCACAGATCCATTAATCCTTTTCTAACCTTACCAATATTTCTGGTATTACTGTATTAATTCTGATTAAGGCCAGTAGCAATAATGATAAATATCGATAGGTAACAACATTCACTGCCAGGGTTCTCTGATACATACCATCATTGATAAATATTACTGATATATAGTAACACAATAAATATCATTGATATATATGTATATCTAAACATGTATTTATAATAAATATCGGCTTTTAACAAACCATTGGGGTGTGCTGATAAATATTACTGATATAATCGTCATTTATATCCGATATTTATGATAAATATTTTATGAACCCTGTTCACAGCACAAACTTTGAACATTTAGTATATTATATTTTATTTATGTATTTGATTTAACTGCTGTATTTATTGTTGGTGATTGAAATAGAAAACATTGTTTTTTATAAAACGGTTATGATCCAGCTTTAAGTCTTGTTGCCTAGGTGTGTTACTGCAGGATAGGCAAGGAAAGTCTTGTTATGTTATATTATGCACTATTAATTGTGCACATCTCTTTGTTATTACTATTATTATGATTATGATATTTTTGTATTGTATTATATGTACTTACATTGTTGTAAAACTGATGGTCTAAGCACATTTCTTCTCCACAATGATTATTCTTTTGTATTTTATTTAATGAAATGATGCTACTGTGGTCAAATTATTTCAAACTGTCGAAGGCAGTCATAAAAGTGTGACAGAGAAGGGACCACTACTTGCTTCATTCTTACACTTATGCCAGAGCCATAAATCAGGTAGTCGTCCCTTCTCGGTCAAATCTTATGACTGCATTCGACAGTTTGAAATAATTTTACTATAGTATATTTTTGTAATGTTTGTTTTTGTGAAACATTGTTTTTTTTTTCGCATGTCGTATATAAGCAGGTATACTTAGTTATCTCAACAGATATACAGCAAATAATGGACTTTTAATCAGGCTTGTACGACAATATACGTACATGCACTTTTCATCTCAACATCTCAGTCGCTCGGCGTGTGGAATACTGGTGCGACAGAAGCAAGGAGTGTGTGTAGGGATAGGGCAGTCTGGCGTTCTGTCCTCTGTGCCTACCCTGCATGTGTGAGAGTATAGATAGATAGATAACATTCCAATTTCCAATACAGTTATTCATGACAGCTTTATATGTTTTGAACTGTCCATTAATGTATCAATATATATTTGTGTCACTGGAAATTCTCATGAGTTAAAGTGGTCCCAGCTGTCAATGCTCCGAGTTCCAGCAATGCGTAATAGTGTTACTTTTATTTCTTGTACTCTGGTATTGGTTTTCGCATTAGAATTTTAAAAAGTAATCCGAATTCGAGCACAAAATTTAAAAAGTGAGAAATGTATTTAAAAAAATGTGCATTTTAAAGTATGATTTTAAAATACTTACTGCCGACACAAGGAGAGAAAGATGGTACGGAAATATAGACTTTATGTATTGTGTGCATTAGGTTTATTATGCCGCACAGGAATGGTGTGACTTAAGTTTTTTTTTTTTCACTTACGATGGCAGTTTTATCCAAAGAATGTAAATTAATTTTGTTTCTTCACTTGTGATTGGTGAATATATTACGAGGGTGCTAAATTAATATAATGTGTATAATACTATTTGTAACAATAATTAATATAATGTCATATGTAGTACAGAATGGGGGTGTCTTCGATATTTTTTGCCACCAGAGTGCGCCGCAGTAAATGGAGGTCCGCATAGATACGTCAGGTACTATATATTATTATTCTATGGATAATAAATAAATGGTTTGTTTTGTTATGACAGTATTGACAGTTGTGAAGACCTCCATTTACTGCAGCGCCATCTAGTGAGTGGTAAAAAATACGCCCCCATTGGATCTAATATAATTAAACGGCCTATGGACCTTTCGAAGTATGCAATGTGTACACTGTGACAAATATCATAGGATTTTGTAATATATTATGCAGGTATTACATAATTTGAATCAATTCATGTATAATTATAATGAAAATGTCATGTCATGTTTTCCTTTTTATTGTTTTGTTATTATTTTATTATGTGCAGTGCTTTTCTTTTTGTTGATTTGTTAATTTCATTAATATTTGTGATTTATTGCACAGTACTGTATATGCACCTCCTCCTAGAGTAGGTACTCCAGCCGAGCTGTAACAGTTGGCAACATAGCATAATGATCGCATAGGACCACCACTCCTGTGAAATTTCGTAACAGAATATAATGTGTGGTCCGTCATACTCAATGTTAAGGGACTTTTATTCCATACATTTCCTTAGCGACGTTGATGGTAACCTTGCCTATAACGTTTCATGTATTAATCCTACATCATGGCTGGAGAAAGAGAGAAATGTAAAGGTGGCGGTGGTATATGTTTTCGATGATTTGACCGAAATCCCAGTTAAAGTCTGTTTACATATTATGCATTTATCCAATCTGTTCTTGAAGGAGTCGGAACTGACTCTGTCAACCGATTCCGAGCACTAACAACCCATTGTTCATTTTCTATTATCATTATTTTTGATCCTCAAGGATGGGCACGTTGTGAGTAAAAGGAATCTGAGAGCGTGTATGACAGATTGCATGAATGTGACGGAAGCTAGGAGTGTGTGTAAGGATAGGGCTGTCTGTCCTCTCTGCCTTACCCTGCAAGGGACGTGGCGTCAGGTATAGATAGATAGATTATTTTTTGTTTCTTCTATTGCTTTTTAACTCATGTACAAATTGTATTGTTTTGGTACAAAGTTAGAAGCAATTAAACATTTTATACATTCCTGCTTTTCTTGCTTAATTTCCGCACAATTGTCATAATTTTATATTCTATTCTTCAAGTGATTTAGGTCATTTTATATTAGTTTTTACCGAGATAAAAAGCACTGCACATTTTGTTGTGATAAATAATTAATTAATGAAATTGATTTATATTCTTAATAATAAATGAATTAATTGAAATAAACATATGTTTGTTTATTATAGTCCTACTGTATGTTGATATTTATATATTAATTATTATGTGAATAAAAATACATAAGTGTGATAGAAAACATCAATCTTGCATTATTATTTCGATCTCAAAGTGTCCTATTGAAAGGATGTAAATCTGTTTGGATGTGATGGAATTTTATTTCAATACCACATTTTTACAGAAAAGAAAGTGAGCTATGGGGCTCACGCTTGTGTGTGTTGCTAATACACTGCTGGCGCGGTTGGTTGAGGTGGCAGTCTCACAAGCGGGAGGTGCCAGGTTCAAACACCGGCGCTGAAGATGTATTCCACACTTTGCGATACGGGCTTTTAGCCTAATGCAAAGTATTCGAGTGTGTGTGTGTGCAAGCCCAGAACTTTAAAAATAAAAATAAATTATGCTTCATTGAAATGTTGACATCTTGAATACTTGAGCTCTCACGTAATCTCTGACACCATAGTATGTATGTATATTCATCCATACTTCTTACAACCAGGTGTAAATATTAGGATGTCATCAACTTCTTCATAAGGTAAACAATACATTTTAGTTGAGAGTTGGCAACTGCCATCTTAAGATTTTCTTCTATACCTCTTTCAGAATAATTGGGTATCTTGAACATGTATGTAGTATATTGGAAGATGGGACATATGGACAACAGGAACATATATTTATTGAATTATGGTTTTCGACGAGGGCGCTGCATCTAGCTTTTTGGACACACTTGTAGAATTTCAAATATCATTGCTGCCAGCACAGTCCAAGACTATATCTTTCTTGACCGACTGCAAGAAATCTATCAATGAAATTAATAAATAGTCATCACTGGTTAGCGACCTTGTCCAAATGAACATAGCAGGATTAGGAGGAGGTAACAGAAAATCCAAATTATGTTTTAAATGTTAAGAATTTTATTTGATATATACTTTCATTAACATTGTCGTTAGACGATTGCAATAAAATAATATATAATTACTATATATGGAAATATATAATATGTTATATATATTGGTACTTATCTGTACCATAATGAAATTAAAACATAAGACTAATTCATAAAATTAATGCCAAATACTGAAATCATTGCATTATTTGGACAATGCGACTTTAAAATGGATTTTTTATGCGTGAATTTCGGAGTCGTAAATAGAATAATTTTCATACCAATATTTATTTGAAGAGTCAACATTTATTCAAACCGTCTGAAAACAATTGTGTTTCGGAGAGATACGGGTTCGTAGCGTGTTATTGGTTAAGTCAAAGTCAAGTTAAGTAAAAGAAAAAAAAGTTTCCAAATAAAAACATTATCATAAAAACCCATCTAAAAGTCATTTGCTGGATTTCACCAACTTCTTAGGTGAGGAATAGCGGAGATAGGAGCCACTTGTGATTATTTCTCATACAAAATATGTGCTAGGTGGCTTCTATCTGTGCTATTCCTCACCTAAAAAGTCGGTGAAATTCGGCGATTGTCCAATAATATAAAAATATATGTACACATGAGACATGAGAAAATAGTATTTCAATTATTATACAATATAAGATATGGCATCCCATTGATAAAACATAACAGTTATAAAATTAATAATGCATTTTTAATTCAATCCAAATCGAAAGAGGGAGGTTAAAAATTATTATGCCCTTGGATTTACATAGTGTACAAAAAAATAATCATAAAGTTATCAAAAAAGTTTCATTTGTAATGAGAATAAAGAGTGAGTCCTTTCTATCTGTCTGTCCCTCTATGTCACATACCTTGCGGGGTGGACAGTCTGACCTAACCTTTTGCCCTCATGAATGCTTATTTTAAGACAAAAATGAGGTTCTAGCTAATTGGATCAAACATTTTAAATCACTTCTTAATCCACATTCTCAATTTCATTTAGAATTCATGTTTTGTATAATATCGAAGACATACGAAAAACATCCTTGGCATATTGAAATGAAAGTTTTAGACACATTTTAGACGAAAAAGGCAAATATGGCATTCCAATATAAAGCGAAACAAATAAACAATTAAATTTTTTACATACATTATCAATTTACTACACATTATAGGAAGATATTATCATATTTCTTATCTTTATAATAATTATGTACAAGATATATTCACATTATTTATCTTAATAATAAAAAAAAGTAATTGGTGCTATAATGATCAAGATTTTTGTCCTTTAGTATTTGGTTCCATATATAGTACACAATTTTTACATTTTTTTCTCTAGCAACGAAAATTACATACTTTTTGTTGTTGTTGAATAACGCAAGTGGAATTGTAAGGTAATTTTATGGCACAGGTGGAATTTTATGGTAAAAATATAATTATCATCAGAAATATACTAAAGTATCATAAACTCGCATAAACTGCCAAAGGTTCATGAAAAGTTAACATTGATAATCTAGATATCATTCTGTGTTTGTCACAATGACAATCTAGATATCATTCTGTGTTTGTTTGTCACATTGACAATCTAGATATCATTCTGTGTTTGTCACATTGACATTCTAGATATCATTCTGTGTTTGTCACATTGACAATCTAGATATCATTCTGTGTTTGTCACAGTGACAATCTAGATATCATTCTGTGTTTGTTTGTCACATTGACAATCTAGATATCATTCTGTGTTTGTCACATTGACATTCTAGATATCATTCTGTGTTTGTCACATTGACAATCTAGATATCATTCTGTGTTTGTTTGTCACAATGACAATCTAGATATCATTCTGTGTTTGTCACATTGACATTCTAGATATCATTCTGTGTTTGTCACATTGACAATCTAGATATCATTCTGTGTTTGTTTGTCACATTGACAATCTAGATATCATTCTGTGTTTGTCACATTGACATTCTAGATATCATTCTGTGTTTGTCACATTGACAATCTAGATATCATTCTGTGTTTGTCACATTGACATTCTAGATATCATTCTGTGTTTGTCACATTGACAATCTAGATATCATTCTGTGTTTGTCACAATGACAATCTAGATATCATTCTGTGTTTGTCACATTGAAAATCTAGATATCATTCTGTGTTTGTCACAATGACAATCTAGATATCATTCTGTGTTTGTCACATTGACAATCTAGATATCATTCTGTGTTCATGGCATTGACAATTTACGTACATATCATTCTGTGACTAATTGAGATTAAAATAAACACTGACCAGATTTTTTATGAATTACAAATGTACATTTCATAATGATGTATTTAATACAATAGTTCATTACAATATGTGCCAAATAAGTATTAAAAAATATCGTCTAACCTAAATAATTTAATTATAAAATTAAATTGGAAATTTTCCTTACATTTAGGAACAATAATATGTATATGACCCTAAAAACTACAACTTACACACATCTCAAATAAACATTAAAATATAAATAACGTATACACATTGATATATTAGTAGTAATTTGGAATTTTAAGAAGTCACGCATGTCGGAAAACATCGCTAATTCAATAAGTAGGTACAAAAAACATATACGCATGATGAATGTTTCTTTTTTGATAAATACAACCAATATGAAGTAATTTTCAATGGCGACATTTTATACGCCACAAACACTAAAGTCAGATTGTATTCTTTTTTCAAAATAATGATAAAAATGACTAAAATACATAAAATATGCTAAAATAATCATACTTAGGTTAAAAATACTCAGTGAGATCACTATTATATTTTAAATGCAAAAATTATTAATTATTATGTTTAAAATAATAACTCAGATTGATATAAGGTATGTCCACATCTTTCATTTATGAAATAAATATCTATGTACGATGTACATGAGTTTTACAACGTGAAATTGTAGAATGAATAAAAAACACTGATATTCTAGCGTACTTCAAATTATTTTATACTGCATTAGGTGTTAACATAAGTTACATTTGTCTGTTTTTTTCCAATTTTAAAAACGTGTGCTAAAAATGACACAAAATAGTAAATATTATAAATAAAAACACAAAATTTTCTTTTGAATGTCATAAATATTTACAATTTTATGTCATTTTTGGCACTACTTTTTCAAATTAGAAAAAAACGGTGAGAGATTCATTTCTGTTAAGCAGTTTACATAAACAATGTGATAAAACCGACCACGCAAGTTTAAGGGAAACTTTGCCTTAGGCCGATTAAAATAGAAATAAAAATAATGGTACTAGCAACACTCAAGTAGTAATCTTGTCTATGGCATGAAATAAATATGGCGCATTCTATTCGGATAGTAATTACGAATTTATGGTGCACTTGGTGTCAAATACATTTTAGGAACAAAGTTTTAATAGTAACGCATGTTTATATGTAATACTGTTTTATGTTATGTACATGAAATAACAAAAAATAACTAAAAAAATGTATTAGTAAACAGTCTGAGTTGATACATTATTACTTTCAGTTAATAGATTATTACTTTCAGTTGATACAGTATTACTTCCAGTTGATACATCATTACTTTCAGTTAATAGATTATTACTTTCAGTTGATACATTATTAATTACTACTTTAGGTGAATACGTTATTTTACTGACTCATTTGAATTATGCAACTTTTATGTAAATTAATTTTGCATGGAACGATTCACTTATTCAATTGTTGTGTCTTCAATATTTTCAAAATATTTCGGAAGACCCAACCATCCAACAACCAGGGGATAAGTAAATTGTCTTGCAATATTTTTCTTGCCCCGAAAACTGACACATTGCATCGGCAACACTTCTACTTAAGTGAAGAGTGCTCCTTTAATGATCTGAAAAGAAATTAAATCATAATGAAAGAGAGTTCTAGAATTGCGACCTAGAACAGGTCGCAAGTTCGCCGGCCCCAAGTAAGGTGGCCAGATGACTGCACGCAGTCTGCTCAAATTAGGAACAATGGAGATCTATGAAGGCTGAAGATGATGAAATAAACATGAATATTGATAAAGGAAAACGATGGTGAATTTGAGATCTTCCGGAAATCCCTTGCCCGATTTTATTATTCAAATTATTTAGGCAGCGAATAAAACTTATCCACACAACTCGCTTATGAGACAAACACGTAACGTTTAATCGATCATTTTTGTTGATTTCATAATTTTAAGGGAAATCTTCCATAGATACGATACATTAAATATCTTCTTGAATCAATTCCTAAAATTGTAGTGAAAACGATCAGATTTTATGACAAATACAAATTTACTACATTTCTTTGGACCTGAGATGCAAGTTTTTATCATTAAAACATTTTAGTATGGTATGACAGTGAAGAAAAATCTTCACATCTCTCCTCTCTACACCTCTAGTACTGCCGATTTGATCTTAACAAAGTTCGGTTGATCTTTACACACATTTTTTTATTTGTAAATCTATTGAGTTTCAGCACTATTTTCCTCACAGCCGTACAAAAAAGTTGAGGCAGCCCCACAATTCATTATTTTTTCTAGTACTATTACACACATAGTTTTACAACAATAAATTATCTGATTGCATTCTATCATAAGAATCTGGCAACATTCAGTACTGTCTATGGCAAAAAACAAACATGGCGCCATTGCATTTGCAAATTACTATGGTATGAGAAACGTATACTCGAAACCAAGTGCATTACATAGGAACAAAATAACTATAATAACTTATTACAATATAACAAAAGTTTTCTTTAATACTGTTAGACAACAATTATTCAAATTACAAAAAGTAAATTAAATCATGTAATGTTTGAATGAAAAAATATGGAATGAAGACAACTAATACATAAAATCAAAATGTTGATACGAATAGTAAGTAAAATCATTTAAATTTAAGACTTAGCTGCGTTACTACCAGCTTCAAGATCATGATTCTTTTGAGTTTGGACATCAGTTTGAATGTTACTTCCAGTTGTGTCTTTCAAGGTTTGAGTTTGAATGTTACTTTCAGACGTGTCTTTCAAATCAGATTCACGTTTTATGTCACGCTTTACAGGAGTGGGTTTGAGATTGCTCGGCAATATTAATAATTTAGTCGGACCACCAATTTGTGGTTGTACAACATACTTGAAGGGAATAGGTTTGTAACTACTCTGAGTTGATACATCATCACTTTTGGTTATGGGAATAGGTTTGTAACTACTCTGAGTTGATGCATCATCACTTTTGGTTATGGGAATAGGTTTGTAACTACTCTGAGTTGATGCATCATCACTTTTGGTTATGGGAACAGGTTTGGAACTACACTGAGCTGGCACATCATCACTTTTGGTTATGGGAATAGGTTTGTAACTATTCTGAGTTGATACATCATCACTTTTGGTTATGGGAATAGGTTTGTAACTACTCTGAGTTGATACATCATCACTTTTGGTTATGGGAACAGGTTTGGAACTACACTGAGCTGGCACATCATCACTTTTGGTTATGGGAATAGGTTTGTAACTACTCTGAGTTGATACATCATCACTTTTGGTTATGGGAACAGGTTTGGAACTACTCTGAGTTGATACATCATCACTTTTAGTATCGTTTTCTTTATCTGTTTTAGTTTTTTTTTGACTCGCTAACATTATTGCCCTTCTAGCAGACCTTCTGTTATGCAACCAATTATACAGATTGCGTGGGTTCACTCGCTCTGAAAATAAATGAAATAACATATATATAATGATTATCGCTAAACCATTTTGATTTGTAACCCGACAATTGAATTTATTTTGAGTTGATACATTATTACTCTGACTTAGTTCTTTATTATTTTGAGTTGATTCATTAATAGTTTGAGTTGATTCATTATTACTTGGAGTTGATACATTATTACTTTGAATGGATGCATTATAACTTAAGTTAATATATCATCACTTTTGCTGTCAATTACGTAACACCGATCCACCGGAAATCTCTTACCACCGTAGGCATAAAGAATGAAACTTTTTAACCACACAACTCGCTTATGAGACAAACATGCGACAGTTATTTCTGAAAATAATAATGTACTACAAGTTTTTGAATTACAATTAGCAATAATCATTATTTTACAGTTTTTGTAAAACATATAAAATACATGGTAACAAAAAAAAATGTTGAATATCAAAAAAGTAAAATGTACAATAGGTAAAAACATGATTGAATTTTAAATCAAAATCAAATGACAATTTTCGTGAAGAATATTATTATGGCTAATTTGGCCATAAATTTCTGTAGTGACTTTTTTCTATGGCTCAAAACACTAACATATTAAAATCATTTTTCATTAAGACAATTTCACACAAAACGGCACAAATATCACTTACAACTGAATACTATATGAGATCTATTTAATTTTTTGTTGTTTGTTCCGATATATTTAATCATGGTCACACTGTAACTAAAATAAACAGGAAAAAAATATGGTGCCTAGTTCAAATCAAATTCCTCGTAGAATGTTCAATTCGAATTTGGAATGATTTGAAATACCACATCCTTTTCCTGTTCTAATCTATGATCAGTGTCGCCATCATGAAATATATCGTCACATGTTTTTCTCGAATATATTGATATATTGATAAATTAATATATTTTTTACATTATTTTCACTACTAGATACATATTTCACTTGATCACAAGGCTTCACATCATTTCTCTATCAATACACCCACACAATACGTATATTATAATAAAATATAGTTTGTTCTATAATTATCTGTCATCACAGCAAAATAAGTCATTTCAATGTTGCCATGATTGAAAAAAAAAATATTCGAATCCATCAGAATTAATGGTAAGTTGTTCAATGAATAATAAATGTACATAATCTTTAAATATTTCAGTTTAAGGAACCAAGATGACTTTCTATACATAAAAATATTTCACATTTAAAGATAGTAATATAATCAATTCATCATACAATCTAATTTAAATATAAGTTTATCATATTTATAATATTTTTATCAAGGCTACAGATATGTGAGACATATGCACACATATTAATACACCAGAGATTCATTCTCAATAAGACGCAACACTATTATAACATCAGTTATGGAAACATTAAAAAAATTCATATTGAGTAAAAATGACGAATTTTTTTCAAGTATGACAACACTCAAAACAAATTCTCTATTTTTGAATATGGAAGCTATTTAAATAAATGTTCAGAATTTTATTACCATAACTAATGTAATACACAGTATTGCGTAACTAGAATACTGTATAAAATCAATGGGGGCGTATTTTTTACCACTCACTAGATGGCGCTGCAGTAAATGGAGGTCTTCACAACTGTCAATACTGTCATAACAAAACAAACCATTTGTTTATTATCCATACAATACTAATATGTAGTACTTGCCGTATCTATGTGGACCTCCATTTACTGCAGCGCACTCTGGTGGCGAAAAAAATCGAAGACGCCCCCATTAAACACATATTATATTGTTTTTTATCCATCCCAAAGGGAAATATAATATTAAAATACTAGTGGATATAAAATTATTCATTCTGCTGCGGAATGGGTTGAATGGTACAGTCATTTAAGTTAGGAATAATAGATTTCATTTGTGTCTCAGTCACTTGGTTACAATTCTCCCTGATGGTTGCTATTTGTATTTCCCCCGTAGTAATTACTTCCTTGCCTTCTGTGTCATCGGTTGCTACTTGGTCTGATGTCGTTTTATTTTCCTCGCAGATACTAGAATTCGGTGGTTCGGGTGACTTTAAACTTTCGTTCCCATTTTCTTTAGTGGTGTTTAGTGCAGAGGGTTTTGTGGAGAGATCGTCTGGCAAGTCTGAAATGTCTGGAGAAGTTTTACCTGATATTTCAGGAGCGGGAGTCGTTACGGTCGGCGCTTGGAGATGTCCTAACTGTGCGGTAATAGCCGAGTTGATCTTATCTTGTAATGTAGCTTGACTTTTGAGACTCTCAAGAGCTTGCAAGGCTTGTGGCATTAACGATGGTAGGCCAGCCTGTGAAGAGAGAGCACTCTGTAATGCATTTACTGCAAGCATAGGATTCAACTGAAGCATGTTCTGATAAGCTTGTTGTGTGGATTGATTAAAATGTGTGGATATTATATCGGTCAAGTAACTGAAGTCGCCATATGGTAAGTTTGACGGATTGTAGATTTCCATTGACCTCGTATTACCACCGGATTCTGATGGTTCTGAAAATTCAGACATACAATAATACATGAAGCCAAGGAGTCTGGCATTGCTTGTAAGATGATTCCTCTACTTATGTAGATTCTCTACATAACTTACTTTATGAAACAAACAAATAAACTTACCTATTTTAATGATCTTGGGTGGGCGTCCTCTCTTCTTCTTGATGGTTGGTGACTCGACTGGAGGTAGAGGCTTCTTCCTGGGCCTGCCGCGGCCTCTCTTGATGGGGTAATCTTTATCTGAGTAACTCTTACTGGTGTTGAGGGAAGGGGATGTTGCGGAAGTGTCTGTGATGGATTGGGAAGTAGTTTCATTGGCCGATACGTCATTCTGAGAATCGTGTTCTTGTTTTTGAGTTCGTGGAGCCAACATGACGTCTCCACTAGGAGTGAACATGAGTTGGTGTCTTTCACTGTGTCCAATGGATACCATGCCTGATGTTACGCTGTTTGGGTCAGTAGGATTGATTGCCTCGTCATTGATTGTTGTCGCTGCGGCAGAAGAATTCCCTGGTAGAGTATACTCATCCTGAGAAGGAAATATTGAAAAGCATTAATAACATTACACAACTTAGGTGAATCTATCCAATCAATCTGCATTGTTCCTCTTTGGAGTGCACTGGCGGATCCAGGGGGGGCTAGGGGGCTGAAGCCCCCAATCCCCTTAAAAACATGAGTGACAATACTTTATATATACAACTAGTTTCCGAAGAATCACACTATTACCACATCGTTTTCTCATCATGTCATGAATTTTCTAAAACTACTACTATATTGTTTGGTAAAAAAAATCACCTGCGGCGCTAATTAAGCCTACTGTGTGCTTCATATCACTTCATGCATTTTTCTAAAAAAATTACGCCTGCGGGCATTATTCCAACCCTGATGAATAATCTAAAATTGTATTACACTTGCGGCCCGTCGCTTATTTATAATTTCAAATGTTCCTTCATCCAAAAAGTTTGCCCAGGCCTGCTATAGAATGACAAGCAGGGTTCCAACAAACCCTGAATTTATTCCATCTATAAAGAGTTTGTATTACCTTCTCACATATCTTCATGTGCAATTTTAGTTTGTCTCCTCGAGCGAAGCAGCGTCCACAAGCGTCACACCTGAAGGGACGTTCTCCCGTGTGCGTCCGGAGATGTCGAGCCAAATGAGATGATCGAGTGAAGCTACGAACAAAACAACACAAATGTTATTATTTGTCTGAAGGACAACACAACTAACTTTAATTTCGGTATTATCTGTGTTAAGTAATTAATTTTGAACAATAGGGTCCTTGCATGATTTTTTTGTCTTATGGTATTCGGTACATTAACTATAAATTAATGTGCAGTATTCCTACTACAGTGTAGAAGAATTAAGGATGAACATTGTCGGGCTTACGACTGACCTCGGCTTTCTTAAGTCATCACTTTACACTCGAAAAACATTTACCATTCAGTTCACCCCGGATGGGATGGCGAATGTTTCTCGAGTGTAAAGTGATCACTTAAGCCAGCCGAGGTCGGTCGTAAGCCTGACAATGTTCATCCTTAATTCTTCTACACTGTTGTAGGAATACTGCTTTGTATATACTACGGAATGTAGGAAAATCCAACGCTTTACAAGAATAAATTTACAAATCAAAATAATTCAAGTATAAATTAAAATTTTCTAATAATGTGAGAATTTAATTTTGTGTCCTTGTGGATATATTTACAAAATAAAGTCTCGTATTCGATTCCAGTGCGAAAACAGGTTTTTGACTGGCCATCATGTTGTGACATCACAATCCTACCTAACCCACAAACAATCCTATTTCTGACTGTGAATTTCATGACGTCAACGACATTAACCTCGTCAACCAAAGACAACTCATGAAAGCGCGTTTCAGAACACGTCTCAAAAATATTATTTTTAATTCATCATTAAAAATAATTTGACGGTGAATTAAAGTTACATTTCGTAATTTGATTTGTGATTGTAGTAAGTAGAACTATCAATTTAATCTATCTTTCAATCGACAAAAAAAAATGCAAGGAACCTATTTCCTGATTGTCTATGGCGCTTATCGTAAGGCAACTCTGAAAAATTTTTTCGATAAAATCGGGGAATATAGTGTCACTGTCAAAATAAATTAATTAAATGAAAAAAATTCTCAATAAAACACTGAACAACTAAATTAAGGTCAGAAAGCTATTTTAAAAAACACCCCATAATATCACAAACATTCAAAAATGCCTTTAAAAAACACAAAACAAACATGCACAGTTCAAATATATTTAGAAATGGGATAAAGTTCAGTTTACATCTCATTTACTTAAGACCTAAATGATTTTTTTTCCTCTAGCGCTTGCTTCACGTCAACTTTTAAAGTTCATTGGGAATGGATTGGCTGCTAGAGGTCTAAACCTATGTGAGCTGTGTTGTTATCGAAGGTATCTATTAAGTTTACCATAATATAAAGATGTCTCAAAAAAACTGAAGTGCACAAAAATGTGTATCATCATCCGTAGGTTCCAGTGGGGCACTTGGAATCGTCAAGATTTCACAAAATATTTCATAATATGCATTGACACAATAAAATATAAGACATTTAGGTCATTACAAATCAGAGTGTAAAAGGCTCTGACTTGCAAATCGTCAACTGAACAATTTTTTTCATAAATTATCAATGCTAAGAGTGTTACTTCCACTATTTAGCATTTCGTCAATTGTATAAAAAGATTTATCGACGAGATACTTTTTCACTCTCGCGCGACCGTCTCCACGCCCAGGGCCCTAATATCTTCAGGCAGCTTGTTGTACATCCGCACACTGAGGCATACAAAGCTTTTGCTGACCTTTGCCAGCCTATGCTTGACAGCACGAACATAGTTTTTATGACGAGTGTCATAGTGTGCTGATCTGAATTTAGGGGAGTGTTTGGCAAGTTTTTGAATTGTAATTAAGTGAATTGTAATACTGAATTCTTTTTAGTGCTGCATCTACTATATCTTAAAGATTTCTGATTATATTCTATTTGTTGAAATACAATAATGCACAAAAATAAAGTCTTTGTTTAGAAATAAATCACACTTTATTAAAGAATTCAGTATTACATATTATTTGTATGATATTCAAAGAAACATTCTACGCAGAAGCCAGGCTGTCCCTCGCAATAGTTACACTGATATATCGTATCTTTTCTGATCTTTTTAACTCTGCACATCTTGCATCCTTTTCTAATCGTGACTTTCATATTTTTTGACGAATGTTCTTTCCTATTTTCTATTTTAGACAGCCTATGCCCGACCAGCTCCCGTTTTCCCACCTCAGTTATCGGAAAGAGCATGTTCATGGGATGAATGGGACAGTACATTCTATAATCACAGATACATAGAATTGAAATATACAAAAAGATAACTATAGTAAAATTATTTCAAACTGTCGAACGCAGTCATAAACTTTGACCGACAAGGGATGACTGCCTGCTTTAATCACACCGTATGGCTCTGGCATAAGTGTGAATAAAGCAGGTAGTCGTCCCTTCTCTGTCACATTTTTATGACTGCGTTCGACAGTTTGAAATGATTTGACTATAACAATCTTAAGCTGAGCTACACACTGATGACTAAACGCTGGTTTTTTTCAAAATATTTGAGTTTGTGCAATTTCTTTCAGAACGTATAAGTCAATGTTTGCGTGGATTCCAATTCGTTAGAGAAAACATTATGCATGTACATGTAAAAAAATGAAATAAACTGGTTCAAAATACATAACACCAAATTTAGAAAAACGCACTATTTACTACTTCATGCAATTTCTACTGCAATACATTACAATTGATCGCTAATAGTTCAAGAAATATCCAATATATATTTATAATATCTATACATCGAGAAATTGAATGCCGTTAGCCTGCTGAGGTGCAATAAAACTTTACTAATCCACTAATTTCATAGACCTGGGCTGGTGACCAAAAGAATTATTTCTCTTCGAATTTAAATTACGGGGGTTTCCATCTTTACCTGAATTCTATACAACCAATAGGGCATTAAAACAATAAGTGAAGTGTAAACAATAAATTCCACGTTAAACTTGTATCAGCGTGCATTATGCAGGTAGTATTAACAAAATTTGCCAAGTAAATAAACTGTATAAAATATTTGTTCCCTCTACGTCCCTGCACATCTCATAGTCCCAGGTACCTAGAGCATTGAATCTCCCGATGTATAGTAATAAACATTGGATATATATCAACAAACCATGATTTCAGGTCTAAATACTTCCAAACATAGTTATAAATAAAACAAGTGTGAATGTACCGAAAAACTAACGGCCAATAGTAATATTTTCTAATATTGTATGTGGCAAATTTACAATAAATAATACTAGAGATGTATGATGAAAAGCTATACTGCTGCCTTAAGTAAGAACTGCTAATATGCCAGTGCTTTATTGAAAAGGGTAGTTGAAAATTAAAATTAGATTGATCTCCAAAAAATCAGATTTCAGATGTGATAAATTTGTATGCGTTCAGATTTCTGAATGTTTATGTAATATAACTTTCCGTCTAGTGTGTGGTCGGCCACAATCTACAATTACAATTAACAAAAACACCCTCGAGTTTTGTACATAACAATTCGTTCTTCAAGTGAACAAAATACACACAATAAAAATTAGGCATATATTGATCTTATTTTGTACTGCTTATAAAAAATCCAAGTGCTTATGGATAATGACATAAGAGATAAATAAAAATCAAAAGAATCATTCACTAGGGCGAACTTGTCATAAGGCTGCAATTTTTTCCAGTTAACCCTATCTGCGTGTAAAGGAGGGTAAGAAAACTTTAATCTCATTTTTCTCGTAGTTGAGGTTAGCTGGCAGAGATTGGAGCACTGCGATAAGCTCTCCCTAGTGAGCAAGTAACAAGTCTTGTTATGTTAAGATATTTTTACACTGTTCACTTAAAATGAAAATAAATAAAACTCATTTAGATCTTGTCAGTGAGAACCTTGTAATTCTCTAATGAAGTGATCAACATAACAGTACGCACAGGGTTGTTGCTGGTTTTTTTAATGATATTAATAAATTATTTCAATAAAATATATCCAACTATGAAATAATAAGTAAAAGTGATAATTCTTGATTATATGACTTGAGAAGTTTGATTACTAATCATTCGAGCGAACGCATTTACGATCATTGATTCGTCAAAAATTCTCACGAGAGCATGCGACCGGCGCTAAGTCCCGCCTTAAAACAGTCGGGACATGAACTAAATATCAGCATCGAGTAATGGGGATGCCGATATTGAAATCGTTGCTGATGTTCGCAACAACCCTGATACGCACTCTCAAAAGGCTTAAAATAGGTACATAACTCATTGTGTTCTAGATGCCATTCGAATGATAAAACGTGCAAAAAGCAATACATAATACAATACAGATGACAGGAGCAATACACAATAGACTATAATATAGTAGGAATAAGATGAAGGTGGTTTTGTAAGAGAAAGTGAAGAAGTAAAGTAGGCACCTGTAATGGCAGGAGGGACACCTGTACGGGCGCTCTCCGGTGTGCGTCCTCCGATGGCGTAACATGTGTGAGTTGCGAGAATATCTGCAGGACAACACAACAAACACCAAACACATCACCACCCGTTATACGGCAATTACTAGGGACTGGAAAATTTCACGAGCGAAATTCATTCTCGAATTTTGTATTTTTTATAGCAATAGTGCGAATTTTAGTGTTTTGACAGGAATAACGCAAAACATTTTTTGTGTTATCGTTGACAGAAGAATCTCGGGGATAATAATCTTCAATTTTGTGAACATATTTTTTAAATCATTATATTCTGTATCTTTTGCATGCCTACGACATTTTTTTTCATATTTTTTATGTTAATTTTTTTTACTTTTATGTATTAAAAACTGTACGGAAATAATAAATAAAAATAGTGAATATGTATTATATATTCGACCGATGGTACATGGTGAAAGTTCGTTTTTAAGGTAAAAATGAAAGACTATGTAGTTTAAAATCCACACAATAAATTTAATTACACACGGCTAGTGTTCGAGGATTCTCATCCTCATCATCAGGCGATTGACAATAAAGTTTATTTTTTAAGAGAATCCTCGAACACTACTCATGTGTAATTAAAGTCATTATGTGGTTTTTAAACTATATGTACATAGTATTCGCAGGTTTTCACGATGATCCATATGTAGATATGTTTTTCGTGTTGATCGCGTGTGATGATCAAATAATCCGACGTTTCGGCGAACCTACTGCCTACTACGACAATCAGAATCCGTGACCAAGGCGGCAGTAGGTTCGCCAAAACGTCGAACCATCTGATCATCTCACACGATCAACCCGAAAAACAAATCTATATATGTACATGTACATAGTCTTTCATTTTTACCTTAAAAATAGTAAAAAACAACGTGGATATTTTCCAGTCTCTATAATTCCACACGAGCGAGTATATTCTCCTCCTCCTGCTCATCACAACAGCCCATTTAGTACAGTTCCTACTCGGGAATACAAGGGAAAGTGAAGAGAGACAAGGACAGGTGTAAAATAAATTATAATAAGCACAGCTTTGTCCATTATATGCAGAAGACGTGTCGCAAGTTGTACGGACGAAAAAATAATTTCATTGGATTGATTAACAAAATACAGAGATACGTAAACATTCCGAACGTAAATCATTACATTTGTTCACTTTTCATTCATTTTTAACTTATCGCAGTGACATCAAAGCATTAATGAACGATAAGGGTAGGGTTGCCAGACGTCCCGGTTTACCGGGATTGTCACCGGTTTTATGCCTCGTGTCCCGAACGAGATGCCTAAATGTCCTGGTTTTCGAAAAAATTGGTATATTTTTATCAATTATACAGTCTATATACACAATAATGTAAAAAACAAATAAGGTTAGCGGTTCGTAAAATTTTCGATTCGAAACTTATTCTCCCACCACGTTTTTTTCTTGTTTTCTCTTTTTGTCTCTTCTTTTTTAGTCTTCTTCCTCGTCCTAGGTACCCAGGCCCCAGTTCTAGATTTGGCAGACTTCACTTTTTACGTAAGTAGATAGGTTATGTCAAGAATTTCGCTATTTAAACAGTGATTAGCCTACTATAAACAAACAACCAGGCCTCCATTTGTCTAAAAAAATTCTTATAAAAAAAGGGGTGTGAAAATCAGACGTAACAAAATATAATCTACAACAAAGCTGGCTTTGGGTTAAAATAAAATAAATTGCATAATTTGTTATAAATAAAATAAGTTTGTAGGATAATTTAATAAGTTAGTGACTAAATATATTTACAATACTAAGGAAATAATACAACTTAGGTATAGATAATGTTAGGTGCAAAGATAGAACAGTGTTAAGCAAATATTTACCACAATGCAAAATGGCCCAAGCCATTGGTGTTTTTAGTTATTTTTTGGTAAAATTTTGAAAAATAGCAACTTTTTTGTAAACTATCTTTCTATGCAAATAGAAAGCCTGTATAATTTCCAACAAATTTGGCGTACTTATAAAATTTATAAAACTAACCAAATTTTCATGTTATTTCAAATTGTGAGAATTTAAAATGTATTGAGAAAGTACACCCTGTTAGATTTATAACCAAATTTTAACTTTGCATTTTTCGTCATGTTCTGTCACAATATTTTGTTAGCAAACCTCGGATTCGGACTTTCCCACCCCAAAAACGTATAGAATGAAAGAAATCCAGACTACCCCATAACTTTCCCTTGAGGGGCTGTTTTGGGTCTACAAAACACATTTACCATTTTTTTAATAACCACTACTAACATATGTAATTCACAAAAAAAGGTTATATGCATGGTATATATTTTCAGAAACGCATTGCAGTGGTCACCATATTGACTTTCAAGTGTACAGGCCTATATTACTAATATTCACATGGGTCTCGTGCAAGCCGAGATATATTGTATTTTGCTTACTGACTGTTCTTGTTCTCTAAGCCTAACTGATACTAAAATATGTACTAATGAAGCAACACTTTCGCAATCACCTTTTAGTTTCAAAACCTTTCATATTTGTACAATGCTTAGAAATACAGAGAATCAATACAGATATACTAGTTCGTTGTAGGCACCCGGTGGAAAATGATGATATAAGTAGGAACACATACAAAATATTTAAATACAAAGCAGTATTCCTACAACAGTGTAGAAGAATTAAGGGTGAACATTGTCAGGCTTACGACCCACCTCGGCTGGCTTAAGTGATCACTTTACACTCGAGAAACATTTTCCATTTCAGTTCACCCCGGCTGGGATTCGAACCCAGAACCCAGACCTTCGTCTACCATAGTAGGGATCTTATCCACTACACCACGAGGAGCGACGGCCGTGTTGTCGAATTCTGTATACATTAAGTACCTACATATTGTTGCCATTTACACTGTTGCATGAAGAGGTGGTATTTTTATATACATACCCGCGGCCATCTATTATTGCCAAGTCGAAGAACGCTTGTTGACAATCAACTTCGCTAGATGGCAGCAGAGGTCACTACGTAACATATTTATGTATTATACCTAACAATTAGCAATGTGAATTTTTACTTGAATTAATTTTGTTTTACAAATTATCCTTGTAAAGCATTGGATTTTTCTACATTCCGTAGTATACAACGTGTCCCAGGAAGTACCACCAAGCGGAAGTCCAGAGATACAAGACCTCAATACCTATCGATTTAACCCCCATATATGTTAAATAAAAGATAATAAGCATTTCAAATGTGTGTGTGTCTACAAGTGTAACCCACTAACGTATATAATATTAAAATTCCCGATTCTCTGTTTGCTCCCAAAATCACCATACAAAACCATTTACGCATACTTAAGATAGTGCTATTAATTTAATCTATGGTTAATTGAGAGCATAGATAAAATCATGCAGTTATGCAATAATAATAGACTTTTATATTAAGTACCTAGGTGGCGTACTCAATGCTAGTAGCGAAGTAAACTGGTGCCTACAAACTGTCAAATCGTATGGAGGATTTTGACATCTCGTAGGCAACATTTTCGAAATTTTGTTCTCATAGTTAAAAACTGTATTAGTTATGACGTTATTTAGAAATTAAACAATATTTTTAAAGATGTTTTACTTTTTATTATTGATATCTTGTTTATAACTGTGTGAATTTTGCAACTCAAAAATACTAAAAAGTGCCGAGTGTGAAATTGCATCACTTCCTTTCTATTGAAAATACATGAAGTCAGACATCTAGGGTACTTAATATATAAAAGTCTATGGCAATAATAAGTCAAGTGTTGCTAGATATATAAAATTCATTTTTACCTTTGATCACATAAGTCGCATTTGTAAATATTCCTAGTGGCCTTGACTTCTGTTTTGGAGTCACCGCTGTCATATTCTTCCTCTTGCCCAGGAACATGTTCGTACGCTCTCTCCACCAGTAAATTGTTTTCGTCTGTTGACGTGTCTGAAATAAAATCAAATATTGAAGATTAAAAAATTGAATATTTGTGTACTTATTATTCTTTAAAAATATACTGGTGACAATGTGTGAAGGGTGCGAAGCAGTGGCCAAGAGATGGCGTTAGTGTCGGCCCTTTAGAGACATGATGTAGAGGTGTCATGGCGGCACATTACAATATGGCGCATGGCATTTGTTAAGAGCAGATGTGTATTATAGATGTGAATTGATGCTATATTTTTTGTATGAAAAGTGGTAGACATTTGGCTATGAAAACGGCAGAAAAAGAGGAGGAATGTCATTATTATGTTGCCACAAGGTCGCCAACCTAACGATTAGAATGTGTAGAATTCCTAGCAATTGCTGCGGCATTTGCGGGAACTTCAGTCTCTGCCTATTTCATAGCCAAATGTCTACCACTTTTCACACAAAAGATGTGTGGGACATTTTGGACACCTGTAGACCAGTCTATACTATCCTTGGTCTGAGGAACAAAGCAATGTCTCAAAAGTTATGGAATTTTGACAATAAGGGCTACCTTGCAGTACAAGGAGTAACGCAATGTCACAAAAGTTATGGAATTTTGACAATAAGGGCTACCTTGCAGTACAAGGAGTAACGCAATGTCACAAAAGTTATGGAATTTTGTTAATAAGGGCTATCTTGCAGTACAAGGAGTAACGCAATGTCACAAAAGTTATGGAATTTTGATAATAAGGGCTATCTTGCAGTACAAGGAGTAACGCAATGTCACAAAAGTTATGGAATTTTGATAATAAGGGCTACCTTGCAGTACAAGGAGTAACGCAATGTCACAAAAGTTATGGAATATTAACCAAAAGGGCTACCTTGCAATACAAGGAATAACCCAATGTCACAAAAGTTATGGAATTTTGATCAAAAGGGCTACCTTGCAGAAAACTTCATTATAGTGAAATGTCAGTATACCTATAGCAGATGAGTCATCGTTATGTTGGGAAGCTGCTTTCTCTTTCAGGTCCAGGAAGCTGACGCACTTCAATCCAGGTCTCTTCTCTCCGGGTAACATTGCTTCTTAAAAGAAAAGAAACAATCACGATTAATCTAAGGTATAAAAATTAACAATTAATTCTATTACGGCATCCCTTGAGAATGAACCATCAACCAGACTTCCTTATCCTAACACCAGGGTTAGCCGATACATACCATTGATATATAAATCATGATATAAATCCGATTTTTATACCTTGATATATATCAGATGGTTTAGGCATGTTGGGAGAATGAAGGATGACAAAAAAGATATATCTGAGCGAACGAAGAGGTGTGAGGAAACGCGGCCGCCCGAGACTGGCCTGGTCCGATCATGTCGTCCAGATCCTCAAGGATGGACGCGTTTTGAGTAAAAGGAATCGAAGAGCGTGTGTGACAGATTGCATGAATGTGATGGAAACTAGGAATGTGGGTAAGGATAGGGCTGTCTGGCGCTCTGTCCTCTCTGCCTATTCTGCAAGGGACGTGGCGTGAGGGTATCATCATCATCACTGGCGCTACAGCCCTGGCGTGAGGGTATAGATAGATATATATCAAGTAGTTTTCATAATATTTTAATTTGTCCAAGTTTTTTTTTAAATTATACTGCTAAAATTTATTGTAATCAATAAAAAATACATAAAGGTTGGTTTTTAATAAAATAAAGCAAATACTTAAATACTTAGTTATTATTAAATACTTAGTTATACTTAAATACTTAGTTATTATAAGAAGGATCTGGTCGGCTCTAAACAGAATCCGAACTGGTCATGGCAGGTGCACAGATTTCTCCCACAAGTGTGGATGGCGAGAGTCCCCTGAATGCGATTGCGGAGCCGACAGGCAGACCATTCAACACATAGTTACCGGGTGTGCACTCAGAGCGTACAGTGGCAATGCATCGGATTTCCTAACCCTTAGCGACGAAGCAATACAATACATAAGAAATCTAGATTTAAGTCTCTGACAAGCAGTTCACTCTGCGCTTTTGACTTTTATTTTTACACTTTGACATAACGAATGTTATATGATATAGGCGTGATGTTGGCCATACGATAAATAAATAAAATTATAAAATAAATTTAATTTAATATTGCTATATAATCATTTGATTGGCAGTATCGCCATGTGTTGAAAAAAAAAAGTAGCTTATGTATAAATATACTTGGGTATAATTAAATTAATTTAAATTTAATAATATTATTTATACTTATGTAGTTTTTATATAATTTAGTATTTATTATTTAATTACAAAAGGTTAAAGTATAATGTGAGAAAAAATGGCCATGAAAATAAAGATTGTTATTTAAGATACAAAAATATCAATTATATTGCTGCATCAAATGCTTGTCTTGGCTGGACCATGTTTAGAGAATGACAGATGATAGTCATCCTTTACTTGAATTATTTTTGGTTTACAAATTATTCTTGTAAAGCGTTGGATTTTTTTAACATTCCGTAGTAAATACAATGCAGTATTCCAACAACAGTGTAGAAGAATTAAGGATGAACATTGTCGGGCTTACGACCGACCTCGGCTGGCTTAAGTAATCACTTTACACTCGAAAAACATTTGCCATACCAGGCGGGGTGAACTGAAATATGACATGATAATACTGAGAAGTGTTTTGGCAAGTCTTGCCTCCACATAAAAAAATAAATAAATAAATGCTACCTGAATACATTGCAGTATGTAATTTATACACATATATAAAAAAGTGTCAAGTATCCATACAAGTATGATTACCTCCACAAACATATGATGAAGTATTTGCAAAACAACCTCTCTATAGACATTATAGTAAATATTTAAAATACAAACATCCTCATAATAAAACCAAATGGATCTCTACTCGTACACGAATGTGCCTGACCGACTGACATACTCAATTATCAACACAGAGCCCAAACGGCTTATCATAGAGAACTGAAATTTTGGAGACGCATAGGTTTTAATACAAAACCTTCCACTAAAATAGGACTTTTGGCTATTCAGCCCCTAAGGGGGTGAAATATAGGGTTGAACGTTTTTTAGAGTATACGAATATCTCAGAAACTAGACATGGTACGAATTTGACATTTGGCACGTATATTCTCCTATCAAAATTAGTAATAGAGTGTGTAGCTATTTTTCCAAATTTTTATTAAAAGGGATAAAAATGGGCTTAAAGGGATGTTTTTTGAAGTGTCTCTTAATAAGGTAAAAATTATTTTTATAGGAATTTCCAGAAAAAATGAAAAATGTTTATCCAAAAAGGATAATAACTTATTATTCCATTAAAAAAATAAAACAATTATTAATTGATGGAACTATTCGTTTTGTCTTTATTTTCTTACCTTTATTTTCTTCATTGTCTGTATATAAATACTGTCTGTACATAAATAAATAAATTAATTAAGGCCAAAGGAGTGGGGGTAATTCAGTTTTTAAGAACCATTTCCTAGCAACCAATAAAGCTACCCGTGCAACGCTGGGTAATACAGCTAGTAATAATATAAATATGCAGTAATGCAAATTAGTATATGAAATTTGTTTGTGGCATGTAAAAATGGCATATATTTTATCAGTCACCATTTATTTTCCCTGTATTTTTTTATGCGGAGGCAGAAACTGCTAACACACTTCTCACTATTATCAGCCAGAAGAGTCTACATATTATCATTCATGATTGACATATATAAACTCATCAGCTCAATATTGAGAAAAATTCACCTATACAGATATCACATGATTAGGCTCAACGCGGGGCCTAAAGTACAAGCATTGTGCCTGAAATGTCAGTATTTAGAAATCGTCTTACAATATTGCAAGTACTAAAAATTAATTACCATTTTTTGCATTTTTATGTACAAATTTTCTTTCTCAGTACACACTGTCCTAATATGTAATTCAAATAAAGAATATTATAATTGTTTAAATTTTGAAAATAGAATATACACACTTACATTAAAATATTCTTTATTTGAATTGAATTGTTAATGAGTTTGGATTGTAAAACAAATTAATATTATAACGAAAAAATAATAATCTAATCTTTATTATAGAAAAAAAAAACAGGTAAAATAAATGGCGACTGATAAAAAAATATTAACATATTTACCAAGCCTAGAGAAGGTAGATTTATGTAAACATTATTATATTGAGTAAATAACAAGAGATAAGATATATATTAAGTTGCATACCTGACTTAATTTTGGATATAATTGGTGAGAACTCCATCCCTTCGACTCCCACGGAAACACGCTTCCTTCCTTTGTATCTCGTATCACGACCGTGCGCAGGCGTTTCGTCCAAGTCAATTTCTTCATTCTTAATCGTCATATTCACAATGTCCAAATCATCTTCAGTTTGTATACAAGTCGACGTTTTCGTAGTCTTTTTATTTTCCAATTCTTTCGCAGCGGCGGCCAAAATATTCTTTACCGCAGTCGTCGTGGTGGCTGGCATTTGATCTTCGTTTTTCCTTTTCCGTTTCATCGCCAATAAATCAGGTTGCTGTTGCGGCTGGGTTTGAGATTGCGGTTGAGTCGATTGCGAGGGAGCTGTATACGTCTGATTTCTACACATTGCTTGTTGATACATGTGTATCTGTCTTAACCTTTCCAAGTTGGTTTGATAAGGATTAACTTGTCTCGGCGTAGAGTTGTAAGGAGAGCTACACGTCGGATTGCTCGGGTCGAAACCTGGAGGGAAAGGATTATCTTGCCCTAATGCGGCTGTAGGCGGAAAATTAGGATACTCATTTAAATTTACATTCAACAAACTAGCTGCATCTTTTCTCACTTCGTACGCCAATCCACGTATTTCCAACTCGGACGCAGTGTGCATTAACGACTGCAAGTCAATTTCTTGTACATCCACAGAGCCCTTATACATAAACTCCACCAGTAAATTGATTTCTGCATAAGGAATCCCTTTGAGAATGATGGTGGGATGTTTGCAAGGATTCTCCTTGAAGATTTGTTCAAAGTATGGACTGCAAGCTGACAGCACGAGTTTATGTGCGTGGATGGAGCCATCTCTACAAGACAGAGTGACATCTGCCAGAGAATTGGAAGAATATATTGTAGTGAATAACTGACTGAGGTTTTGGAGGTGGTTATTCCACTTTAGATGGAATGTCTTATCACTGGCTGTCTGCATCTGTTAATTAATAAACACACAATTACAATAGCTACCTATTTACATCACAACCTAACATATAATGCACACTACATACAATACATAACCTAATCAATATTACGGATGCAGGACCGACTAACGTAATTTTCTTCCCATATAAAAATAATAAAACAGTAATTTTATATTAAAACAATAATGGGCATTGTAAACATTAACAAATCCCTTACGCGGCCCCCCAATATAATTTTTTATTGTCTTTATTTTTAGAACGTATGTCGGTAATATTCGTTCAATGTAAATCCATACACAAAATAATACATATAAGCTACATAATGTACATTACCTCTACTGTATAATGCTATGCTATATTATAAGTACAGACACTCTCAGAATGTTAATTATTTATATTCGGTAATTACCGTTGCAATACACAAAACAGACAAATTACAAAAATACGTACCTTAAATAGTCAATTCATGGAATAATCTTTAACATAAAAAATGTATTTTTATTGACATTTAACGAATTTAATACAAAATCAAAATTACACCGAAGAACCAGACGCAAAATAACTCGAGTGGGTACGCCGCTTCCCCGCCACACCCCTTCTTCTTTCCTGGTCCTCCGCCCCGCCGACCCCTCTCTCCCCCCGTAGCCCTCTTCCCTCCAACACAATCAATATAACATGCGGCCCATGGTGGGGGCCGGCTTGCGATCTTTAATGTCTTTTATAACTATTTAATAAATTTAATACACAAAAACAATGAGAATATTATTATAAAAAATTGGACAATTCTTTCAAAATTGCTAGTATTTTTTTACGTAAATAATTGTATCAAAAACCCGACGTTTGATGGTTTAAACCAGGAATAATTTGAAAGAAAATGAATTAATTCCTTCACACACACGTACACAACAGCGACTAAATTTATTATAGTTTGTATCATACAAAGGTTATGTATGTATGAGTGCCAGTATACCATGTATATACATAGGTATATACACGGTATATACCTATTATTATAATAAGACTAGGTAGGGATATAACACAGGCTACCCGTATTGTATTCAAGAAACATTCATTAGCCTTTTTGTTTGTGTGGGTTCATGTATGTGTAAAAGAAACACACACATTTAAGATGTAATAATATGTGTACATTTATAACAATATACCTTCGTATTATATCTAGTTTCAATCTGCAGGAAGATATTATACAACGTTGGTATAATTTGATCATAAAACAATCCTTACTGCACGTTGCAATATAAACTTTAATTGCAAAGTCACTCTCGCAGTTGGTTGATTGTTTTGTATTTAAATTATACCGGTAATATAGTTTTGTAATGGTATGGAATATGTAATTAATATTGAATTTTACTTTTTGTAAAGCCCGATGTAAGACTTGTATTCAGTATTATTATTTGCTTATATATAAGTACATATATTTTATAATGATATAAAATAATGAATAACTTTAGGATATAATACAATGCTGATGTGTGGTAAAGCAATGGTTTGGTATATTTCATATACCTATCTGAAGTATATTTTATTTAAAATATACATTAACTTACAAGAGCTGTACAATATCAGTATACATATACTTTGTATGGGTGTCTATATTATATTAGGTATAATTTAACATATTTAATATAGATTATATACACAGCGTCATTGTATACAGAATCGGTTTGGTTTATTGTCTGACGCTATTTCACAATTTTATTGTTTTATTTCCATGTTAAATTTTATTATGCATGTATTTAGTATGCGTCTCAACGATCGACTTTCAAAATAAATATTGTAGTTTATGTGTAAGTACATATGTATTTACAATAAAAATATATATTATACCTACCGTAAAAAAAATACTTTCAAAATGTACCAAATAAAAAAAAATGTGCCTTTCGTTCTATGGACGAAAAAGAAAACATGTAAAAAAACTTAACTTTTCTTTAAAAGTTGTGTGAAATTGGGGTTTCCCGAAATATATTAATATGTACAAAAATAATCTCTTTGATTCAAATTGGTACATTTCGTTTCACCTTACTTGTCACACTTTTTCTATAGAATTACTATGTAGTCAGTGGCCAAGTTATTTGAAACCAGGAATAGACCTATCTCTGATTGGTAGCTACTTTTTTGTTGTGTTACCCACTCCTATGCAATCCCACATCTACTCAAAATGAAAATTGGAAGTAAGACTAATTAATTAGGTAGGTAGTTACCATTCCTAATTAAGTACATACACAAGTAAATATTAATCTACCCAACATCTACCCTAACAAAATTGAGGCGAATCAGATGAAATCCATATTAATTGGGTATTTTTTAAATTTTATTGGGTATGTCAATCCAATCAGAACTTCGAGCCTAAAATGAGAGAGACTCCATATAAATTGTATTTAATTAAATTTATTTATAAGTAATTATTCCAGTACCAATTAGTAATTAAATGATAATTATTAATGAACAATGACAATACATTTTTTATTAATAATGCACCCACGCCTTGTGTAGGTGCGTACTAAGAACAGAGGGCCCCAGGTGTGCGGTATAATATATACCTTAGATAGGTATATTAGCTACCTATTAAGAATAGGTTCCTATTCGAAATATATATATTTATAAAATTACTAATGGCATGTTCTCTACACACTTATGTGTCATATGTAATATAATACATGTAATATATTATAGACATTATAAATATGTGTATTTATTAGGTATACTGGTATATTTTAATACAGCATTAGGTAGATATTGATTTTCTCAGTCTCCCCCCTTACTAAAGTCTTCATAATAATGATGCGTCTTGATTTCCTACGAGGTCGGCGATGTTGGGGAGCCGTAAATGGGATGAGATGAGAGGGAGTCAGGCAATCACTGAAAATTCACAGAAAATAATAATAATGTAGACAGTACCTGTGAAAATAAATACGTTTTTCTCTCATTATATAAATCGACTGGCGCAATACGACACGAAATAATATGAAAATATGTTGTGACATTAATTTAATCCACAGGAAGGGCAACATAAAATCTAGCTTTACAGATTTTTTTCCTTTTTAATAGAGTTAAGTACCTATCACAAACTAAACGACAAAATTGGTAAAATGTAAAATGCATTACAGTTTTGTATTCTAGTTACATTAATGTTATGGCAATAATTTGTATGAGGTGTAAATTTTTTGTCACATGACAACAAAACAAATTTATTAAAAGATGGCGTAGGAGGGGTACGTGTTGTGTCAAGAGTTTAAAGTTTATTGCAAATGCAAAGTTTCGTAATTTATGCACTTAATAATTGAATTTAATCGTATTTATTAATAAACGTGAGTATCATATTATATCGCATTAAATTATACATGTAGTAAAATTCGTATTCGTTATTTAGGTTTGTGTTATATTTTTATGATAGTTTATAAATAACCTTAAAATTTGTGTCATTGCTAAATCATGGCCAAATTTGAAATAATTAGATAAGGAAAGTGTTGAGTTTTACTTTAATCAGTTTCAGATAGATGAGAGAACTTATGAATTATCTTTATTTCTTCAATTTATTACCCGATTTTTGATTGCGAATACACCTTTCTAGTAGGTAATTGGATTTGCTAATCTACTTTTTGTTTTGTGGTTTTATTATAGTTGGGGGGGCCGGGGCCAGTAGCTTATGACTGCGTGAGGTGATTTCGTTAGTGTGTCATATTAATTAGGTTGTGTTTAGTAATATAATACGACCATTACATAATTTAATTAAAGTATTCTTGTAGTGTTATATTCACACACTAGGTTATATGCTGTATGATCAAACTTTCAATATACCTACATAGTTTAGTAAATTGACCAAGATATTTTAAGTTATACTTGATTACATTAGGCCTAAGGATGTTTTTTAAATATAGAAAAAGCTATCCAAAAAGCATTCAATTGTGTACTAGAATTTGACATTCAGTCAGGTCATAGGTTTTTGTGCAACCCCAAAAAATGTTGTTGATCTGCATTGTCTTGAATGTGTGTTATTTTTCCCTTTAGCACATTACAATGCACCTTCGGAGTGCTTTGTTAGTTTCCCTCGGCTGCCTTTTTGTTGTGGCAGCTGGGAACGCCATGGACGAAGGTGGCATGTTGGAAGACAATGAGTTTGCAGAATTTGAGCAGTTTGAAGCTGATGAGGATATCATCGTCAAGAGCCCATCTCTTGGAGGAAATAATCAGCAGCAGTTCACCAATATTGATGAGTCGGATGATGACATATTGGCAGAGGTGGGTTTAATAATATTTTTTCCTCAACAGAGACGAGAGGCATCTTCATTCACATAATGTAGCGTTATGTGAACTCCCTTGGGGGGAAGCAGGAAGGATGTTGTGAACGCTTACGAGTCGGCTTTGGCTAGCTTAAGTGATCACTTTATGCCCAGGGCAACGTTCACCCGTTCCACCACATCCTGTTGTCAATTGTCTTAATTTTTTAAAGTTGTATATATGCTACTGCTGGAAATGTATTTCTGTCTGTGCAATGCAGATAAATCCCGGTTCCGTACCTAAAATAATTTAGGTTCTCAAATCATATATATATTATTATATTATTTCTAACCGGCAGTCACTAGGTCCAATTTTATAAGGAAAAAAATTAGGATAGAAAATATATCAAATATCAGAGAAAGATCTAAATCTATTTTGCAATAGCTGGATTTTCTACATACATAGTTTAGAAATTATGTGGTCTATCAACTGATGTACGGTGTAAGATGGGCGTGCTGGACTTCAAGGACATTGTTGGATGCTGGAGTTCGATTCCCACCCAAGGAATGATGTTTTTAGAACATAATACTATACTCTGAAAAAGGTGTTCGGGCTGAATGGTGAACATTTCTCAAGACTGAAGTGATCACCAAAACCAACAGATATGGCTGGTCGTAGGTCCAGCATGCCCATCTTATACTGCACATCAGTTACGAAACTACATAATTGTCAAAAATATCAAATTCGTCAGTTTGTTCGCTCAAGATTATTGATAATATTACGTACATAGTTGAATTTCCAATCATGGGCGTATTTTATCTGGAGTGTCTTCAACGTTTGGAAAGGACCGTGGCCTACTTTAAGATTTCTAGAATACTTATTTAAGCATTTATTTCTTGTTATTTAACTAGGTTTAATGTCGCATTAATTGAATGACTTTGTCTCCATAGGATGAGGATAGCGAATTTGAGCATTTTCAAGATCCGGAAGAGTTTGAGGGATTTGCTGAAGACGCACCAAATCCAGCTCAAGATCAGCCGAAAATAACCATCACAAAGGTACAAAGTCATTTCATAGTCATGTTTCCAAACTTTTCATTGATCATTGTTCACTATTGTAGAATCGGTGTCCTATATTTCTATTCTATTCTATTTCCTCACATCACATCCCTTGCTTTGACTTTCCTTTCCTTACATACACTTCTTGCTTCCGTCACATTCATACAATTCGTCACGCACATTTTATGACTCCTTTTGCTCAAAACACGTCCGTCCTTAAGAATCTGGTCTACATATTCAAGCCATGTGGTTCTTGGACGGCCGCACTCACTTACAACTCTTCTTTCTCTCAAGTATATTTTCTTTGTTATTATTCATCCACTCTACATATCCCACCCATCTCGATTTGGTCACTTTCATTCTAATTACAACATCCGTTCTACATTCGCTCAACTCTCTGATCACTTTATTTCTTATCTTATTTTTCCAGATGCCAATAATGGTGCGAGCACGTTGGGAGGCCTACTGGTTGGAGGGTCTACTAGCCTTGGGTTTGGCTCTCTATGCAATCAACTTCCTAGCAGGACGCTCAAAGAATCTCAATATCGCATCAGCGTTTAGTGCCATTCACAAACCATTGCTTCAAGACAACTTCACTTTAGTTGGTAAGTTTAAGGTCCTATATGCTTTCATCCGGCTTCGGCGCCCTTAATTTTTTTCAGCCAATACTGAGAGAATCGTCTTGAAACTGAAGACAGTGATAGATGAAAGTATGGACTACAGACTGTTTTAGAATTACAATATTTGGAAATTCCTTGAATAAAAATATATTCCTAAAGTACCCCTAAAATTTACAGGATTTGAAGATTTTCTATTCAGTTTTTCAGATATAAAAGTATAATTTTGCCAAATAACTGGTATTTGTAATCTTAACAAATTGACTGTTTTAGATTTTTAAATTTCTTCCCAGGTTTCTTTTAAAAAGGTATAATTCACTTTGTCGCTTACGTTATTCTTATTTCTCGCTAACATTCTCATGCGAAATTTAAAAAAAAATGAGCGAAAATTGAACGATTTTTGCTCAGTGCATATATATATGTAAGTACTACTTTGTAAACATAACCTGTACCTGGACTGGCGCTAAGGCAACAATAGTCGCTGTTAAGCTGGTCCAGGTCTTTTATACTTTATTAAATAAAATAAATAAATAAGCCCTTAATGTAAATATGTATTATTTTTTCAGACATCACGGGTAATTCTAAGTAATAAACTGATTGTGAATGAGTTTAAAAAGAAAAAGATCTGGAATATTGCATCCTAGAGATTTTTCTGGTCTGTTGTATGTATGTGGTGATAATTAATTGGTATTGTGTAACAGGAGAGGAGGGCGGTGGTGAGGCGGGTGGTTGGAAGAAGGAAGCGGAACATTGCTACACAATGTGGTGCAGTGGAAGGACGTGTTGTGAAGGGATGCTCCTGACACTCAAACTGATAAAGGTATAAATATTCTGTATAGTGCACGTTTACAAAATGAAACGTTTTAGTTTTCATGAAAGATCAAGTCCAGCATGCCCATCTTACACTGTTCGTCAGTTTAGAGACTACCTACATAATTGTTAAAATGATAACTACGTTGTAGATAAACCCAGTCATATTTGTAAGAAATGTACTGTAACCTCCTTGGATAAAGACACTGAAGGAACGTAATTTAGGGGTGAGGTTTGCCGGGGGGCTCCCTTGATGCTAACCCTGGGTCCACCTCTTAATAAGATTTGCCTAGAAGTGCGAGTAAAGAGGTCACTATTAATGCACCTGAGCTACCCAGGGATGTGGAGGGCCTTAAGCCCACGGGATTTTCCATCAAAACCCAGTCATACTTGCCAAAAATTTCTCCTTTTTCTGTAATACATAGATTTGTTTTTTGTTTCCAGAGACAAGATTTAGTGCATTTAGGAATTGGTTTATTACGCCCCTCATTGGATACCTTATTAATACGAGTGAATATGGCTAAAGATGACATGGACAGTATTGTGTTTTGTGTCGCACAGAAAAAGGCGGCGGCTAAACTCTCCAAGGAGATGCAGGATTTGGTATGTTCCCATTAGTATATTCTGTTACCTCTTATGGTTATTCATAATGATCTGATCTTTATGTGAACACCTTTTGTGAAGCCCGGGGCCATAAAGTGATCACTTAAGTCAGCCAAACCTGTCTCGTAAGCATCGGAACATCTATCCTGCTTCCTCTCCAAAGGAGTTCACATAAAGCTACATTATGTGAATGTAGATACCTTTCGCTTCTGTTGAGGAAAATCTGTAAAAAGGATTTATTTATTTGTTTACAATGTTTTTTTTTTACTTCTCAGAGTGTCTTCTGTGGTGAGCGCCGCCCGGGTGAGAAGTTTGGTCTTCCCGATTCGTTCTCAGTGGTGTACGAGCTGAGTGAGCCCTGCCAGGCGTTGCTGGACACCAAAGTGTGTACGGCCATCAACAGATTCGGACATCTCATAGATTATATTCATATTAGTGATCAATATTCAGGACCAAAACAAACTGAGTAAGTTTATTTACGTGTAATACCACAACATTATTAACTGGTCAAGGTTCGCCGATATACTATATCATTGAATTCATTGATATAAATCAAATTTTTATACCTTGTCAAACAATCACAGCACGATTTACCTGGAAAACAAATCTACACTAAACTTTGTTGGGGGGGGGGGGTTAATAAAAAACTATTTTAAAAATGCTTGCATATATTAATTCAGGGTTCCTAGTATGCATGATGCAATTATGATTAGTATTATGTAATTCATTACGATTTAAAATGTGAGCATTATGACATAACAAACAGCGTGACCTCTCACTGCTAGAAAGAAAATAACACTGATGATACTGATGAAAAAATCTTATTGATACGATTTCTAAAAAGCGTTTATGATGCGCTTTATTTTAACATAACATAACATTCATCGAATATGCTCATCGCATCGGTCGCAGTCGGTACCATCTGATGGCGATGTCAAAATCGAACACAGTTATCAGCGTAGCATTTTAATTTTTTTGGCTAATGCTGTATAACGCTAACAATGATTTAGACTTTATAAGAAAAGCGTTTGTTTTTGTTTTTTCTTTTCATTAGATTTTTCATCGACTATTTGTTATAACGACCAACTCTAATTACAACTGATTGTTTTGCAGAGAAACCTCAAGTACAAAACTTCCCGAGTGCCAACGTGTAATGTTATTTAGTCTTATACTCCCCGTATCCGTAGCTGGTATAGATGAAGCGTGCGAGGCTCTCAAACCAATGATGGCTCTGCTCTTCTACATGATGGAGAAAGTCAAGAGATATAATCTGTCTAATGAAGTAAGTTATTCTTACTGACTATATTTTCATAAATTATTCTCATAAAGCGTTGGATTTTTTCTATATTCCGTAGTACATATATACACTATACAATGCAGTATTTCTACAACAGTGTAGAAGAATTAAGGATGAACATTGTCGTGGATAAGATCCCTACTATGCGAGACGAAGGTCTGCGTTCGTATCCCAGCTGGGGTGAACTGAAATGGCGAATGTTTCTCGAATGTAAAGTGATCACATAAGCCAGCCGAGGTCGGTCGTAAGCCCGACAATGTTCATCCTTAATTCTCATACAGTACTTGTAGGAATACTATATTGTTATTAATTTTACTAATACCGTGTATGTTTAAAATGAATGGAAAGAAAGTTTATTATCAATTTATTCTATCACCATCCTTCACTGTCCAGCCTTGCATATAGATCTCTGCTCCTGATCCGTGATACTAAATATAAAAAAGGGCTACACCGTATTTGAACCTTTCATTTACTACTTGTTGTGTTTTCTATATTGTACTTGCGTTCCACCAGGCATCCATTAAGGCGCAGCGCAACCGTCAGAATGTAGAAGAAGCCTTCCTTAAGAGTACTCATGCTGCCAGACAGCAGTTGGCTGCACAGAAGAGAGAAGACAAGAGAAGACAGGAGAAGGATCGTATTATGGCTGTAAGTTCAATAAATCAGAGAAAAACCCATAGGAATATTGCTAACGGATTGTTATAAGACAGAAAAAAGAGTGAATGGATCAAATTTCGGTTTATTTGGTCTGACGTTTAACTAACTTATAAGATTGGCCCTTAGTCAATTTGTTGCAATTGGCACTTAACTACAACTCGTGTATAATGTTTTTGAGCAGTGAGTTTTTCATTTATGTTTGTTTTTGTTGTTGTTTAGGAGGAAGACCCAGAGAAGCAGCGTAGATGGGAGAAGAAAGAAATGAAGAGACAATTGAAGAAGAAGACACCCAAGATGAAGCAATTGAAAGTGAAGTCGATGTAGGACTTTCTATTATTTAGTTTTATAATATCACAAGTGAATTGAATTCTTTTTACTATTAAAGTAAATATTTAACGTGAAATGTATGTAGTAATTAATTACCTATTAAGATATAATTCATACTAGTCATATTGTTGACTCATTATTTCAACTTGATTCCAAACTTTAAATTTTCTAAATCGGACATTGTCCAATTTTCTGTACTTCTGACAAAAAAGGCTATGCACTGACTTTGAATTAATTGTTTATGATTGAATAAACTTTTTTTCAATGAAATATGTAGTCACCTTTTTGAAATGTGTTCTACTTGTTACACAAAAAGTACAATTTCATAATTTATCTTTTAAAAAATCACAATTCTATTGCATTACAAAGTTTTACGTACAAATTTTATTACAAAACAGACATTTGTATGTAAATGAAATCTGACAGTAAGTAAAGATGACAGCTTTTTAAAAATTGTTTTAAAATTATGATTTTTAAAGATAAATTGTGAAATTGGACATTTTATGTGTAAGAAATAGAAACTATTTCAAAAATGTGTGACTATTTCCACGAAAAAAGGTTTATTTAATCATAAAAAAATAATTGAATGTAAACGCACGTCAAAAGTAGGTACAGAAACTTTGACAATGTCCAAAATATGTATGATGGAGCGCGAGAGATTGGTTAAACAATTATCCCCCAATATTCTCTTTCTATCTTCAATTGAGCTCTAAAATCAAATCTTTGTTTCTAACACATACTAGAAGTCATTGTACGCTACACTTCCCTCTCCCTACACACTTTTTACTTCCATCACATTTATGCAATTCATCATATACACTCTGTGATACGTCATGTTACTCGAAACTCATCCCTCCTTGAGCATCTCGTCGACATGGTCGAACCTGGTGGTTTATTGGACAGCTCCATTTCCTTGTGCTTGGTCCACACGCTTGCCAAACATCGACAAGCCATCACATATACGTATGCGCGAATAGGACGCCCTTCTTCTTACAGTTTCTTCTTCTTCCGCTTATGTTAGATCTGGGATCTCATTGTTTCGGCATTTGGTCCTCCTTCTTGGGATGTAGAAGACCAGCTATCTCTCCATCTTTTTGGTGGTCTTCCTGCCAGCCTTTGACCTATGGGCACATTTCTCATATCTTTAATCACTCCATTGATTTTCCTAAAATAAATTAATACTCAGGTTTTTAAATGATGGTACTGTGTGATTGTTATGTGAAATCTCTGGAAATAACTCTAGTAACAATTTAGCTCCTAGATTGGTTCTAGAACGGTTCTAGGACTGCTCTAGAATCAATCTAGGAGCTAAATTGTTACTAGGGAATTATTTTTGTATTTTATTTTTATTTTTGTTTTCCAAGACTCACCTACAGGCAAGATGTGTGTGTATAGGACATTATATACTTTTAACAATTATGTGTGGTTCACATCTTGCCCTCTAAGTGGTGAATACAATGAAGCTATATAATATATAACACAAGAGTTTCATTATTGCACCATATTTGGCATTTAAATTGTGTAGTAATGAAAGATTTTGTTGTCAATATAATAATATACATATGCTGGTTTCATGTAATTAATTAATTGTGTTATTATTTATTCAAAGGGACTTTATTACGGGGAAATATTACAAGAAATAAATTATACAATTTAAATATGTTTTTTTATATTTTTGAACCCTGACACTACACAGCCGTTTAATGCCAAAACAAAGCATAACTTGACTTGCAATATTTTGTTCTAAATTCGCTTAGTGGAGTAATATGTACAAATCATTCAAAGCTTGATCTCGATTCTCTTTGAGACAGGCAGAGAGGACTTAGTGCTTTAACCCGTAAACCTTAAATAAGTACAGGGGTCAAAACTGGACAGTAAAATCAGAAAAAGTGAGTTTTTTTGAAAATTGGTCAGTTTCGTCATTTTTTTTAGGTTTTGGCACTCAAAATTTTCATATTGATTCAGATTTTATTTGCATGCGGCGCTAATTATGCCTAGTATTGTTGTCATATTCTTTATTTTCTGTAATGAAGGTAGAATATATATCAAAGTATTTTTTAATACTTACATATGTACCTACATTTTTGATGTTCAGGTAGTCAGTAAAAGTCTTAAAATCAGTATTTTTTAACACTGAACCTGTTTTGACCCCTGCAAGTAAACATCTCACGAGATATTTATTTGTATTTTGTGAGGTTTTTTTTTTATAGGTAAATAAATGCCTAGGTACTAATTTCTCTAAAGGAATACACCCATGGATACTCATTTGATCTTGAAGGCGTTACTCGGATCATTCCACTGTCATTCTAGAAACCCTGGGGCAGTTCCTCCCACTCGGATGTCTCCAGCAGATAATAATAGGTAAGGTAATGTAGGTAAGCTATAATAAATAACATACTTTGTCCTTTCATTACTATAATACCCACTTATGAGTTACATCTGTAATGGTGTCCCACAAAAAATCCCACAAGAAGAAATATCACACTTTTATTCAAAATTATACCGGCATTGTGAATTCGTGAAAAAGTGTGAAATACCCTTACTTGTTTTATAGGCTCGCGCCCCCCATTCTACCTCCCTCCCTCCGTTTACGCCCTTGCTTGTGTCAGAAGTGTTACTATTCATCTGATCGATACTCAAAACTATGGATTCGACACTAATATCGCATCTTTCATATCTTTCCTTTCTGCTTTCCCTCTATCACGGCTGCGGTTGTCGGGGGGGGTCATCATGGGGTCATCTTTTCGACACCAAAAGCTTTATATGTATTCTCCAAAAATAGCTTTTTCATGCCCCCCTCGTACACCCACCCTCTACAAACCATCCCTGGGACAATCACAACAATTTGCCAAAGTTTCATCTCATTCAGATGAACGGTTTAGGAGTCTATTACTGGATTTCACCAACTTCTTAGGTGAGGAATAACGGAGATAGGAGCCACTGATCATTATTTTTCATACAAAAATTGTGCTAGGTAGCTCCTATCTCTGTTATTCCTCACCTAAAAAGTTGGTGAAATCCAGCAATAGACTCTTAAGCCGTTCATCCGATTGAGATGAAACCTTGGCGAATTGTTGTGCTTGCTCCAGGGATGGTTGCCCCAAAGCAAAGGCACTCTATTTTATAGTGTAAGACTAACTGATATTTTATAGTTAAATTTAATGAGATATCTATGTAACCGTTACAAAAATTATAAATTTTATCAATATTAATACATAGGTACATAATTTTTGAATAAAAATGTGCTAGGTGTGTGATAAATGTGTGATATTTTTGCACGTGAGATTTCTTCCCCGAGATTTTTTCCTGTGTGATTTTATCATGTAACCTGTATAATATAAGCAGTGTGGTGTCCATGTACAGGAAATTACACACCATTTCCTTTTACTAGCAGTAGATTGGTTTGCTTTTAAATCTTATAGGTAGATGGCTCTTTAGTTGCTAAATAATAGAGACAATAATCATCTCCTTCATGACGATTGTTATTTCGTCGCCCAAGAATAATAAGGGATACACCTCAGACTATAACATAAGATAGACTGGACAATAGGTATTCGCAGCGTCCTAGACTTTTTGGTATAAAAGTGGTAGAGACTCACAGAACACATAGAAAGTGGTAGAGACTCCTAGAGATTGAAGGATGACATTCCCACTCCCCCGCTCTCCCCGAGATTTGCTGGGACAAGGGATGATCTGAAATGAACTAGTGAAACTTGTGTTTTCTCTATCTCATAGCGTATTTTTAATAGTAGTTAAAGGGAGATAGCACGAGTCTGCTCATGCAGGGGTTAACGGTGTCATCTCTATACTATATTACTCTGAGGGTTATTACGCAAACAAAATAACTAGGGTTGGCTGGAAGAAATCTTGAAATCGCCTTTTACAAATTCTGTACGTATTTTTATAAATTGCCAATAAAAATATTTACTTATTTAACAAGGTTATAACTGAAAAGACCGAGAAATATGAGATCATATCATTAACTTTTTTTTAAAGTATCTGCCTTTCATATTCAATCCCAAATACTTTTCTGCACACCTTGCACTAGGCTAAAAGTCTGTATTGCAAAGTGTGGAATCCTACATCGCCACCGCCGGAGTTTGAACCTGGCACCTCTCACTTGAGAAACTGCCGCCTCAACCAACTGCGCCAAGCATGTACTCTATTTGTCTCGTTAATTACAAAACTATAACCCCACTTTTACGCAAAAAAGTCTAAAACTTTAACTTTGTTGGTCAGAACCTTGTTACTCTCAGACAGTGATTTAGTTGCAAATGACATTTTAATTTGTTTTCTCTTTATAATGAGCGTAGGTCCTACTGCTCAGTGCTCAGGCGTGAAGATACCCAAGATTATACGATTCCCATCTAGTTACCTTTTAGTAAATAATATTTACCTTAGGTCTAAGCTGACATAATTCAATGAAAAATGGTAGCTCCGGCTTCCCTCCTGTAGAAACCTATTCTTCGCCACTACTAAATACTTCTGCCTTTATCATTCCTCACACTTATTTTTTTAAAATTTATTTATTCAAGGGTACACACACAGACATAACATAAAAATCAATAACAATGGAAATTACACACTACATGAAGAGTTAAAGTAACGCCCAGTGCACACAATTAGTTTAATCGGTCAATTTTAACAGCAAATATATTGCATAGGAAGACATAAGAAGGTTCGCAGTTAAGAGTAGTTTTGTGCTCTAATTGCCTGTGCTCATGGAGGGGGGGGAGGGGTGGGGTTCAACGCCACCCGAAATTCTTCAGCCAACCCACCAATAAACCTTTCAGTCACAGTTATGTTTCATTAAAAAAATTGCTAGAGGCACTAATCTACCTCAAGTGAGGGGTTTTCCACAAAAATAAACGAGACTTTTAAACGATTCTGTTTAAATCCACCTTCTCATGTTTTATGACAAAATTTTCTTTAATTTTTCAAAACGTTATTCTATTCATTCAGATTGCCGATTTTTATTTTTTATTTATTTATTTTATCGATTTGCCGCCCTTTCTGAGTGCCGCCCTTAGGCTTTGCCTAACTTGCCTATTATTAGGTACATAAACCTAAACGGAATACGAATGTGATTGAACTTAAACATACCTAATTTGTTTTAACAAACGTGATATAGGTTCCTTACAAACGTGTTGGTACCTTATGTACCACCATGTGCAAAATTTGTCCACTCGTTCAACTCTATTGTAACAATACAACCTAGGTATATACGTATTCTATATAGGACGTTATATAGTGACCGACTAGTGAACCTATTTGCTGAAAGCCAAGCGGTAAGTTTTCAGGAGGTACCTGTTTTCTTTTTCAGGATTTTCAGCGCAAGCTTACAGATCAACTATGTAGAAAGCAATGACTGAAAATTTGATTGGGTGACAGTTCGTTCCCCTACAGTTCGTCCAGAAAAATAATGACGACTGATATATAAATAGTATATTAAATATTTAAAAACAAGATTAACATATATTTTTTTAAAAGAATTATCTTAATTTTCTACATGTCGTAGCTCGAATATAACAACTATAGTTATCTCACGGTTATCTCAACAGATATACGGCAATAAAGGATTGACTTTCCACCAGGCTTATGACTGATCGTCTTTTGGCTTCATGTGATCACTTATTGTAACATATTCACCAATTTCAGTCCATCCATCTTCTGCGGCCGGGAATCGAACCCAAAGTCTATCCTTTGCTATAAGTAAAAGCATATCTGTTGAGATAGCTATTTATTTAAAAACAAAAAAAAGATATGTATCTATCTAACATTGTTCAATTTATTTTTTTTCCTGTTTTTTCCTGGGGTTAAGTGGAAGTAATCGCAGTTCTGCGATAAGTTCGCCCTAGTGAACAACGATTTATAAGCTGTACTATGTCCATTTTTTATATTTATATGTATTTGTTGTTCACTTTAAGTTTAAATAAATAAATAAAAAAATATCTATGTAAGTATGCAATTTGAAGAAATGGGCTGAAAACAGCTGAAAATGATATTTTACGACGAATTATACTTGGGTGCACCGAAAATTTTAGGGGGCATTTATGCAAACGTTTGTGATAGATTCCAATTTAGCAAAAGTCTTGAAATCTTATGCATGCCTTCTTTACTTTGGTGTAATACTTTGGGACTGGCCGATATATTCTACAGATGTTTATTGTGTACCTAATAGGTAATAATAATGTACCTAAAGTTGTTGTGTGTTATGTTTTATATTATGTATCTACCTATGTAATATTTCTCACTCTTGGAAGAGGTAAATCAAATCCCGTCCGTTGAACGCATTCAATATTATCTTCGTTTCAGAATCAGTTGAAGTTGAACGTTCGCGGTGGGAGTTTGCATCGCTCTGCGCCGAAAACAAGAAACATCGCGCGTTTTGAATAAAACATCACAAGAAAACAAAGTTTTCCAATTCGAATTCAGAACACAATTCAAAAAATATTACTCTACTGTATAAAGATTCTATTCGATTTTTAAAATCATTCTTTATTTGAATTTTTTTGAAGCGGTTTTTTTCACGAATTTTTCGTTGAAGTTTTTTTTTCGTTGTTTTTCCTTGTTTGGTTCACCGGTGCAGCTTTTTTACTTAGTTGCATTTGGCTGCAGGTACTTGAATGCATTTTAGACAGATTTTTTATGAATGTGTTTTAAAGCCATTGTGACTTCATTCTTATTTTGAGCGACCTTATAAAACTGTTTTCAAAAATCATACACAACTCTTCAAATTTTATTTACCTATATATGTAATTACATACATCGATTTAAAGTGTTTTATAATTAATTAAAAATAACTAATATTACATTTTTAAGATAAATAAACTATTAGACTTGTTATAAAATTATTTTACCTAAATATTGTATACCAGTAACTAAATTGTAAGTAAATATATAATAATAATGATTTAATCTCGTTTTAGTAATAAAAAAAATCATGTTATGTTGGATTCTTTATTAGTGTAATATTTGGATGTGACCGTTAGTGAACTAAATAATAAAAATATCATTCCATATCATTTCTTTGTAACATAATCTGATTAAAAATTATTACGTATCTGGCAACTCCGGTAAAACAATCAGCTGTTCTTTATGTGAAACTAATAGGTACCTACCTACCTACATAATTTTTAGTCATTGTTTTTGTATATATGGCAATAAATAAAGTGACACACCGAACAAAAAACTTAATTATGTAAAACAGACAACCTATTTAACAGAGTATAGTTAAGAAAAAAAAAAATACCTACACGCTGAAAATCGTAGGCATAATTTTATAATCGTTTAAAATTTTCCGGATTGAAAAACATTAAAAGTTAATTTGTATTTAGAATGTGAACAAATTCTTTTCAATTTTTTAAAATTTTGAAATTCGAACGTTTTTTTAAAAATTGTTTTTGTTTTAAAAGAACAGTATTCTTTTTTTTTTGAGAGGCGTTTCTCAATAGTTTGTGCGTCAGGTGTTCAGGCAGTAAGGCCTCAGATGAGGTTGTGAGGTCAGTTGAGGTGGTGAAAGCAGCAGCAGTGCAGCAGTAGCGGGCCATGATAATCTCGAAGGATCTCTTCTTGGTGGGAGAGCAGGACTACCTGAGACTGTCGCGCGACGAGCGCAGAAAGGATACTATGCCACCGCCACTCACCAATATCAAACCACCCGATCTTACACCAAGGTAAATATTATTCAATAACAAACATTAATTTTAAAGGTACATTAATTTTTCACAAATTCTTATTTTTAATTGCTCCAACTTTTGCAACTTTCGTACTTTGTAGTTATACTTATACTAGGGTTGCCAGATTTCTCGCAAGTCAAACCGCCCCCCCCCCCCCAACAAAATGCATAAAAAAAAATCAATGACAGGGGGACAGGGGCGGCGAAAATGTCAGGGCCTACTCCTATGAACTGTAACTTTGTATTCTACGTATTTCTTTACTTTAAATACATAAACTGCCATAAATACCACAAAATTATGAAAATCGTAAGAATATACCAACATTTCCGAAAACCGGGACATTTAGGCGTCCCGAAAGGTTTGTTCGGGACACCGGGACACGAGGCGTAAAACCGGTGACAGTCCCGGTAAACCGGGACGACTGGCAACCCTAACTTATACTGGACTTCACCAACTTCGAGCTCTTGAATTAAATCACCATGCCTAAAGTTTTAAAATTTCTATACTATGTTTCTTGCAGAAGGTCATTCTCGTTCGATTTTTTCGCTTCTCTACGAGATACGCCACTGGTGTAAACTGCATCAATCTCTCTGCGGTTTTGCACGATTTCGGCATAAAAAACTCTCGCCAATCAGTTTTAATAAGATAATATTATAATTAATATGTATCTGGTGGATTACTTGAGGTCAAAAAATACTATTTTGGTATTTTAACTCCGCGACCGCATCATCATATTATTATATTGGCCAGTCGTCGTACCACTTGTAAGTCATATAGACTTTCTTTTTTTAGCCGGAACTATGGAACATTAATTTTTTTTCCCCATAAATAGGTAGGTACTATATATACATAGTCGTGGAAGTCGCCAAGGGGGGGGGGGGACAGCTCCCCTCTAGAGATTGGATGAAAGTATATATTTTTTACTACTAAATGATAAAACCTCAAAAACTCACATTACTACCACACATTTTTTCATCATATATCATAATTTTTCTGAAATTAATATGAAAATATTAAAAATCCACCAGTTTTAGATAATAATATTGTCTGCGACGCTATCTTTTATTAATTTCTTTTTTAAATATATATATTTTTTTTTTTCAAATAAACAAACCACGTCACGACCTTCGCCGTTATCACAAAAAAAATGGTTCCATTTACGCGTTTTTTAAGCTACAAATATATTTTTTATTTTTTCTGCCCTCCTTTTTCCGAAATTTGATTCAGTGCACAGTATACAGTTAACACAATTTACTGCATACGACTCTTACAACCTTAAAAATGTGTAGTACATGACCTATCCCTTCCCGAGTGTGTCAGTCGCATGACCTATCTCTACCCGAATGTGTCAGTCGCATGACCTATCTCTCCCCGAATGTGTCAGTCCATGACCTATCCCTCCCCGAGTGTGTCAGTACATGACCTATCTCTCCCCGAATGTGTCAGTCACATGACCTATCTCTACCCAATGTGCAATGTGCATTGTGCACTGTGTCAGTAGGATGTTGACATGAGTTTGTAATGAATAACACAAACTGTTCACTTTTAAGTTCAATCTCCCAGACATCCTTTTAAACGGCCAGATTTGGTTGCTGAATATTGAATTTTACAGCTGTAAGAATATAAAAATACCTATACGAGTATATTACTTTTTATGGTAGCGTTTCTCAAACTTTACATATCTGCCTACTGTCTATCTACATCTTTAAGCCTGTAGAAATCACGTAATAGTAAAAAGGCAGCCGAGATGAAGTACCTCAGAGGAGTGGCAGGAGAGACCTAATAAGGAACGAGTATGTCCGGGAGGCTCTCGAGGTGGAACCCACACTCCTCTTCATCTCTTCAGCTGAGATGGCTGGGACACGTCATTCAGATGCTAGCTTCCGTTAAAAGCTCTGGCAGAAGACCGGTGGGTCGCCCCAGAAATAGCTGGCAGAAGCAGGTGTGCGAGCAGAGACAGTGGTTGGAGTGGCCAGAGGTCCTGGAAACTGCAAGTGACAGGGGCCTCTGGCGATGATACACAGATGCTTTGAGCTCCCGACCCAACCAAGGATAGAACAGGAAGAAGATGGATGTATATCGTAAGAACCTGAGATATTATGCAGGAATATTATGAAGAGACCACTCTTATGTTTGACATTTCGACTCTATATGAGACATTCTACAAGTTTTAGAAGTGCTAATTTTTCCGACATTAACTACAGAGACAAAGAATTTAATAGTCTCCTATTGAATTGATGACTTATGCTGAAATTGGTAATAAAAGTGTAAATGTTTATAGTTGTTTTTATTTAAGATTTGTGGGACCGTCTTCAAAAGCAGACAGTGGTAACAAACTGCAATAAAATATGACTTTGAAGATATTTCATTTATGAATCTAAATATGATTTCTCTTCCATATTTATTTCTATATTATACACCTAACGAAATACCCAATACTCATAAACAAAATCAGATCGTACGTGCTGTTATTAAATTTATAGACTTAGTCGGTCGACAATTTCTAATAGCTAAAATTTTTGATGAGATAGTCTGTAACCTAATTGGGATCGCTTTCGATTGACAAGCGGACGGACGCAGCTCCATCTGCTTTCCCGGGTTACTGTGATATGTTGGTTTATTTTGAAGTGCCCGCAGTTTAAAAAAAACGTATATATACGGCATATTAGAAAATCCAGTATTTTACAAAAATTCGTTACTTGACCTAAAAGACAGGGCGATTAGGAAATAGAGAAAAAATTTAGATAGGATATCTCATCTTCTTTCTATTAAGTTGACGGAGTAAGAAGAATTGCTATTAGGATAATCCATTTTATCGAAGAATCTGATGGGATCTTCTGGTAGTCATGCTGGCTCATCAGATAGATGTCTGATTCTCTAAATAAATATAATAACATAATATATTCTAACTATTTATGTTTAGCAGACTACTTAATGTTTGTATGAAGCCGTTGGCGATTCAAAATTAGTCTAATTAAAATGAAACATAAAATGTTGGTGTAATTTTGCGAGAGGAGTTCGCGAATATGCAAATATACATTTATTTACTTAAAAATTATAGTGTCTTCTTGGAAGTATTATCTTTGAGTCGATAGCCTACAAATATGTTCTAATACTTGAGTATAATAATTAGCCTAAAGTAGCAAATATTAAATGCTAAATACTGAATTCAACTGAAGACCCTACGAAAATAAATATAATGTAAAGGGGACCACAGAAAATATAGGTGGGACATGGGTGGAGGCAGAGCTCTCAAAACAGAGAAGCGTGGAAAAATGAGGACAGTTGATGGAAAGGGGCTGAAAAGAAAGAATAAAGACAATATTAAAGTGATTTTTTAACATCATTGTTTTCGCAGTGCCACTATGGCGTCTTCTCTGGCAAAACAATGTTTTAAAGATTTCGTGTACCTATTTGTCAATAAAGTTTTTATTACAACCCGGTGACCGATCAATAAATCGCATGAAGAAATAAAACAAAACAGATACGAGTATATTGATGTTTATATGAACACCATCGGGGAATTGAATAAGTAGTGAACTTAGAACGATCCATCAGTCGTCTAAAATAATGTTGTTTTTATAATTTAGCCTCAAATAATGTCTACTATTCTATGAACACCACAACCTACAGAACTTTGTATCCATAATCTATTACTAATATAAAATGTATTTCTGTTTACTGCCATAAAAAATCGGTGTTATTTTTCGGGAAATGTGGTGTTATTTTTTGCAAAAAGGGGTGTTATTTTTTTACAGTCGTGGCAAAATGTGGTGTTATTTTTCATACATTTACATAATTAAAGTGGACAATTTTTCAGGTTTTAATACAAGAATATAAAAAAAAGTGATCGTATACAATATTTTATACAACAATTCGTAAAACAATAAAATAAAACTAAAATATTTGAGAAAAACAAAGAACTCCTTTATGCAAGATTTTTTTTAATATGGTTCTACTTACTTTCAAATCCACATTCCTTTCGATAATGTTTCAATTACGATGTTCTCCAAAATAAAGGTCAAAACTTGCGTCAAATATGTGAAAATTCGCGTTAATACTGTAAAAGAATGCTGAAATTCGAATTACATCTGTAAAAAACAAGAAATTCGCGTTATTCGCGTGAATAGCACGAAATTCGCGAATAAATTAGTTTTATCGCGATCTCGTAATTTCCAGTCTCTACCTATATGGGTTGAGTTATTCTCTTCAAACATTTATTTATACTTGCAGTTATATTTACGTTTGTACTTACTCTAAAAAATGGGCTTGTGAAAATTATTTATGCCTTTACTGGGTGCCATAATTTGGTTGCAAATAGTTTGTTCGTGGTTTGTAATGAACTTTCAAAAGTAGGTTTCGGCATTTTACAAGATTATTATGAAATTTTAATTGTTTATTGTTGTTCTTATTACAATACACGAAATTTAGATTATTTTATAGGTCCAGTTAAGACACAACAATAACCCATTATTTTATTACTTATAAATAACAATCAACTTGTTGGCATTTCGATAGAAAATACTGAGGCAAGCCTATAATAAACAGCTTATTGATTGGAACTATCGAAATTAGATAATGACTGCTGGAAAATTGATCAAATCTATTCAAATTTCAAAGGATTTCATAAGTAGTTATATCTCAAAAGATATACAGCAAAGGATGGACCTTCCATCAGGCTTATGACTGATCGTCGGCTGGCTTAACGATGGAAGGATGGAAGGAAGGTCCATCCTTTGCTGTATATCTGTTGAGATATAACTACTTGTTAAATTCAACTACGACATCTAGAAAAATTCCGATGGTCTCACAAAACATATACATTGTGATTTTCATAATTAATCTTAAAGGATTTCGGAGACATAGATTTCGGTGAATTCAACAATCTCGTACCACAGTATGTACCCGACTACATAAGGAGTTCCCCAGGGTTCAACATTAGGTCCCGTAATGTAATTGTAACATTTCTTTGACTTAAATCAAATTAGCGTTCGTGCATTAATTAATGACTCATATAAAGGTGATTAATTATAATTAAAACAATATTAATTTGTGAAGAAGGGAACATTGTTCCCGAAACATGTTGACTCTGGTCAAAATAAAAGTGGTGTAAACAAATTCATATTGTTTTAATAATAATATAATGTCGCCACAAAGTATAACCTTCAAAATCAAAGAAGGTGATTAATTAGACTATTAGAGGATATCTAAACAAGAAAATGTAGGTGAGAGTAAATGAAAATGTTTTTCTCAACAGCTGGCGTTCCTCACGGCACTATCTCTGGACCGGCATGTTTACGATAAGTCTTATCATTCACAAAGTTTAACAGCACATTTTCAGCAAATAACAATGTTATCGCACGTTAACCCGTCTCCTACAATACATGTGAAGGTGCATACGTGTAGGTATGAGTAAATTAGGTAATGACATATGTAATTGTTTCAATATTTTCGACGTTGTGATATCGGCGTCTATCGCAATTATTCACCCTATTTTGAGATAAGGGAACCAAATTAACTTAACAGTTATTTTGCGTATCTATGTAGCAGCAGAATTACAATGGAAAAGAAAAAAAACGGTATAATTATACTAAAAACAGAATAATTGCAGTAGTTGGCATGTTAAAACGAGTTTTATCTTCGTGTAGGCTCATCCTGTATTATTGAAACCAATACTCGTTATATTGGTCACAAGAAATCACACAGGTATATCATATATGTAAGAAATCTCATACACCAAAACAAATCTGTGGTAAAAATTAGACAAAAATAGACAAATACCTAATAAATATTGCCAACGAAATATTATTCCGAACCAAAGAGTTAAATAATTCTACTCACTGAACTATCAGCTCAAGAGATAGACACCAGAATTCTTCCCCACAACAACTTTTTAGAATGTCTCATTTCTTATTTATAATCCTATAGCTTTCTGATATTATATACAAGATTATTTGTAAAATAAAAACATTGTTTTTTACTTCCACTATTTATTTTGAGTACATACACCAGAGATCTTTCAAAGCTAATGCTTTATCTTCAGTGGTTATCTATGAACTGATGTGTACAATGTGCTTCCATAAGGTTAATCTTCAAACAATCAACAAATTATATACAAGAAGTTTACTCCCTTCGCTTCAATTTTATTATCACGTCCTGAAATTGTTTAGGTGTATTATTTTTTTCTTCCCTCCTGACATAGTTCTTTTTTATTACAGTGCTTTCACATCAGGGCTTATGGTTAACAATCGTGTGATATATATTCGCTAATTATTTATTGTACAATCAACCGGTTTATGTTATGATTCTTGTTCGCCATAATTTTATCTACATTACGTTTGGCACGTAATGCGAAACTGAACTCGTATTATAACGAATTTATCTCCATTACACTGTGCATTTAACTACCGCACTAAGATATCAACATGATCGTTGTCAAGTGATTGCAAACACCTGGCTTTCTAATGAAGGTAAGGCAAAACGTATTTACCTACTGCCCACCTGATTGTATCAATAATTCCTCGTCTTACATCATAATCTAATGGTAGATTAAATTGGAAGAATCGTTACTGCGATATACCATATTCTGAGAACGACAGTTCTGAGAAATCGAGACCACCCGTTTTGGCACTCCCATGGTGTCGACTTTACTGGATACCCGAATGTTCTGTAATTGATCAGCGTATCGTATTTCAGAATTGGAAAAATTAAATATCTACAATTAGCAAGTCTGAAAAATATCTTGCAGTTTAAGTACAACTTGGGTGGGCCGACTTTGTTACGAGTAAGTACCATTCTTCTTCTTCTGCTTCATCAGCCCATCCCCGTCTACTCCTCAACAAAGGCCTCCTACATTTGCCTCCATGTTGACTGCTTCCAGGTTGCGCCAACATGTCTCTCCATATCAGCTGTGGCTGTCCCACACTTATGTTCCCATCTCGAGGTCTCCAATTTAGGAGGTTCTTGGTCCACTTGCACTCTGCACTTCTAGCCACGTGTCCTGTCCATTTTGACTTTAGGGACGCTATGCGGTGTATTATGTCAGTCACTTTGGTTCTACCATTACTGAACGAAAGTACGATCGTACTTTTAAAATTGTGTTATTTTCAAAGTCACAATTCTTAGAACTTGCTTTCATAAAAATTTAATAGTTGACTTATCAAGGATTTTACTACTAAATTATAACGTTTTAACCCTAAGATACCCTGTAGATAAAAGTTTACTGTTCTTGATAAGGATTTGTTTGATAATACAATGTGCTCGAATGTTTTTTTTTATATCGAAAGTAATACATGAATCATCTGTATGTGATAGAGATATAACATGTGTTTTAAACCATTTAAATCAATTTGTTAATCGTGGATTTGTGATAACACGATTTAGTTTTATCTTCTTTAGGTTAATGAACATACACGTCTGACAATAATTGAGATAATAAAATAGTGAAGACATTAAATACCGCGTGTTGTGGGGTAAACCCTCACCCATTTATGTTTCTTTTCCAGCGTCCAGTTTCAGCGAAAAGTTCCAAAAGACAATTCCGATTTTTTCGTACAAATTAGGTTCTCCACCCATTCTGAATGTTGTACCTATAAAGGCATTCAAATTACGTGACGAATTTAAGGTTTGGATAAAATTCGTCACTTGATTTGATAATAATTTGATGAGGTGGTCGGTTGCCTGGTTGGTAACGCGCTCGACAGTTAATCCGGCGGGCGCGAGTTCAAACCCCGATGCCGACTTACTCCACTTCACAACACAAGCTTTTCAAGCTTTCTATGAAGTGTACAAAGATGTATTTGGGTTTATTTCGATAAACCCAGATGCATTAAAAAAATTAAGTCAACCTTATAATTAATTAATTACATTTTTTGAATAAATTCCCGCAAGTTAGGTCATTAACTTTTACTACCATCAAAAGTTCGTCAAATTAAATTGTCATATTAATATTTCAAAATCATTTCTTGTTGATTCAGAGCCAACAAATTTGGTGTTTCGATAGGTTAATGTTAAAAATGTTGAAGTGTTTATTTTATTCTAAAAATAGTCTTTCATTTGTTTTCAACCTTTGTTTGTATGTGTAGTTAGAACTTTTTGTTTTCGTCTTTTCCCAGACCATTTGAATAAAACATTACGTCCATAGACAAGACACATAATAAATATTATGTATGTCATTCATTATGTATGCTGCCGTCATAAGTCAGAACCGCGGATAAGACAAAAGTCGAAATCAAGATAATCGCGAAAGCAAGATAATCGCGAAAAATATCTTGTAGGTATAATTTAGAACAGGGGTTGAGTATGGAATTTCATACTTTTTTGATTGAAATAGATTGATATACTTTTTAAGAGTGAGTAGTCATATTGACATTTCAAAAGTTTCTAAAAACGGGAGACCTTAGATCTCGACAACCTCACTAAATATGCTTTGGAAAAAAATAGAGTTGATACATGGAACTTTTATCTAAGGCATGACTATAAAATTTTTTTTGTATCTTGTATAGATTTCTCAAAAAAAAAAAAATATATATATATATGTGAAAAACACCTCTGATATTTTTTACGAAAGACAAACTCGTTTCCCGAAATTCGCGGTGATTTTTATTTTAATTTGATAATATGCATTAAAATCTAGGGAATGACCGTAAAAGTTTTTTTGATCGAAGCGAAATTAACCCCAAAAAATGGACAAAAAATGCTATTTTGAGCATTTTATCGTGCGATTTTGAACCTTAATCCCGCGGGAAATGACTGTGATGTCATAGTTGGTCGCGAACTTTAAGTTTATACCCAGTTCGACAAAAAAAAAATACCTAAAGTTAGCATATACGCGGTTCTTGCTCATGATAGCAGTAGATATACCTAGTTGCTATTATTTTTTTGTCATAATCATTACAACATTTTTGTGTTTGTGTTTTAGTTATGTAGACGAAATAATTTTGTATGTTTTTGTGTCACGGTTCTAGTATATTAATAATGTTTATATATTCAGTTATGTTTACATAGACGTACTTAGTTATTTTTTAATGTCTTCGCACACAAAATTACTTATAGGTATATACCTATTTATACACTTCCAAGTTTACTTAAACTGAGTAAATATGTTTTGTCCATTCCTGGGAATAGCCATTTCTAAGAAAAATTACTGCAATTCTTAGGTAAAATATTAATTTCGTTAAAATTTTGAGCCTTTGTAGCGTAATTCTTTTTTACAAGATCTCATTTAACTTCACTATGGAGTTTTATTTTATTTGTGCGTAAATTTGCGGTGGATTTTTCAACCACTTCCTGACCTGAAATTTTGCAAACATACATAAACTCGGTGAAAATACAATACTGTACTAGTTTCGATCAGCCTACTCCAGAGACAAAAATGATTTAAAAGGGTTTCAGAGAAATCCAAAGGTCGTATGAAAGGGCGTTGGAAAAGAAATCCAAATCGTAAGTCAGATTTTGTGCCTTGGAAGACACTGAGCGATCGAGAGGATCCAGTCACCGCATTTCGCCGTGTTTGGTATCTCACGAAAGTGCTCCACGAGAAGAACTCACATCCTTTTATAAATTTTGATTTTGTTGTTGCTAGGCGCCATTGGAATGAAGGAATCCAAGCGCCTCGGTAGGGCGTGTTTGGTACCGTTTCGAAGACTGCGAAAAACGCATTCCTAGGAAGTGAAGCTTGTCTTTAATATTTTTTTACGATTCCTTATTTTACAGTGAACCTCAGGTTGAAATCACCCACTCAAGAGCCCCATACAGTGCTCAGCTCACGCTGATCAGATTTTCGTAGAGTGCCGCACTTGCTGCCCTTGGATGTTTGGGGTGTCGAAATTTTTTAGGTTTTCATAATAAATGCACAAAAATACATTCAATATGATTTTTTTTTAATAAAATCATTCCCTCCCCTACATTTGCATCGCTGCTAGTGAGTGCACACATGGACAATATTATAATCTAATAATACTTGTATATAATTCAATGTGTGAAACAGAATAATGGTAAAGTTTTATGGTCAGCTGTCCAATAGTATAATATCATGATGCATTACTTTATGTAAGTATCCATTGTTTATCTATGAATATTATTTTCTTATTATTGATTCTTATTATTGATGTGTGAGTGTGTGTGTGCTGGCTGCTTCTGATCTTATTTTAGCAATGTCAATGTCACTATACCGTAGTGAGTTGAGTTCTTATTATAATACACATACACCATACATACACGTGGAAACCTAAAGTCACCGTGACAATGAATGCTAGAGGGTTATTACTTTATTAGAAACATAAATAACAGTAGCATATTGAACTAGATTCGATTCAAGACTGATAAATAACAGTGATTTGTGCATGTTCAATAAATAAATTATGTAAATGCAAGCTCATCATATTTTGTAGATTTGTTTTTCGGGTTTATCGTGTAGTGAACAGATGCTCCGACGTTTCGTTAGTCACGGATTGTTCGTGTCTGTACACAATCCGTAATCAAGGCGGCAGTAGGTTCGCCGAAACTTCCGAGCATCTGTTCACTACACGATAAACCCGAAAAACAAATCTACATATAGATCATTGTGAAAACCTTCAACAACTATTTGTCATATTTTTGCGAGATTGAGTGTGGATGTGTGAGACCACCGGAATAAACTCATATATTTTAATTTAACTGTGACGCATGCTTGTGGGTGACAGCTGAAATATTAATGGACTTATCGTTTTATCTTCATGTTCTTACTTATATCTATAGTTGTTGTCTGTTGTGATCTTGTATTTGTAATAAAATAAAATAAAAATTACATTGTTATATTAGAATTCCACTCAAACGATTATTTGTATTATGCGTGTAACTTGCGGTTATTTTTATCTGTGATTGCTACTTTGATGAACATTAAATTTAGGAGTCATGCAAAGAATCGCAGTGAATCATCTGATGAATCTCATCTACCTATACATATTATTTGAGTGACATTATTTTTTTGTCTGCTAGTTCTCAAAACATAGAATGCAATACTAATTACCGTCAGAATATTATAAACGACGTTATTACCTAGTCTTCCAATAATATTGTGCCATCTAAATCTACACTGGATCGAGACCGTCGTATATACAGGCTGGTTGGTTTCTCTATATGCCAAATATTCTACTTAAGGGCTTGGCACCAAGAATGACGTCACAGTCTTTTCCCACGGCATTAAGGTTCAAAATCGCGTGACTATCGCATGATAAAATGGTAAAAATAGCGTTTTTTTCCATTTTTTGGGGTTAATTTTGCGTCTATCAAAAAACTTTTACGGTTATTGCTTAGATTTTAATGCATATTATCAGTACAAAAAAAAATTACTCCGCGACTTTCGGGAAACGAGTTTCCGTCTTTCGGAAAAAAGAACAGAGATGTTTTAAAAAAAAATTTTTTGAGAAATCTTTACAAGATCTTCAAGATCTACAAGATCTTTACAGAATCTTTAAAAAATAAAGATTCAATGCATCTACTCTATTTTGTTCCAAAGCATATTTAGTAACGGTTGTCGAGATAGAAGGTCTCCTGTTTTTAGAAATTTTTGAAATGTCGGTATTCATACGAGGAAGTTTTTAATATAATTTGTCTGCTTAATGTGATTCAAATTTTTCACAGTGTAAAGGAGTCGAAATTTGCTAATAAAAAACAAAAAAACTCGAGAACCGGAAACAATGTTCTTTTTTTCAAAATTGTGGCATAAATATTTTAATTTTGGACTTTAATCAAATAGCTGGATTATTCAGAATTACGATTCAAAAATTATTATCCTATAATATTGAATTTTGTGACCGTGGCGATCGAAAAACTGATCGAAGGTGTCGAATTTCACGAAAAACAAAAATGTGCCGATATTTCGAGAACGAGAGATTTTTTACTAAGGTCATTTTTCGATATTCTGGTCAGTAATGAGCTGATCTATCACCCCTCCACGGGCCAACTTGTATATCAAATTATTTGCCTTTTAACTTTTTAACCAATTAATCCAATGATTGGTGTGGTATGATTGGTACCAACATGACTATATGTAGATAGATTATAAGGAACACACGTTGATATTTAAAGAAAAAATAAATATTTACACATAACTTGTCATAATATAAATAGATAATTTAATAATTATTATAAAATATAAAGTGCGTAATGTCAAGCATGATTATAAAATTTCCTTTATCGTTCAAGCCAGTGCAGTGGACTCTTGCGGGTCAATGACCACTGAAGTATAGAGTTGTGTATATATTATATACCTAGTAGATATAATATAAAGATACATAATGGTAATATTATTATCTACTAGCTGTATTGCCCGGCGTTGCGGGGGTAATTATTTTTGACAGAACCAAAAGCATTGGGATTAATCAAATTCACCAAAACATATTTTGATCCATTCTAAGGAAACCGTTTTTTGGAATTTTTTATTAAATTGATTTTTAGTTTATTTAGAGGCATTTAAAAATCATCCCTTTTTTTGCATTGGCATGGCATTAGGTACTAATTTTGATAGGAGAATCTATGTGCCAGATCTGCCAGATGGAAAGGGATGGAGGAGGCCTACGTCTATAAGTAGCTGGCTACGGGCTGAAGAAGATGTACCAGATCTCAATTCGTACCATATCTGGTTTCCGAGTTATTCGTATAGTCTTAAAAACTTTCAACTCTATTTTTCACCCCCTTAGAGGCGTCATTTTCAAAAATCCCTTCTCAATGGAAGGTTTTGTATTTTAAAACCGAACTGAATTCAAAATTTCAGTTCTCTAGGATTAGCCGTTTAGGCTCTGCGTTGATGAGTGAGTAGCAGTCATTCCGTCAGTCAGGTGCTTTCGCTTATTATTATAGATGTACTAGTTATAAATATAATATTATACATACATAATGTACTGGTGTGCATCTATGTATGTTGTTTAAGATATAAATATCAATTTGTTTAAGACGTCCATATCCGTACATTAAAATATTAAGATGTAAATTCACGGAGTGTCGTTTCATAACCATTTTCCTTCATCAGTTGTGTCACTGTCGGTCATTTATTTTCTGCGCAGCACAAATGATGGACTCAAGCGGGATAGGGGTCTTAAGCTCCTCTAAATAGTAACCAACTACAGGTCAATTACCTTAACTTTCCTGGAAGAGTCCCTGTAAATAATCAACACCTCAAAAACAAATTCAGGATCCGCCATGACTTTGCAGTTATAAATCTAGTCACTTAAAAAAATCTGCCGGGTTTCCACCTGTAAGAAAACTTCTTGCAGGTGAAAACCCGGCCTAATAGTCCAATATCCTTAACTCCAAAAAAATGAAAAAAAAAACGCTATTTTGAACCTTAATGCCGTGGGAAATAACCGTGACGTCATAGTTGGATCACGAGACTTAACGTGGGCTGAGAAAAATATTCGAGCAAATTACATTGTCACTGAAAAGTGTAAATATTACTTAATTGTCATGACAGATGTTAATTGGTTTTAACAGTTTTAAGGTTAATTTAATACTTGTTATTCTGAGACCAGAGGTTAATTGAAATTATTTCATAACAATTAAATTAATTGTCTAATGATTGTGCAAATTATTTCAGTGTTGCAATATAATTGAAGCTAATTTTAACTTGAATCCCTTCAAAACATCAGCGTTGTCGTAATATCGCGTGGGTTTACAGAATACTTTGACTTTGAGAATGTAACTTAAACAAAACAGCTAAAACTGGTTGTTATCCTAACATGGCGTCATGAAAAATAACTTTTTATTGTTTTATATTGAAAATACCCACGCTGATATTGTGAACTTGTAGTTTTTCTCAGTACTCACTGACGATAAGATATTCAGGAATTCACATTAATGCTATGGCGAGGTGTAAGCTGACAAAATCGACGAAAGTTATGGCAGATCTTTGTTGGTTATAGGTTTTTCGAAATGCCACAATTATGCGAAACAGCTGGGCAGGTTCATGACAAATAAGACACAAATCCAAATAATGCCTTTCTGTTTTAATACGAGTATGCCTTTGGTCCCCCACAACTCCCTGTATTGGGCATACTGCATCCATATCACCCTCCGCCACATTTCTTCATATTATCAGATCATTATGCCTGGGGTCTACCGACGCTTCTTCACCTTGGAATTGGCCGCCTTACCACTATCTTTTTGTTCCACTGTCAATGCAGGCATCTCGCAATTTTCGCTATTAATTTATTAACTTTTATAATCTAATATTAAAAATTACTATTATCTCATGTTAATTCTCCCACCAGGTAATTGTCGTTAATTATTTTTAAGTTACGACACACCTGCATAAGTATTAAGTGCTGAATTATATGCAACGCTGACGAAATCGGATTTCCTTTAGAAACGATAACCATTATTTTCTTTTTTTTTTATTAATAATCTTTATTGTAGGGCGATAATTAATTTGTGCTTAATTTATTTCAATTAGTTTGCCGAGTAATTAAACAACAAATTATTATTTCCTTGTATTAAATAATTCGTTGTATACATTGAAATTAGTGATGAGCATTTGCAAGACCAAGACGAGACCAGGGTGGTTTTGGTATTGGTCTTGTTCTTGCAAGCTAGATCTTGGTATTGGTCTTGCATTTGCATACGAGTCTTGGTCTCGGTCTTGCATACTAAGTCTTGCTGCAAGAGTCTTGCGAGACTCTTGCAAAATATATTTTTAACATTCAGTAGTTTTCCAACAGCCATCGCTCAAAGACCATATTCAATCTACAGAGCCCAAATTAGTGTTAATCTATTCTAAATTCAATTACCTTCAATTTGATATGCAACACGGCTATGCTATTTCAATTTTGAAATTATAGGAATAGCAAGGTTTTAATTTTATTAAAAAAAATGACGCCGTTTAAAATCTAAAAGCTTGTGTGTTACGAGTTATCAGTTTTTTTTATCAGGTTCATCATTTGTAATATTGTTATTTATTATGCTTCCTATCAGAAGCCCTGCACACGGACTCGGAGTGCAGTGTGAGAACCTCCTGTGGTCCAACTGACACCTTCAGGATCACAACTGGGGTTCGACAAGGATGTGTACTGGCGCCTTTCATCTTTGTTACCGTCATGGACTACCTTCTCAGAAAATCCACGGGGAACTCAGGGGGAGTGCCGTTATTGCAAAGACCTGCCAACGAAACAAACGTGGGAACTCTACACGATCTAGAATATGCGGATGATCTCGCCCTATTCGACACGTCTGTGGGTGGACTACAGCACAGCACTACAATGCTCTACAACAACGCGACACGCCTTGGCCTCAAGGTCAACACTGGCAAAACTGAGTACATCTGTAACGATGCATGTCCGGATAGGGTCACAGCTATGATTGTCAACGGCAATCAAATCTCCCAGGTAAACAAATTCAAATACCTGGGCGCCACCATCACCCCGGCAGGTGACCTCCGGACAGAACTGCCCATTCGCATCGGAGCTGCCAGTGGGGCATTCAACAACATGGACAAGATCTGGAAGGCATCCGGGTTTAGTATCCAGACAAAACGCCGCCTATTCAACGCCTGTGTGATCCCTGTCCTCCTCTACGGCTGCGAGTCATGGCACTTAACCAAGGCTCAAGAGCGTAAGATACTCAGCTTTGAGAATAAGTGTCTTAGGAGGATACTGGGTATCACATGGCAAGAACGTAAAACCAACGAATACGTTCGACGGCGTTCCCAGCAACGATCAATCCTGTCAGTAATACAGGAAAGACGTTGGTCGTGGCTGGGCCATGTTTTGCGAATGCCCAACGACAGCTGGCCAAAGAGAGCGCTGTTTTTCCACCCACAGGGGTCCCGACGCCCCGGAAGACCCTCTTTCACAGTGCACCGTTCCTATGACAACGAGATCAGAGCGTTAGGAATGACGTGGAGAGAGGTAATATCACTCGCACAAAATCGCTCTGAATGGAGACGCCTGGTAGCCTCCCTGTGCTCCCGAATGGAGACATAAAGGGCGTAGTAGTAGTAGTAGTAGTTCCTATCAGAACCTAATCTTTAATGTGTTATGATAAAACGTTGCAAGACTAGCAAGACTCTTGCAACCCAGTCATGCAAGACTCTTGGTCTTGCAGGCTCGGTCTTGCTTTCGGTCTTAGTCTTGCGCACCCGGTATTGGTCTTATTCTTGTATCGAAAAAGCAGTCTTGGTCTTGGTCTTATTCTTGCAAGTCTCGGAAAACCAAGACCAAGACTGATTTTGCTCATCACTAATTGAATATACCTCTACCTCCACAATATAATGTGGCCCAGCTTATGTTCCGTTATGACTAGTCTATAAAGTATATGTAGGTATTTATTCATTGGTTGACAACAACGTTTTAAAAGTCTTTGCCATTTGGTACCTCCAGCATTTATCGGTGCATTTGGTACCAGTTGGAGCGCGGACTTCTTATCAGGAGGTGCCGGGTTTGAATCTTGGTGCTGATGATGTATTATTGATGCGCTGCAAAATACAAGCTTTTAGCTTACTGTAAAATGTGCAGATTTGCGTTCACAAACTCAGATACTTAAGAAAAATAGTATTAATACACGAATCTACTCGTTCATAGAATTTTTAATTCTCAGTTATAAAATACAAAGAAACAAATAAGGTACACGGCGTCAAAGGGCGTACATACAAATATTTTCTACTAACCTAAAGTAAAACAAGGTTCAGCTGTTAATCTCTTATACTCGTATAAAGTAGGCCTAAGGCCAGGGGTCTTCAATGTTCTTGGTCCAAGGGCCACATCGACTGTTATAATAATGAAGTTTTCATAATAATATGTATTTGGGGTTAGTACTCGAAAAGAACCTGGGTTAAAAACGGTGGAAGCCTTAACTGGTTCGTCATATTCAATTGTCACATTTTGATTTAAAAAAATAATAATTTGAAGTACATGGTTTGCGGAGTTGTTTGAGGCGGCAAAAAAAAAATACAGGCTTTTAGTCTAGTGCAAGGTGCCCAGGAAAGTTTTTGGGATTGTGTATACCAGCCCAGATCCTTTTTTTTTAAATTCCATTGTAAATTTACTGCCCAGAAAGATTCTTATATTTGTCCTCTTCTGCTAGAATGATTCAGTAATCTCATCCGACTGTTACGAAAATTACATTATCTACATAATACAAAAAAAAAAGACTTTGAACGTGTGGAACGACAAAACCAATCCAAATTTGAACTATGTATAACGTTTTGGTAGTAAATTTCGTCTTTTTATTATTGTTGTTTGGTTGGTTCAACATGTTTGACTCTGGTCCTACTAAGAAGATCCAAACTAGGCCACTAGGTGATCGACCTCTCCCGAACCACCGATCACGTATTTTTTTTTGTTTTCATAGAGCACATACCACGAAACGAATAACAGGCGACCATAAAACGATAACTTTAATTCTCCAAGATACGAACCATGTTCTTACGAGTATAACTGTATTAGGATTTTTTTCGTATTGTTTTTTGGGTCAGGGGAATTGTGGACTGAGTTTTATCTCCATGCCTTTATTACATACATAATTATTCTTCTAAATTTATTATGCGGTTTTCTACGACTTTACTTTTTGAAGACATTTTGTTGGTGATGACTTTTTGTGTAAGGTTTTTTTTGTGGACAGAAAACTTCCTCGAATTGCTAGCCACGCAGACTGCGCTATAAAAAAATCCAATTGCTGTATTGATATAGGAATTGAATATTGGAAGGTAATAGGTACTATTTAAATTTCCCACCTTTGCAGGATAACTAGCAAACAACATTTTAGACTATTTTGGAATTGTTTAGATAGTAATTATTATCAACTGACACTTTTTTGAGGTTATTTTGCTATATTTGAACTTTCAAAACGTCAAAATTATATCAGAAAATATTTAATTAAACTTTTTCTGAACACAGAAACGGAAATTGCGGGATTATAGACTTTTGGGCTACTCTGTTTACCCCGGGATACCTAGAAGTTTTTTCTTACAGAGAAGACTTTAATATATTTTACAGCTCGTCTTCAATAATTGATTAAATCAATTTGACAGTTAATTTCAATAATCGGATTAAAAATATTTGAGTCTCGGTAATTTAAAAAATAATTTATAAAATGTCTGACATCAAGGTTCTGTGGTCCTTGTTGTGAGCAAGTACCGGTCCTTTTATAGACTCGATCATTCAACATTTCAAAATACAAGGCCTGACCCTCTTTCGAGACATTCCTCAACCCGATACGTCATCCAAATAACATATCATTAATATGTATCTAGCTGTAGAAATCTTGGATGTTGAACAGTGGCTTTTTGATGACTATGCTTCACATCATCATTATTATATTTAATTTGGAGTCACTCTAAGTTCAGTTTTTCTTTATATTATCTTCTTCTTCAGTCCTGATCTCTCCACTGCTGAATATAGGCCTCTTTCAAACGTTTCCACTCGTGTCTGTTGCTTCGCCTTTCGCACACGTTATCTAGGTTACCTTGTCTACCCATCTCTTCTGTGGTGATCTCCGTTTCATGAGTCTGGGTGTCCACCTAATATTGCTATGTGCCTTGCCCATTGCCATTTCAGTCGAGCTGTACGATCTATGATCTCTACAACTTGGGTTCTATCAGACTTAGATCATATCAGACATTTCATAATTTCCTATTTAATTTCTAGGGCTCACACCCAGCACTTTGTCTTTCAATTGATATTATATAGGATCCATTATTTCATTATCTTAAAATTGCTTTACATCAGTACCTACACATTACCTATTAGTTTATTTATTTATTTATCCAATGATTATTGTTATTACTCTTCGATATTATTGAACAGATGTTATAATTTAGTTTCTCTCACGCAATACCGGTAACAGTGTTGTTTTTTTCCATTCGTTCAAGTTTTATTGTATCGTGTATTTCAAGTTTACCTTTGAGGACTTCAAGGTACTTGTACGCTTTATTAAAATGTATATCTTATTAAACGAACGTAATTCTCATAGGACTAGATGATATTAAAGCAGTCTGCCCTTGGTTTGTTCCGGAACTTGTATAATGTTGTTCAGCAAGGTGGTGGACGGTGGTAGATAGTTATGTTGTTAATTATGAAATTGCGATAATATTGTATGAGTTCGAATCATTGTGTTTAAGATTAATTTTAAAATATAGGTATTTGAACGCAAATTACTTCTCTGTATTCAATGATTTGTCAAGAAACATTAACGGTTTTAACTTTTTTGAGAAACTTTCGATCAATTCTATTGGATTCGTTGGCGCGGTCTTCGAGACTGCTTTTCAATTTTCACATATTGCTCTCCAATGATTAATTAATATTCAATCTTTCGCTGCTTCAAAAAATAACCAAATCCAAATTCACAGTTGAGCGTTGAAGTACATCGCTAATTATAAATGATAGTTGCCTACCTGGTTTCCTCGGGGTGAAGATCTCCCTATTTGATTTATTATAATTCATGACTCTATAGAAATCTTTGAAATTTCATTCCAATTACTGCAAACTTGAAGAATGATAATAATGTGTAGCTATAATAGGTACATAGTTTACTACGTATGTATCTCTATGAGAGTTGTTGAACACAAGTCGATGTGAGTCAATTTTATTACCTAGTTTCTGTTATCTCCTAGCTCCGCCCGGCGGTCGGCCGTCCATAGAGAGGACATTGATCCTTGATATGTCCGTGGATTCCTTCAAAGGCGAAGTGTCAATAATTACCAATAACAAGACCGTAATGTCCGTCCATTTACCAAGTATTTTTGTATCGACCATTGAATTGCCAGGAGACGGAACTGTTAGTTTTTTTATATCCCAATAAATTGGACCTTATTAGCGTGTGCCAACGTTTTATTTTTTATCAACGTTTTTTTCTCTATACTTTGTTTTTATTATACCTACTATCAGAGATGTGCACGCTATGCCAAAGAGACGCTCTAATTTTATTTGATTGTGACGTAATATGCACTGAACATATTGAACATATGTTCAAAATTGGACTTTCAGACACCGCAGTCTGTAGATTCTGTTCAGACGACAACAAAACACATATTCACATCCTCTGTAACTGTGACGCATTCTCTCACAAAAGAAGTCGCTTTCTTGGAGGGCCCCTAATGGACTCCGAGAAGGCAAGACTACTTGCACCAAGACAGATCGTGAGCTACATGAGACACGTCGTCCTTGAAGACGAGATGTAACATTGAAGGGTGTCACAAAATACCTACTCATGGTAGCAGTGACGCAGGGGATAAACGGTCCCCTGATCTAACAAGAAAAAAATGCACTTAATGAAAATTGCAATGTTTTAATAATATCTGTGTTGATATTTATTTGTCTTGAGCTTGAGGGGTCCCTCAAGGATCATCGTTAGGTCCTATCATGACGTAATACAAGTAAAACAATATTTCCTATGGAAGTTGGCATGATACATCTCGTGAGTGTCAATTTACCATATTTATTACACACGACTCGGTCGGCACTATTGAAGATAATATTCTTATAGAAGAGTTTCGTGACTCTAAACTGACAGTTGTAAGTCACATTGTGGATGACTTAGCTATCATTATTATCGTGTTAACTGACAGTTAACCGTTCCACAGTGACACGAGATATCTGCTACAGTGAGAGACAACCCAACACATAGATCAACATTACATGACTTACGACATCCGACGGATGGCATGGCATTAATACTGTTACGACTAGTGAAAGGAACCAAGAACGGAAGAATGGATCTTAAAAGCTTAGTTTGTTTAAAATAATACTAAAGTTTATTTGATCAAAATAGTGTTTATTGCCCTATACGTTTCCTAATTAAATCAAATCCATAAAAGCCGATTAAAGGGCCAACACAAACTATTTGAATTGTGTGGATTTTATTAATTAATTTATTAAAAATTATGGCATTTCACCCTAATCGAGTGATTTGAACAAAACAAGCAATTAAGTATTCCAACAAACAATAATTAAATCACATTATGTAATTTTTGTATATCGTTATGTCATTGGATAGACCAGAGTCAGAGATTTAAGTTCGTGAGAGCTACGCTATTAAAGTGTCCCAGGAGACAAGTTGTGTATGTCTTCTTGTCTGTCTTCTGTGCTTTTCTTGTGCCGCTGAACCTGGTGAACCGGCATTCGATCTTGTAATGTAGGCAACTTATTGTTGGTTTGATAGACTTTGACTGCATTTCTGTAATCGTCTATTTGTTGATATATTTTTTTACTGTTGTTGGAGGACAGTGTCATAACATTATATGCAACTACTGCAAGCTACAATTACTTAGTTACTTCCGTAAAAATCTTTAGGTATATATACGACAGGGTTAAAGACCTCTTGTTGGTTGAATGCCAAGCCTCAGACAACAGTCGAATAATAATATTATTATGGTGCACTTGCAATAGTAAAATAATGTGCATTTATTTTAATCGAAATGACAGGATAATCGTTAATTTTAAAATACAATGATTTCTTATCTCGATCAACTCCACTGTGGATACCAGTATAATTAATTAATTGCATCTATAATACATTTATGCTGTCACTACGTCCGTTTTTAACTCAATTGAAACATTGAAGATTATTATTGGATTGAATTGAAGTACTCTTATATGTATTTAGTTCAATTTTTGCATTCAAATTCTAATTTTTACTATTATAATATATCAACCTTGGTCAGCATTTGGTGAATTATAAATTCAAATGTAAGTAGTACCTCTTAACCCAAATCTTTTAGAGGAAGAGTCTACTTATTCGCCACCTATTTCGCCTTGTCGTTTGCCATGCGCAATCAGGTCCTTTTGGGGTGCTGCCTTCTCTGGTGGCTGTCATCCTGGGTCGCGCCACAGTCGTACAGGATCTCATTCATCAGATAGGTATCATCATCTTTTGACATTGTCCTTGCATCGAGTAACACCCGTCCTTTGTCTGCTGAATGGTGATTAATAGACAGTATCTTATATTCTAAAGTAAAGTCTGATTTTTGTAAGTGTTCACATAACTCCCGCATTTTACGATGGATTGCTGCGACGTGTTGTAACGTCCCCGGTTTTTGGAGAAAAAGTTTTTCCTAAGAGATGCCACGATGATGAGGGGATCCAAGCGTTGCGTGGGGTCATGTACGGTATGGGTATCATATGAAAGGGCGTTGGAAAATAAGTTCAGATCTCAAGTCACATTTTGTCCATCTCAAGCCTATAAAGTATGCTGGGTTGTTTTATCAAATTCGCCGTTGCGAAGCATGGATAACTCAGCTAGTAAGGTATATGTCAGTCTCCTTGGATACCATAACTTTAGTCTGGGTTGAAAAGTCTCAGTATTGGAGTCAGTGCTTTATCAATCTGAAATTCAGATAACGAACTATCTGTATGTTACGGTATGTTATTTTAGATTTGATTATATACGAGTGCCTGACATACATGATGCTATCGAGACAAACAAGTTCAACAAGTTCCTTAATATTTTTATTAGTTTCTTTTTATGTTATCTTTTCTAACGGGATTGGGAAGCCGATTCTCTTAATTATTAATTAGTTAATGATAACAGCTATTTATACAAACGTATTTTTATGCTTTTGTATTATTACATTAAGTGCTATAAGCAAGGCAACCGGCGAATTAAACTCAGTATTCAATGGTGCGTGTTTAATAACTCATACCTAAAGAAATTGTCAAATGAAATCATTTGATGGATACGTTCAGCATTGCCGGCTAAAGCTGGACAGTGTTAGGCTTTTTGACCGGCCAAATTTGACTGCACCCGGCCCATCCGCGGCTTCACGTCCCACGTTTCATTCCGTCGGTCGATCGGCGGGTTTAGTTTAAGCAGGTTACAAATATGTTTTTTTCAATTTTTTAGTCAAAAAAACTTTGTTTTAGCGTCTGGTCCTGGGACCCGAAAGTTCGGCTTTCTATTTTTTAGAGATGGCAACTCTAGATGCGTCAATTTTTGCAACCAAGAACTCATTTTAACGAAATTTAATTAGTAGGTATGTAATCGGCAACATTTGCAACATTTAAGCACCGTAGATATTGTCTACCTACCTTGTTTTTATAGATGAAGAAATATTAAAATATGAACAGTTTATAGTTTTATGTCTTGCAAGCTGCAAAATGACGAAAGAATGGGAAGTATGTAGTGTAGATAATATTGAGAGATTGAATTATTGTATTAAGATTTTAAGATAATAATTAACTGTTCTGTTTACCGTACGGGACCATGTCAAAACTGTTAATGCAATTTTATATTGTATATAAATCAAGGTCTTATTACAGCGACAATGTAACGCCAACCTTTATGATGCCTGGTGGTAATACTCCGTACTAATGTACCTACACGTTTTCCTTTTATGCTCGTATGTGAACGAAAAAATCGTTTTGCCTTCTTGTAAAATCGAAATGAAACTAGAAATCTATTTTTCATTATTTTGGTGTAGATTTCTGTAAAGTCGATGAGAGTTCGAGTTCGCATTTCAATTGGTGCCTCAGTACTCAGTACTAAAAGCCTAGCCCGCCCTGGGTTTATCTAATCTGTCTTCCTGTCTGACACACTGCCTCTACAAACGCCGTTCCTGTAGCCTCCTTGTAGGTGGTCAGGTCACCTTATTCATGACTACATACTCGTACAAGGGCGTCGCCAGCCTCGGAGCAACGTTGAAAAGTGGATGACTCTGAATGTTATAATAAAAAACTTTATTGCTATAATAAGAACATTATACCAATGGCGGGTTTATTGCCATAGGCAATTTCTTCCAACCAACCAAATGCGAGATTACATATAAGACAGGCAGTGTGTACAAACGTACAATATAAAAAAAAAGAATGAAATAAAATGCTTAGGTGCATTGATAAAAAAATAAAATAAAATATTATGAATGTAGGAAGGGAAGGGAAATAAGGAAAATGGTTTATTGGGTAACGTTAGTGGGAGAATTATTTTGGGAGAGATAGATATGCTTCAGTTTACTTTTAAAAGATTGAATATTTGGAGCGAGTCTGATGTGAAGAGGAAGGTCATTCCATAATCATGTGTGCATGCAATGTTCTCCGTGAGCTGTCACAGGTATCAGCTAGTACAGTATTACAATGATAATGATGTGATGATGGTAGTCCGTTAGCGAAGCAATGGTGAAAGATGGTTATGTAAGAAAGAAATTGTTTATCCCGTTATCTCTTGTGATACTTCGACAGTAATGTAATGAGGTGTGAGGTGATAATCACAAATATTTTTGGTATCGACACATTGCCTGATGCGAATTCTCGTGCATGAATACATAATATTATTAATTCCATCCGTCTTGTCCACCGTGCGGACGTTACCTGCAAGTGGAGTTTAGATTGTATTGTTGGTAGCCCTGATTGTCGAATCTTGTCATAAGAGCTGTCAAAGGTTCCCAATATTCTCACATTGTATCTTTTACAAGTAACCTACAATGCCGAAAATATTACAGAGTAGCTCTAGAGAAATCATTTTAAAGAAAAGATAGTTAATTGCAAGTTGGAAAAAGAAAAAAATACTCCAATAATCCCTTCAAGCCGCCACCACAAGTTAGCAAAACAATGTTGCCAGTTTATTCTAACAATTCGAAATTGGCAAATTGTTTTAAACAACCAGTTCTGAAATATAATTTGAAAGTAGTGAAAAAATTTAACCATATCGTATTATCACATGAAGCAACACTAAGCCAAGTTTGCACCAGGGGACTTCTAACAGAGAATTGTCTGTAATACTGTGTATATTATTGTGTTGTGTTGTGATAATAATATGCAATGATATTCAAAACATAATATATAGTGCTTGTACCACCTGTGTCACTATAAATAGTTTATCTAATGTTGTAGACTCGTTTTGGCACGAACCACCAATGTAGTGTTAGATATCTCAGATAACAGTGTTTAAATAAGTGAATATCTTTTATTCTATCAAATGTTTGACTATAAAACTCGTGTACAGACATTATCGCTTAATTCTTGTTGTAAAAGGTTTATCACAATATAAATTTTTAGTTCAAGAGTTTCAATTATACTATAGAATTGTAATCGCTTGTCTTTATGTCATCATCATCAGTGGCTCTACAGCCCCTTGTGAGCCTTGGCCTCCTCCAATGTTCGCCTCCATCTCCCTATATCTTGGCATGCACTCCTCCAGTCCCTGATGCCAACAGCATCCACATCCTTCTGCACTCCATCCATCCAACGGAGTTTATGTGGATTAGCGAAAATTACTTTGCAATACAGAATCTAAACATGAAAATTCTATTATATTCCACCACCTTTACGCAGTTTCTAGTTGCGTAAATTTCCGAAACGGTCAATGACGTAACGTTTTTCTTTTGAACTCCCAGAATAAAAACATTTCCATTTTTCTAGCTCCGTGGATCTTTAACTATCGTTTTTACAATTTTAGTTAGACGAATGTAATTTTGTCCCGCCTAATAAAATTTTTGTTCACAAAACAAGTTGAAATGTTTATAGAGGGCTATGGAAAGGCGTGAATCAGCATGAATCTTTGTGATAAGATAAGAAACGAAGAGATAAGACGCAGAACAAAAGTTGCCGATATAATGGACCGTGTTGCTAAGCTAGAATGTCAGATACTAGATGTTCACCCAGAATTCTCCAATTGAAGGCATGGACGAAGAGCAGAAGTATTGGAAGATCTTCTTAAAGGTGACCTGACGAAATTATCCAATGTCCGACAAGACTGCAGAACCTGGTTGAGAATGGACCAAAACAGAGACGAATGGAAAAGGATGGAAGAGGGCTAGAAGAAGAAGAATGATAAGAAGAACTCAAGTAGATACTTTTAAAGCTAATGCTAATATCAACAATACTTTATAAACAATGACTATTACACTATACTAATGAGTAATGAAACATTCTTATGTCAGGATATGAAAGGATTATCGTAGCTTTGCAATCACCTCACGTATGTTGTATGAAGTTTGTGGTCTATTCGAGGAACAAAGTATTCGAACAAAGAGTAGTAGGTAATATAAATTTTACCAAAATTACTCCGCAATCTACCATTTGTGTTACGTGGTCACAAAAAAGTATTATGTGAACTGAATATCTATGAGAATTTATGGTCGAACGGTACTTTTTTGTGAATCGAAGACACAGTTAAAACGTCTAACGATTTTCCCTGTGTGTTGATAATTTACTATCAAACGATTTGTTTTAGAAGTATAACCTGTTCATGCGACTTTATTATAACGTCATATCTGGTTAATAAACTATTGCAGTAGTGGAATTGTTTATCGAATTTTTAAATTAAAATGTTGCAAGACTAGAAATAAATAAACATGTCTCTATTTGGTTATTGTACTTTACGGCACTGGCGACCAATGAACAATAGAAGGTAAACATTCGGTAAGATTTTATATGAATTCATTCGTCAAACAAGGACGTGGACGTGATGCACACACCTGGACCTAGAGAAGCATTCCAGGACTTTCCATTAAACGATATTAGATATTATATCTAAGGTAAAACAGACCAGCGAGATAATAATTCATAATGACAAATCGTTTTACTTGATCCAAATACTTTGTAACATAGTAATTAAACAAAACCTGTGATTAGCACCAGTGGCATCTTCAAAACTAGAAATGATGATAGCAGGAGCATTAGCAGTCATTTATAGTATAATGGTGACGCCTAATAGAGTTTTCACAAAATTCAGAAGGTAGACTTCAGTAGAGTTCAGAAAAGACCCTCACTCTAATCAGATTAGCACCGCAAGCAAATTTATGAAGTGAAGTACTGTGATTTAATGGATTTTCACAATAATTATTGAATAGTGTGATTCAATTCTCCTATGTACAAAACGATGGGTTGGTTGAGGAATTTCAGGGGGAGGGGTTTGGACCCCACAAACCCCTCCTGCCTACGGCCATAGTGTCAAGTGGGGACTAGGGCTGATAGAAAGACGAATGAAATTGTTATCTAGTTTCTCCAAATGTCATACCACTACACTGCTTGGCTAGCAGTAAAAGGTTTATTAAGTACACTACACTCTAAAACGATGACTCATTTGTTGAACAATTTTCTTCGCAGTACTTCTTGTAGTAGGCACATTATTATGTTCTCATAATAACAGTGTACTAAGGTAATATATTACTGCACGTGACGTAATGTATTAGAATAGGTAACATTATTATGTCTAGAGAATATTACAGATATTATTAAATCGATTTCTACAATTTTCTAGAAATTATAATTATTAATAATAATATCATTATCTCTAAACAGTATGAATTGTATAAGTTGATTTATGGCAGGTATTACCAGCTATCTGTGCGACTATGTCTTAGAGAAAATTAGAATATCGCCAACAATACAACTAGTCTTGTTGGAAACTTGTTTTAGAAATCAGTGGATAAGATCCTACGACTGACTGTCGTGAAACTAGAATGTTGCAGGTTTAATAATTCGTAGCTACCATTGCTTTTATAGACTTCTTGTACGAGTATATTATAACTTCCGACTATCCATTATAACCATTTCAAATACTTGGATGGTGTCCGAACCTACGGAAAACCACGATTACTTACTTATTACTTACTTCCGATAGCCGAGCAACTCCAGTTTTGGCCTCCAGAACAATGGATCTTCAAGCTTTCCTCTGTCTGCAGCAACGGACTCCCAGTCATCACCAACATTTAATACCCTCAGATCTCGGGTAACATTGTCCATAAATCTCTGTATTGGCCAGAGGTCTCTCCCCCACAGTTTTATTTTGCAGCAGATGTTTTGTGGGTCTTTCTTTTTTTTATTTATTTATTTATTTTCATAAACGGCGTAAGCCTTTAATAATGCTATTACATGCTATTATATTGCTTCTCCCGATCTGTCGACATGTCCGATCCAGGCAATCTTCTGGCCCTGATCTCACTGGTGATTAATGGTTGTCCCGTCAATGTAAGATTTGGACGGAAAACCACGATTATACAAAGATAATTTAGTTGCAACTTCCGGTACCCTATTCCTTACTATCACATTAATATCTTTACTTTCTTTCGTTTCCAAATCTTTGCTTCTATTTTGAAGAAACGTTTTCTATACCTTAACGACCTTCTATTAAAACTTCTCCATATTTGGGAACAGTGACTTCATATTACCTTCCCCGATCGTATCTTTGAGGAATTTCTCTGGCTTTTAGATACAAATTTTCATTCTGTTTCCCTTTTGACCTCTCAACAATCAGACGATTCACTGAATTTTGTTATTTTGTTATTGTTTTTAGCCGAGTTCAGTGACCTTTTGTTACACATTCATATCTTATCGAATATATGTAAGTATATTTTTATTTTAACTCTTTATCGTTTCATGACCTCTGGTGCCATGCCGAAAAATGTGAAGTGTCATTGATTCGGCAAAATTCACCTGTCGGTGTCGCATTTTTATTACTACACATTTATTTAACTTCATCTGTATGAAGGTATGTATGTTTATGTGGGTATGTATTTTATAATTTTTGTCTATCTTTATTAAGTCGTTTTTTCTTCTGTTTCATACACTTAAATATGTAAGTATATATTTTTACTTCTAATGAATGTCACAAGTGGTTGGTTGGAAGACATTGCCGACGGCAATCAACCCGCCATTTGAAAATATTATTTTTTCAATAAAGCTTTATTTAAGTATTTATTTATTTATCTGTCCTTGATGTTTTGCACACATCGGTGACAGTTTGAAATTGTAGTACTGTTTGATCGTAAACACGATTTAATTGGTAAATTATGGTTAACTAAATTTTATGTGGAGAAATATAAGCCCGGTTTATAAAAAGTTTTTAACGATTACATACGTACCTACTTATTATTTATGTTCCATATTCAATTTGATGAAACTCCAATTTACTGTATTTCTTGCAGTAAATTGGATTTAAAATCACTTCTCACTGTCTTACGAGTATAATTTCTGGAATATTGAATTTATTATTTTTCATGACATCTTTCAGCGCTTTCAGTCACAATATTTTCGAGACTTTTGTCAGTTATCTGGCAAACATTGCATGATTCAATCTGTTTTGTTGATATTATTTTCAATCGCATCATTTTCGTGTGATGTTTCAACCGCTTCCGTTTGCCAAAACAAAAACATTGCACTTAGACTTTTTCATGTGTGTGTGAGTGTATGATTGTATGTGTTGTGTTGTTGTGTATTTTGCATTTGATTTTCATAATATGCATATTATGCAGTTGTATATGGTTACAGTGCGTTTCGCGTTAGAAGTCCCCTGATGCAAACTTGGTTTAGTGTTGCTTGATGTGATAATAAGATATGGTTATATTTTTTCGCTACTTTAAAATTATGTTCTAGAACTGTTGTTTAAAAAAAATGGCAATTTTAAAATTATTAGAATAAACTGGCAACATTTTTTCTAACTTGTGATGGCGGTTTAAAAGGATTATCGGAGTATTTTTTTCTTTTTCCAACCTCCAAAACTATCCTGCCTTTAAAATGATTTCTCTAGCGCCGCTTTGTAATATTTTCGACATTGTAGGTTACTTGTAAAAGATGCAATGTGAGAATATTGGGAACCTTTGACAGCTCTTATGACAAGATTCGACAATCAGGGCTACCAACAATACAATCTAAACTCCACTTGCAGGTAACGTCAGAACGGTGGACAAGACGGATGGTACAGATAATAGGTGGATGTGTATAAACATGTGTGCTCTTGATAGTGTGACTACTACTACTGATACAACTGTCATTCCAAAACAAATTACGCAATGTCATAATATGTTTGCTAAAACAGCGGTCATAAACATTGCGTGTTCCAAATTGCATCACAAAATTTACTCAAAAAACTATTAGGTATATAGACAAAAAAGGAACCGGTATCAACCGAAGAATTTGGGCCAAGAGTTCATTATTGGAACTTTCTCACAGGCAATGTTTCTTTGTGGATTTGAATCATTTTCATATCCTATTTTTTTATGTCTCGTAAATAAGTAAATCTAAAAATCTTAATTGGATATAAAAAATTATACCAAATGGCGGGTTTATTGCCGTTGGAAATGTCTGCCAACCAACCACTTAACCACTTGTGACAATAAAATGAGATAAATTGTACACATACTGATGAAAGAATTGAAACCAAAAACAAGATAGGTAGTTAAGTTTTTGTCTTCTAAGTATTTCGATTTTCCAACCACTACTGATTCAGCACATTCTGATCTTGGGCGACGTTAATCATTTTCTTTTGTATGCTCGTAAGTAATGGAGATCTATGAAAAAGGGACTTGATGGAGAGTGTCAGATGGTTACCTAGAATCCTGAAGTGGAGGCCTTGGGACAACCAAAGAGGCGTAGGAAGGCCACAGAAAAGGTGGACAGATGATATTGTCCAGCTTACGGCGTTTCGTAGACGGCAGCAGTTAGCCCAATCCAGTTAGCAGAATCCTGAAGTGGAGGCCTGAACAACAAAAGAGGCGTAGGAAGACCACAGAAGTGGTGGACAGATGACATTGTTACGGGTTGTAGATGGCATCAGAAATCCCAAAGCCCAACAGAAGACAATGGAAGAGTTTAAAAGAGGCCTATGCCCAGCAGTTGAATGTAAGTGGCTAGCAGTAATGAAAGAATTTAATTGGTCACGTTGCATTTAAAAAAATGTAACAATACCAAAATGTAGGTATTGGGTTTACGACTCCGTACCGTGAGGATAGGTCGGGTGCGAATAGTTTACCGTTCGTTGACACGAATTTCTCTGGTGTTGCTGCTAACACACCGGCCACCTCTCGTCTCCTCTGCTACCACTCCGTCTCACCACTCGACACTCTCTGCCAGGCCACCTTGTCCCACCTAACAACCATATTATCATAATGAGTCCACAAAGAAGTAGAGCCACACAACATTGTCTCGATGCCATATCAATGTTTTTGTAATAGTAAATCTTTGTCACTTATGATGGATTTGTCTTGGGATTTTTTTGATGGACAGGATTTATCTTTCCACACTCTAATAAGCATACAAATAATTTCAGCAGGATCGCTCACTATATTTGAGCGGTCAATTCCATAAGTATTCGCAAAAAAAAAAAAACAGCATTCATCCACAAATACAAACACTTGCGTTCCATTGCTGAATATAGGCACTGTCTTCTGTTTTAAGATTTCTGCTGCCATCTACGACCCGTAACAATGCCATCTGTCCACCATTTCTGTGGTCTTTCTACGCCTCTTTTGTTATTAAGGCCTCTACTTCAGGATTCTAGGCGACCACCTAACACTGTCCTGTCTTGCCACATGCCCCGCTCTAGTGGAATCCCATCCTCTCTCTTCTCTAAAGGAGACTGCCGCCCACTAGCGTTGCCGTTGGTAATACAAGTAATTACTAATTTAGCGATTAAACGAGTTAGAGGTATCACTAAGCATATAGATAAGTTATGATCGTAAATATTATCAAATCGAGTTGAACTAGCGGTTAAACCAGATACTAGATAGTTGCTTTTAAGAATTATTGTTATTATCATTTATCACTCCACAGTATGTTGTCTTGCAGCCAGCGCAGCTTTGTGTCTCCGAGAATGAGACAGTGTCTGAATTAGGAGACGGGTTTTCTACTGCAATAATCGTAACGTTAACATTTTCTATTCTCACACCTTCAAATACACTGCCCCACAATTTATTGAAATGCTTCAGGCACAAAATAGGTTCTTATGTGTTTCCACTTATTGAATTCGAAAATTACAGTAAAAATTACCGATTGGCTCTTGTTTTGGACATTTTCTTGCCTTTTTCTTTTTAAATGAATCTGCGTTTTTGGAAATGAACCCAAATACGTCTTTGTACACTTCACAGTAAGCTTGAAAAGCTTGTGTCGTGAAGTGGAGTAAGTCGGCATCAGGGATCAAACCCGCGCCCGCCTGATTAACAGTCGAGCGCGTTACCAACCAGACTAGGGACCACCTCTTTTTTTCATTTTATATTCTCTATTTATATGCTGAACATGAGTGGACAATCTGTGACGATCTAAAAGTAGTTACGGCCGGATTTTTAGTAAATCTTCAGCTTAAAAGAATTTATTCGTGGGAAGGCTTAGGTAGAAGTCATCACAGGTGTACAGAACTGTGCCGTATATATGTTGAAAAATAGATGTAGAATCGAGCGATTTTGTTCTCATACAAATGTCTAAGGTGAAAGAGGCTATAAAATGTATAAAAGAACAATGTTTCATTACTCTACAAATTATCCATTTGCATACACATCATGACATTACACACCCTTTGTGGTTAGTGGTTAAGGATGATCACATTCATATTATTTTAGGTACCTATCCAGTATCCACCTCACAATAATTTTAAATTAAAACATATTCGCCTTAGAAACATGACTAGTTATACCTCAGTATCGGGTTGACTGTAAGATATTGCTTTTGCAATAAGTCCGCCTTTTGGCACACTGTATTATCTTGTTTTGTTTTTGTTGTTACATATATTTACTGGCCAATAAAGTTTTATTTATTTATTTATTTATTATTGTCTAGGGTTGCCAGACACAGTTAGCATTTCTTGGATGAGTCTACTTTCTTTGCACAATCGCTTGGCTATGGACGTGCGGGATAATTAAAATACAGTAAAAAATGACATGGGTTGGTATCTTAAGAATATTTATTTATAATTATTTTTGAAAATCACAGTATATGTTTTGCGAGTTGTGAGGTCATCGGAATTTTCTACATGTCGTAGTTGAATATAACAGACTAGTTATCGCAGAGATTTACTTACAGCAAAATGATGCACTTTTCATCAGGCTTATGACTGACGGTCAGCTGAATGTTACTTAAGTGTAAACTGATCACATTAAACCAGCCGACGATCAGTCATAAGCCTGATGAAAAGTCCATCCTTTGTTGTATATCTGTCGAGATAACTACTTATTATTTATTTATTTATATTTGTTTACACTTTTGGTGAACAAAACTCGAATATAAATCATAAGATTTGTTCGCTAGGGCGAGTTTATCCCAGTGATGCGATCTCTGCCAGCTATCCCCAAATTCTCGGACTTCCCCAGTTTTGTCAGCAATCTGGCAACCTTATTTTTTTTATTTATACTTAGTTGTGAATAATTACAAGAACAACACGCAAAAGGAAAAGTGTGAAATACATGTAATATTATATTGATTTTAATAGATTCTTATCCAAGTGTTGTAGGTACAATTTAATATAGGTATGTACCTATGTACACTTAAACACACAAATCACAATCATATGAACCACAAGCATCAGGCACTTGTAGTCAGTGGCGGACTAGGTAGGTTGACAGCGTGCCCGATGTAAAATGGCTCCCCTAAGCATACCCTTTAGGGCTTACGACCCAACTATGGCGTTACGGTCATTTTCCAAGGCATTGAGGTTCAAAATCCCATGAACATTGAACAATCGCATGATTAAATGGTAAAAACAGCGTTTATTTCCATTTTTTTGGGGTTAATTTCGCTTTAATCAAGAAACTTTTACGGTTATTCCCTAGATAAAGGTTCAATGTATCTTCCCTATTTTTTTCAAACCATATCTAGTAAGCTTGGAGAGATCTAAGGTCACCCGTTTTTAAAAGGTTTTTGAAGTCTTAACACATTGGTTTTTAAAGTTAAAGGCGCACCCACCAAGGGGGGACGTGACAACGTGTTAAGGGGGCTATAGGCGCGTAGGGAATTAAAACGAATTCTTTAAAATAATGATAATAATAAAAAAATATAAAGTCCATAATAATTCACGTATTTGCAATAATAACATAAACCTACAAAAATTGTCTATTGAGTCTTCTCCAACAAAAAGCACAGCTAAATAACTTTATGTCATTACTAAGTATATTGTCTAACTTATTTGAATAATTATTGCCTCTAATGAACGAGAAAAATGTGTTGTCAAATGCGGCGCTGCAATATTATAATAACGTAAAACATCATTTACTTTTATACAAATTTCAATGTCAGGGTCAAGAATACGAACCTATACACACGCAACTTGTGAGGTATGACTGTACCCACTACAATGATACCTAACATGACGAGTTATGTTAGGTACAGTATAACCATTCAATAATGACTTATGCGAGAGTTCTCGGAACTTATCACGATTCGAAACAATTCAGAATAAAAAAAAAGCATTCGAAAGAGTGAACGTGTAGCGGCTTTTTTATATCATAAAATGCGATGCTTGTGATATCCAATGATTCCCAAAATCGTACTCGAATTGCAAGGGGCCCATATCAGGAAAACAAGTATTGTGGTGCATGAAATCTAAATCGGGGTCCACGAGAATGATCCACATTTAGACAGGTTGTGACCGAAATTTTATATAATATAGTCTGCCAAAAGAGAAATGGTATTTGATGAGGGCGCTGCATGTAGTTTTTTAACAACCATAGTGGCAACACCTTGTAGAATTTCAACAAAAATATAATTGTTGCCAGCATATAAAATTTCAGTTCCAGATTAATCCAAGACCGTCTCTTTATTGACACACTGAATTTTCTTAAAATAGGCATATAAATTAAAAAAAAATAAATACTTACTTCAGACTTTACCACTCCAATGTGCAGCGACAGATAACATAAATATTTATGAAACTAGATGAAGATTTGGAGCTAGATTTGTATGCTAATAGCTGTGTTGTCGTAATACTTCTAAATTGTAAAAACTTGCAAAGATTCAGACAGATTTCTTCACCTAATTCCCCTCTCAAAACTTGGATCCGAAAAGAGATGAAGCGTGGAAAAAATTGTCTACCCATAACATAAAAAAATCGGCGCGTGGTCTAAGAGACAATACAGTTTGGGGAGCTCTGTGTTATACCGAGTAATGATAAAGGTGAATAACCTCTACCTTGGTCACTATTTCAATAGGTGAACTTTTGTATTGGAGAGTCTTCTTTCACTGTGTAATTGATTCGAGGTAAGGTGTTTAAACTCGTATGTGGGTAAGTATGCTATAGATGTAGGTATACCCACTATACTAATAAAAGTGTCTTATGACATAAATATCGATGTCTTTGATCTTTAATTGCCATGGTTTTTTATTGTATTACTTAGTAGTTTCGATACCTTATTGTTCAAGAGACATTGTTATAATTATCGTACTTCATTGAAACAACTGTCAGACAGTGTCAATGCACGTGTAAATGTACAGAATTTTATAATATCGCAATATTTGATCACAAACCTCCGGCAGAAAGACTTATGCCCAATCCCACCAACTTCCACCTAGGCAACGGATCCCTTAGTAATTTCTATACAAAAACAGAGATAATATGACATTAATACTAGAGCACAACACCTAGAAGAGCATAATGTCATATGAAATTCTGCATAAAACTTTCCTTCGTTAGGTGCCCAAATATCTCCGCCCAGAATCTCCCCAACTAGGAGAGTTTTATGCAGAATTTCTTATGACACTATGCTCTTCTAGGTGGCGCTAGGTGCTCCAGTATTAATGTCATATTATCTTTGTTTTTGTATGGAAATTACTTAGGGATCCGCTGCCTAGGTGGAAGTTGGTGGGATTGGGCACTGATGTTGTAATTAGTTTTAATCTAGGAAAAGTTTCCTAAGAACGACTTCTCCCATAAAATTACTAGAAACTAGACCAATGGACAACAGACTTTTTACGCTAGTTGTTTCATACAAAATGATGTACCTACAGAAATATAGATTGTCCTGGTGTTGCAATTTTTTCGCATGAACAATCGCATGATAAAATGGTAAAAATAGCTTTTTTTCCATTTTCCGGGGCTAATTTCTCTTCAATCGTTTTCCAATCAATCAAGCTTTTGCGGTCATTCCCTAGATTAGAATGCATATTATCAGTACAAAAACAAATCTCCGCGACTTTCGGAACACTAGTTTCTGTCTTTCGGAAAAAAGATCAAGGTGTTTTTCGCAATTTTTATGAGAAATTCATTCATTCCGTAGATAAAGGTTCAATGTGTCTACATTTTTTTTTCAATGGATATTTAGTAACGGATGTCGAGATCTAAGGTCTACCGTTTTTAGAAATTTTTGAAATGTCAGTATGCGTACTCTTAATTATTTTTTTTTTTTATCAAATTTCGCATTGAATAAATGTTTTCTGATTGCTGCAGCATCATTATAATTCACGTAGTGATGTCATCATGAAATTGCCATCAATTTGCAATATTATGTCTACACTATACACACATAGGATATTATGCAAATTATTTCATTACGAAAGTAGTACTGACTTGGCTCAACTTTCATATTTTTAGTTCATTTTATGTGTGGTGCCTGATTGACCTGAGGTAACCTTGTTCAATGTTCAAGAAGGAAACTATTCCTTCATATAAAAATACTTTAGGGTATTTTATGGTGCATGCAATAAAATACTAGTTTTAATTCTCCAACTAATTTGGTGCGAAGGTCCTAAGTAACCGTGAATATTTTCCCAAACTAATTACTAGAATTGAATTACGTCCCAAACAAATATGTAAACTCGAATATCATCCCATGCTAATATGTAGCCTCGAATATCATCCCATGCTAATATGTAGCCTCGAATATCATCCCATGCTAATATGTAGCCTCGAATATCATCCCAAACTAATACGTTAACTCGAATATCATCCCAAAATAGTAAGTAATCTTGAATATCGTTCCTAACTAATAAGTAACATTGAATATCATCCCAAACTAATAAGTAACCTCGAATATCATCCCAAACTATAATGTCACCTTTTTATTGTTCTCCATCGTCCGTAGGCCCATTCGGGCACCTGGACTCGTCAATTTTTACAATATTATAGCCTATTATCAAACAAAGTATCGAAAACAATATCATTATCAGATCAATGCCAATCAGAGTGTAAAGGGCTCTGATATCTATCTCCATCTAGAAAGTAACCTTGAATATTGTTCCAAGCTAACTATTGACTATGTAATTTACTTTATGACACAAGCTTACTGTGAAGTCAGTAGAAAAGTATTCGAGTTTGCGGCCCAAAATATTGAAAAATGTTTTCAAACCTATTTTTCAGGTTCTTTCAGTCTGTAAATTGTAGACATATCGCACATCCGATATGTCTACAATTACCTACAATAATATGTAATTATTGTGGCAAAAAGTGAGTATGTCGAATCAATATTATTGTGCATATAATTTTTGCCGACATGTGTTTTTTGTGTGCATATTATTGTGTCATATAATTTGCAATGTATATTTTAATATTATGTCAGACAGACATTATCTAACATATAGTATGTGTAATTGAACATTTTTCCTACTATTTATAGCTATGTGTGTAGGTACAGTATTTTTGCGTTATCAATATCAAAGTAGTAACAAGTAATTATCTCAACAGATACACAGCAAAGGATGGACCTTCCATCAGGCTTGTGACTGATCGTCGACTGGCTTAATGTGATCGCTTTACACTTAAGCAACATTCACCAATTCCAGTCCATCACTCTGCCGCGACCCGGTAAGGGATGCAGCGTGAGGGGACAGAATAGAATAGCAAATTTTCTAAAATATTGTTATTCCATATCCATACATACTCGAACACTTTTTACGCACCTATAATACCTATAGGCTATAGGTAAGTATGTTAAGAAAATCGATGCAATTCAAATTATTTCATAAAAAAATTACTGCGACGCTATTTTAATCTACCTATAGGGACTGACAGGCGCACCTATTACTTATTTGTATCTTCCCATTCAAAGAAGAATAAACTACATAGATTTACATGTTCTCAGTTCTGCGATAAGTTCGCCCTACATTCCATTGCGATAAGTCCATTTTTTATATTTATATGTATTGTTGTTCACCTAAAGATTAAATAAACGATGAACTTCTATATTATTTTTAATTATCTATTTTGGTGTGTATTTGACATAATATTTTGCCTAATCTTTTTGGATTTTTCGCTAAGTACTCGTATCAAAAAAATATTTCGCCTGAACGCAAATTCCTTTACACCGTATCTATTTCAAAATTTTAGTTGTCCTAGCTTCGAAGCTAGCGACGTCCTTCAACAAATAAATGTATTGCAATTCTTAGATTCCATAAATGTCGTGTGCTTTGTTGGACACTTTACATGGATTAAAATACCTACAGTGCATTTATGTAAAACTCTACCGAGAATAATAATATATAAAGTCTTATATATTATATAAATGGTTGTGAATATGTGTGTGTGTGTGTGTTATATACTAAAGGTCAATAACTCCCTATTATAGTCACTTGTGCTAAATGCCCATCTAGATACATATGTACGTATATGCTATATTATGTTATAAGGATCAGGCCCGTAGCTAGACCTTTAGGGTCTCCGGGGCAAGAATTACATCAGCCCCTATATATTTTTTTACGTTAAAACATACCTATATGGGAGTCGCCAACTTCGAACCAGCTATCAACATAAATTTCAATATTGCAAGAGGTAAAATAGCGCCGCAGGTGAAATTTTTTTGTACGCCTGAATGAATAAGGCCGGGATGCAGTTTGGTTTAATAAATAAAAGAACGTTGAAATTCTTGAAAACGTCCCACAATAATAGTTACTAATTAAATTGTTGTCTTATAAAAAAAAATAGCCAAAATAGCGCCGCAGGCAAAATTTAGAGAAATCAATAGGTCACTAATGTGATTTTATGTGAGGTTTTATCACATTGTATTCTATGGGGAGGTCACACCCTAATTTAATATGATTTAATTTAAAAAGGTCACAAAAACTTCAGTACATTTTTGTTTTCTTCTGGGGGCCCTTTTCGGCCAGGGGCCGCGGTTGCCTACCTACGGGCCTGATAAGGATATGATGTTGTGTTTATATTGTATATGTGTATTGTTACTCATATATAGCGACACTTAGTGCGTGCGTGCAATTTTATCATATTTTCTGTATTTTGTTCACCTGAGCTATAAATAAATAAATAATATAATATGTAAATATAAGTGAGGCTCAGTGAATTATATTTGTACGACACTGTTGTATAAAATTCCACAACACTTGCCTATCTCTTATACTAAAACCCAATCCCACCACCTAGGAAGGCGACCCCTAAGTAATTTCCATACAAAAACAAAGATAATATTATATTTATTTAGTAACGAAGGGTACTTGCAGCAATAATTTCATATGAAATTCTACATGCGACTCTCCTACGTTAGGTGCCCAAATATCTCCGCTCTGAATCTCCCCAACTAGGAGAGTCGCATGTACAATTTCATATGAAAATTTTTGCTGCAGGTGCCATTCGTTACTAAATAAATATAAAAAATTATCTTTGTTTTTGTATGGAAATTACTTAGGGATCGCCTTCCTAGGTGGAAGTTGGTGGGATTGGGCATTAGTCTTTTTGGGACACTCGATCTTTGGGACTTTTTGAAATTTCTAGTCTATAGTAGTTTGTAACACACTGAAAGAAATCGTACCTATGCTAATAGATAAAATTAATTTTATTTTCAAAATCCAATCAGATTTGAGCTCTTGACCCTTGAGCATATTTCTAAAGGACTTTTGTATTTTTTGGGATTTATTCATGTTGAGCAATATTCTATTGTGTTTTGTTCGTGGTGCCATTTTGCTTGTACGAAGACGTAGTGGGGAAAATTACACACAAACATACATATCCACATACGCTCCCTATGTGGAGCATGTAGTCGTCACCCAGTTTTTCCAGGCTTTTCTGTCCTGGGCCAACTCCGTTGCCTGTTGTCATTCCAGCCTGGCGCAGCTCTGACGTGTACAGCCTCTGGATGGTCATTGCAGGCCTGCCCTGGCGTCTATTACCTACAGGGCGATATTGGAGACAGCTGTTGTTGATGCTATCAGCGGTGATATTAGAGTGACAATGATTTATAGGAGTCTAACAATGAAAACAATACAATCATCATAGCACATGTGTTGTTGTGTCGCCTGTAAGTGTATCTACTCCTACTACTGTTGTCGTTATCAAATAATCACGTAGCAATTTGTAAGGCACTCGTCGCGAATATTATTAGGAAGAGAGTGTCGTTTTTCAATCAGTCTAAATGATGTAAATAAAAGTTGACAGGTTGTTATGTTAGGTAGAGTCTATTAATTGTATAAGTTACTACTACAAACTTACTTCTACGAAGGAAATCTATCACTCTACTATCTAACCGTAGACATTCACGATTGACCATCGGATAGTTTAATATGATCACTTTACAGTCTTTCAGCGACGAAGGGTGGATTTCTGCAGAAGGGAAGCCGAGGCTAACATTTCTTATTGGATTACGTCAGATTAGACACTAATACACCTATCATTTTATCCAAAAGGTAACCCGATGGGAATCGTGTTCTTAGGTAGCTTCGCGCCTGTAGTCTTTACATATTAAGTGACATTCTCTTATTCCAGTCCATCCATTATCTGATCTTGGTCGGGTATCGAACCTAGACCTCCAATAAGGCTTGTAGTCATAAACCTGATGGAAAGTTCATCCTTTGCTGTATATCTTGTGAGATGATGATGATGATGTGGTTACCATCTTGCAGATTGATTTGTACCAAGCATTTTTGTTATTTCTTTCCACGTCGTCCTGTCTCTCGTCGATTTGTTCACTTCCGTGTAGGTGGTACAGCGCACGCTCTCAATAATCTGGTCCATATAACTGTTTCTTTAGCGACCTCTCACATTACTACCCTCTACCATTCATTATGGTGATGATCAGGCCGGGGCGCCTATCCATCGCGCAATTCTCTGTTAGGCAATCTTATTCAAGATTTGTCTTGTCTCTCCAGTCTGATTCTTTTGAGACAACTAGGTACTTACTTTTTATTTCAACTATGGCATGTATATAGAATTGGTGATAGTGGCTATATTTTTTTAGCCTAGTGCAAGCTGTGCAGGAAAGTATTTGGGTTCGTGTATGCAAGCCCAGATCCTTTTAAAAAAAATGTAGAAAATCCGACCTGGGACCTGGACCTATAGTGTTGTCTACTTTTCTTGAACAGATAATATTTATTGAAAAAAAACGAATCTAATATCTATCAAAGTCCGAATAATGGGAACTTCACATTAGCAATTAATTATCATGGCAACATTACTTGTAGGAGGACATTAGTGCGGTGCGGATGAAATAAAAAAATACTCTGACCCGCCAAATAAATTATGTGCGACCATCTTTATCATCATCCATGAACATCACTTAAGCCAATATACACGGTTCACTTTAACTCAACAATTCCCCAATCAGGAGTGAATTCATCCAATGTTGAAAAACACAGAAGTGATGCGATCACCATACGAATTGTTATACCTTTTTTTATGGATGGAAGAATTCCTTGATTTATAATACCGGTGTCCATGCAAAAATGCACCTTTAAGCAGATACGATTTTGCATGTTCCCCATCACTTTTTCTTCTTCTTCATCAGCCTATCCCCGTCCACTCCTGAACAAAGGCCTCCCTCATTTGCCTCCATGTTTTCCAGTACTGTGCAGACTGCATCCAAGTTGCGCCGACATGTCGAACCAGGTCGGTCTCAGCTGTGGCCGTCCCACACTTCTGTTCCCATCTCGAGGTATCCAATTAAATAGTCCAAATACATTTATGATAATTCGTAGGGTGATCGCATGACTTTTGTGTTTAGATGGCTCTGTCCTATTCCAATCTATCATGTTTTACGGCTATCCACTCGTCTGCGAGTGATCTGAGTCATTTTACACGTTGTAATGATATGATTATAAAATAGGTACCTACATATGCTGAGAGTCAAACTTCAGTAAATAAAAACAATTGTTTGATTTCAATGCCCGCCTAAACAAATACCATAGGATGATTTCACTGTTGACTGGGGAATGAATTGTTCCGTAAAAGTGGACAGTGTATTATTGGCTTTTCAGTCTAAATTAACAACTATGACCTTACCGACTAATTCCTCAGATGACATTTTATGAAAAACTGAAAGAATTACTTGTCATATATCATTGTTATTAGCTGAATAGTTTTGGCAACACTAATTTATCTCCATAATATAATACTGATTCCTTGGCCGAATTTTCTGAAGGTCGTTTTGATTCTAACATGTTTTTGACATCAGGGCATGGCAAATGTGCCGATTTCTTCCACAAGCGTGGCTGGCTGGATTCTCCTGGATGTGCGGAGAAACAGACCATACACCATAATGTATCCCAATGAGGCCTTAGAGCGTATGCTGGGAATTTCAAAGACTTCTTCATACTAACGAATACAGCGACTGAATATATTTTAAACATTGACCTTAACCTTTGGCAATCAGACCTACCTGTGCTATTATTACTGTTTTATGTCCTTATTCTAAGATTTTAAGATGTGATGTAACGAAATGCCGTACGATAAATAAAATAATTCTCATACGGTAAATATTTTATTTATTTTTACGAAAATTCATCACACTCATCATACACGCTCTGCGATTTCTCCCACCATCACGCGTCCGTTATTTAGTATCTGCTCAATATGTTCAATCCAACTGACTTGACTTGAATGATCACGTTTCCCTACACCCTCTCTTTGAGACTTATAGTATATTTTCATTCTATCCTCAGGCATTCTCTTTGTATGTCCAAACCATCACAACTTGTTCACTTTCATATCACACCTTACATTTATTAAATTAGAGGAAATAAAATGATTATAGAAGAACAAGACTACTAGAAAGAAAAGAAAGAAAATTAAACTTAAAAGGGAACTCCAAAAATGGGTAGCAGATTTGTGATTGTCCAAATTGATGTTATTTTGAATTAAGTGTGTATTATTGAGTACCTAGACGAAAAAGATCTTTAAGAATAGTTTGTGGCGTCGCAAGGATTTGAACCTGCAACCCTAGGATCCTTGGGCTGAACGAGATTGGCTAAAAGTGTTTACGATTTGTTTCACGTCCCAATAATATAGCATCTACTGTATATTATTATCCTAACCCCGATCCCTGAACTCTGTAACTTACATAAATTATTAGGAACAAGGACAATGATTGGCCATAAATTAGAATCATCGTTTCGTATCAAAATTTCGCTAGGCAAAACAATTGTCTAAAAATGTTTTATGTATTATATATTGTTTTTATTTCGCGTCACGCAATAAAAATTCGTACAAAAACAACGCGATTGACCTAGATCTAGATAACTATCTAATTAAAAATTTATTTGACTTTAAAAAATATTATATGACATGGGCGTCGTCAGGGCAGGGCAGCTGACTCCCGGAGATTGGAATAGGTATATATTTTTTCCATACAACTCCACAAAAAATCATATTATTACCACACATTTTCTCATCATGTCATAAATTTTCTAAAATTAGTATGAAGATCCATCATACAATACAATTGTTTCATAAAAAAATGGTCTGTGTTACCATTTTTCTATTACTTTTTCTAAAAAACATTTTTTTAATACATATTATTGGGCAAATTATTATGTACATTTTCAAATAAACCAAACCATATCACGGCCTTCTTCACTATGTCTCACAAAAAAAAATCGCCTGCGCCACTATTTACGCGTTTTTCGTGCTATATCATTTTTTAAAAATTTTGTTGCCCCTCCCCTAACATGTGTGTATGTATTTACTATTTAGATAAATCGTAAGCTTGCCGAAATGCGCAAGCTTTGGGCTAAGGTAAACTTGAAATACTTTGCCGGCAATGTTGACAACGATTAATAAGCTCGTGCTAACAAAATATCATATAATTCTTCAATGATTGATTTATTGCAATGTTTGGTTAAGTGCCTATTTTGTTTTTTTACTAGAACAATGTTATCTCTTTTTTACGACGCAATATTTAGAGTTCTAATTAATGATGACCCATTTTAGACCAGCAATTTAAATTTTTATGATCTTACATTGCTTTTCCTATATTGATAACATACGATCATAACGTTTCCTTCAGTGAGGGTTAATCTGTGACAGTATCTTAATTGAGTACATGGCTTGAATCGGCAGTATCTCAAGCGGGAGGTGCCAAGTTCGAACCCCGGCGCTGGCAATGTATTTCAAACTTTACGATACAGGGTTTTGGCCTAATGCAAGGTGCGCAGAAGAGTATATTTGGGTTTGTATATGCAAGCCCAGATTCTTTTTTTATATGAAAAAATATGTTGTTTGGTACTCGCGTTTTCGGTTAACCAAGTCATGCAGAACACTGCAAAATAACAGTAGCAGTAAAAATGAGTGGAGGCACTATTCTATGTCATCGTCTCGCGACAATCTGTACCCTTTCCCTTTTATCGTAGCACGGCATTGGTTCTACGGAGGAAAGCTACGATCCTAAGCCAAGCTAATCAGAGACTGCTTTATATTTATTATAAATGAAGAAATGAATTTTACAGTTATTCACAAACATCTAAAAAAACGTATTTTTCTATCGTTCATTTTGTCCAAGAACCTTCGACGAAAGATCGCAAGCATGGAAGCTCGCACTGAAATCCACTTCCATGTCATTGAACAACCTGAATCTTTTATATAATAGTCTACCCTCTGTGCTACAAGTCTTTCTTCAGTGAGCTGAAATATGAATCTTATATCCCAACCACTATCTAAGAACTTGTACAATTTCATGCTATGTGAATGACTATAAGTAAATTAATTTAATGTTAGAATTTGTTTAAGTTCTACTTACATATTATATTTGTCTTGTTTACACTTTTCGGCTTATTAGGCCATTCTCAAAACTTCTTAGTTCAACTAAACCATCACAACAATCACTGTTCACCGTTGACACAGTGGTTTTATTAGTGAAGAAAGTTTAAATAAATTGAATTTTTGAGAGAATAATTTAATAATGTGAGGTGAACTGATGGTGTAGCTGAAGTGAAAAGTTTTGAGAATGGCCTAATAAGCCGAAACATGTAAACAAGAAAAATATACCTAATAAGAAAGTAGAACTTAAATATATTCATATAGTGTTAGCATTAAATTAGTAAATAAATATCGAATCATTTGACAAGCTATAAGAAAACTTTTCCTCGTTTATTCATAAAACCTTGATATTAAAAGATTAATAATGACTATTGATTTCATCAATGCGGACATACTATACGAAGAAATATTATTAACAATATCTTCCAGTCAATCTTACTACAGATAACAATGATTGTAATGATTAATATTAAACGTTCAAGGCTAGATTAAATTATCATAAGCTACAATGAAAATGAACCATTTATATGCCGTATTGTATACCGATGTGATAAAATACTTAGTTGACGATCATTTCAAATGTCTACAGAAATTGATTATATATTAATTCAAATAGTATTTAAGGGCATGGCACCAGGAATGACGTCACAGACATTTCCCACGGCATTAAGGTTCAAAATCGCGTGACAATCGCATGATAAAATGGTAAAAATAGCGTTTTTTCAATTTTTTGGGGTTAATTTTGCGTCTATAAAAAAACTTTTACGGTTATTCCCTAGATTTTGATGCATATTATCAGTACAAAAAAAAAATTTTACTCCGCGACTTTCGGGAAACGAGTTTCCGTCTTTCGGAAAAAAGTACAGAGGTGTTTTTAAACATTTTTTTTGAGAAATCTATACAAGATAAAAAAAATCTTTTACGGTTATTCCCTAGATAAAGGTTCAATGCATCTACCCTATTTTGTTCCAAAGCATATTTGGTAACGGTTGTCGAGATAGAAGGTCTCCCGTTTTAGAAATTTTTGAAATGTCGCTATGCACACTCTTAAGTATAATCTAAATATCCATCTCATATCATTAGAATATAGTTTGCATATTTAATCTGGTGAACACATGGCGTATATGAATCTGATTTGATGTGTTGGACAATGAACCCACAGCATAGAGTTGTGAATCCTAATGCTACAATTGGCATAGTTTTAGGTTGACAATGAGCGTATGGTTGGAGCAGTTGGTTGAACCGGCAGTCTCTCAAGCGGGAGGTGCCAGGTTCAAACCTCGGCGCTGGCGATGTATTCCACACTTTGCGATACAGACTTTTAGCCTAGTGCAAGGTGTGCGAAAGTATTTTGGTTTGTGTATGCAAGTACAGACCCTTTCATAAAAAAAATATGATAAAACATGGGTGCATTAAAAACTGAGGAAAAGTCCTGAACTCATAGTTCCTGCTTTATGAAATGCCCTCGTCATCAGCTCAGAGGCAAATAAGTTGGAAGTTCTCTGAGTGACGGAGCCTAGTGACGTTTCTCAGTTTACAAGAGGAACGTTTAACTTACTTACTTCCGATGGCCGTACAACTCCGGTAGAGTTTTGGCCTCCAGAACAATGGATCTCCAAGCCTTCATGTCTGCAGCAACGGACTCCCAGTCATCGTCAACATTTTGTACGTTCAGATCTCGGGTAAAATTGTCCATCAATCTCTGTCATGGTCTACCCAGAGGTCTCCTGCCCACAGGTTTATTTTGCAGGAGATGTTTTGTGGTTCTTTCTTTACCCGATTTGACGCCGTGAAGGAACGTTTAAGGCCGCGGTTAATTAGACAACCCCGAAAGAATGTGCATTTTTGTATAATAGGTTCTTCTAAAGTTCGTTGGTCAATAATACTATGCAAAATACGCATAAATAATTCACTGAAATGATGTATTGCAGTGAATGACGCCGCAGGCAAAATCTTTGAATTCAGCTGAATGTTTTTTTTTTTTCAAATTTACTACTTTTATTTGCAGAGTGCACTGCGTATGATTTTTACAACGTGATATAAATTATTTAATATTTATTGCACATTGCATGTGACTTGCACATTTTTTGCATAAATTTTCAATTACCTATAACGCTTTAACAATTTTACTTCTCACTTTAACTCCAAAGTGTTTCGCCTTCAGACGTTCAAGTCTCGTAAAATATAATTTATAGACTGAAGGTTACTTGATATTTTAAATTGCATTTCACCCATTCGCTATCATAATTATAACACACAAACCCTACCGATTGAACGAAATCGAAACGAAATCGTAAAATCGAAATTGTTGTCTATACAATCGGCGTTATGATGAACATCTCCAGTCATCTGCGTCATTTGATTTAGCAATAATAGTAATCAGAGCGAGTGAGAAAAATGTGGTACTGGTGATCACCATTTTAAATGATTGGGCCCTCATTTTTTTAAATATGATTTCGAATGTGCCTCCATTTCTCCGTTTTCTTTAATTATTTCTTGAACAAATACTCAGCTGGTGCGAATCGCATTAGGGACTCCTAGTTAACATATGGCGTGTGTGTTGTACCTCATTAAACCTATTTATTTTTAACATGGTGTTGTAAAAGTTTTATGCACATCACTATTGCCTTAGTAGGAATGTACTGACTGGTCGGGAAAGCCGACTATCCTGCCAAATTTGCCGACTATTTTAGTCGGCGAAAGATGCCGACTATCTAAAAGCTACAGGAAATAAAAGGAACAAATCGCCAGTATCTAGGTACAGGACGTTTTATATTTTTCAGAATCAAATTCCCTAAAATACAAGAGCTAAAAAATTTCATAAGTACTCGAAATAAAATTTCATTTTTAGTAGAGATGTACATACCTACTAGTTGCCGACTAGTCGGGAAAGCCGACTATCCGGCAAAAATGTCGACTGTTTTAGTCGGCCGACTAAACGGACATAATGCTGGATTTCACCAACTTTGTAGGTGTAGAACAGCGGAGAATGGAGACACTTATCATTATTTTTCATACAACATTAGTGCTAGGTGGCTCCTATCCCTGCTATTCTTCACCTAAAAAGTTAGTATGTAGGTAAGTAGGTATAATGCAAGTTGGCAGATCCTTATCTAGTCTTAGAAGTTAAGTAGGTACTACGCGTAAAAGTCGGGATTTTAGACAAGTTGGGTATACTCGTAATAATAAAAAGTTTATAGTCATTGCTTACTCCGTCTCAGCGGCCACATAATGATCTGCTCGCCTATTAAGACTCCTATTACGCTTAGTAGGCGGGGGCTGGTCAATGGAAACATTAAACAAATCGGGTGTAATAAAGGCTGCGAGTTCCATCTCACCTCGGCCAATGATGTCCCACCAAATATGTTAATATTGCGGAATCGTGGACGCGTACAACATATGTCTGCAATGTGCATTACTCTTTTTCCTTAAAAAATGTTGATAATATATAAAGCTGACCTTCTTCTTCACGAGCCCTGTAGCTTCCATTCCTGGATATGGGCCCCCCTCATTCGTCTCCATCTCTCTCTGGATTTTGCCTCGGATGTCCATTTGAGGCCAGCTGTCAACTTCAGGACGTCTGTCCAACGCATCTATGATCGACCTCTAGGGCGTTCACCGAGCCAAGGACGCCAGATTATCTGACAATGAACAATCTGACATATTACACTTCAATTCATGTTCAAATTATGATGAGGTCTGGTTAGTTGAAAAACGAAAGTAATTTTCCGTTTCGCAATTTGTCTCATAAGTACCATCTTACTCTGTAAATCTCTCTTCATAAACGATCTCACGTGAGCCTAAATTTTCATACAAACGCTAGGGGAGCCTTTCTCAAACGGCGCTTCCTAAAATCTTGCGTGAATTTTTCGATTATTTTTCGAGTGAGTTTTGACAGTTAAACTCCCGATCTCTAAAAAGGCGAAGGAGCATCATAATATATCCTACCGTAAAAGGCTCATTATTTTATTTTACTTAACTTACTTATAAGTTATTTGTACTAGATTTACTACTTAGATAATATTATCTCCTTAGCGTAGGAGTTTAAGCTGCACAACACCACCTGTCGTAAACCTTTACTTTGCAGTAGTTAACTGCATCATCTGCAGCATCTGCCCATATTCCACTATTTTATTACAACGATATTACCAGTTTTTCCCACCATAGTGCAATGATCTCGTAACATTTTTATTACAACAATTATTCAGCTGCATATTTAACAACTTTTCACTTTTTCTTTCATTCTTCTTCTTCTTCTGTCGTCTGTATGTGTCCTGTCGGGTTCCACCGACGTTGACGACCACTTGGGAGAACGCCTCTCTGTCCTAGGCAGTGCGAAACAGCTCCTCCACAGCCTAATTCCGGTCCGCTGCCGAATGCTTCGAAGCCAGGATAGCTGCTTTCTTCCGACCTCTATCTTTTCCTTCATAACGAGCTGGAGAAAGGAGTTTTTTTTAGCAAAAAATAATTAAGAGGGTCAATTACCACTAGGATGTTTCGTTGCCCCGTTCGGGTAACACTGTCCTAGTTGATATAGTAATGCAGTATTTAATAAATTGTGTTTTCTAACGGCGTGTTTTATTTTTGTTTCAGGTATGTGCTGGTACAAATCATTATTGGTAAGAGCAAATATTTGTCATAATTCTTTAGATAATCTAGCAGGTAGGATGTAGAACTGTTTTGAGGTGATTTATATTTCGCGTTTCTTAGCTAAGGTTTGTCGTACGTAATGTGAGTTTTTATTATGTGAAAATGAAATTAACACTTGAATACAATAAAATATGCCACAAGGCGGGTTCAGGTACGTAATACCTGCCAACTTAGTTTACGAAATTTTCTAATATGTAATTTATGGTTGGCGGACGGTCGACGTTTGAAATATGCACAGAATTCACCGATTTTTCGTCCAATCTTGAGGGCAAAGATTATTTAGTACAGGGGTGTCAAACTCAATTTTGCAGGGGGCCATATATTAAATTTAGAATGTGTAGGCGGGCCAGATTCAAATTAAAAAAATGTACTGAAATATTACAACATTTTATTTATTTAATTTATGTGCGTCGCCAGCCTCGGAGCTATACGGGGCAAAAAAAAATTATAAATTGATATAGCATAAAAAAAACCTGTGAATAGCGCCGCAGGCGAATTTTTTTTGTGAGTCATAGTGAAGAAGGTCATGATGTAGTTTGTTTATTTGAAAATGTATATAATATTTTGCATAAAAATATTTTTTTTATAAAAAAGTGATAAAAAATAGCGCCGCAGGAAATTTTTTTTATGAATCTGATGGATTTTTGTACTAATTTTAGAAAATTATGATGAAAGAAAGATGTTGATTTGTAGAGGAATCGAGTAAAGTCTAAAAACATGATTCTTCTTTCTGTGATACATTGCGATCGCGGGCCGTATTGATACTGCCCGGGGGCCGGATGCGGCCCGCGGGCCGTATCTTTGACATGACTGATTTAGTATGATAAACGATCCGCATCAATAGAAAAATTCTGAGGATGGCGAAGCCCACGGGAACCATTGAGAGGACCATAAATACTTTCTTTCTATTTTTCGGATCTGCGCAAACACAGTTTGTTTTATTGTAATTTGTAATTGTGAATTTTCCATTGTATGTGTGTATATGTATATATATATGTAAATGTATGTATGTATGTATATTGTATTACTTTTGAGATCCTCCTCGGAACACGAGTAATATACTCATATCCGGGTAGTAACAAGATCATTGCTAATCATATTCTTACCATGTATTTAATAATTGTAAATTGTAAATGTATTTTATGTTAAATAAATAAAAATATTAATTGATTGGCTATTTATTTTATATAATTCCATTATTAATTTAATGTTAACACTATAGTGCGTGTCTGAGTTCTACTTACATATTTGTATTATGGTTTTACATGTTTCGGCTTGTTAGGCCATTCTCAAAAACTATCACCACAACTATACCATCACAACACTCGTTTTTCACCCCAAATCATCACTCTATATCTAACACTCAAATAATTTACACTCTCTTAAATAAAAACACCATGTCAATTAGCGTCTGTTTTCATAAATAACAACAATTTGTTTTCAAAAATACAGAATTTTCCTTGTAATCTGTAACTGATCCTGTATCAGATTTGAATTATATGGTGTAATGAGTGAACAATGAACATCAGGATCGCAGCGGAAGATTTATGAATCAGAAGAAACTACGCCCTAATAACTCTACATACAAATTACAACAGTATGTTAATTTTCTACGCTAATTTGATTCTACATATCTGTCGTCATTGTACTACAGTATTTCCAAGAGCCAAACAAAATAACTATTTCCCAAATTAATACACACGATACTAGGGAACCGCAAAACATGTTAGGTTTATTAAGGCTCCCGACTCAACTATGACGTCACGCCCATTTCCCACGGAATTAAGGTTCAAAATCGCGTAAACAATTGCATGCTTAAATGGTAAAAATAGCGTTTTTTTCCATTTTTTAGGGTTAATTTCGCTTCAACCAAGAAACTTTTACGGTTATTCCTAGATTTAAATGCATATTATAAATACAAAAAAAATCCGCGACTTTCAGGAAACGAGTTTCCGTCTTTTAGAAAAAAGATCAGAGGTGTTTTTCACATTTTTTTAAAATCTATACAACATATAAAAAATCTTTTACGGTTATTCCTTAGATAAATGTTCAATGCATCTACTCTATTTTGTTCCAAAGAATATTTAGTAACGGTTGTCGAGATCTGAGGTCTCCGGTTTTCAGAAATTTTTGAAATGTCGGTATGCATAGTGCATACTCTAAATGAAAACCCATGTTTCTTTATCGTGCCTATGATTGATTATTATTATGTATGCATCGTTTCCCTTTTCAGTCGAGGAGTTGCGAGTATTAGGAGTGCATACCAAATAAGAAGTAAACAACAGTGCACATGATTAAATAAATAATAATTATTAAATGTTGTATTGTGCTGTAGGTAATTCGTAGCGACAGGATGCAACTGAGAACTTGCATAGAGATTCATATCGCCGAGAGACGAGAGTATTAAACGTCTCTAGTCATTGGCAATTATACAGGTGTCGTAAAAGATTTAAAAACTAAGATAATTACTAGGTGTATCCTAGAACGGATACCATTCCCAACTGAATTATGAGAAGGCATGATTTATTCTATGGATTTTTACTTTTAACTAACTACCTACAAACCAAAACGCTTTCCAGTGCAAATCAACAATGGGTAAAATAAAATAAAATAATAAACTCCATAACATTCGGAACAAATACAATTTTTTAAAGTTATCGCAGTAATGTTCTATTACAGCTGCGGAATTTTCACCCGCGGCGCAACATTTTTGTTTTTTTCTTATAAGACATTCACAGTAAGGGCTAAGATTTTAGTTCGAGTACGCGTGGTTGGCGCAGTTGGTTGAGGCGGCAGTCTCTCGAGCGGGAGGTGCAGGGTTCAATAATAAAATAAAAGTGAATAAAATCGTATAACCCGAAAATAGCAAGACAAAGACCAAAATTATGAGAAAAATCAGATCAAAGTTTCAAACACCCATATCGCGTACCTACACACAGATGGAACTTTATTAACGTCGTTATTTACGAGACTACCCCATTTTTTTTACGAATCATGTAGTTTTCTTATTATGTTCCCTTGAAGGTAGGTTATAAAGGAAAAGTTCACCATTCAATTACCTATAAATTTAATACGAAAACGTATTACCTAGGATTAATATTAATCAGTATGACGAAAAATAATTTGTTTAGGTACTTCAATAATCTAAGATATTAATGGAGCTTCGTTGTTTTGAAGGGTTATAGGCTGAACACTTGCAGTATAATTTGAGTACGTACATTCCTACATACTCGTACATTTTACGAAGTAGGCAAAAAATCAGACGCAGATAATATGTGTGATATAATTTTCTTTGTGGTAAATTTAGTGTGTATTTTACTAACACACGTAGAGAAATAGACAAATAGATGACGGAAGAATAGTGTACTAATTAATTATAATACTCGTATTATCATTTCAACTGCAACTGTACTGCCGAGTGAGCCACTCCATCAAGTAGCAGATTCGTACGTGTCTTGGACGCAGTTTAATCTGTGTAATTCATTTAGTACCTAATCATAATCTATATATATAAAATAAAATCGGTTTTTTGTAAGTGTTCGCATAACTCCTGCATTTAGCGACCGATTGCTGCGAAAATTTAAAATAACACTTGCGATAATATACTCTTGTTCTATGTTCTATGTTCTAACGTCACCGGTTTTTGGAGAAAAATGTTTTCCTAAGAGATGCCGTGATAATGAGGGGATCCAAGCGTCGTGTGGGGTCATGTATGGTATCATATGAAAGGGCGTTGGAAAAGAAGTTCAGATCTCAAGTCACATTTTGTCCAGCTCAAGCCTATAAAGTATGCCGGGTTGTTTTGTCAAATTTGCCGTTGCGAAGCACGGGTAACTCAGCTAGTACTTATCTATAATACGTAACAGTCTACTGACTAGATTACATACTTCTAGGATTTGAATAATCGTATGAAAATGGGTTATTATGTCATATTTCAAATTTATTCCAGTCGTAAATTACACCAAACAGCGGTAAGCAAACTTTTTGTAGCATTTTGCCGATGGAATGTTGCAAAGTCATTATTTTTGCATCATATGTCAAGGTCAATCATTGATGTTAAAGAGTCTCCTATTTATTCTACCATTTTGGTGGACAAAATATAGAGATACGTTAACAGTACAAATAGAATTCTTCTAATTCTGCTTCATCTAGGATTGCGTCCTGTCATTGCTTGGAGCCTGCTCCTGGGACACAGATATCCAACTATCTCGCCATCTTTTATGTGGTCTTCCTGGGAGTCTGTTACCTGACGGCAGCTCGTTCTAGAATTCAAATAGAATTGATAATATTTATTCACTAGGGCGAGATTATCGCAATGCTGCGCTCTCTTCCAGCTAACCCCAACCCCCAAAATCCTATCAGTGTCTCAGGTTTTGTTGAGTATTTTCTACGTTTTTCTTCCAAGACTCATTAGTCTAATTGGGAGTCTTTTGCCAGAGATCTGAAAGTGCTAGGGAATCGATTATTCAGGAGGCTATAACTACATCAAGTGGTTTGGCTCTCCAGGTCATTATAATACAACTGTTTGAGTACGTGTGGGTACCTATATCTTGTCTTGTTCTGAATGAATACTCGTAAGTCTCTGACAAGCAGGAAAATTCACCTTACGTTTTTAACTTTTTTTACATTTTGACATAATGAATGTTAAATGATATAGGCGTGATGTTGGCCATACGATAAATAAATAAATTTAAGACGCGATTACGATGACTTTTGTCCATTATTTCTTTTTCACATTTTTTGCAAGAAGACGAAATTTCTTTCGTTTATAGATCAGGTGTGTTCCAAATTCCAAAATCTAATTCAAACACTAACAGTGAAATTTCCAATTAAAACTAGTATAGCCTTACTGAATTTGTTGCATTTCCTAGTCAACACTTTGCAAGTAGGCCCCGTTAGAAGGTACCTATTAAATATAGTTCTACCTGTAATAGACATATTATTTAGATTTATCTACTAAAATTAACGAGTAATTATTTATTTATCATCGACAGAAATAATTACGATAGCAAAATCATAAATAACGCCAGTAATATGAAATTATAAAATTATGATTTTGAAAACAGGGTGTAGTATTAGTCCACTGCCATTATATTTTTTTGGACTGAGTCAGAAAGGTGGTGATTGAGATCTGGTTTATTTTATCACCGATACATCCACACTGCAGCTGATGTACAGACTTGGAAGACGAAGGCAACAGACAGACAAGGATGGAGGAGACTCCTGGATTCAGCCAAGGCTAGTCTCATTCAGTCGAGCTCAGGATGATGATGATTATTATTTTATCCCAATAAAAATATTAAGTATTCGTTACGCAATAACAAGTATGAAAATTATTGAATGCACACATTGCAATGATAGCGATGTAGGCAAAAATTTAAGACCAAAAACCCTGCAGAAAAGAAGTACTTAGTTAAATATGTAAGTTTTCCGAAAAATAAAAAAATACTTCAGTATACAAAATATGTATAGGAAGGCAGGTACACATCAATAGAGTTACTTAGCGCTCCAGGCATTTTTTTTTTGTTTTTTTTTTTGCCTGCATGGGCTTGAGGCTCGTGGCACTGGCCACAAGGGCTATACAACAGTTAATCCTCCACTGCTTATACAGCGATCTCTTCCAGCTAACTCAAGTTTTTGTAGTTTAGTTTTATATGATGGAATTTCTTTAAAATATCAAACATCCTGTGTAAATAAATATTGTTGCTATTAAGACAGTTAAGTCGAGACACGAGTACGCCTACTCTCGACTCAGAAAACTCGCTAACGCAGTAAATTCACTGAGCAATATGTCAAGCTATTGATTAAAATCATTAAATCAATCATTATTATATTGCAAGCCTACTCGTTGTTAGGTTAGTTATTTTCATTAGTATCCAGTTCCATTTTTCTTTTCCAGGGATATTTATTTATTTATACATCAACGCCTTTAACAGTTTTCTTATTGCTACATAGTGTCAATCTCAATATTCATAAATGCATAATTAAAATACAGAAAACATCATCATTTACAACACAACAACACAATAAATCTCAATAAAATATTTATGTTTCATAGAAATATCAAAGATATATTCAGCTAGGCATTTATCAATATTTAACTAGTCGGTACCCGTTAAAATCCACGATTTACAGTAAATTAGACTAATGCTAATTCGACTAATAGCTAATTGGACTAATAAATAAATAAAACCTTTTTGGATATATATAAAGAAACATTATTCCAAATGGCTGGTTTATTGTCGTAGTTAATGTCTGCCAACCAACCACTTGTCACATAGAAATGAGAAAATTTGTACACATACTTAGGAAGTATGGAACACCAAAAAGAAAAGAGAAAAGTAAATACTAATACTGTTTCGAATTTTGATTGCCCCCCCTAGCTCCGAAGCTAACGAAGCCCATGTTCCGTTCGTACATTGACCTACAATCCTTATTCACCTAGGCATAGGTAGGTATATTATTAGGGAGACCTAATTAATTTATTTTCTTATTACCCTGTACGGAAATTGATAAACGATAAGGATTATAAGAAAAAATGAGCCTGTTTTTTTAGTTCAATGGGTCAATTCAAACATTTTTCCATCATTGTTCCACTTAGCCGATATTTAAGTCAACCCCGCCTTAGAAAAAACCGGAATAAAATACATTGTTTAGGACGTACGTAAGAAATTTTAATACATGCATTTAATTTAATGTTTCAAATACATACCTACATATTGTAATAATAATTAGTTTCAATTCGATATTGGAACAATCTATAAGAGAGATCGAAAATGAATTATAAAAAAATGGCAAACTGCATTTACAACTAATCATTGATAATATTTTATTTAATTGTTTATGATTATTTGTGTAATTACAATTTATTAGCATTTCACTTATCGTATAGTTTTACTGAACAAATAAAACTATGTTATACCCGGATTTACTAGGATTAAATTTACCACTAACATTTTTTCTAATGAATCTGGGTTTATCGAAATAAACCCAAATACATTTTTGTACACTTCACATTTTTGTGTTGTGAAGTGAAGTAAGTCAGGGATTGAACCCGCGGCCGCTGGATTAACAGTCGAGCGCGTTACTAACCAGGCTACCGACCACCTCAATATAGTATGCCAAAGTTCCTTTTTTTTTATAAAATCTCTCTCTCTCCCTGGGCAATTATAATTCCCACATGATGGTAGAGTCTGCCATTCTTGTTTTCCGCCTCCACTCGGCTCTATCCTGGGCATCTTCCGGGGATGCTCCACAGTCTCTCATATCTTGACTCACAACCTCACGCCACCTCGGCCTGGGTCTTCCTCTGGATCTCCTACCAGGGACAACCAATGACTGTGCCATGTTTTTTTTTTTTTTTTTTTTTTTTATTTATTCAGCTTTGGAATACAAACAGACATCACACTTATAAACACAGTACATATAAACACAAAAAAAAGTCTAATCATAAGTGATGCCCTACTTATATGTATTCACATTTATGTCAGCAAAATTTTGTCAATTAAGTTGCAATCTATACTACTAATAAAGGAAACTAAGCCTTACCAAAATTAAAATACATAAAAACTAAACTATAATACATACATAGTCACAAAATAAAAGTCATAAATAATAAAAAAAAAAAAAAACAACAATAATAACATTAACTAAACAATTGAAATAAAAAAGCACATCAGGCACCAATCACTTAAAGGAAGGAGGAAAGAAAGAAGTTGTCAATGTATTCATGGGGTCTTCTACTAAAAAAAAAAATTATCATTATTAATGATAGTTTACTTTCATCATTGGACACCAATTTTTTTTATCAAGATTAATTTCTACACCACGTACACACATACCTGCATAAAGAGTTAAAATCTAAACCAAATACATGATTCAATAGATTGTTAAGCTCGAGAGGGTACTCAATGAGATTTTTATCAATATCACATATAAATTCATACATCTTAATTAGAACATTAGAAGTAATTAAATAATGACTCAATTACTGTCAGAAAATGATTATACGCTGTCTAACGTTTAGTAATAATATATAATTATAATTTTATTATACTTAAGAGTGTGCACACCGACATTTCAAAAATTTCTAAAAACGGGAGACCTTCTATCTCGACAACCGTTACTAAATATGCTTTGAAACAAAATAGGGTAGATGCATTGAACCTTTATCTAGGGAATAACCGTACAAGATTTTTTATAACTTGTATAGATTTCTCAAAAAAACACCTCTGATCTTTTTTCCGGAGAACGGAAACCCATTTCCCGAAAGTCTATAATAAGCATTAAAATCTAGGGAATAACCGTAAAAGTTTTTTGATAGACGCAAAATTAACCCCAAAAAATGGAAAAAAACGCTATTTTTCTACCATTTTATCATACGATTGTCACGCGATTTTAAACCTTAATGCCGTGGGAAAAGACTGTGACGTCATTCTTGGTGCCATGCCCTTAAGTTTGGCAATTGTTATTGTAGTAATTTCATGAGATAAGAGTTTTTTTTTAATTGCTAGTGTGTAATAAGGTGTTAAAAGTTGTATATTATTCATGTTGTGTGTAACTAAGTGTGATAGTAACATTATTTATTTTTATTATCTATCTGTTTCATCTCACTGTTTTCGCAAAGAGATTATAAAATGATATGTGCTAATTAAGTATCACGAACCTAGTGGGTACAACAAATATTGCAAAATTTTTCAGCTATATGTGTTTATGCTTTATTGTTGTTTCTTGATTTTTCGGGTGAACCGTGTGTAGATAAACTTGATCGACGTTTCGACACTCACGCGACCCATGACGAGCATGTGGCGCTAGCATAAGGAATCATATCGCGTGATTGCGGGATTTCTGAAGAGGTTCGATTTGAAAGTTTAATAGATTTGATTTTCATCTTATCCTAAGTTTTCTTAGACGTATACTGGCACAAATCACCCAGTTAGGGTGGATTGCTTAATTTAAAAAAACACGCACATACGTATTGATTTATTGTTTTCTATCGTGCGCTGTCGTCCGCAGGCCCATTCGGGCACCTAGCATATTATCAAACAATAACAAGAACAATAATCATTATCAGATCAATGCCAATCAGACTGAAAAGGGCTCTGATTGACATTTCGTCATACATAAAAATCAATTATTCAACATATCGTCAATGGAGTAAAACACTTTATCAACAAGATACTTCTTCACCCCTCCGCGGAAGGCCGTATCATCCAGCGATTTTAACTCTCTGGGAAGGGCGTTTAGCATCTGCACACTGAGACACACGAAGCTCTTAGACGTCTTCGCTAGTCTGTGCTTGTTACTCCACATTGTAGGAATGTATTGATGGTATGGATGCATAGATTGATGGATCAACCTCAATATGTCAGAGGCCTACGTGACGGTGAACATCTTTATTGTTACGAATGTGGGTAGGTACTCAACAATATGGTAATCAAAGTAATACGTATAAGTAATAAGTATAATATACGTAATACAATTAGCAGTATATGTAGGCGTTAGATATCTGAATCTGGGTGATACAGTTGTAATAACTAGATCATCCAGACTGAGTCACATGTCATCTTAAATTTAATACCACCGTTCACTTCGCGGAAATTCGAGTTCAAAAATTCTAGGCCTAATGGACATATATTATCTAGATAGACTTCACAGTAAACTAAAAAAAAGCTCGTGTAGTGATAGTAAAGTAGGTTATTTGCAGGTGTAAATACATTAGAATCACCTATTCTTGCGCCCGAAGGATTATCACTGTTGGACAGTACCTATTCGAATATAAGCTCTGCATTACAATTTTCAAAGTATTGTATGACATGGCACCTACTTACTTATCCGAGTTCTGCTGCTTTGTGCAACCAAATGCCAGACAGTCCACTCTTCGGTCAGCAAGAACGTCCGCTGTTAAAAAGTTAATCGAGCCAAATAAAACGCGTATCTCTTGCTTGGGTGAATGGATTTTCTCTTTTGCCGGACCTGCAGCTTGGAATAACTTACCAATACATGTAGGCCGGGTTTCTGCCTGCAAGAATACTTCTGCAAGAAGTGTCCGACAGTCTGTCAGAGAGTATCTTGCAGGTGTGAACTACGGTGTTTACGCATGCAAGTGTCCGACAGTCTGTCAGGCAGTATCTTGCATGTGTAAACTCCGTAGTTTACACCTGATGCAATATACTGTCTGAGAGCTTGCAGACACTTCTTGCAGGTGGAAACCCGGCCTATGAAACATCGATGATTTTCAAAAGTTTAAAGTAGCCTTAAGACTCACTTGTTTAGATTATGTTATTCCACGCAGACATCTCTATAATTATTAGTTAATAATGATTATTTTAGTCTTTAGCGCACTTGAGGGGATAACTGCGCTTAAAAATCATCCAAACATTATTATCAATCATTATTGGTTATCTCATTATAATATCGCGATAGGTGATGGATCGATTGGATATTATTTCTTACTCGCATCGCGTCTATTCGTAAAGCAAAGTTCATTATATTATAATGTACGCATTGCAACGCAGATGCAGTTGTGTATAACCAAATCTATATGCAACGTTATGCTTGTACTAGTGTTCAAAGGACTGCTAAACACCAGGGGAAAGTGTAATTTTATATTTATCATTCATTTAAGTCTATAAATTGATTATTGTATTGAGTATATTTTAAAATACGTAATTTTTTTATTAATTAAATGAAATTTTTTTTTCAGTGCTGTTTTTTGCTTTCCGTTTGTGTTTCTAAGTAAGCATGAAAGAGCAAGATCCGCACATCTCGAGATTGCGCAACTCCCCCACCACATCCTCTGCCATTTTCAGATCGAATGCGTCACTCGCAGCCGAGTTACAGGCAATTGAACATGACCGCCTCGTTCGGTGCTCCCGCCAAATGTGAGGCACGACTTGTATGCTTGTATCTAATCCGTTTTCTGCCAACAAGTTGGAAGAAGTGCTCCTAAAACCCATTGCAGAATGGTAAAAAAATATGGTAAACACTTCATGAGTGATGATAGTGTAGATAGGTATGGGACTGGTGCACAAAATTTAAAGAAAAGCAAGCTGACGTAAGTGATGAAGATATGGTCAAGGGCTCAAGTCTGCCCTTAGTGTAGGCCTCGTGGAACCTCGCGGACCTCGGGTAGACCTATACAACTATATCTGTTAAAAGAGTTTACAACTGGACATACAAAGCGTTTTTTTATAGTTGTAATGTATGAAAAAGTAAGTATGTGCCTATAATGCATATTGTTGTATGGAATATAACTAAAATAAAGTTAGTATGCACTATGCACCATACATATTGCATGTTATTGTATTGGACCTATTGCACTCGGTGTGTATAGTCCTGCCAACATTACTACAACTGCGAGACAATTGCGTACTAAATTATTGGTATACTAAAAATCTTACCGTGTGCTGTTAAAATGCTTACGGATAATTTCGTAGATTGCATTTTACTACTCTCAAGTTATTTACGTTTCTTGTACGTACTTGTTTCGAATGATAAAACTATAAATGTTCGTGTACAATGTAAAATCATAATTTTTTTAATTTACATAATATGTCATGAATTTTACCTAATTGCAGTAGGTATGCGCTTTTATATTTTTCAGTTCATGTATCTCCATCAGTGCACAGATGGAGATACATGAACGTTGCCCTGGGCATAAAGTGATCACTGAAGCCGTAAGCGTAAGCGTCGGAACACCCATCCTGCTTCCTCCCCAAGAGAGTTCACTTAACGCTACATTATGTGAATGAAGATAGTAAACGTCATTATTTCGTGAATTTTTATAAAAAGTATTATTTTATTTCGATCCTTAGTTTAAAAAACGACTGTTAATAAAAATACCTTCTAACAAAGTGCCCCACGTTATTTGAATTCTCGGCGCATTCTTATACTAATTCCACTCTACCTCTCGTTTCTGTTGAGGAAAAAAACTATTAAAATTGAATATGAGTGTTTTTGAGAAACTTTTGATCAGTATTTGTGAAGCCTCGTATTTCAGGCAAGATGCGTTGGTCCAAGTGTTGTATTGTCGGTCAGGGGGGCAGGAGTTACGAGTAGGGGGCAGGGGGCTCAGTGAGGAGAGGGGGATGCAACAGCTACAGAGTGGGAGGGACTCGGTCAGTGACCCGCATGAGCTATTAACTTTATGGATGTGATTTCGCTTTCTTCAGAACTGTCCGCCTTGTGCGATCAGTGCTAAAATGACGCTAAATTCATTATATACTTAGCCATGTATATTTAATACAGTGTTTGTTTCGCTTTACGTGAATTCAGTTAACAACAACTATTCGATTATACAAATTTTTAACTAGGTACGTACAAGGAATATAATATGTAAGGAGACCGAAGCCGGATTTACACTTTTCACAAGAGTAGACCCTGACATTTTTGCCGCCCCCCCCCCCCCCTTTATATTTTAGCAATTAATTTTTTGCATACAGAATTTTTTTCGTCGACTAAAACTGCTGACTGTTTTGTTGTTTTGAGCAAGCGAATGCCGCTCCCCGACGGTTGCCACCCATAGTCCCCAGCCTACTCGGCCTTTTTGGCAAATCCGGTCCTGAAGGAGACAACGTGTGCTAACTTAGGGATGGGCGAAAAACTGCACTTTTGCTCGAAGACAAAAAGGCTGGATTTTAGGTACTACCTATGTGTTTTCAGTTTTGCAACATGTTTCATGAATACACATAAAAACATTCCAAAATTTGAATAACTTAACTTGAGAGTGTTTGCAAGGTCCCCATACAATTGAAACCTGTGACGACTGGACTACTCGCGAAGTCTTGATATTTTAATGTGTGTTTCTTATTACGTTTATCGAAGATTGATGACGTTATGTGTATATTTGTTTATTATTAGACACACCGTGTGAAATTAAAGTCTTTGATTTTGACGATACCATCTGTATGCACTCTGTTGCGATGTGTTAATGAATGTTGTTATGACTGTACAGTGTACCTAACTCGACTTAAGAACACGCATACTAACATTTCATAAATTTATGAAAACAGGAGACCTTAGATCTCGACAACCGTTACTAAATATGCTTTGGAAGAAATAGAGTAGATACATTGAACCTTTATCGAGGGAATAACCGTAAAAGATTTTTTATATCTTATACAGATTTCTCAAAAAAAATAAATTCGAAAAACACCTCTGATCTTTTTTCTGAAAGATAGCAACTCGTTTCCCTGAAAGTCGCGGAGAATTTTTTTTTGTACTGATAATATGCAATAAATAACCGTAAAAGATTTTTGATTGAAGTGAAATTAACCCCAAAAAATGGAAAAAACGCTATTTTTACCACTTTATCATGCGATTGTTCACGCGATTTTGAAGTTTAAAGCCATGGGAAATGACCGTGACGTCGTAGTTGGGTCGCGAGCCTTAAATTTATATGACTAACGACTCAGGACTCATGTGATCTGCGCACTATGAAGACCCACTCTGACTCAGGTCGAAGGAATAAAACCTAATTATTAATATTATTAAGGAATATAAAGCAATATAATAAATTAGATTTTTATTGAAATTTATTTTATTCCGTTTGTGTTTTTGCCAGATGCGTCATAAAGATAATACATTTCTGACAAAGTATTGTATGTATTATTTGTTTATTTAAACATATTTCTGTAAAAAATCTCATTACTAATTTGTTTTTGTAGACATGAATTTATTAGTTAGGTAATCAGATTTGTCTCAATCGCACTTACACTTAAAAAATGAAAGATTAATAAAATTTACACGATATCTTGATGCTATAGAACCAAAAATTGAATACCTATTACAACAAAATTCTTGCCATCAAAAGGTTCGTGTTTATTTATTTATTTATTCACGTAAGGCTCACAGGTGACAAGGTGGTTGGTAGCCTGATTGGTAGCGCGCTTAACCGTAAATCCGGTGGGCACCGGAAAAATCTTTCTAGTATGGCCTTGTTTCTTCACTATGACTCACAAAAAAAATCAGTTCAAATTTTAAAAATCTTTTTTTTTGTTGCCCCCCTCCCCCTCTTAGCGCTGACGACGCCCACGTGTAGAAGTTTTTTTATAAGATGCTTGTTAGAGAGAGAGAGGATATATCTACCTATTATGTACTTAGGTGTATCTGACATATTATGTATAAGACCTTGAGTTATTTATTTATTATTTATTTATTTATTTATTTATTTATTTATTTTAAAGAACACACGGCGCAAGGCCATTAATACATAATGTTAACAGATGAAAATATTAAATGAACACATGAAAAAAAAAAGTATGGTAAAAAAACAAACATTCAACAACTCGTTCATACATATCACACTCACACACACATACATAATTGCAAAACAAAGATAGATATATGAAAGCATAAGCAAAATAAAGTTACATATATGAATGCACATGCAGCAATAGATTAAAAATATACAATATATATGAGTGCATAAAGCATGATAGAGCTCAACACATACAGAGTTCTAAACTGCTTAGATAATTATGTAAAAATTTTAGAGATTTATGAACTTGAATCGCACTTAATACGTATTTTACGAGTGCCCACTACATACTTTATCTCATTTGCATATTTTTTGCACATTGTTCGTGAAATGTCACCTTGAAAATTATTATGTAACTTCTCAACTCTTATTAAAATCTTGTCTTTAAAGATTTAAGGTCTTGTTAAAAATTCCAATAAGTAACACTTCTTCTTCTCTCTTCAGCCCTCTGCCCTTCACTGCTGGATATAGGTAGAGCTGCCACCTCTCCGGGTTTGACCCGGAGTCTACGGATTTGAGTGGTGTTCTCCGGGCTCCGGGTTAGCATCGTGTATTTCCGGGTCAGACCGGGATTTGCCAATAGGTTGTGTAGGCCGGGGATCATGGGCGGCAGAGATTTAAAGGGCGACGATTTTTTCATGCCCAAGGTCAACAATTTTAGTTTTTGTAACATTTCCTTTCCATTCCCTACCCCCCATCGACAAAAAAAAATTGGATGCATTTTAAAATAAATAAATAATGGACTATTTTTTTTTTATTGACGAGAGGGGAAGGGGGCGAGAACGTCAAGGTCTACGATTTTTCCGGAATCTCCGGGCCTATCCTCTTTGAAAGGTGGCAGCCCTATATATAGGCCTCTTCCAGTGACACAACCGCGTTTATAAGTATGATGTGTTACGTTATAATATTATGCCTCCAGTACGTATTAAGCATACATTATTCCTTTCGTACATTTGAAACATGAGAAAAAATAATAAAATCGTGACCTCAGGAGGAATTTCACTAAGTCACGAATGCTACTCAAGCCGTGCATACTTTATTATGTCAAGTTCAAACGCTCTACCTATCCACTGTACTGTGTAGGTATAGTCCTATACATAATATGGGTAGCGAGGGAAGCAGCAAAAACTCGATGTGTTTTTATCACGAGATACGTAATATTAATAATACAGCAGCAAAAACACACGAGAGGAGGCAGGTCACCAAAGGAGAATCTTCATTTAGCATGGAAAAAAACCAGGCCCGATTCAATGATTGGTAAAAACGAGGAATTAAGTACTGCATATGGGACATCATCGAAATCAGTGGCTAAATGTCTGAAATACCTAATCGAAGTTTACAGGGATCACATAAATGTGTATTGTTATTAAACTAATTTATTATTTGTTTAAATCTGAAGGGTTGATTTGTGTGCATGCTAGGTACAAAATCAAATATCTAAACATTATTTACTGACACTGACTGAGTAAGAATTGTAAGAAAGTTGAGGTCCGTATATCCGTATCTGTATAAACACCAATGATCCGTATTAGTATCCGAGGATTTATTTTTTTAACGATCCGGCACATCACTAGTTAATAATAATAATCACAATCTGAGATTTTTTTTTATTGAAATGCACCCTTAGCTGAGCGAAGTAATTGGATTTTAACGTCAAAAAATATCTAATTATAATCACATTTTACACTTTGAAAATCGTAAACGTCAAAATTCATCAAATAAACGATTCGTCGTCAGAGGAATTGGCTTCATAATCGTTTTCATAGCGTTGTATGCAAATGAAATTGTGCGAATCTAGTCAAGTGTAATGACAATAATTTGATTAGGTACTTCGATAATCAAGGATTGGGACATTGCTATAAAGGTGATTGTTGTTCCTAACTGCGTTAATTCTGTACTACAGCTTAAGAGTGTGCATACCGACATTTCAAAAATTTCTAAAAACCGGAGACCTTCTATCTCGACAACCGTTACTAAATATGCTTTGTAACAAAATACGGTAGATGCATTGAACCTTTATCTAGGGAATAACCGTAATAGATTTTTTATATCTTGTATAGGTTTCGCAAAAAAAATATTTAAAAACACCTCTGACCTTTTTTCCGAAAGACGGAAACTCGTTTCCCGAAAATCGCGGAGTAATTTTTTTTCTTGTACTGATAATATCCATTAAAATCTAGGGAATAACCGTAAAACTTTTTTGATAGACGCAAAATTAACCCAAAAAAATGGAAAAACGCTATTTTTACCATTTTATTATGCGATTGTCACGCAATTTTGAACCTTAATGCCGTGGGAAAAGACTGTGACGTCATTCCTGGTGCCATGCCCTTAATATGACAATTATATATTGAAGACGCACCTCAGTGCGAACAAATTATAGTACCCGCTTGTTCTTGGATTCTCTTAGACTTGTGAGAATCTCTTACAAACAAGTCACACTGTTATATTCCATCATTGTTATTTGCATTTGTAACATTTCAAGTATTTGTACAAACCTCTCTATGAGATCATACTTGAAATGACTCTTGTCTGATTGGACTAGCATTATCGCCGTAAAATGACAGACTGCATTATTATTTACCTTTATTTACTTAAGAACGATAAAGAACCTACCAGTTCAGAACGTCAGAGATGAATTTATTGAAGAAATCGCAGGAAAAACCCTAAAACACAGAATTCGGAATCATGATGCGAGATCGACTTGTGATACCCAAGACACCTAATTCTTCATCAGCTTATCCCCGTCCACTCTTGACAAAGCCCTCCTCCATTTGACTCCATGTCGTCCTGTCCTAAAATCTAATGATTTTATAACAAAAGCTTATGAAGAAAAATTGATAGCATTATACATATGTACAACAACAAATCATGGTTCTGTAGTGAATTATGTATATTGATTATATTCGTGGTTATAGTAAATTTAAAATAAGTAGGTAAGTATGGTTTTCGTGAACATAATCTATTACGTTCATGGGAGTGTGATACATGCATAACACAATGAATGCAATTGCAAATCGTGTTGATGCATATTGAGAACAGTGTAATAAACAATGATAATATCTCCATAACAATAATTACATACAAAATGTTAGAAACATCACTCAGCGAGATGTCGCATGCAATTGTGTCTATTAAGAGTATGCATACCGACATTTCAAAAATTTCTTAAAACGGGAGACCTTATATCTCGACAACCATTACTAAATATGCTTTCGGGTTGACTGTTAGATATTGGTTTTGCAATAAGTCCCCCTTTTGGCACACTATAATTGTCTTGTTTTTGTAACTATGAATATTTTCTCTGGCCAATAAAGATTTATTCATTTATTATTATGCTTTGGAACAAAATAGGGTAGATGCATTGAGCATTTATCTAGGGAATAACCGTAAAAGATTTTATATAATATATTATATTGTATAGATTTCTCAAAAAAAAATGTTTGAAACACATCTGATCTTTTTTCTGAAAGACGGAAACTTGTTTCCCGAAAGTCGCGGAGTAAATTTTTTTTTGTACTGATAATATGCATTAAAATCTAGGGAATAACTGTAAAAGTTTTTTGATAGACGCAAAATTAACCCCAAAAATGGAAAAAAAAACGCTATTATTTCCATTTTATCATGCGATTGTTCACGCGATTTTGCCGTGGGAAAAGACTGTGACGACATTCTTGGTACCAAGCCCTTAACGACACGCTGTCATAATCCTTGCAGAACAGCTGTGAAAAGACGCTGAGCTGGTTTGGAAAGGATGGCAAAAAATGTAGGTAAGTAATAAACTCTGAAGGAAGAGGTGTATAGAGACTTAGGTAGATTGATAACAATATGAAGATTTTCGATTGAGGGTATATGGTGGAAGCCCATTTTTAAAGGTAAAACGTTAAAATTTTGTATAGGAAAATTGGTGGCTATCTTCAGGGCACTGTTTTCAGACCCATAAAAAATCAAAATGAGTAAACATTTCCTGCGAAAAATGAAGGATCGGAAATGTGGCTGATACTAAATGTACTTACATTCGTTGTTGAGCTCGATTTAATTATATAACAGAACATGGCATTTTAATACCGATTTGTTGTACGACAGTCGGGTTTAGAAGTGTTATGTTTCTCGTATTCATACACTACATACTTAATATCGTAATACCTAACTAATATAACTACCTGATAATAGTGTTAAACCATCTGGGGTAAAACTTATAGGTACCACATAATTACTACATGTAGGTATAATGCCTAAATTATACGTACCTACTACATCTTCTTACAAAATTATTCAATAGACTAGTGGATACCTAACCGTGAAAATTCACGGAGGCTTGGCTAAATATGTTTTTATGTAACCACTATTACTACTCCACCCTTAAAAGTTACTTGAGTAAACACAGGAAGATCACAAGGCTCCGTCTTTTCCCCGTCTCTCCAATATCGTCATGAAAGTCGTAAAAACAGATTCATATTGTCGAATTTTTTTGTTAGTACCCACAACTGAAAGTCACAAAACTCCTCTTACATGTCTACCTACTGTCACGTTGTATAAAATGGTTCTTACTTGATTATTTCCATGAAATAAGTATTTCAAAACTATTTTCATTCATAATTTCATAAGTAGGGACCTACACTTCTAAATTTCAAATTTTCATTCACAAAAAGTGAGACTTCGACGAAAATTTTTAGACACCCATGAAGGCGTTGCTGCTATTTACTTACATATTCATAGTACTTTTACACAATTTTCCAATGGGTCAGCGTTCCATACCTTGGATAATACCAGTATTATGTAATTGAGTTATAAACATAGCAGCCCGTTGCATATTATTATAGTCTCGATGTAGTAGTTAGTGCATATTATAGTAATTATTATAATGGTAATAGATAATTGAAGGTAATATATTATATATAACCAGCACTTAACGATTGTTTTGTTGTGGTTTATTGTTTTATCCCATGTTTCATATTGATGTCGTGTTTTTTTTTTTCAAGATTTTATTTAACAGCACTCCGTCATTATTTTTATTTTTTTCTTACAAACGATTCAAACTTAGAGACATGAAACAAATAGCTTTGTAGATTTTCGCGGTCCTTGTTGATTTTTTCTAGAACTACATTAGTCATGAAGATGGCCTCAGCAAGTAGGCCGAAAGCTCGAGAGGAATGGAGAAGAGAGAAGAAAACTTAGATCTCGACAACTGTTACTAAATATGCTTTGGAAAAAAAAATAGAGTAGATACATTAAACCTTTATCTAGAGAATAACTAATAGATTTTTTTATATCTTGTATAGATTTCTCAAAAAAAAAAAATGTGTAAAACACCTCTGATCTTTTTTCCGAAAGACAGAAACTCGTTTCCCGAAAGTCGCGGAGATTTTTTTTTGTATTGATAATATACATTAAAATCTAGGGACTAACCGTAAAAGTTTTTTGGTTGAAGCGAAATTAACGCCAAAAAACGCTATTTTTACCATTTTATCATGCGATTTTGAACCTCAATGCCGTGGGAAATTACCGTGACGTCATAGTTGGGAGCCTCAAGGAAACTTTGTTGCATTTCACGAGTACGGAGCAACTATTTCTAAATATTTGTAGAATATTAAATTGGACGAATAATTAGAAATTATTAATTGTTCTAATTATCAAAGTATATTTTTATTGAATGAAAACGACAGTGTTGCATATCGACAAAGAGTTGGAAACTAGTGATTCACAAATGCGTTGTGAAAAACAAGATGTCAAGGACCTCTGTATTGTATATCTCTAAACAAACACACTATTATTTGCTTATAATGTAGCATGTGTGTATTTGTATTTACGCAAATCATCGCTAAAGATTTGTAAGAGAACAATGACACCCCATCTGTTGAGTCACATGCTCTCCTGATAACTCTCTTCAGAATGCGAATTACACATTAGGCATCATTTCAATGGTCTTGCTCTTATCATCAGTTGCTATATACTAAAATAGTTTTTGATTACGAAATGTCAAAGTTATTTCAACAATCAGTAATTTTTAGATGAAGACTCTCCGACCCATTGCGGGACTAACAATCCGAGTCCGAGCGAGGACTTCTGAAATACGAAGGACTTGCAACGTCGAGGATATTGTCCCACGGGGATGATCTAGAAGACGCTACTGGAGAGAGCTTGTCCTGAGAGTGGTGAGCGTAGCGGCGAACAAGCTGCCATCAGGTACCAGACTTTAAGGAAGACCACATAAAAGATGGCGAGATAGTTGGACATCTGTGTCCTAGGAGCGGGCTCTGAGAGTGAAAAAAAGAGTTTCAGGGGGATCCAAGGGTCGTGTGGGGTCACGTGTGCTATAAAGCATGTTGGAAAAAAATCCAGATCGTAAGTCAGATTTTCTCTAGCAAGCCTCGGGAGACACCGATCGATCGAGAGGATTCAGTCGCCGCAAACCGCCGTGTGTGGTATCTAACGAAAGTGCTTTACGACAGTGGGAGGCGTCATTGGAATGAGGGAATCCTAGCGCCCCTAAAGAGCGTGTTTGGTATCGTAAGGCCAAAAAAAAACAGTTCGAGGATGTGTTAAGTCTTGTTTTCATATTTTTTATTTTATCTTTACTTTTTATACGATAAGTCGAAATACTTTTGGTCGCTCACGTCATTCTTATTTTGTGCTTAATAGAAGGATTTTTACTCAGAACATAGTTTGTGATTATAAATTAGTATATTTACGTGATTTGAATCACGTTGTTGTTATTATGCACAATCTATTTATAGAAAAATGACAACAATAAATAAGTTAATAAATAATTTTAATAAAGCATAAACATAAAGTACCCGGTAGGTACTCAAGTATCAGGTCAGTGAACCGTAATGTAGGTAAATAATGGTTGCTTAAAACTAGGAGGAGCAACTGTGATTTAGATCAAAAGGAAATGTATCAATGATATTGTGAAAAGATTGTCTCTCCATCTGAGCTGTGGCCGTCCCACACTTCTGTTCCCATCTCGAGGTCTCTAGTTTAGGAGGTTCTTGGTCCACTAGCCCTCTGCGCTTCTATGTAGCTACGTGTCCTGACCATTTCCGCTTTAGGGATGCTATATGCGGTGTATTATGTCAGTCACCCGAAACATAGTAGGTACATAAGGTGAAGAAAATAAAAGGGACCACGTCAACAAAATAAACAGCTCCAGAAGTAAGTTGATTTTACTACACATTGTTTTTGTTTTGACTTTTCCATGGTCACCTTGATGATTTCTCATGCTCGTGCACCTGCGTCCTAACCTAATAAATAAATCCTTAACCATTACACCATCATCAGTTTTCAACGTTCTTTAGTCATTTGCATATACTTAAGTATTTTTGTTTTTTTTTTTACATGCAACTTTGAACTTAAAGTTTGTGGTCACTATTGCCGCAGAACAGGCTATCGCGCAGTGAGGCAATAAAATCCAGTACTTTTTTTTCGCTTACCTATATTGTACTTTGTTAATTAATTTTTTGGATAACTAAATGAAATTATTAGTATACGATATTACTTCATTGGTGAAAACTTTGGGAAAGGTTTTATAGATATTTTATGAACACGTGAATTTTACAGGGCACTCGAAAAAATTAAATAAAGAGTGGGGTTTACAACCCGGGAATCTCATTACTAGAGCTTCTTATTGCTTTTTTCGCATCGTATCTGGTGCCCCCGACGTTACTATGGAGAAAGCATCCGGCTCCTGCAGTGAAAGTCATCGCACTTATCCGTTCACGGCTTCCAAGCCCGGAAAAAATCACCGAATATATCATATGATAAAAATCACTGCTACTGATATTTTAATACACGTCTATTCCTACCAATGTTGTGATTGTTATATTAATATAGTTATGAATGTTTGATACTTGCATTATAGTACTAACCTATCGACGTATTGTACATACCTACTAAGTACATTGTGCTCATATATTATGTATTGGGTAGGTATATAAAGAATTATTATGTCTGGTGTATGTGTCTACGTATGTAAATAATGTTGAATTACGATGCATTTATATAATAATCTTATATAATATAATTTATAATCCAAGGGTTAGAATCTTTACGCATAATTACATAAGGCTATTATTTATTAGGCTAGGTCACGTGTGATCACTTGAATACGCACATTTTTCAGTATTGTTAAAAATACACAAATACACAAATTCCTAATTTTAATTTTATTTTATAGGACAAATACAGTCACTTAACAAACAGCAAACTTAAACTTAACTTAGCAAACATAAAATGAAAATACAAAAAGCGACCCAACGAATACGTCACGGTCATTTCCCGCGGCATTAAAGTTCAAAATCGCGTGAACAATCGCAGGATAAAATGGTAAAAATAGCGTTTTTTCCATTTTTTGGGGTTATTTCGCTTCAATTAAAAAACTTCAACGTTCATTCCCTAGATTTAAGGAAAAAAGATCAGAGGTGTTTTTCACATTTTTTTTTCATATTATATAATACAAAATTCAACAAATCTTTTACGGTCATTCCCTAGATAAAGGTTTAATGTATCTACTCATTTTTTTCCCAAAACATGTTCAGTAAGGTTAACGAGATCTAAGGTCTCCCGTTTTAGAAATTTTTGCAATGTCAATATTCCTACTTTTAATAAGACTAAATTTTGCTCAATGGATTGGAGATTCCTATATCTATAAAGGAGAAAGCATATTATATTTACTGTAATATGTACCGTATGTATCGATAACGAAATTAGAGAACTTGGCAACTAACACAACATAAGATCAAAAACGCAAAAAAATGTAACGTTCAAATTATACAATTAAAAAAAATAACAAAGACAGTAAACTAATCAGCCAAACATTAGGAAAAATTACCCACTAATCCTATTTTGTTTCTATCCAATAAATGTATTACCTATGAGGATATAAAAACAAGAAGATATGTATGATAGACAAAATTGGATATAAGATTTCAACATACATAAGTCGCTACTATTTCTCTTGAGTAGGTTTATTTGCCACACGACTTTATGATATTAGACCATATTATTATTAGATAGAAAATTTTCTCCTCAAATATGCAAGTATCGTATTGCACATTGTACTACGAGTATTCCATTACATAATACTCGTATTATCCAAGTCATGTAGGTATGTAACGCTTGCCCATTGGAAAATTTTGCAAGTTCGATGAATATGTATGTAAATTTAAAGCAGCGACGCCTTCGTTGGTTGCTAGAAATTTTCGTCGAGTCTCACTTTTTTAAACTTACATATATGAATGAAAGTTTTGAAATATCGAATGGTACCGTACCTACTAATGAAATTATGAATGAAAATAGTTTTGAAATATTTCTTGCGTAAAAATAATCAAGTAAGTACCATTTCATACAACGTGACAGAAAATGAATATCGAATTCTCATACATACTATATGGTACGTACCTATACACGTAAAGATTGCAAATCGAACTATTCAAAGTACCCACCATCTATATGTGTGTAAAGTACCTATGTATGTAGATAGACATGTAAGAGGAGTTTTGTGGCTTTCAGGGGTGGGTGCCAACTAAAAAATTCGACAATATGAATCTGGTCTTACGACTTTCATGACGATATTGGAGAGACGGGGAAAAGAGGGAGCCTTGTGATCTTCCTGTGTTTACTCGAGGAACTTTGTAGGGTGGAATAGTAATAGCTGGTTACACAAAAACAAATTTAAGCAAGCCTCCGTGATTTTCACGGGTAGGTACCCTCTAGTAATATATATATACGCCTTGTATAGGATTGTTATGCGAAACTTCAAAGTTCAAGCCGTGCACGACTCCCATAATTTTAAACGTGCTTTAAGAGACAGTCAGTCGTATATAAACAGGCGTAGGCTGAAAGTAGAGGCTTTTCTTAACTTTGACATTTACCATTAACAGTTAGTTGTATTGGCTTCATTATACAATATATTGTTATAAACATAAACTAACGACTTAACAACAGTGTTTGACTATTTATGAGCTTTATTATTGAGGTACAGCAACATTCTTGTAACGTGATATTATAATGAAACAATGTTTACCTTCTATATATCTTACTAAATCTGTGTTAGCGGAAAATATACTTATGTAAAAAGATAACCGAAAGAAAATGATCACAAGTGTTCCCTTTTTAGTATAGGTACTCTAAATAGTTTGTAAAAAAAACCCACGACATAAACAATGTTAAACAATTAATTAATAATTCAATGCAGTTAGGTGACTTCATATGAAATGTATTATAAAATTAATGTGTATAATGAAACTAATTAGATAAATGGTTGAAACTATCGCCCTTCCCTCGCACAAACAACAGCTTTAGAGGGAGGGTATATCGTATTAAACTATATTGTTTTGTAATATTTGTCATAATTTGTAAAATATTTCTTGAAGTAAAATAAAGAATTTGTTTATAAAACATAAGGAAGGATCTCCTTGTAAGGTCTCCCCATGCACAAGGATGTTACAGAAAAAGACAATCAATTTTATATAACTAACCTAGATATAAAATGCATGAAATATAATAGATTCAAATCCTAATTTTCTAAATATCTCTAAATCGCTAGTATCACTTCAATTGAAATTAGTGAAAATGAAAAAAAAAACTGCAAAATTATTTTTACGTTAAGAAGTGTTTTATATCAAATTCTACGTATGAAAAATGATATTTATAATAATTTTTTGATGTTGAAACCATAATCAAGCGATCTGAAAGGTTTTTCTCATTACAGAAAACATTGTAAAAATATAACGTGAATTATTTTTGATTTACAAATTTATTCTTGTAAAGTGTTGGATTTTTTTCTACATTCCGTAGTATACAGGTCATACAGGTCGGTCGTAAGCCCGAAAATGTTCATCCTTAAGGTCCTATATGCTGTCATTGGGCTTCGGCGCCCTGAATTGTACTCAGCCAATACTGAAGGAATCGTCTTGAAACTGAAGACAGTGATAGGTGAAAGTATGAACTACAGATCGGCTGTTTTAGAATTACAGGATATGCCCCCTTAATTCTTCTACACTGTTGTAGTAATACTGCATCATAATATCGTGAATATTGAGATCTTAATGTACCAATCAATTGGGCCAGAACTATTATAAATAACATCGTTATTGAATATTCCGATAGTGAGTCATCACATCATAATCACCTTTCCAAGTTAATCTCGCCGTATAATAATATTATTTATACCTACAATGACATCACCACGTGGAGACTTTCAACGTTTCCAAAGGCACCCACGACCTGGCGTCCAATTATGGTCATATGGAACATACAGACGGAAGCTGCCGTGACGGAGACAAACTCCTACGTAACGTATAAGGTTTAATTTAAAGAAAATTCCTGATTGAGATAATCGACAGATGGCTTCAATAATCTCTAATTATTTTCATACTTAAGAGTAGACATATTGACATTTCAAAAATTTGTAAAAACGCGAGACCTTAGATCTCGAGAACGTTACTAAATATGCTTTGGAAAAAAAGAGGCTACCTAAATTTGAACCTTTATCTAGGGAATGACCGCCGTAAAATATTTTTCATATATGGTGGTCGGTAGCCTGGTTGGTAACGCGCTCGACTGTTAATCCAGTGGGCGCGGGTTCAATCCCCGACTTACTCCACTTCACAACACAAGCTTTTAAGCTTTCTGTGAAGTGTGCAAAGATGTATTTGGGTTTATTTCGATAAACCCAGATTCATTTTTTATATAAAAAAAATATATCTTGTACAGACAAGTGAAAAACACCTCTGATCTTTTTTCCGAAAGATAGCAACTCCTTTCCCGAAAGTTGCGGAGAATAATTTTTTGACAAATTTTGTCCAACTCCAAGCTCGAGAGACTCTGAGCCCATCGAGTTGATCCAGCCACCGCACACCGCCGTGTTTGGTATCTCACGAAAGTGCTTCACTAACAGAACTCATATCTTTTTACAAAATTTGATTTTGTCTATTCTTGGTTGAAGGCGCCATTGAATGAAGAAATCGAAGCGCCTCGGAAGGGAGTGTTTTGCATCATTTGGAAGACCGCGTAAAGCAGTTCTAGGATTTGAAGTCATAACATATTGTCCCTAATAAAATAATTTATTAACTAATAATTAAACATTTACGATATGTAGTTGAACTCTGAGGCATTCGTATGGGTACGTATATGTGTCAGTTGTTAATCTCACTATTATTAAGTGCATATAACCAAGACCGAGACAGTATTGTGTTAAGTTAAAGCTTGCGACCCAACTATGAAGTCATGACCATTTCCCGCGCCATTAAGGTTCAAAATCGCATACAAAATTGCACGATAAAACTGTAAAAATAGCGTTTTTAATTTTTTTTGGGTTAATTTCGCTTCACTCAAAAAACTTTTACGGTCATTCCCTAGATTTTAACGCATATTATCAACACAAAATAAAACTCTGCGACTTTCGGGAAACGAGTTGCTATCATTCGGAAAAAAAGATCAGATGTGTTTTTCACAATTTTTCTTTTGAGAAATTTATACAAAACAAAAAAATCTTATACGGTAATTCCCTAGATAGTGGTTCAATGTATCTAATATATTTTTTCCAAAGCGTATTTAGTAAGGTTGTTGAGATCTACAAGGTCTCCCGTTTTTAGAAATTTATGAAATGTCAGTATGCTTACTCTTAAAAGTCGAGTTAGGCACAGTCATAAGAACATTAATTAACACATCGCAACAGAGTGCATACAGATGCTATCGTCAAAATCAAAGAGTTTCGGGAGACTAGTTGCTGTCTTTCTGGTTGAAATTTATAAGAGAAATAATACATTTTTTCCTAATTAAACGTTCAATGTATCTACTCTATTTTTTTTCAAAGCATACTAGGTATTTAGTAAGGTTGTCAAGTTCGCGTTTATATAATTTTATGAAATGTCAATATGCCTACTCTTAAGTAGTGTCACAGCACAGTTTACTATGTCACTCGTGTTAACTCGTGGTTTACAGAACAATGTTAATGTAATTTGATATCTAAGGCCATTTGTGTTAATTGATATACATTGTAGTATCCAACTACTACTATCAGTACTAACCTATATTATAGTCTCTCTTCTTCTCGGGTGTACCGTGTGTAGATTGTCGAGGTTGTCGAGCTTTCGGCCCACTTGCTGGGCCAATCTTTAGGACTATTGTAGTATACCTCAAGATGGCTTCAGCAAGTAGTGCGAAAGCTCGATAACATAGACAATCTACACAGAGTACACCCGAGACGAATGGTGAAGAAATTATTAAGGACCGTGAAACTCTACAAAGCTACATATTATAGTATAAATCCTTAGTATTGAGAAGAGAATTAACACTAAGTATGCATTTTGATAGATACTGTCCAGCGTATCGCATCTCTGAAATGGCGGTGGGCCGTGGGCAGGTCACATAGCTAGAGATCCAGATGATAAGTGGTCGAAGAGGGTCTTAACCTGGAAACCTAGAACGACTACCAGGAGCTTAGGAAGACTACCAGGCAGGCTTTCGTCCAGGAGTGGACGGGATTGGGCTGAGAAGAAGAGATGCATTTGGAAAAAGAAATCCGGAATTTCTCTATGATGATCTCGCCCCAGTGAAAATACATTTAGAATATGTCATTTTTTACATTTTGGTTGCGAGGTATTGAGATGGTTAGCGTTCGAAATGTAGGTATAGGAATGTACGTATATTAGGTCCTTCGATTAGATATACAATCTACAAAGGTCTGGATTCGAATTCCAGCCGGGGTGAAATGAAATGGCGTATGTTTCTGAAATGTAAATAATCACTTAAGCCAGCCGAGGTCGGTCGTAAGCCCGACAATATTCATCCTCAATTCTTCTATACACAGTTGTAGGAATACTGCAAAAAAAAACAACTTTGAAATAGGTAGAGAGGCTAGAAAGGTATTCATTTATCGTAATAATTGAGAGGTAGAATGTACGTAAAATTTCTCTCATTAATTAGGTATATTCAACGCGTGCATTTAAAGTTACGAAAAGACATTAAGGTACCTAAGTGTTTTAATGTGAGACGACCTTCATGTTACCTTGTGCGTTATCTTTATACTTATTTACCAAATACCCGACTTACTGAAATATTTGGGTCACTTAACTGTAAATTTCATACGTTGTCTTATAAGAATATTATTGCTATATGTGGTAGACATACGTACCAACCTGAATATCTACATATTATCACTGACCAAAATATCCACACCTACTTACATTAGTTATGTATTTTATATGATGCAATAGATGCGACTTATTGCATTCATCGGTAGAAGGAACGCTATCAGAAATTAGTCTAAATTATGCTACCAATTTCTGTTTCCATAAAATAAATAGATAATGCGGTAGTTATTTTGATTGACTAACATACTCGTATATAGTATAATTTGTAAGTATTTATTGAAAATCTAAATAAAATAATTATTTTTTATTATTTCTTGAATCAATACCCACTTTGTATACTTACGGACTTGCCCTAGTAACAATTTAGCTCCTAGATTGGTTCTAGAGCAGTCCTAGAACCGTTCTAGAACCAATCTAGGAACTAAATTGTTACAAAGGTGGTTATTATAGATGTAAAATATAGCTATAGATATAAAATAATGACAATTAATAGAAAACTTATCTTTCGAAAAAGGGTAGATTGCCGAAAAAGAAGAACTTATGTAGTGTCGTCATAATATGTCTTAGCACTTAGCACTCGAGGACGCTGTGTGCACAAAATATACTTATTAAAATATTCTTATCACACACTATACTTAAAAATACGTGCCCATTAAATTGCCTTCGAAAGTTCGTGCAATATTCCACATCGCTTTATTTCATGCAACACAAGCGTGAGATAAAAATGCGAAATAAAGCACACGTATTAAAACTCATTGTGAAAAAGCTTATCATAATAACTAGTGAATTGTGTATCGTGTAAAGCTGAGTGCTCACTCATATGAAAAGTTCCGATAAGCAGGGAGCTTTTGTGAGTAAATTTTACTACAAAATTATGTCAATCGCACAACATAGCTGAATGAAATTAGGAAATTATAAAAAATGGGATTGTTTCTGGGTAGAAGAAATTTAAAGGTCGCGATCCAACTATGACGTCACGGTCATTTCCCGCTGCATTAAAGTTCAAAATCTCATGAACAATCGCAGGATAAAATTTGAAAAATAGTATTATATAGATAAATATTACCCATTTTTTTGGGGTTAATTTCGCTTCCATCAATTTTTTTACGGTCATTCCCTAGATTTTATTGCATATTATCAATACAAAAAAAAAAAATCCGCTAATTTAGGGGAAACGAGTTGCTGTTATTCGGAAAAATTATCAGATATGTTTTTCACATTTTTTTTTGAGAAATCTATACCAGGTATAAAAAATCTTTTACGGTCATTACCTAGATAAAGGTTCAATGTATCTATTTTTCTCTAAAGAATGTTTTGTAAGGTTGTCGAAATCTAAGGTCTCCCGTTTTTAGAAATTTTAGAAATGTCAATATGCCTACTGTTAAAATAGAATGTTTTCGTGATAAAGATACCTTGTAAGCAAAGTACCTACTACCTACATGAAATCATTGAACTGTAATCTTGTCACATAGAGGTCGCTGTACCGGGAAACATTGTATCATCATTTTAATAAGACAATTACTTATGAAGATAGTATTGGTATTATTATAGAACTAGTGTTTCGAAGCCTGTGAAACAGGCGAAAATAATGGCGAAATACACAAAAAATAATTAATTGAGTAATATGAGTAGACTGAAAGTATCATTTTTACTGTTTGTGACGATCCTATATGGTGATAAAAAGAAATGTAAGGTGCCCTTGGGTCGATTTTATCGCTAAACGGCGCCCAAAGTTGTCCAAATATTATTATTATTATTTATAAACCATGTTCATCAAAACAGTTAGCATAATAATAGTACATGTTTGGCGCAGTTGGTTAGGGCGGCAGTCCCCCCAGCGCAGCGGGAGGTGCCGAGTTCAAAACCTGGCGCTGGCGCTGGTGTGCAGGAAACTATTCGGGCTCTTGTATGCAGTCCCAGATCCTCTAAAAAAAATAACGAACTTTCTCGCAACTGCCAACTCTGTTACTCGTATTTTAAAAGTGATGTTTTAGAATCGTAAAGGGTATAAGTTATGTTATAAACATGTTTCAATTTATAATAATAATAATCGGACAACTTTAGGCGCCGTTTAGCGATAAAATCGCCCCAAGGGCACCGTACATTTTTCTTTTCACCATATAGGATCGTCACAAACAGTAAAAATGATAATTAAATCACCACATAGGATCGTCACAAAACAAAATAATAAAAATGAATTAATCTAATCAGTTTCGGCTAACTTGACCTATCATTGGCTAACCAGTGACTGACCCGTAGGTACGCACAAAAAGGTGAGTCTTCATCAACCTCCTGAACTCCTCCAGGCTTTTGGCACACCTAACATCGAGTGGAAGGGCATTCCACAGGCTTGGGCCCGCTGCACAGAATGCACGGTCACCATAACCCGTAGAAACAGCCCTCCGCGGCTCTTCTAGTTCATGTGCTAGACTCATAGCCGACCTCAGTGTCTGATGCCTCCAGCCCATATTCTTTTTCACACACATTTCTTTAATATAGTGGGGCGACTCACCATGGATAGCCTTATATACCAACACGCATACTTTGTATTCAGTTCTGGCACACACTGGAAGCCAGTGTAGTTCCCTGAGTAGCGTAATTATATAAGTATGATTTGTAAATTATATTAGATTTTTTTTTATGGAGAGATTCGAACTTGGACAGGAACTTGTTTTATAATGGAAAATTATTCGCAAAATATCAACACCTTCTTGAATTTTTATTCATCAAGACATACAAATAGCAAAAGTTTTTTTATGATATAAATTACAAATAATTAATACCTATTGATATAACAATCATATAAAGGATAATTTAATAATTTTAATATTTACTTACTTATATATGTAGTTGTTACTGGTAATTTTATAATTAATTCTTATCATTGTCGTTTATTTTTATTTATTTATTTATTTATTTACTAGAAGGGTTCACTAGCTATGACAAGTGAGTTTATCAAAAATATGAAACTTCCTTATTCATACTTACGAGTATGGCATTATCATTACTTCACACTAGTGTAGACTTTCTATCCCTTCACGCCGCATCCCTTGCGGTGTAGGCAGAGAGAACAGATCGCCAGACTTTCATATCCTTACACACACCTGATTTGTAATATACCTATCATGCGTGCATGCTGTGGACACTGGACACTCTTAATTGGGAGGTTAACGTGAATTATATATTTCGTGTCCCCATAAAATAAATAAATATAAAGAAATCACTTCGGGCTTCCGTAGAATTATTTTATTTCCTGAAAAGAATGCCAGATTAAAAATGATAGATGCATAAGTCAGAAATTCTAAAATTATCCAGAATATCACCGCTCTGTGATTTGGACCTTTAGAATTGAGAACTTGAAGAAATTGTGACATCGCGAAAAGGTCGCTATTTAAAAATTATTTAAATTTTATGTTGTAGAATGTTTACAAAAAGAATAAATAAACTTAGACCAAACTCCATCACTTAGTAATATGTAAATTAAACGACGCGACGGTGGGTTTTCGGAAAATAAAATAATTATTTTTGCAATATACCTAAATTCAAACCAAAGTTCTACAAATTGTGATTTTTTTCATACTACATTCATCCAATATCTTTTAATTTCATTTACATTCGTCCAATGTCTTGTAATTTCATTTACATTCATCCAATGTCTTGTAATTTCATTTACGTTCGTCCAATGTCTTGTAATTTCATACTACGTTCATCCAATGTCCTGTATTTCATTTACATCCAATGCCTTGTAATTTCACACTAAGTTCGTCCAATGTCTTGTAATTTTATTTACATTCATCCAATGTCATTTACGTTCGTCCAATGTTTTCTAATTTAATACTCTTGTAATTTCATTTACATTCGTCCAAGTCTTGTAATTTCATTTACCTTCGTCCGATATCTTGTAATTTCATACTACGTTCGTCCAATGTCTTGTAATTTCATTTACGTTCGTCCAATGTCTTGTAATTTCGCGTGTAGACATAAAATAACTAGGTACTTAAATGTTCGTCGCTAGTAAATGGCCATATAATGATAGGTACTACTGATATTCATTTAAGATGATAATATGCTTAGGTACATAACTTAATTTCACTATGCATGTGTTATGTACCTACCTATATACTACAAATACAAAGAAAAAAATTCCTTTGGCACGCCGCAGGCATAGGTAGATTTCAAGTGATTTATTTATCTTATTAATTTTAAGAGTACATCTGTACATATGTATAATAAAAACAATCACAATATCATCACCAAATAAACCAGCGAAGTGATGAGTAGTATGGATGTAGTCTATTCTTTGATTTTCGAAGTACCTAATCAAATAATAATCAAATTATTTTCATTCCACTCATATAATATACGGATTGGTACCGGTACCTAAGCACTAGAAATTTGAAAAAAAGATGTGAGTTCTACTCGTATCGTGAAGCACTTTTCTAAGACAACAAACACGCTAAGTACCTATGCGGTAACTACTTAACTAGATCTTTCGATCGATCATTGTCGTCCAAGGAATTGAGCTAGACAAAATCTGTAAATTGATCTGTATTCCTTATTTAATGCCCTTTCATACGATACCAGACAGGGACCCTCACAATCATTGGATCCCCTCAGAATTATTGTTTTTGTATTTAAAGCCTTAAAAAGTGAACCTTCCTCTTAATGGATTTCAACCAATCTCATATCAGTTCATCTACCACTTACCAAAAATCTACCACCCAAGTTTCACGTTTCTGCGACGCATAGTTTGACCGCAAACGTGCGCACAAGAAAAGGGACATATATATATATGGCTTATATATATAAACTTTTAAACCAAGGTCGGATTCGGGTTCTCCTGGTCCTAATTAATGATCCTGAGTAGAAATTTTTCAATTCTGCGACATCACGGGAGAAACGAATAGGTAGAATTTCTTTTGGAAATCTACCTAAAAATGTTACATTACTTATATACAATAATTATAGATATGTATGTGTTATCTGAAATGTGTGTAATCCGTCGTTATATAGAATTCCTGAAAGGTAAATTTAATTAATGATGCCCGAAATCGGCAGGAAAAGTGTGATGTATTACAAAAATTATACAATATTATACACGTGTTTTTATTAATTTTGTACATTAGGTACTTTTATCGGGTTGACTGTAAGATATTGCTTTTGCAATAAGTCCGCCTTTTGGCACACTGCATTGTCTTGTTTTTGTTGTTACATATATTTACTGGCCAATAAAGTTTTATTTATTTATTTATTTACATAATCAGGAATACTATACCATAAACTATCCCTTCACGCCGCATCCCTTGGGAGGTAGGCACAGAGCTTTCACACATTCAGGCTTCCGTCAAGTTCATGAAATTCCTTATACACAATCTATGATTCCTTTTACTAAGAACACGTCCGTCCTTCAGAATCTGGTCTACATGGACCAGCCATGTGGTTCTTGGACGGCCGCGCTTCATTACATCTCTTCTTTTACCCAGGTATATTTTCTTTGTTATCCTTTCATTCTTCATTCTCTGTACATGTTCCAACTATCTCAACTTGTTCTTTTTCATTTTAGTCACAACATCCGTTTTTCTTTCACTCAACTCTCTAATCACTTCATTTCTTACCCCATCTCTCAACGCTTCTCCACACATTCTTCTCGGCGATCTTATCTCGACAGCATTAATTTATACCTGATTCCGTACCCGATTGATCAGGAATCTGAAATGTGTTGAATTCGTAACGTTTTATGAAGATTATAAATTTTATCATGCGACCTGATTATGCTATTGAAACCCTTTATAAAAAAAAATGACTCTCAAATTATCTGGGTTTTATTTTTCATTCATTTACAAATACTACAATTTTCATACATTTCTTGGTTCCACTTATAAATACCTTAAATTAAATTATTTTACACGTTTGCTAAATCGGCTTGGCCTTGTATACATTTCCTAGCAAATATGCACAATTCCTAGATTTCATACATTTCAGGTAACATATATACAAATTAGGCATGTATATCTATTACATATGTGTACACATACACATAAGAACACAGACATTACATTATATAATTCGGCTTATTTACTTTTTCGATTCGCTTGCCAACAAAATTATTATCGTCCAGCGATCGTGAAACTGTTTTGTTTCATTTTTTTAATGAAAAAGGGGATATATGTACAGTAATATTTGAAAAGAGGTGTAGTAACTAGGAAACGGGGCCGCCCTAAAAGTTTGGCTCGACCGCGTCGACCAGAGCTCAAAAATGTAAGCGTTCTTATTAAAATGAAAAATTCGATAAATGGCATGAGTATGACAAAGGTAAGAAAGATATGAAAGTATAGCTGTTCTCATACGCTCTCTCTCTCTCCATGGGCATTTATTATTCCCACATGATGGTGGGGTCTGCCATTTTTGTCTTCCGTCGCCACTCGGCTCAATCCTGTGCATCTTCCGGGGATGCTCCACAGTCTCACATCTTTATTTTTTTTTTTTCATATTTTCCATCTTGCAATAAAGTTGGACGCACACTTGCACATGAATAAATTAGTTGATAGTTCTGATCGAAGGTTCTTGGTAGATGTACATTGTAATTGTATCAAAATTCAAATTCACACCTTGTACTACACTGTGATAAAAGCCTGTGTCGGAAAGTGTGGAATATATTGTATTCCTGGCGTTGTCGCCAGCGCCGGGATTTGAACCTATAACCTCCCGATTGAGAGACTGCCGCCTCAACCAACTGCGCCAACCATGTACGCCACTATGTCTCAGCCTCACAGATCTCTCTTATTCGCCCGATTCCTCACTTGCCTGCTTTCATTTACTTTAATACTGTTAATAAATTTGGTTCACAATTTGAGAAACGCAGTACGTTTTCCAGTAGATAATAAATTCATACCTATCCTTTCGACTAATAGAAAAACTCACGCGAACTCACACACACACATAGACACTTGATAGCTGTCTCGTTCCAAGGTCTCTATCTCTTCCTACTAACACACATGTTGCCAGTATGTATACGAATAATTGAGTATAATGTTGCCAGTATGTATGTATACGGATTGAATATAAAAAGATTTTCCACGCGGCGAAAATTCAAGGCCAACATTTCTAACCATGAACTATGACAATACGCTTTTTATTAATAGAAATAATTCTCTGAATGTACGACGATCATTGTCAAATTTTCTGTACTTCTTACAAAAAAGGCTGTGCAGTGTGTACTGACTTTAAATTAATTGTTTATGATTAATTGAACTTCTTATCACGGAAATAGTCACACAGTTTTGAAATAATATGTTCTATTTTTGCACATAAAAAGTACAATTTCATAATTTGTCTTTAAAAAATTGCAATTTTAAGACAATTTTTAAAAACTCATTTTTATTGCATAGTAAAATGACTGTCCCATTCCCATTTTACTATGAAATAAAAATGAGAACTTTTTAAAAATTCTTTTAAGTTATAGATTTTTTTAAAGAAAAATTATGAAATTGTACTTTTTATGTTTAAGAAATGGAACGTATTTCAAAACTGTGTGAAAAATATAACGTTTATTTAATAATAAAAAAATAATTCAAGATCAGAGGTACAGAAAATTGGAAAATGTCCGATAAACTATTAGCTATTTTCATCAGATTTTTTTCTTTTTACTGAACTCTCTTATTACACGCTTTTATTAACATGTTAGTGGTAATGTTAAACTGTCACCTTAAGTATGCGTGGAAAATTTCAAGTTGCTGGGATATTGGGAAGTTATTAAGACTTGAATCAATAAAATATCAAGTTGAAAGGAAGCGTGAAGCGATGAAATGACCTTTTTTTCGAGTTTGGCGGTATCGTTTTTTATCACGCTTCCTTTCAACTTGATATTTTATTGATTCAAGTCTTAATAACTTCCCAATATCCCAGCAACTTGAAATTTTCCACGCATACTTAAGGTGACAGTTTAACATTACCACTAACATGTTTCAATTGGTATTTAAATTAATTTGATTGTTTCAGATTTCTATTACTAACTAAAACTACTCCTGAATATACGCAACCTCCATGACCTTTAAATGTCTCATACATTTTTGCATTTTGAATATAATCGTGATCCTATTGGACCTGACCGTACCAGTATTTACAGTAAATTCGACTAATAACTACATAATTCGACTAACGATCAATTTTACTAATAACCAATTCGACTATTTTCATACATTTTGCATTATTTTAAAAGTCAGCACGATAATTGTAATTGTACCTAATGATGTGATTAAAAATCTATGTAGTACGAGTACATTGTTTATCTTCACATTATGATAATTAAATTTAGTGGTGTGAATTTTAAAATGATGTAAAATGTATGAAATTAGTCGAATTGGTTATTAGTCGAATTTACTGGATTTACCAGTCCCTCCTTACGTAATTCCGCTACAAATATTTCTGGATATATTATTCTGTTTAGGCATTTGTATAAAAAAAAACATATTTTAAATAGTATGTAAAATATATTTAACAGTTTAACCTTGGATCTCACGTAATAAAATAATGCTTAATAAAAGGTTCTTTTCCTTAAAATGCAGTAAAATAAACCTGTTCCTTGCATACTCGTACTTAATGTTATTATTAAATTGTATCGCCTTCTTGAAATTGTCACAGCCTCGTAACTAGGGTAACACAGAAATGCTATTGTTAAAAAAAATCACAGTTATTTTCGAATAACAGTTACAAAAGTTACAAAAAAACACTCAATAGACAAATAAGTAATAGTAAAAAAAGCTCCATATAAAAATTATATTTGTTAAAATTCACGGATTTAGAGGTGGTTGCGATAAAACAGGACTGTAATTTTAAACTGTCACCTAGAGAAAATACGTTTGCAATATTTCATTGTGTTTAGACATTGGGACGTTCATAAAATTAAAAAAATAATAATAAAAAGATCCTACCGTAAAAATGGATTTACAGTAAATTCGACTAATACTAATTCGGCTTATAGTTAATTCAACTAATAGCCGATTAGACTATTTTCATACATTTTACATTATTTTAAAATTCAGAACAATAATTGTAATTATTATGATGCGATTAAAAATCGATGTCATACATTGTTCTTCTTAAATAAATAAAATCTTTATTGAAAAAATATTTTCTCCAAATGGCGGTTTATTGCCGTAGGCAATGTCTGCCGACCAACCACTTGTGACATACATTTGATATACTCAATTCATACATACAAGTGACCGAAAAAGAATAAAAATAAATATAAATAATATATACAATACTAATACATACATAAAAATACGTATATAAATAAATAGGTGGATGGGATGAAGGACAAGGAAGGAATCACGGGATAGTCAGTTAGATGGATTATTTATAGAAAGGTAATGATGCCTCAGTTTACTTTTGAAAGTAGGGATAGTTGGAGCTAGTCTGATAGTCTTCAATCATAATAATCACAATTATTGGTGTGAATTAAAAAAAAAAAAGTAATTAGTCGAATTGGTTATTAGTCAAATTCGTATTAGGCAAATTAACTATTAGTCGAACTTACTAAATACCATCAAATGTATTAATAATTTCACCAAATGTTTGTATTGGACCGGAAACGGATGAAAACCGAAAGATTTTTTTTCTAAGAACGTCATTCTACATATTTCGTTGAAAGATGTTTTAAGAATACATACATACATTGGTGTGGTTTATGTTTTAACAATGAGTGTGACACAATATGACACACGAACCACACATTAATGACGTAACTAATTATCTTGTCAGGTCAAGATCAAGTTCAATATTTCATTGCTGATTAACGCAACATTGACATACATACAAAGACACATTCATTTGTTATTATTCAAACATTTTAATTTTAAAATTGGAATTGGAATGTCAACTTTTTAAATTAACTTTCTTTCTTTTTTTTTACATTAATTGTTTATTAGTATTTTAAAAACGTTTGCTAAACTGTCAAAAGTTTTGGCAGGTATACATAGTTTTTCTCGTTTCATAGTAACACAAAAAAATCTAGGTAGGTACGTCTCGCTTTTACAAAACGTAAAGTTTTGTATGGAGGATTTGTTTCATCACCTATACACCCAGCTAATTGGGTGCCGTTTTTAAGCATTTTTCAGTTCGATTGGTAGCTACCTAGTATCTATTATTGTTGACCTGTTATTTTTCACTGGTACCAAATATTCACAGTCGCAAATTCTAATCTTCTTTTTTAAGAGTATGCATACCGACATTTCAGAAAATTCTAAAAACGGGAGACTTATTAGACTTATTTCGTATTCCCAGTATGTGTTGGCAATATAAATATAACATTTTAATCCACAAAACTTGAAATTCTTAGTGTTGCTTTCTTTATAAATATATTTCAATAGGTAGCCTCAATACAGACGAATGTCTAGTGAGGCACCACTCATATCCAAAATGAACTTAATTATATTTAGCTGGTGAAATACTTATATCCAATGTGCACACTTAATGAAATAAAATTTATTATTATTTATTATTTATTTATTTATAGCCTAAGTAAGACCCGGCCGCTCTAAATACGTCCCATTTGTTTTTTAATCGAAATGTGATTTAAATTAATGTTTACACACCCTTAATTCCCTAAAAAAATGATTATTTAAATATTTATACACACGGAACAGATAAGTCCCAATACAAATTTTGACAGGTACGTTTAATTAGTTTTTTTTTACGTAAGTATAGATACTTATTTTTTTATGTTACCTTGCAGTGGAATGTCATAGAATGTTACCATCACGATTGACTAACAAACCTACTAATTACATTGAAGTAAAAAAAAAGAAAAAAAAAACATTCATGGTTAGTTGAGCATAGAGTCATTATTAATTATTGTATCTTCAAGTACGAAAATAATTCCGTGGCATTTGTGCACAAAAACAATAAAATAATAATAGATATACGTTTGTCCTTTGAACAAAAAAGTCAAATCAATTTTACAAGTTATTGAAGTATGAATTGTAGGCAAAAAGCGTATCATATATGTTGCATATTATCGTAGTACCTACGTATTTGGAAACTCTTAGTAAGGTAGCGATGTCTGGTCGGAAAAACTATAGGCCCATATTTAAAGTCTAGGTATAAAAGCACATAAGTACATTCATGTATTGAGCTCTAATTACAATAATAATGTAATTTTGAGCTTTGTAATAGTGGTTCACTGCGAGATATTGCTTTTGCAATAAGTCCGCCTTTTAACACATTACTGTTGTCTTGTTTTATAACTCCTCATAATTTTTGACTAATCAAGTTTTTTTTTTGGCCATCACCATAATTACTAACCTGAGATATAGTATGCTGACCCGGAGCCCCGGTCTTACTATGGGGAAGTTTTTTTTTGAAAAATTTCTGACCCGGAGATACACTATGCTAACCCGAAGCCCGGAGAACACCACTGAAACCCGAATTCTCCGGGTCAAAACCGGAGAGGTGGCAGCCCTAATCGTCGTGCGAATAAGATTAATGGTGGGTGCACGCTGCGCACTATTAAAAAGGAACATAATATGCATTTATCTAGATTTAACATAACATTATTATCACTCATACCAATTGTCATATTCACCTTTGTGCTACCTATCTACCAAGTATTTTATGAATTCTACCTATATAGAGTACATGGTTGGCGCAGTTGGTTGAGGCGGCAGTCTCTCGAGCAGGAGGTGCCAGGTTCAAACCCCGGCGCTAGCGATGTATTCCACACTTTGCGATACAGGCTTTTAGCCTAGTGCAAGGTGTGCAGGAAAAGTATTTGGGTTTGTGTATTCAAGCCCAGATCCTTTTTATATAAAAAAAAAAAAACAAAAAATATGTAGACATATTTTCTTCGCAAAGTTGGTATGTGGAACTGTATTAATTATATTCTCAAAGCACATCCCTTTGTTAACAAGTTTGAATGGTTATTTTTATTGACAAACGGAAGCATGTTGTGCGACACCTTTATGACAAATTAGGATCCGAAGGAAGATTTATTTTTAATATCGATTGTTTGCAATGCGATGCAATTTATAATATAAAAGTTATATCGATTCTACTTTTCAATCTTTTAGAATTAATAATTATACTTACCTAATTATGTTTCTCCGCAAATCTATACCATATATGCTTTTGATCCCGGTATGGGGTCACCGGCGACAGATGTGCGAATGTGCATTAGGTGAGTGTGCGTTAGCACCGACTGGCCCTATAGACTGCGCAGATAGCTGGGGGGCTCCCTTAAGACTAACTTTGGGCCCACCTCTTAATAAGATTTGCCTAGAATTTGCCTAAAGAGGTCGCTATTAATGCGCCTGAGCTACCCGGGGATGTGGAGGGCCTTAAGCCCGCGGGATTTTCCATCAATATTGATAGCTTGCGCATTTACTAACACTTTCTGTAAAGTGTTTATTTATTTGTATACACTGTGCTATTGATTTCAATAAAGAATTATTTTATAATTTAAATATAAATCTAATTTAAACAGAATGATTCATTAAGGGTAAACCCACCTCCACCCCTGGATGTTTCAGGAGTTTTAGCTCCTATATCATCCAGTCTTTTAAGCAAAACATTTTTTCAGAGGAGGGCTCAAGGTTCGCCGGAAGGGCTCCCCTCAACAAACCCCTCCCGAAACTACTCTGAACACCCTTAATGTTCCTTGGAGGAGACTCTCACTGCAAGGATCTACACACTACTACATTTTTTTTTCTTAGAAACAGAATGATTCAGGATATTAATAATTACTTAACTGAAATCTAAATGTTATGTATATTCTTTATTATTTTATCTTTTGACTGACAGGAACAAATGTTTGCTGACAGTCGAATTGTTGAACACAATATAATAATAATCATATAAGTCACCTCTGTTAGTCATGGCTGTTGAAGAAGAATCATCTCCCATTGACCAAATGTCTTCCAATAAATGATGACATTATCTATAAGGATGTTGGAGGTGGAAGCTCTTGCGATGACTGTACAATTCTTGCGAAATGAAATTATTAGTCTCACGATTATTATTATTCGGGTTGACTGTAAGATATTGGTTTTGCAATAAGTCCGCCTTTTGGCACACTATAATTGTCTTATTTTTGTAACTATGAATATTTTCTCTGGCCAATAAAGATTTATTTATTTATTTATTATATTATGAGTTGCAAACTACGTTGCAGATTTGTCGCCAAATTGAGAATTTATATTTTCTTGCTAGTTTTCTAATCGTGTATTGACTGCCACTTTCAGGCCTCAAAAAAGCTTGCGAATCCAAATATAGCCTCGAGCGAAAGCTTGAATATATAATTTCATTTTGGTTAAGAAACAGCATGGCCGTAGGCAGGGGGGGGAGTTAGGGGTTCAACCCCCCCGAAAGTCTCAGCTATTATGCTAATCCATTAAATTGATTAAATAACAGTTGTTTCCTTAGCAAAAATTGCCTGCGGCGCTATTCCAATTGAGGTGGCGGTTTGTTTCCAAAAAATAAACCTGTTTTATCTACCTTCTTACATGTTTAGTGCTAAAATTTTTGCTAGACGTTTACCATGTTTTTAACCCAGAACAAAAGTACAGAAAGATGCGTTACTATTAAAAGACAAGTTCATCAATTCGTTAATTTTTGAAAAATAATTCGCACTAACATATTTGGGGTCGGGGTTTGTTCACGAAAAAGAGGTGGACTTTAAAACTTTCCTTTTTTATCTACCTTTTTATGTTTTATGTCAAAATTGTGACAATGTAATTTTTAGATTAGGTGAACATCAGCAATACAAATAGAAATGACTGATTAATTTGATAATGTCTGACTTCTGTGCTGTTCTTTTTTTATTGTTATTATTTTTTTCTTGGTAAATTTTAGTGTAATTTAATATGATATGAATTGACAACAATAATATAACTATTTGTGCGCCCTATTTAAGGTTAAATAGGGCGGCAATGATAATTTTTTTATATACTGTATCTTCTGTCTTGTCTATATATGTTGCTGTCTGTGTGTGTGCCATGGCAATTTATTTATTTATATAAATAAATAAATAAATTGCCATGGTGTAACCCAATAGATGCGTTGAATGACAAGCAAGTTTCATCAATTCACCCATTTTTGAAAAAAATATAACTGACGAGTTTAGAAAGTCCGGATGCATCTACGGACGATAGGTATATTTAAACAAACAATATATTTTGTGAATATATCCTGACTGTAGGAGAAACCGCACACTGGATATTGGCAAATTTTTAGTTATCGATGAATACAGTTCGATGAGGAGTGAACAGCGTATTATTCAAATTATCGATTGCGTCATATATAATTATTTACAAGAACCGCTGTTCAGCACATGTTGTGTGTATGATGCAGGTTAGGTTATATTCTGGAGGGGGGAGAAACCAGTCATTGGAGTGACCGGTGATCGGCTATGTACTCCAGTCGAATATGCCGATATCCTTGCGGTTGTTCAGGACCGGTCTGGATGGCCTCTTTTGAGACGATGTATCGTGACCCCTTAATTCGAGCGCCGTTTTTCTGACGATAATAAAATCCTTAATTATTCGAGCCGTCATTTCTCGATTGTAATTACAATCTTCAATAATTTTATGGACGGGTTATTTGTGTAAGTCATTGTGCTTTTTCATTCGTTCCTGCAATTACTTCAATCTGTCTTCTGTTAAATGCATTTCGTACAAGTACCCTCTTGTGAAATAATTATTCGTCTCCACTCACATTATTCTGTCTTTTCACAAATCATGGCAACCATGCTTAAACGATTCGCGATCACGATCATTCTTATGTTCCTGCCATGTTCCAGTTATCTGCTATCATATTTCCTGCTTATCATGCATGTACTCCATGTTCGATATAGTATGATCAAACAACATAATTTCTATCAAATCTATTTTGACACAAAACATCATTCATTCACGAACCCTCTAGTTTTTCGTCTCATTCATACTTTCTTTTAAATTCTCCATGTACGAGTATACTGGACTTTTTTCTTTTCTTGCCAAGAAGAATCCAAAATTCATTTCGCACGCATTGGTTACTGATTGAAGAACACAGAACAAAACTAGTATGTTCGGGCGTGCTGGAATTTCGTGATAGCATACAAATTAGATCCCTTTCTGGGTAATATAATTTATGTTACGTAAATGTCTCAGTAAAAAGGTACTAATTGGACCTTCAAAAGGATTCACCAAAATAATAATGATTTTATTATTAAGCACAGAAGTCAATCCAGATACCCCTGAATTGAGAAACTATCGTGGATTAGAACCAAATACTCGTGTGTTTCTAATTTGGAAAATAATCGAGGTGGTCGGTAGCCGGTTTGGTAACAGGCTCGACTCAGTCCGGTGGGAGCGGGTTCGATTCCCGTTGCCGACATAGCTTATCAAGCTTATTGTGAAGTGTACAAAGATGTACAAAGATACGCAAGTGTATGAACTTCACGATCTTGCTAAGTTCTGCAACATTTGCTTACCTCTTCGTCTCTTCTGAATCCCTCTTCAGTAGCTTCGCAATCCTTTCTATTGATGAAGCTTCTTAACTTCCATGTGTTCCTGTTAAAATGTCAAAGGGTGAAGTTCACGCATGTTTGGTAGGCGGACCTTGAAAATATGAATACTTTTATGCCGGTGATGTCATCAGGCGATTCTAGGAACAGGGTATGCTAGTTATTTATAATATAATTTGCATCACGCAATGCAATACAGGGACTGCATACATTGGCTCCCAGAGAAAAACCCATAAGAGTATTGCTCAACATGAATAAATCCCAAAAAAGACAAAAAACCCTTCAGAAATATGCTCAACTAATAAAAACGCACACTTTCTAGTTGGATTCGTAATTTGAATTATTAATAAAATTTGACTATTTTATCGTCTATTCAATTTTAAATTCGCATATTTATTCGCATACTTCCTAATCTACGATAGTTTCTAACACACTGAAAGAAATCGTATACTAATGGATACAATTAATTTTATTTTCAAAATCTAGTTCGATTTGAGCTTGAGCATAGTTCTGAAGGGTTTTTGTCTTTTTTGGGGTTTATTAATGTTGAGCAATATTCTTACGAGTTTTTGTCCGGCCCAGTATATATTATAGTATTATTATTATTGTTTCTCCCCGTCAATCAGATCTTTCAAGGCTTCACAATGCGGGCTACCGAATTTCTTAAACCACTTCTGGGCCTCTGGTGTGTTGATTTGTGTTCAAAATGTGCATCGCGCATCTTTACAGCAATACTGTCCCAACGCAAAAAATAATATTGTTAGCAAAAAAAGTACGTTTCGTAAAAAAATGGTTTTTCAGTCTAGATCCGACGGCTGGGAATACATAATTTTTCTCTACACTGTCCGTAGTAAAAACAATAACAGAGCGAGGATTTGATTCTGATCAACAGTTTTATTAAAAAAATACATTATTCTTCTAGCTTTTGTGCTCGGCGGGTTTTGCTCCTAGTTTTTTTTTATGAAACCTCATTGCTTACTTGCTGTTTTGTAGTTAAAGTCAGTCCTCTTTGTTATTAATAACATATATCATAGCCAGAATTCTGCTCTATCGTTACTCAAAACATGTAGTCTGAGGGTTTTCCCGTGGCAAACTGATTCCTGGACATAGGCTATTTAGTATGTATGCAACCTTACTAAAATATTATGATGAAACTTCAAGTAGTGCATATAAAGTACATACAACAAAATTAGGCATAATAATACATATAATTAATTGTACAGATTTGTTCACTAGGGTGAACTTATCGCACTGCCGCTATTTCTCCCAAAATTAGAATTACTTAAAAACATAAGTTATATCGTCGCAATATTTCGTCAGCCCTTTACGTACTCATGATGCATCCTCTTCATGGATGCATATTATTGCATATTGCATTATACCTTTACAAATACTCTGTGTCTATGGTATGATGCTGCATATATCTAATAACATAATTTATGAACACACAGAAGTATACACATATGTATTATACATCAGGCAAATAAATACTACAGGTATATACATGCAAAGGTGTGCACTGTACATTACAGAATTATATGGACAACGGTATGTGTGAGTGAGCATGTTTTTATGGCATATAGTCTACAGTAATATATTTGGAGTATATGCTCTAAGCATATTTACATATACGTCCAGCATTTTAAGTCAAGATAAGCATACATACTTGCATTTTAAGTCAAGATATATTGGGGCCTATTCTGTAACTAATTAGGTATTTACTAGGTCATTCTTCTTCTTCTTTAGCCCTCTGTGATCCACTGCTGCTGCTCTTCTGGATATAGTCCTCTTCCATATCCTTCCATTTCTTTCTGTCGTTTGCTGCTTGCAGACAATTTTTACCCACCATAGCGGCTATGTCGTCGGACCATATCTTCTGCGGTCTTCCGACGCCTCTCTTATTTTCCCAAGGTCTCTTACTCAATCTTAAAATTTTTGGGGTCCATCTTTTGGGGTCATGTCTTGCAACGTGTCCTGCTTATTGCCATTTCAGACTTGCTACGCGATCCATGACGTGTGCTACTCTGGTTCTGTTCCCAATTTCCTCATTTCTTATTCTGTCTCTTAGGTTTATACCACTTTAGGTACTTACCAACGTAGGTGCTAACTGAGAATACCTTTCAAAGACACTTATATCGGTTCAAAAAGTTATAGAAATGGACTAATTACCCTGCCTACATGATTGTTTAGTAGGTAGATACATAAGTTCTAAATTATTTGTGAATTTCCGTGGACATTATCTATGCTCGAGTGGATAGAACTCACACGAGAAAACTAGGCTAAAACCTGGAATAGTTTGTTAAGATACACATTTAGATATAAATAGTTACACACAGGGATTATGTGTTCTTAGTAACATGTAAATTAGAAATATGTACGTATTTGATGGTCATTTTGCCGCCCCTCTGATACGCCGCCCGGGGCGGACCGCCTCCCCTAGTTACGCCACTGTCATATTATAGCTAGTAATGCAAGTATTAAATAAGTAGATACCTGCCTTCGTGTATTTCGCCCATGTAATTGTGTAACAGGATATGGGGCCTTAAGTGATGTAATTTGAAGGATGCACCTGCGGTTTTTTATTGAGCTCATAACGCAGAGGATTTCCATGATTGCATTTTTTATTACACTAAATTTATCTTACCCTCATCGCTGCATGATGATGTTGTAAATGTTGCATCCATCCATGCCTTTCATTAACAACAACTTAGGGTAAACAGTGATAGATGAGTGGGTGTCTTCGTTGAAGTATGCATAATAAATGATGCAGACTTTATGAGTAGGGATATTGACATTTAAAAAATTTCTGAAATCGAGAGATCTTAGATCTCGAGAACCTTACTAAATATGCATTGGAAAAAATAAAAAAAATGTGTCTAATTGAACCTTTATTATCTAGGGAATGACGGTAAAACATTTTTTATATCTTGTATAGATTTCTAAAAAAAATGTGAAAGACAACTCTGATCTTTTTTCCGAAAGACAGAAACTCGTTTCCCGAAAGTTGCGGAGATTTTTTTTACCCAAATATAAGCAATTAAAAATAACAAACAATCCTTGCAAACTTCACGACTAAATAAGATTATATTGTTTTTTTTAAAGGATCTGGGCTTGCATACACAAACCCAAATACTTTCTTGCACACCTTGCACTAGGCTAAAAGCCTGTATAGAAAGTGTGGAATACATCGCCAGCACCGTGTTTTGAACCTGGCACCTCCCGCTCGAGAGACTGCCGCCTCAACCAACTGCGCCAACCATGTACTATTTATACACAACATAATTCTTATTAGTCTGTTATTATTTATTCTTTATATCACTTTCTACAAGTTCCATATTTGTACAACACATTTTGTAACTCTTTTAACTACTAGGTACTACAGACTGCAGACCGATTGTTATTTTTTCTTGATGTACTTAAGGCTCGCGACCCAACTATGACGTCGCGGTCATTTCCCACAGAATTAAGGTTCAAAATCGCATGAATAATCCCATGAAAAAAATTAACCACAATTTTTTGGGGGTTAATTTCGCTTCAATCAAAAAACTTTTACGGTAATTCCCTAGATTGTATGCATCGTATTATCAAAACAAAAAAAAATCTCTCCGCGCCTTTCGGGAAACGAGTTTATGTCTTTCGAAAAAAAGATCAGAGGTGTTTTTCACATTTTTTTTGAGGTATCTATACAAGGTATTAAAAATATTTTACCGTCATTCACTAGATAAAGGTTGAATGTATCTAATCTTTTGTTTTTCCAAGGCATATTTTTTTTTTTTAAAAAGGATCTGGGCTTGCATACACAAACCCAAATACTTTCCTGCACACCTTGCACTAGGCTAAAAGCCTGTATTGCAAAGTGTGGAATACATCGCCAGCGCCGGGGTTTGAACCTGGCACCTCCCGCTTGAGAGACTGCCGCCTCAACCAGCTGCGCCAACCATGTACTAATTTAATAAGGTTGTGGAGATCTAGGTCTCCCGTTTTTAGAAATTTTTGAAATGTCAATATGCCTTCTTTTAAATAATATTCTGTAGTAATGTCGTAATCATTGCGTCGCATATTGTAATAATAGTTTGTCTGTTTACAAATAATCATTATTATCTATGTTAGATGTACATGTCATGGGCGTCTTCAGGGAGGGGCAGGGGGGAAGGGGCTGGGCAGCTGCCCCCTCTAGAGATTGGAATAGGTATTTAGAGATTGGAATAAGATTCAACCTCATAAAAAATCACATTACTACCACACATTTTCTCATTATATCATACATTTTCTAAAATTAGTATAAAAATCCATCAGTTTTATAAAAAAATGCCTGCAGCGCTTTTTTCACTACTTTTTTTTTTTTATAAAAAAAAAACACTTTTATAGATAATATTGTTCAAAGTATCATATACATTTTTAAATAAACAAACCACATCACGAGCTTCTTCACTATGTCTCACAAAAAAATTCGCCTGCGGCACTATTTACGTTTTTTTTATGCTGTATATATTTATAATTTTTTGTTACCCCCCTAGCTCTAAGGCTGGCGACGCCCATGGTACAAGTACACAATATGTATTAAGTATTTGTGTTGTGGGAACAGTTTCACATTTTGTCCACGTCTTTACAAGATAAATGGTAAATAATTACAGCCTCAAGTTGTTGGCTAAACCTTTTATGTACTTACCAGACTTCGTAAGAAACATTTTGTTACCATAGTACCTACCATTATGCTGTAATAACTAAACATGTAAAATTTGTTGATACTAATTTATTATCACCTTTACTTTGGACTGTGTAAAGTTTTTACTCGATAAAAATGAGTAATTAAATACTGCATAAGGATAAGAGGCATCATCGAAATCAATGGTTAAATGTGTGAAATATCTATTCGAAGTTTTGAGAGGTCACATGGACGTTTTAGTAAAATAAGCATTAAATGCAATTGGGGTTTAAAAGCGTTTGATAATTATAAGGTTAGCCCGTCTCCTTCTTTTTCGTATTCATCAGTCTTTGGTCCCTTCACTGTTGGATATTTGGTCTGTTTTTTTAGCATTATCCATTATCATGTTTAACTTCCTATTTCGCTTATTGTTACCTCAGTGCTGCCTCCTAAACGGTTTAAAGCAATAATTCATGCAATCAGATGCAAGTATTATGATTACAGTTAATAATTCAGAGTAACAGTTATTCAGCCGGTACTTATCTTTGACTCTAAACAATAAAGTAACCAGCTGATAATGTATTATTGTATTATAGGGCCCTTTGTCATTTACAAATTTGTGTGGGCAAGTCCGTTATTATTGTAATATGCTTGTTACAGACTCTCCGATATGTAATGTGAAATAACAGGTATATTATTAACTTGTTCACCTATTAAAATTATAATAGAACTGATCAAAAAATAACAGGCAATAAAGTAACACGCGGTCCAAGATTCCTAATTCAAGAAAGCTATTCACTCGACAAACTGTGTTTTTTCAGAACAAATATCTAGAAAACCTTATAACTAAATATGCTGAGCAAAAAATAAGGTAGACACATTTCACTTTGATCTAGTGTATTACAATGAAGGATCTTTCATATTGTCTTCCTGAAATTCTTAAAAAAAAAAGATAAATGCATATGAATTTTTAATGAAGATTGAGAGAGTAGCAGACAAAAAATTCTTTCTCGTAGTGATAGTAAAATCTAATGAATTAAGTACCTCTCTTCTTTTTCTCAGTCCGAAACTGTCCACTCCTGAACGTAGGCCTCCTCCAAGCCTCTCCACTCCTGTCTATCCTCCGCCTTTTGCATCCATGTTCCACCTGCAAACTTGACAATGTCATCTCTCCAGCGGAGTTGGGGTCATCCGGGGTTTCTTTGTTCTTTGGCGCCCTAGAACTTCTAGGGCGCCAGCACAAGAGGCGTTTCCTACTATAAAACATTTATGTATTAAGAGAAATTGTCTAAAAGAACGTAAAAAATCTTGTTCTAGAATATGATCATGCGATTCTGCGTGCGATTTTAAACGTTAAAGTAAAGAAAGTCCAAGTAAAGATCTGTACCTATGTATAGCTACAGCAGTATTTAGAATATAATGTATTTATGTATGGGATATGGACGCATGCTTGTGTATGTAGATAGATAGAAAACCCTTTTCTTTACAACACTGTTCTTACGAAATATGAACGACTCTACGATCTATGAATTAATACAAACAATGTAATAGTGTATGATTTATTGCTTTGATAATATTAATATCTCATTGTTTCACTATGTTAAACAATAAATCATGTTTTTGGTTTTAATTAACGGTTTATTATTTCGAAAATAATGATTTAGGTAAAGTACTTGCCTGCCTAGAACACAAAGCATATTAAAAACTAGTGAAGTTCTTTCATAAGACATCAAACACGGAGGTATGCGGTGAATGGATCCTCTCGATGAAGTCTCTGAGTGACAGTAAATTTGGGGGAGCAGTGAAAACGTACCTCGTTAAAAAATCGTTTTACTCTGTCGACAAAATGCTAGAATGAACCATTTACATTCACTCCAGCATTGAACTGACTATATCATAAATTGTTTATTGCACTTTCATTATATTATAGTTATCTTGCTTCATACTATGTCACTGACGAAATGCTAACAGAGCCCTTTACACTCTTTAGCATTGATACTGTGCATAATACCTGCTGTAGGTATATCCCATTTAATTATATGTAAAACTCACGAGTCCAAGTGCCCGATATTATAAAACTGACGAGTCAAAATGCCCGATATAAGGACGATAAACAACAACAAACAATAAATTCGATATCTCCCGACGGATCTCCGTGGTTATGGTGGAACATACAATACATACACACGCTCACACCCACAAAAATGAATAGGTATTATCTCCATTAGAACTGTTTAGAAACGTTAATTAATTGTTTAGAATTTATGAAAATGTGCATTCGTGTCTGCGGAACTAATTACGAGAACATAATTGAGTATTAGATATCAGATAATATGACATGCAAACCAGAAAACTGGCCAGATCAGATTAGTAATATGGAAATCGTTAAATTGGAAGAAAAACACTGTTTATCTAATCGGAATGTTTCTAGCATCACTTTCATGGAGAAATTGTGTTGTTATTTGTTATTGCAGTGATCATTATCCATCCGTAAATGTGAAATTTAACAGATTGTTTGAAATATCCAAGTAAATTATTAGACACGAGATTATTTGATTTCCCATACAAACACCCACATGAATAAATTCTTTTGCATACAACACGCATTCCTAACAAATTTCTATATTATTTCATTATATACTCGTCGTATATGAAATGATAAGAAAGCTTTTCATTAACGATATACGAGTACTTCCATATATATTTGGATTGAATCGCTATAATAAAAATCATAATAATTGCGACAACATTCACCGTTTTCGTCGACTATAAGTGAAGATTACGAACGAAAAAGGAAAATTTATCCACTTACGTTTTTCATGCGGCGCTTGATGAAATAAGAAGAATCTGTGTTATGTATTTTATATTTTCACTATTATTTTTTATAGTTTTGCTACCGTCATTTTGTGTTTATACAAGTCACAACCATATCGTTCTCTTAATAAGAAGAAGAAGTTCTTCACGAGCCCTGCAGCTTCCATTTCGGGATATAGACCTCCCTCATTCGTCTCTATCTCTCTCTGGATTTTGCCTCGGATGTCCATTTGAGGCCAGCTGTTAACTTCAGGTCATCTGTCCAATGCATCTGTGGGCGGCCTCTAGGGCGTTTACCGAGCCACGGACGCTAGAACAGGAGCTTGTTGCTCCATTTGCCATCCGTTGCTCTCGCCACATGACCTGCATAGTCCCACTTCAGCCCTGCGATGCGTTGTACACCATTCGCAACTCTAGTCTTATTCGTTATACACTTGTTTGTTTTTCTGTCTGTGATCATTATAATACTGGATATTTTACGATTTTTTTTCAATTTACCACAGTATAAGTTTTATCAGTTCTACAGTTGGTAATGTACACAGTATAATAGATAGCACGGCCATGAATTCCCTAAGCTTATAAGCCATCTTACGTCTTTTCATACGATTAAGAATTTTTATTTAAGACAAACATTTTTGTATCTGAATAATATTTTATTTATTTATTTTTAATGGTATTGTCAAATGATTGAATTGTTATTTTGTTATTTTTAAATGAATGTTATATATGTATCTATGCGTGTGCAAATTCGGGAAACTTTTAGATTATTTTTAATGGTACTTTAGAATGACTTAATTTTATTTTGTTATTTTATTTAGGTAACGTTATCGAATTGTGGTTTGCTTATTTCTATGATTGCTGTATTTTTGTGAAGATCTTATACCGTGTGGTGAGATACAGGGCAACCAGCTCTAGTTCACCCGCTGCTATGCTCTTAAACGTAGATGAACTATTTACATATTGATAAATGTCGCTATATTTTGAATTGAAATGCCCATCTATGTTTTTTTGTACACTGAAATGACTGAATAAAGTATCTATCTATCTCATATATCTCAAGTTTTTACCTCAGATATTCATATGATATTTCATGATTATTAAGGAGCATCCTCCCATATTTCTCTAATATTTTTAAAATTTCTTTCATTACAGAAATTGCGGTGCCACAGTAGTGTGGCGCGGGGTCCGTGCGTCGGCCGGAGCAAGAGCCGTCCTCCGCGGGGTCAGCGGTGCCGCTCGTCCTGGTGCAGTTTTAGCGGTTTTGGGTCCAAGTGGAGGTGGAAAGACTACATTACTAGACGTTCTCTCCGGCAGGAGACGAGCAGAAGCTGGTTTCGTTACTTTAAACGGTGAACGAATATGCAAAAGATGGAGGAAACACATTTGTTACGTACTGCAACAAGATATCTTCTTTCCCAATTTGACTTTGCGAGAGACATTGGACTACACAGCTGCTTTAAGGTAAGAAACACTTACAATTACTTCTTCTCTTCTCCGGTTTCAATCCTGCGGGTTGTTTTGGTGCAGCAAATTTTTGCATTTCGATCTCCATTCTTTTCTTTACACATACTTACTTAAATTTTATTTATCACGTGCTCAGTTTGTGCCTGCAAGCACATAAGATAGAATCTGTTAATCATATTGTGGGGTACTGTCTGAACTACAAGTTCGATGGGGATTTTGGAGAGAAAAAAAGTGTTTTTGAACTCCAGATCAAATTGAGTGTAAATCGTTCTCGAAGTCTTGTAAGTACATTTCGTAAATTTATAAAGTTGTTGGTCAACATCAAGCAATTTCCGTTGTGCATATAAGGAGATTTTATTCACATCTATGATTGGGGTAATAGGTCAACGTCCTAGATAAATACGTAGGTGTTTGTATCTCATACTCGTAATATGGGAATGCTTACTGCTTATGCTTGGGCAGAGATGCGTACCTAAACCTAACCTACCTAACTTCACAACGCGTTGATCTTTATTAATAACATTAACATATTATTGCCATGGTGTTGCAAGATGGACCAGTGAGTCGAAAGGAAATACCAATCAGGGCAAGGTGCCTATCCGATATGTGTCAATTATGATGTATTATACGCCTGTCTGAGTCTAGACTCCACTCTACTATAATAATATTCTTCGTGGCACATTTGCATAAGTACCTACTTTAGTATACCTAAATATGAAAATAATAGTAAGTATTTACTTACCTAGAATAGTGCATACTCAGTACAGTCATACACCTAGGTATATATGCCGTTTAACCTGATGCTTGATTTTATGTACTCAGTTTTCATCGACATACATGAAAAACGACAAAAATACTCATATACGTATATTAGGAGATTCCAAGCAAAAATATATCCAGTATTGAATACCGTACTTGTTTGTGCCACTTTTTGTAGTTTTTTCGATGTACCAAAAAAATTAAGCAATATGTTTATTAAATAATGATTGATATGAATAGATTGATTCATTGCCTATGTAATGATTATTATTTGGAGCAAATAAAACATCACATAAGTGAAAAAACGACATTTATGCGTGTGATACAATTTCATCTCGTGGTATGGGGTGGCATTGTGCCGTCGAAGCTTTCGATATGTCGAAATATTTGAATTGGGACTAGCTAGCAGAGACCGCAGCATTATATACGATAAGCTCGCCCAAGTGAACAAATGCTATGATATCTACTTCCAGTGTTAACATAATTATGTATTTTGTTCACCAGAGGTATTCTTCTTCTCCATAGCAATTATTAATCCCACATGGTGGTGGTGTCTGCTTTTCTGGTCTTTCACCGCCACTTTGCTCTATCTTGCGCATCCTCCGGTACAACGTCACTCTCTCTCATGTCCTGCCTCACCACTTCCCTCCACCTGCGCTTTGGTCTTCCTCTGGATCTCCTACCGGGAACATTGAGTGTTTGATGTGCCCTGTTGCCAACATACTGTGGCGGTATTCCGCTGACATGCCCGTACCATCGCAGTCTGTTCTCTTGAATCTTGTCAGATATGTCAGGTACTTTACTTACTTAACGAGTCCGTTTACACTAGGCCAACCCACCCCAATACACTGCAGCGGCAACTGCTTTGTCGTTATAGTCCGAGAGCCCGCTGCTTAATTTATGACGTATCTGTTTTTTGATCGAAATGTGGTACAAATGATAGCTTACCAATAGGGTTTTACATCGCACTAGGGTTGCCTATCAAAATCTTGCCGCAACCCCCCCTGCCCCCCCCGAAAAGGTCCCTCTTCGCGGTTTTTCGCATTTTGTAGGAATATGGTAAGAGATAGAAGAAAGTAGCCAATGACAAAAATAATCCTTGCTAAATTCTCTACAAAAAATGTTAAGTCAATTTTTTCATAGGACTAGTAGTTTACCCGTAATGGCCGGTCAAAAAACAGGATATTTTTTGAAAAAAAAAAAAATTGATTTTTTTTCTTTAACTTTCTTCCACCCATTATCACTAACATTTTATGGAAAAAAATATTTGGCCTGCGGCGCTATATCGCTGGTTATTTTATGAAAAACTAAATTTTAAGAATTTTCGTCACTGAGTTTTATTGCAATAACTCCTAAATTAATTGATGTATGAAAATAAGTTATAGCTCGTTTTGTAGCTAAGACTATGGTAATAATTCGTTCTTTGACTATTTTCCTGTAGCTCTTATCAATTTTCAACCAATTTAGTTTAAATTCATTTTTTTGGTTTTTTTAAATATATTTTGGTTTTGGACCGGTTATTGCGGTTATTGTCGGTTACACCAAGCAAGACTCGCTTTTAATAAAAAAGCAAAGATCTTTGAGTCACATAATATAGATATAAAGCTCCGCAAACAACTGGTAAAAACCTATGTGTGGAGTATCCTATTGTACGGCTGTGAGACATGGTGCCTAAACGAAAGAGATCGAAAGAGACTAGAGGCCTTCGAGATGTGGTCATACAGAAGAATCCTAGGAATATCCTGGAGGGACCACATCACGAATGACGAAGTTCTCAACAGAATCGAAGAAGGAAGGCACCTTCTCAAAACAATCTCAGAGAGACGGGCCAAGTGGATAGGTCACACAATACGACACGAAAACCTCCTCCACAACGTAATGGAGGGAATGACCGAGGGGACAACTCACAGAGGGCGACCCCGACAGGAATATATGGAGCAGGTTCTCCAGGATATGAGCTGCTCCTCATACTTGGAGCTGAAGCGTTGTGCGGAGGACCGGGGGGAGTGGAAAGCGAGGTGTTCTTTGCTGCAAACAAATCCATTGGATTGAAACCTGAGAAGAAGATTGCGGGTAATCTACGAAAAAATTGACTTAACATTTTTTGTAGAGAATTTAGCAAGGATTATTTTTGTCATTGACTACTTTCTCCTATCTCTTGCCATATTCCTATAAAATGCGAAAAACCGCGAAGAGGGACCTTTTCGGGGGGGGGGCAGGGGGGTTTGCGGCAAGATTTTGATAGGCAACCCTAGTGCGATGTAAAACCCTATTGGTATGCTATCATTTGTACCACATTTCGATCAAAAAACAGATACGTCATAAATTAAGCAGCGGGCTCTTGGACTATTAGCCCTATATAAGTCCGCTTTATCACACCCCTCCGCCATATCTCGGCAGACGAGGAGGTGTTTGTCATCTTGTGTCTCTCCACAGCTACAGGAGATGTCCTCATCCACACTTAGGTATAAATAAATAAATTGTTTCCATTACGGGCTGTGAGGCTATGTTGTATTGCAGTTGAGTCAGGCGCAGTCACGGTTGCATATAGTGGCATACAACTCCATAGGTATTCGTTTTTCTTGTTGATTTTAATGAAGCTAAGGTTCTGACTAGTGAAGGAATGCTGTTTAATCAATCATTACGACTATGACTCGCTAAAACTTATATTCCCCTTTATGCACTAACCTACCTGCTATCTGCTATTAGACGACCTCTGACGGGGAACGGCTTCAGTATTCAAACAAACCGTCCTACACACAATTAATATTTTTAAATTTTGCACACTTGAACTATATATGAACCTAACAAGTAGTTATCTCAATATAGCAAAGGATAGACCTCCCATCAGGCTTATGACTGATCGCTGGCTGGCACCGACGCTCGTCGAATAGTTTTCATTTTCAATTTTTATTAACTTCCCAGATCCTTGAAATTTTGCACACATATTTGCTTTTATTAGGTAACAGTTTAAAATTCATTCAATTGGTAAATTTGAATTATTTTATTTAATAAAGTGGTTCTTAAAACGTTTTTTTTAGATTACTTATTACTTCATATATTAAAATAAAACACATTTGAGCAGAAAAAATCTTCCTCAGAAAACCCCGTTTACGTAGGATTTAGAATAGCCTCCTGTTGCGGTCTTAGAACTTAGAACTCATATATATTATGCCTCCCCACACACGTCCGGAAGTTCAATTAACTGAATCGACCGTTTGCAAAATAGCGCCGACCAAAACTTCTCTCTGAAATCAGTGTTACCCTGATTTTGGATTCAGAAAGGGTTTTGGTCGGAGCTTTTTTGGAAACAGTCGATTCAGTTAAGTGAACTTCCTTTGTGTTTCTTTATTATCAATTATCACATGGCACACTAACAAACAACGCCTACGTACAAAATACAATGATAAATAACATAATACAACAAGTTGCAACTGCAAAGTCCAAGTAAATAGTGGTCAGAAGTAATACGTTGTCAATAATGTAGAGTCAAGTAATAGAAGTAACATTATAAGAATAATATTTTTTCATACCTAGAGTCAGTCCTGTTGCAAATGTCCTTACGTCCCACACATTGTATTATGTTATAACTGCAGAGTGCAGCAGATATTATTATGTAGCTATGTATTATATTGGATAAAACCTCAACACAGGGCTAAACAAATTATATTTGGGAATAAAACGTTTTGGTTAGAGATGGATTGATATTAAATTAAGTATTTCTTATTATAATGAATCGATTGCTGTTCGTATGTTCTATTGACAAAATTTTCAATAGGTGTCGGTAGTTTCGAGATTCACTATCGGCTCGGCTGGCTTTATAGTGATCACTTTACACTCGAGAAACATTCGCCATTTCAGTTCACCCCGGCTGGGATTCGAACCCAGACCTTCGTCTCGCATAGTAGGGATCGAGCGACGGTCAAGGAGCGACGGCTGTATTGTCGAATTCCGTATACATTAAATACCTGCGTATTGTTGCCATTCTTACTGTTGAACGAGGAAGGTGGTATTTTAATACACACCCGCCACCATAATCAGATCTAATAGTGTATGGAATGAATTTGTTTGTTTATTAATTATATTCCTGACATATGCCGGGTACTTAAATGCTGGTATCATATGTACCTACAGACTTCACCAATGCTTGCCGTATGATATTCCAAGAAATCAAATTTAAGGATACTTTAAATTTGTCGGGAAGAACAAGAAATTATACCATATACCATATACCTACTTTTGCATTTCAAATGCATTGGGATTATTATGATAACATGGACGTCGCCCGCCTTGGATCTAGGGGGGAGGGGCAACAAAAATAAAAAAAAATGATATAGCATGAAAAATGCGTAAATAGCGCCGCAGAGTTTTTTTTTTATGAGCCATATTGAAGAATTTCATGATGAGGTTTGGTCTATCGGAAAATGTATGTAATACTTTGCACAATAATATGTATGTAAAATGTTTTTTATAAAAAAATAATAAAAAATAGAGCTGCAAGCAATTTTTTTATGATTGCGTTTTGATGGATTTTCATTCTAATTTTTAGAAAATTTAGGTAATAACGTCATTTTTGTGAGGTTTTATCCTATTTATCCTATAGTATTTACCTAGTATGAATTCTCTTCACTTTTTACTGAAATTATTTTCAGATGTCCTGTAAAACCACAGCAAAATCTATAACTATCCACTTTTTGAATGTCTTTATGTAATTATTTATTGAAAAACTTCTCTAGATCCAGGGAGCTATCAAAACAGTTCGTTCGTTTAGGTGTGTTTTGACGGTACATAATAATTTGTTAGATTACCTACTTACTACGTAAATATTTCAATACTCGTGGACGAGTGAAGGAGTATCCGAACCTTGTGACCTCCCTGTGTTTACTCGAGAAACTTAAAAATTAGAGAGCTATGTAGCAGGTAAGTAGCGATAGTAACAATTATCAGAAATAGTGTTGGTAACTCGATTTATTTATGGTTTCGATTGACTTAAATAAATTATAAGCTTTTAATTAGTTACGAAGAGAAAGTTCTAATACACAATCACGTGTTTGTGAAAGGGTTTCATATTCAATTAAGTATAAAGGATTGTAGAGCTTATCTGTATTAAGTTCTGATGCATGAATGCTTTCATCTACTCAACTTTTGACATTAATCTAAATTAATAATAGAAATTAAGCAGGTAAACAAAATAGGTCAGCTGATCGTAAGTAGGATGTACTTGTTGTACCATTCAATGTTGTTTTAAATTTATAGATAAACATATTGTTGCCATACGCACGGTTGGCCTTTATAGCCCGGTTTCTTCGCGGTCAGCCTGAGACGGCTTGTGGATTAGTGGGTAGAATCCTTGCTTCACAGTCGTGGGGTGTTGGTTCAAATCCCACCCCTAATATACTCTGAAAAATGTGTAAGAATACGCACACACAGGTGTTAAGGGCTGAAACGTGAACGTTTCTCGAGGGTAAAGTGATCACCTAAACCAACCGATGGCTGGTCATAAGTCCAGGACGCCCATCTTACACTGTTCGTTAGTTGAGAGACTACATAATTGTTAAAATTATGTGAACATTGATGGTCATACACACATTATCTATGTGTGAGTTTGTCTCTTTCCCGGGTTTCATATTGGTCTGTCCAAGTTCTATAGAATCCTCAACTCATCTCTGTCACTTGCCGACCGCTACATTTATTAATTCTTTTACAGCTTTTTCCCAGATCACTTAACTATAATATCTGTGTTGTATATACAGTGAGTCCACCGACCCATATGGTCGTAGGAGCATAGCGAGCTTGCTTGCTGCGATTGCTTGATGGTTGCAGACTGTCCAGCGCTGGGTTAGAGAAATTGGAAAGGGCAGCAATGGACAGATGGAGATGGCGACAGCTCTTGGAGGCAGCTAAGACCCACACAGGGTTGTAACGCTGAAGATGATATACTGAAATACTGTAACGTTCAGATATAGATAATGTTACTTGTTGCTAGTTTCTCCACAATGTGAGAAATGCAGTTGTAAGACTCATTATTTATTTTATCTATTAAGAGTATGCTTACCGACATTTCATACATTTTTAAAAACGGGAGACCTATATCTCGACAACCGTTACTAAATATGCTTTGGAACAAAATAAGGTTGATGCATTGAACATTTATCTAGGGAATATATGCAAAATATTTTTTATATCATGCATAGATTTCTCAAAAAAAAAAATGTAAAAAACACCTCTGATCTTTTTTCCGAAAGGCGAAAATTCGTTTTCTGAAAGTCGCGGAGATTTTTTTTTGTATTGATAATATGCATTAATATCTAGGGAATAACCGTAAAAGTTTTATGATAGACGTAAAATTAACCCCAAAATATGGAAAAAATGCTATTTTTACCATTTTAATGCTACCTATTGCTACTTTCTCCACAATGTGGGAAATGCAGTTGTAAGAGCGATTAGGTATTTATTTTATCTATTAAGTCTACTTTGGCCCTATCAGAGTATCTTTGGCATTATACGGTTTATGATCATATAAGAGTTTAAATATCTATCAGTATAATATTCAAACATGACAGTTTTATCTTTTAATTCCGACAATTCGCTGACATTTCGACAAGATTTATGTGTCAGAAAGTTATGTATATTATCCTATTGTATATTGGTTGTAGCTGTATAGTGGAATATTGGTTGATTCTGGATAAATATTACAACTGTTGTAGTGACACTTCAGAGACAAAGTCACATAATGTGGGTGTTTAGTAAAAGTTGTACTAGACAAGTAAATAACGTAGATAGGTTGTAATGCTAATAATTTTGCATCAGAAAGTCTACCAATAGAACGGAGCTTCATACAAAGTATATGTAATATTTAACATTACCGGCTGCTAACGGTTCGACTTTAAATAAGCTAACTCGTGGGATAGCCGAGTTGTGAGAGTCTGGTCGTTTTACTCATAACACCTCCGTCCTTGAGAATCTGGTCAACATGGTCCAGCCATGTGGTTCATGGACGGCCGCGTTCCCGTTCACCTCTTCTTTTACCCAGGTATATCTTCCTTGTTATCCTTTCATCGTTCATCCTCTCTGCACGTCACAACCATCTCAAAAACAGACATTGGGGTCATAAAGGGTTGTCTACATAGACCGATGGTAAGTACAAGATATTTGTGTGTCCAATTTTTGGTTTCGAGCGCCGTCTTACTGAAATTCACGGGGTCACTGCTGACGCTGCCAATTGGCTAAGAGATTTACCTCTAAATTTGTAGTTGCCAGGTCTTTTGCCATATGCATTTAAAAAATTACATAGTCGAGTAGTCTCTAGTTGAGGTAATAAAAACTATTATTCATGAGTCACATAACATACGAGTATGTAACAAATTTGGACACCAACACGCGACACTAAACTTGTATACAAAGTTACTATGTAACATTGTAACATACACACACTCTCAATTGATTTTATTTATAATATCCGTGACAGGCAGAGTCGTCACGCAGATCTTCTTTGGTGGTATTTTTTGGAGAGTTGATCATAGTAGCTCCCATAGAGATCATGTAGTAATACCCACTTCTCGTCACCCAATAGATCACGGCCATACCGCACGGACAATCCAGCTACTATGATTGACGCCGGCCGTGAAAGCCTCCGTATCTACTATAGTCTTGTAAGAGTTCTATGTTCGAGAAATTATTTCTATCTACTTGCTAAATACTGGTCGACGTGCTTGGCGAATTCAGCATAAGTTACCCCAAATATGTCGACCCACTGTGCCAGCTCATTCAAGTAGCAAAGCGCCCTGCTGACCGGAGATTAACCATAACGTTGGTTCTGCCCCAAAGGAGAGTAGAACAGCCGCATTTGCGAACGTGAACGAGCATATGTGAAATTGAGTTCGCATGTGAGGGCGTTGGAAAAGAAATTCAGTCACTAGCTCGAAAGTCAGTTTTTGTCCAGTTCAGGGTGTCGTCATTTTTTGAATCTACTTGTGTAATTTTTTTCTCTTATTTCGCCTCTGCACTGAGTGTATTGCGTCGCATTCAGGGTCAGGGTTACTGAAACGACAACAATGTGGAAGCCCGTGAACAAATCAAATAGTGTGTTGTTAAAGAGTCGTTGCCATTTCTTTGTGGGCGAGAGCTGATTTACATACTTACATACACTGCCTGATATACTCGACACTTGTATCTATGATACATTGTATAATCCGCATGCTTGTTGTTCAGAACTATACACTGAATACGGACGACTTTTGCCGAAAAATGTACAACGAAAATTTAGCTGTTAAGTCGTTTCCGAGTTGACTTGAAGATATTGTACCTACCTACATCTTCTTCCCCTTCTATCCTTCTATCCTGGGGCTCAAAGCTTATTATTATTATTTTAAATGAATCAGGGTTTGTCGAAATAAGCCCAAATACATTTTTGTACACTTCACAGAAAGCTTAAAAACTTGTGTTGTGAAGTGGAGTAAGTCGGGGATTGAACCCGCTCCCGCTGGATTAACAGTCGAGCGCGTTACCAACCAGGCTACCGACCACCACCGACCACATATGTATGTATCTTCACAAGAGGCCCCTGTCACTTGCAGCTTCCAGGATTTCTGGCCACTCCAACCACAGCCTATCCTCGCGCACCTTTGTCATCTGCTTCTGCCAGCTATTTCTGGGGCAACCCACCGGTCTTCTGCCTGCACCCTCGGCTTCCAGAGCTTTTAACGGAAGCCGCTCTTATACGATAACTTAAGTTGAGTTTCAATTCTATAATTTTTTTCTGTGCATGATTTTTAACACTAGAAGCGCGTACTTAGAACATTCGTTTCGCCTTGTTCACAAAATAATTTATGTACCTAGTACACACAATATCATTGGTCGGAATTAGGGCTGCCACCTCTCCGAGTTTGACCCGGAGTCTACGGGTTTGAATGGTGTTCTCCGGACTCCGGGTTAGCATAGTATATCTCCGGGTCAGACTGGGTGGTGAGATGGAGTGGCTTAACTATCACCGGGAAGCCCCCTGCCGACTTATATATTATGAAAATCCGTTAAGTCTCATTAAAAATTAAACAGTTTCATAAAAAAATTCGCCTGCGGCGCTACCTTTTTGATTCGTTCAGTATTATTATTACTTTTTATGGAAAATAAACTTGTTTACACCACGACTTTATTTGCTCAATCTCACAAAATTTTTCCGCCTGCGGCGCTATTTACAAGTTTTTCTTCCACATTTGTACTACAATAAAAAAAATAGGTTTTTTGGATAAAAAATATTTTTTTTTTCCAAATCTGCCCTCTTTGAGAGGTGGCAGCCCTAGTCGGAATGCTTATTTTTTCTAAGTCATGTTTACTAAATATAGAAGTACCTACACACACACACATACGACCGGCCAATGACGAGATCAATACTGACATGTGTCTGATTTTTCGACGAAGTAACATTTTATTTGTGTTTGAAGTGAGAAAAATATTTGACTTTGACAGAAATAGATGACTTGATTCAAACCTCTGTAATTTCCTGCGAATGTTTTTATTTTTACACATTGACGTGCAAAAAATGCAAACCAAATAATGACTATGTCTTCGATGAATCATTACACGACTGAAGCTAAGAATATTAGGTCCGATATGTAACTCTGTTCGAACTAAAATAATGTTTTCAATTTATATGTATTACTATGATTTTTTCTTACTCACTGAATTATTTGCAGAATTGGACTTATTGTTGACTTCGGGTTGACTGTAAGATATTGCTTTTGCAATAAGTCCGCCTTTTGGCACACTGTATTATCTTGTTTTGTTTTTGTTGTTACATATATTTACTGGTCAATAAAGTTTTATTTATTTACTATTTATTATTTATTTATTGTGAAAAACTGTAGCGTTTAATTTGGCTTTTCTGTTTAGAACAAAAATTCTTCCAGAATACGGTTAAGTTTTTTTAGCCAAATTTTATTAAAAGAGTGTAAAATTCATATCCAATATTTTAAATATTAAGATTTTCGACCCACAGTGCGTGGTGTAAGTTTATTTTTAAAGGTAAAAGTGAAAATGTAGTATACCTACCTTTATTTTAAAATCCACGCAATGACTTTTATTATACGCGACTAGTTAATATCAATTCTGGTAATGACTGGGAAAACTTGGTGGATGATCGACGCAAAAACTGGCGGAGGATCATAAATAACTACTCTAGCCTGCAAAACAGAACCACCCCCAGATCCGTTACAAATGAGGAGCAGAATTGTCCAAAGTTTGACAGAGTGTGCTTGTCCAGAATCGGCCTCCATAGTCACCTTCAATGGCGTCGTTGGCAGAACCAATAACAACGTGGCAGCGATTCTTCGGAGTTAAAGATATGCTCGGTAACAGGTTTTTTTGGTATTATTATTATTGCCTATAGTGTTAGAGGATGAGAATCCTCGATTTTAAACTACATATGCCCAATCTCACAAACTTTTACCTAGGAAGGAGAGCCCTAAGAAATTTCCATACAAAAACAGGGATTATATTATATTTATTGAATAAAGAACATCAAAGTGTCCCACTACCACAGTTGTGTTGCATTTCAAATTCCATATGAAATGCAACATGCAATTCACCTACTCTGGGCGGAGATATTTGGGCACCTAATGTAGGTGAGTTGCGTGTTGCATTTCATATGGAATTTGGTTGTGGTAGCGAGGCACTTTGATGTTCTTTATTCAATAAATATAATATTATCCCTGTTTTTGTATGGAAATTTCTTAGGGCTCTCCTTCCTAGGTAAAAGTTGGTGGGATTGGGCATACTAGTCTGTCATTTTTATCTTACATTTTATTCATTTTGTTACTACATTAAACACCTATGGATATTATTTAAGTTAATCGCAGAAGCAGCTGTTGACATTGTCAATTTCACGCGCAGGCCAGAGGGACTTGAACTTATCACATCCTTGACACAAAAAGCAACCACGTCCCAGTCAATGGGAAAAGATCAGAGAAACGAATTAAAATGTTGCATGAAACATGTGTTGCATTGAATGAATGTCAAATAAATACATTCATTACAATGTTGTAGATATGATAAGTTGTATGATAAGTTGTAGTAATGTTCTTCATAATATTTAGTCACGCAACACCTGAACACCACCAACGAACTTAAGGGCTTGGCACCAAGAATGACGTCACAGTCATTTCCCACGGCATTAAGGCTCGAAATCGCGTGAACAATCGCATGATAAAATGGTAAAAATAGCGTTTTTTTCCATTTTTTGGGGTTAATTTTGCGTCTATCAAAAAACTTTTATGGTTATTCCCTAGATTATAATGCATATTATCAGTAAAAAAAAAATTTTACTCCGCGACTTTCGGGAAACGAGTTTCCGTCTTTCGGAAAAAAGATCAGAGGTGTTTTTCAAAAAAAAAAATGAGCAATCTATACAAGATATAAAAATTCTTTTACGGTTTTTCCCTAGATAAAAGTTCAATGTATCTACCCTATTTTGTTTAGCATATTTAGTAACGGTTGTCGAGATATAAGGTCTCCCGTTTTTAGAAATTTTTGAAATGTCGGTATGCATAATTGCATACTCTTAATATATTCAACAATAATATTTCGACTTTTCATATTCCAACATTTCTAGCCTAAACAATTATTTTCTAAAATAAAATTTCTGCTAAAAACTTTCGTCATGTTTGCTGATTCCAACGAGAAAACATCTTCTTCTTTTCGTCTTGTATATGGTCGGGTGACCTGTTTGTGACGGCGGGCTGTCCTGGGATGATGAGGTCCAGCTGTCCTTCCACCTCTTGGATGGCCTGCAGGCAGAGGCGGATTAAGTGTTGAGAGCGCCCCTAGGCAAGCACCTCATCTGCGCCCCTCTAGCGTTCATATTATATTATAAATTTTAACTAGCACTTATACGAGGGCGGATCATTAAGTACCCGTGTTAGGTATGAAGATGAAAGTTTTTTCCATTTTTTTTTCTTTTTTTCAACGTCGTCTTCTTTTAGGTCGATTCACTTATCCCAACACCTCTGCCATTTATTTAACCCCTCCAATAACGCGATCTGCCAAACTCCTTAAAATACACCTCTTTCTCGGGAAAAACCTCCTTCTTTGAGCTGATTGTTACCCCCCAAACCATGTTTTCATATGGGGGATCGAAAAATTATTCGCAGAAAGCCAGGTTGTAAGAATATGATTGGTGCGGCAGCAAGTCGCGGCGTATTTCATCCAATTTGGCCGCGACAGCCCCGAAAGAATGTGCTGGTGCATTATCGTGGTGGTAAAACACTTTTTTCTTAGCCAACTAGGGCAATATCTCCTTCAAATTTCCTTCAATTTCTCATCGAAACGCTCAAATAATTCAACGTAATACTGTCTCATAATCGTTCTGCCTTTCTGCAAAAAGACCGTGATGATGTTCCCTTCGAATCCCAAAAAAATCGTGGTGGTGGCCTTTCCGGCCGATCGCACCGTCTTTTCCTCCTTTAAAGGAGATTAACCCGGAAAAATACACTTTTTTCCCCATTTCTTAGTCCCTGTCGTATAATTATGTATCTAGATTTCATGAACGGTGACGCTTGACGTAAAAACTCCATCGAATCTCGCTTAAAAAGGTCCATAAACTGGTTGTACTTTGACACCTGTATCCGCTTGTTGTTCAAAGAGAGCAATTGTGGCAGCCATCGGGCAGACACCTTTTGCACACTTAACTTGTTCTGAAAAATATAAATTGCCGTTTCGTACGGCACGCCTATGGCCTCAGCTACTTCACACACTTTGGTTCGGCGATCAGCAAGAATCATCTCGTGGACTTTTTCAAAGATTTCCTCAGTAACCTCTTCTGCCAGGCGACCTGGCCGCTCCTCATTAAAAACAGTTGCACGACCCGTTTAAATTCGTTGAACCAAAATTGTATGTTTACAATAGATGGTGAACGGAACGAATAATCATGAAGGTGGAGCATGCTTCGGAAACTCTACATCTCTATAGATTTATATAATCTTTTATATTGTGTAAGTAGGTGCATATTTACATACACAACATTTTTTTTTATTTTTTTGTTTTTGTTTAAAAACTTCATCGCGCGGCTCGCGCGCCCTTTTGTAACCTCGCGCCCCTAGGCACGTGCCTACTTTGCCTTATGGATAATCCGCCACTGCCTGCAGGGCAATCTTCTTCCAGTGGGGTTTTCCGTCTCGACTATCTTTGTTAGTCTAGTGTCATCCATTCGGTCGACATGGTTCCTCAAGAAGCGTCTTCGACTTCTAAGTAGAGCTAAAATATGTCTCATAAATTAGAAGAATAATTCTTATAATTTGGTTATAAATCTAACAAGATGAACTTTCTCCATACATTTTCGATTCTCACTATTTGAAATAATACGAAAATATGGCTAGTTTTTGGAGCTTGACACCAATGTTTCTATTCATTTTAGAGAAAAAAATTGTAAACCAAATTTGCAGAAAATTTTGCATATTCGTATGTTCTTTCATTTTGCATAGAAAGTTGATTTGCACCTACAAAAAGTTGATAGATCTCGAGTTCTAATAAAAAAAATTGCAGAAAATGAAAAATTCGCCATATTTCGCCATGTTCCGTCACGAAATTTTGTTGCCAAACCTCGGATTTAGATTCAGCACCCAAAAAGCATCTAAGCCGAAAGAAATCCGGACTATCCCCACAAATTTCCCTCGAGGGGCTGTTTTGTGTTTATTTGCATCGGACTATATCGACACTTTTTATTTTAATTATTACATTTACATTGCCACACTTCTGTGGGAAAATAAATAATACATAGCAGTATATATTTTGATGATTAAACTGTCAGAAATCATTTGACCTTATCAATCATGAACTGAAAACACATGTGGATACTAAATACAAGAAAAAAATTCAATACGGGCGTGTATTATGTAGGTGTATTTCGTGAGTACAAATTAATAAAAATGAGATGAAATTGCATATAATGTATAATATGTAAATACGTAACTAGTGATTATATGTAATTAACTGGCGGAATTAAGGCGGCTACTAATGCGTATACTTTTTTTCCTTTATTTGTTTTCAAAATAGATTGCAAAACAGTTTACGCTGGAATTGCCCAACTGGGCACAACCTGTATTCGGGTCAATCCCTCAAATTTGCAACAATAATAAAACAAATAAAATAGCACAAAATTAGATTAAACAGATCAAAACAAAATAAGATAAAACAGATCAAAACAAAATAAACCAAAATAAGTTCAAATAATATAAAACAAGTAAAATAGTAAGTAAAACTGAAAAAATTGTTATTCTTGCAGGGAAATTCTCGTGCAACAAATCCACAATACGTTTCTGAACCACCCAATGGTCAGTGGGAGGGAGCAACCTTTATCATAACAAAATATAACAATTGTTGAAAACTGTTCACTAATGCGAGCTTATTGCGACGTCGCGATTTCTTCCAGCTAACCTAGACGTATAAACTTTTTCAGAGTATAATAATATACTCTGAAAAATTCGCACTTTTGGGTGGGATTCGATTCGAAGCTACATCCCGCGGTTGTGAAGCAAGGACTCTACCCACTAATCCACAAGTCATCTCAGGCTGACTGCGAAGAAACAGAATTATAAAGGCCAACCATTTTTTTTTACTTACTGCTTATAATAACGTAGGTATACTAATTATTTAGCACAATACACCTATATCTCAGTATTTCTATGACATTCAGACTAGATAGAAAGCTGCTTTGCAAGACTACAGTATAAAGTTCAATTGTAATATTGCGTTATGTGATGAAAACCATTTATATTATAAGCAGTGGCGTGGCTAGGGTTTCCACGTCAGGTAAGCCCACGTATATAAAAAAAGAAAATTTAAAAATTACATGTGTAATGAAAAAAAATTGCATGACTAAAAATTTTCGGAATTTCCTCCGGTAACTGCGGGTAAACGGCTAGTCTTATGAAAAAATGTAGCCGACCTTTTTTGTAGAGAATTTATAAACGATTATTTTTGTCATTGACAGTTTTCTTCTATCTCTTACCGTTTTTCTAAAAATTGAGGAAAACCGCGCAGAGGGGGGGTGGGGGCGTATGGGGGGACGCGTCAGATGGGGGTTCGGACACTCGATGTTCTGAAACACCCTACCCCAGGTATCATTCTGCTATCATTTCAAAAGATTTGAAATATTGCTAACTTAGAACTGCATAATGACTGAACTATTCGAAATGACCGAACTATTAGTAACTTAAAGAGTTATTGATAAGTTTGATATTGGTTTTGGCGAAGTAATTATATTTATTTATTTATTCTTTAAGAAAACAGTAAATGAACATTACGATTATAAAGAATTGTTCACTGGGGCGAACTTATCGCAGAACTGCGATCTCTCCCAGTTAACCCCAATATCATTATTTTTAGTAAAAGTTAGTATTTTTCTCTTACCTCTAATCGCCAAAACACCAGTACACTTTATTTCTTCGCACCTGACACTCACCCATTTTATTAAAACAACATCTAATATAATATTTTTAACCTCAAATAGTTAAACAATCGAAAATCGAAGAACTGTTTGAATTTGAACGTTTACCGCATAAAGTTTGTTTTGACATTCAAATGCAAAGATAAAGCATATTACTCATATTAGAATAGCATGATTAATATGTGAAAATATTTTTATGTTGGTACGTCTACAATTTGCATCTATACACACAGAAGAAGCCCGGCTTATGAATTCATACAAAATTTTGACAGTAGACTATACATACTTATATTAATGGTATGTATGTTACTACTATCGTAATAATGAGAGTGAAAAGGTAAGGGAGACAAGCCCAAATGATAATAGTGGGATAGAGTAAGATGGCTGTATGATTGTGTGACTGGAGTTTACGTGTTTTACGTGGGTTCACAGAATTAGGATGTGTGAACTAGCGCCATCTAACGATAATTGATACATTTTCGGCATTGAACCGCGCGATATTTAAATGAATGAGAACCATCGGAAAACGCTTTATATAATATTTCGGAGATTTATTTCTTATTTCCACTGGGTAAGCCCGGCTTTTGGGCATGTATGGTAGCTCCGCCACTGATTATAAGCCTATATAACACGGGAAATATTGCATATAAATAGATACGGGAGAATTTTGAGATCGCGATATTTTATTCGCGTTTTTCGAGTTTTTTTACAGGTATAACGCGATTTTAAATTTTTTCTCACAAGAATAACGCGAATTTTCGCAAATTTGACGCGAATTTCAACATTTATTTAGAAAAACAACGTAATTAAACTATCAAAAAGCGCGTGACTTTGAGAGTAAGAAGAACCACACTAAAAACAAAATTTCAATGAGATTAACACTCGAGCGCGTTACCAACTAGGCTACCGACCAACTCGGGAACAATATTAGCAAAAAAAGTGTGGAAGGGTTGAGGGAAGACATTGCTTTCGCAACAAGCCCGCTCTTTGGCATACTACTGTGTCTAATAAGACATTTGTTATTTTTGAAATCACAACTTCTTTGTGAGGTCAACGGAATTTTTCTACATGTTTATAGTTGAAATTTAGTAGTTATATCTCAACCAGTGGCGTAGCGTAAGTTCTGAGCTTGGGGGAGCGCTTTTCAAGAACAGAGGGCTGTTATACCTCTATACCGCTAACTACTTTGTGGGTGCCAAAAACATAGGTACATAATAATGGATAATTATTACGATGAGCATAAAAATAAGAATACTATTTGTAGAGAAGATCGATTCTACTGTTTTTCATATTTGCAAATACTTTAATTATCTCTCTGTTACATTCGGGAATTGTCTGTAAAAATTGTTTCTCTATACTGAGCACCGACAGTGCATACAGGCGTTCCTGGTTCATGGTGCTCCTGAGAAACGACTTTATCGTCTTTAAAAAGTGGAAAAACACATTTCACTCTCCACGGACATCATTGGAATTGTACAAATGATTGTCAATAATCGTCCCGTTTTAGAAAAGGATTCCAACAAATTGGTTCTTCTTAATTAACTGTAAATATAACTAATAATTTAATATTTAAATAATAATTTTATCCGGCGCGGCGAGAAACAATAATTATCTTATCATTATTATCAAACGGTCAAAACAATGCTGTAGGTATTCAGAGCGAAACTAAAAATGTTATTAATTTTGCATGTCATCTCGTCGACTCATCCTAGAGTAAGAAGAAGGTAAGTAAGAATTATGTCATGCGGGATGCATTGATACGTAGAGTTTGTTAAGTAAGGACTTACAATCTTTGTCACTAGCGGTACACCCGCCCGCATACCGCAACCTGGCCCGCCCCCTGTCCCTCCCGCATCACACACAACGCACAGAATGTTCCCGCGGTGCAGCGCACAACGGAGTGGTAACATTTTGTATGGGATGAAAGAAATCCACGGAATACGAATGTTTGTAAAGAAATGTATGACAATTATTGAGTTTTGGAGGAGCGCTAATTATTATCGCACCGAATACGAAATGATGCACTAGCGTTTGCCTAGTTAAAGGAGTCGAACGTTTTCGTTAAGGAATTACTAACATTTCTTGACATTATTGTTGGATTATTGTTGAATTATTTTAATTTTTATTTTATCACGTTGAGCTGAATTATTTGGGGGCGCGCTGTATCCTGCGCACTGTTGGAGTCTACGCCCCTGATCTCAACTGATATACAGCAGAGGATGGACCTTCCATAGAATACCAGCTTGTTAGGTTGGAGGTCTGGGTTCGATTCCCGACCGCGGCAGATGGATGGACTTAAGTGTAAAGTGATCACATTAAGCCAGCCGACGGTCAGTCATAAGCCTGATGGAAAGTCCATCCTCTGCTGTATATCAGTTGAGATATAACTACTTGTTAGGACATTTGTTATTTACATTTGGTTTGTGGCCAATAAAGATTTATTTATTTATTATTTTGAAGCAGTAGGTACCTACTGTTCATTCGTGCCTTACGAAAACTAAAAAAAGTTTAGTGTACATAGGTACATATTCTTGTTATTGGATTTTAGTATTCTTTTAGTATGATTTTAGTATTTAAGTATTCTTGTTATTGGATTTTTCAGTGGCGTATATAGGATTTCATTTCGGGGGGGGCCCGATCTCATAATTGACTTTGGGAGGGGTGGAGGCAACAAAAATTTGAAGACAGACGTACAGTATAAAATAATAGCGCCGCAGGCAAAATTTTTTCGTGAATGTATGTGAAAAAGGTCGTGTTTTGGGCTGATATTAATATTGTTTGCAGAAAATACAAAGAAGAATAGCGCCGCAGGCGAAATTTTTTTGAATAATGGGTGAAGTGATGAACTTGAGTAACTTTCATGTTTTAAAATAACGTTTTTTAAAGAATTGTTCAACATTTCGGGGGGGGGGGCGAGGGGGCCCGGGCCCCCTCGGCCCCCCCTATATACGCCACTGGATTTTACTGTAGGCACTTGCATTGTGCGATTGTGAAAATATTATCAAGGTTATGCATAAAAAATACACAGTAGTAACTCGATTAATCATTTTGTTGTTCGCTGCATTGCGATGGAAAATAATGCACTTTGCATAGTAAGTGGTCGACACGTCTTGTGTGCATTGTACTAGAACTGCAGTTGCTGGGTACCGACTACCAATTAGGGACGCAACGATTGGGTACAGATTTTTCGATCCAGATTCAAATTATTCGGAGCAGTTATCGATTCAATTATACTAATACCTGCCATATTAAGTTAAGGCTTATATGCACTGAGAAAAAATCGTTCTATATTCCCTTCAACGTTTTCAAATTTTGTATGAGAATGTTAGCGCGAAATTAGAATAAAGTAAGCGACAATGTGAATTAGACCTTTTTAAAAAGAGCCTGGGAACAAATTAAAAAATCTACGACAGCCAACTTGTCAACCCTACATCACAAAAACTAAACGGATAATCCTTAATTCCCGTAAATTTCAGGGGCGCTTTCGGAATATTTATTTGTTCAAGGAATTTCGAAATATTGTGATTCTAGGACAGCCAATCTGTAGTCCTTATTATGAAAATCTGGGATACCGATTTATAATTTTAGACCCCTATAATCGTCGATTGATATCGCAATTGGTGGCATCCCTAATGATAACTTTGACTTTGAGGTACCTCTACTATATTTACCTAACAACCATTGCCAAATAAAATGCAAACTGTGTTGGTATATTAAGTTTTATTAATCTGTGGTAGTATTACGTAAGTAACTATAAGTTGCATATTTTGATTACACAAATATTTTATTATAAACTTTGTACGTGCTAATTTTCTTATTAGGTACGTAGGTAGGTACAATTATTTATCTGCAACCAAATAAAAAAAAAACATTAACAAGCCCAATAATGTTGATAATATTGCAGTGCTGTTTCTTTCTTGTAATCGCATAAGTATTCACAAATACATAATACAGGGTGTTTCCTTCCGTATGTAAAATCTCTAGAGGGTGATAGAGGGTGAAAAAAAAAATGGAAAAATCAACCGTATACAACATTTTGAGTATGAAAATGTCTCATTCATTTAAAAAACGTAATTGACAAAACCAAAATTATAGTCGACCTCGCAGGAGGCTAACCCTTCTAAGATTTGGAAGAAGAAGAAGACAATCATAGTAAACATTTTAGGCTTTTGAAAAACCTAGACTTCGGCTTAGAATTTAGCCTTTTTTAAAATTATTGACGTTCTTTGTGAAAAAATGATTTTTTTCCGGTAGACATTAAATGTCTGAAAAAGTTTCTCGATAATGTACCTACATAACTATTTTAGTATTTTAAAATGAAGGCCGAAAGAGTTTAAATTCACGTAAATTCGCGATATTTGTGAATAGAGTTCTTAATTCTTTTTATCACGAGTGCGATATTTTCTAGTTTTTAAAAGTTTCTAATAACTAATTAAATACAAGTTACTTCGCCGAAGCTTCGAGTGACGTATTACGTGTTATATGTTTTTTTGTATATCATAAAAAGTAGAGAACTTGATGGTTTAACCCTGACGATGAAAAATATTGAATGCATATCGCAAACAGCTGTTAATGTCAAATCCATATGTTTCCATCCAAAGTCTTCAAGCGAATCTGAATATTAATTGTATTTCATATTATTTTAATTTATACAAAAATTGCACAAAGGTAAAAGCGAAGATATATCTAGTTATAAGTATAGTCTTATTTTAGACTGTCGTTAATTAAATTTAGCAGATAAATTTTTACACAATTATTAATTCATTAGCGGTGTAGTGACATAATACTCGTTATAGTTAAGTAGATTAACTATTATTAACTAACTTACCCAATTATATTTTGTATAATAATTTGCGTAAGTCAGAAAACAAACAAAATACCAATGTTAATATTTAATTAACGTAATCAAGTCTACACAAATATTTTAATTCATTTTAAGAAATAGTATTATTGTTATGATGCAATTTTGTCGACTGTATTTAGTTCTTGTGTTTTAGACAAGATATGCTGAACTGATACGATGAAGGTAATAAGGTATCGTTTAATTTTCGGAAAATAAAATATTAATCGGTAATATCGGTTGGTGATCTGGCAGGAACTTGGGGGTCCCGTGGATGGCGAGGTCCTGGGCACTTGCCCATAGTGCCAATGGAAAATATTGGCCTGACTAGTGCGTATTTGAAATTTGTATCGTTTAAACGCTAGAATGGATAAAACCTTTGTCTAGAAATACAATACATATGACGGCTGAAAAAAAAGGTTAGCAAGTGATTTTAAAACATTATAGGAAACGTTTGATGGCTCGGCAGACATTGCTTATTTGAAAATAGTTGCGGATGTTGTACGACGCATCGCAGGGCTGCCCACAGATGCGTTGGACAGATGACCTGAAGTTAACAGCTGGCCTCAAATGGACATCCGAGGCAAAATCCAGAGAGAGATGGAGACGAATGAGGAAGGCCTATATCCAGAAATGGAAGCTGCAGGGCTCGTGAAGAAGAATAAGAATTTGAAAATGCACGATAATAATAATTTGCATAATAAGTTTTCTATAGAAAGTTTTTTTTTATGAAACAATTGGATTTTGATGGATTTTTATACAAATCTTAGAAAATTTATGATATGATGAGAAAATGACGTGTGGTAATAATGTAATTTTTTGTATTTTTAGTTTTTACACCGTTTTCAAATTATATTATACTCTGAAAAACTCGCATGCCGGCTCGTCATGCGAATGACGCCTTGTTTGTCGAATACAAAATGAATAATTCTATATTTGACATGACGATCACAGAAGTGATGTATTTTATCTTTACCATATTGTGTATTTGGGTGGGTGTCCCTGACATTTATTAATTATTAAAGAACTCTTCACGGGACATTGCAAACAGATAATAAAACATAATGCCAAAATACGTGTAAAATTAAACTAAAAATTCGCTAATGCAATATGAACGTCATACAGATTGATGTGTGCAAAGTAAAATGTTTCGTATGGAAAGATTGAATGATGAAGATTTATGAGGGAAAACTAAGTGGTAATTTGCAACTGAAAGACTAATAGGAACACGGCCGTCATAAGAAAAAACCACGCATAACTCAATTTAAGTTGTTTTTGAGTTTTTTTTATTGCAATACATTTTCCAAGCTTAGGTCAATCTATTTTAAAGCTCGCGACCCAACTATGACGTCACGGTCATTTCCCGCGGAATTAAGGTCCAAAATCGCACGAACAATCGCATGATAAAATGGTAAGAAGAGCGTTTTTTAAATTTTTTGGGGTTAATTTCGTTTCAATCATGAAACTTTTACGGTCATCCTCTAGATTTTAAAACATATTATCAATACAAAAAAAAAATACTCCGCGACTTTCAGGAGACGTGTTTCTGTCTTTCGGAAAAAAGATCAGAGTTTTTTTAACTTTTTTTTTGAGAAATCACATATAATAATTTTTTAACTGTCATTCCCTAGATAAAGGTTCAGTGTATCTACTCTATTTTTTTCAAAGCATATTTATTATTTAGTAACGGTTGTGGATATTTAAGGACTACCGTTTTTAGAATTTTTTTAAATGCCAATATGCCTACTCTTAACCATAAAGAGTTTGAGTTTCCATACCGAACCCTAATTTTCCAACTCACTATTCTACGCAAATGTATGGAATTATACAGTTTCAACTATTGGCTTATTCGTGGTTCTTTCTTATGACGGCAAAATAATTATTTTGGTGCATATCACCAATGATGCATTCATATTTGTTTTGGCACTAAGATAATTTTATAACGTAATTCGGCCATTTTATTAGTTACCTAGTAGATTAAGTTGAGGTTGCCGACCGACGCCTAACTTTTAAAAAGATGAGAAATGAAAAAAACTAAGATTTTTCTATGTGTCATCTACATATACCATTCGGCAAAAGTGGGATATTTCGGGGACTTCTGGGTTGTAGAATTAGCCCCCCATTTTTTTAAAAATATTTTTCAAGTTTCCTGTAAAAGTGTGTTCGTAAAAATCCTTAAAACATTTAACGTGTTTTTCTGTAATGAGGTTCACCACCCATTTTGGTTGTCACATACATGTTAGCTGAAGTAGAATTTTGTCTGTGTCTCTATTTGGAAATATTTTTTTCGATAAAGATTTTATTTATTTATTATTGGTATATACCGTGATGGTATGTGGAATGAAGTCCTCGCGAAGAAAGAAGTATAGAGAGACCTTCCACGCGATGGTCAGATGACATAAAACGAGTTGCTTGTGATTGGATGCAGAGGGCGCAAGATAGAGATATATGGATGAGTAAGAGGAGGCCTACGTTCAGCAGTGGACAGAGATGGCTGGATAAGTAAGTAATGATGGTATGATAGTAGTGCAAGTGGGAATTAGAGGAAATTAGGGTGAATGACCAGGGCGTTCCTTGATTGGGATTGACATTATTACGATATACCTATTACACGGAGAAAATTGTATTCTTGTCCTCATGATGAATTATCAAGTCTGATTAATAAAATATCACTATCACGATAATCTATCCATTTAGCATCATATTATATCATTACGTTCCGCATAAAATAACATTATAATAATAATGTATGCGTCCAAAATGTTGAAGACGAATGTTGTATTCGGGCGATTACTAATAAAAATACAATTTTTCATTAATAACTAGGTAGTTGTATCTATACCTAATCAATGACAGTACTACAGATATCTAATCATAAAAATAATATCATCGATGTCAGAGTTTATTGACCCGATCATTAATATAGTACGTAATTTTGTTAACTATTGGTTCGATGTAATTATGATAATAGGTGATTGATTGGATAATACTTGAATAGACTTGAAATCGCATGAAATTGAAATTGAAATGTAAGGCACTTAATTTAGTAATTGTAGGAAGATTAACGAAGTACATGTTAACAAATTTTGTAAAATGAAAAACACTGTATTTTACTTCCACTATTTTATTTGAATGCACACTCCAAAGATCGTTCGAAGCTTGTAGTTCATAAAAAACCACTGAAGATGAAGCTCTAAGCTTCGCAAGATCTTTGGAGTGTGTATTCAAATAAAATAGTGGAAGTAAAATACAGTGTTTTTCATTTTACAAATTTTTTAAGGCACTTTTTTGGAAAGAATTTTAGAAGAATATCGATGAGTTTCAGATTTCTTAGTACAACCTACCTATCTCCCTTTCTCCATACTGCTGTTTTCATAATGTTTTCATACTGAAACAACTCAGTATGTGCCTAAGTATTTGTATAGCGCATAGGTGATAAGTACATATGTTTTCCAACGAACTGTTTTCATGCATTTTATTGCCTAGTGACAGACGCCTAACATATCGCTTGAAATTGGGACATAAAAATAACATTTCGTATTGCGCTTTGGGACAATAACCCGCCAATATTGGGAGTAACGCAGTATTTTCTGAATAACATCGACATAACTGATTAATTATTTTTTCGTGTATAGTCCATTTTTTTTTCAGAAGTCTCGCGAAGCAAACTTGGTTTAGTGTTGCTTGATGTGATAATAAGATATGGTTACATTTTTTAGCTACTTTTAAATTATGTATTATTATGAGAACTATTGTTAAAAAAACTAGCCAATTTTGGGACGGTTAGAATAACCTGGCAACTGTGTTTTGCTAACTTGTGGTGGCGGCTTGAAGGGATTATTGGAGTATTTTTTTCTTTTTCCAACTCGCAAAACTATCTTTTCTTTAAAATGATTTCTCTAGCGCTACTCTGTAAGTAATATTTTCGGCATTGTAGGTTACTTGTAAAAGAAACAATGTGAGAATATTGGGAACCTTTGACAGCTCTTATGATAAGGTTCGACAATCAGGGCTACCGAGAATACAATATTGAACTCCACTTGCAGCTAACCTCCGCCGGTCAACAATATATAGAAAACCATTATAGTATGTATACTATGTTCACAGCATTATGCACAATGTGGAGTAGCCATCGAGAGAATTGTTTATGAAATCATCCAAAAGTATCAGGATCCTATAACGTGAAGGGTGTAAACGTTTCTACATAATATACTACACGTATTGTTAGCGGGAATTTTCCATGACGTATCACAAATCTTTTACATACAGCATTTTTTTATGTTTGCCTAATACCTATACTTTTCGAAACTTACTACTGAAAACAGTGGGTTAGCTGGAAGAGATGGCTGTACACTGTACAGCACAAGCTCGCCCTAGTGAGTAGTATTGTCGTGTTAAATTCTGTTTTTTTTTTTATTGTAATGTTCACTTAAAAACTAAACAAATAGATTAAATGAAACAGATTTTATATTATAATGGATGGTAAACGAGGCATACATGTGCAAACCTACACGACTCGGCTGCTTTGTTGCATCCACGTGGTGTGGTGAACTTCGTTGCTGAACATTCTGGTACATTTTATTTATCGATGCATCGATAAGTGATTACTGCAACAAATTCTATGAACTTAAATACATCGATATTTTAGATCTTACGATGTTATTTTTTTATAATTTCCATCACTATTCTTCATCGAATGGATGTTTTATTGTACTACCTTCAGTTATTTTTTATTATTTTCTGCTATTTTTTATTGGCTGGCCATTAGAGAATGCTTAATTGAATGTCAAAATGTAAACAGTTTTTTCCACTTGCGGTCTTCTACCCTCTTTTGCTGTACATCGCTTCCATAAAAAATGTAATCGGTGCATAATTAATAAATACATAATTAGTAATGGGTGGTCCTGGCTGGGGTACGTTTTGAGAATACAGGGTTTTCGACCTCCAGAAAGATCCTCTATCACAGAAAGCGCATCGTTCATATGACAATAAAATAAATAGTTAGTAAATCTTTATTAGCCAGAAAATATTCACAAGCTACAAAACAAAAAGATAGTAGTGAAAAGGCGGACTTATTGCAAAAGCAATATCTTACAGTCAACCTGTTAAGAATGACATGGGAAGAGGTGATATACGCACTGCTCAAAACTGCTCGGAGTTGCAGGTCTTTGTGATCTCCTTGTCTCCCCTCTAAATAAATTAAAAAAAGGAATGTTCGGGTTGACTGTAAGATATTGCTTTTGCAATAACTGCAATAAGTACGCCTTTTGGCACACTGCATTGTCTTGTTTTTGTTACTATATATATTTACTGGCCAATAAAGATTTATTTATTTATAATGTTTGAAGGAGTAGTAGGTAAAGTTTCTTAACACGAAGCCTTGTGGTCTTATTGTATTCACAAAAGGAACCATGTAGAATGATAGAAATAATTATGTAACGTCATGGATGTCAAAACAAAGTGAAGCGTCTAAATATTTCTTTAATAAGACAAACGCATAGATACAAAAAGTGAAGCGTGGTCTCGACAACCTTTTCACAAAAGCTCTGAAAAGTGATCAATAAAGTTCTGCCACGCATTTACAAATGATTTTTTTACTAACCAAATATCAGTTATTCATACACTTATTTATTAACGAAAACATCTACAAGTCCACAAGAAAATGGAAATGCGTCGCTACTACCCCAACCCCAGGCAAATGAAAATGTAGGTATATTTTTAACATACTCGCAAAACTTCACAAACAAACGTGTGCTTGACACATCGTTATTTCTCATCAAGCTCACACTTTACACTATATAAGCCTGTTGAATCGCAATTGTTTCATTTTAAAAAAAGTGCCTGCGGCGCTCATTAATTTGATGAATACTGATGGCACTGAAGTGTCGCATAAAATCATCGTGTACAACACGATCTAGCTCCAAAACTCTACAGTTGAGGTAGTGTAAATTTGTAACCTCCTTGGATAAGGACGGTGAATGAACATAATTCAGGAATGGAGTCTTGCGGGGTGGCTCTCTTAAGGTTTACTCTGGGCCCTCCTCTTAATAAGATTTGCTCAGAAGTGCGGGTAAAGAGGTCGCTGTTAAAATTTGTGTCATTCGCAGTAACGTGGGCAAGTCTTGTTATATAAACCATCGTGAAAACCTTCGACAGCAACTGACATGTACGAGTACTTATACATATGTTTACGACCTCTGTCTTTATTTGATGGGTCGTAGATGTGTTTCTGTCTCTCTAATAGTAGTAATATATTTTTTATTAAACTCTGCCAATTTTGACTATGTCATAAGGCTACTTGAGACATTGACAGCCAAATCATGTTGGAGACATTACGTTTTAGAGTAGCTTTGATTGAGTTATCAGTCGTTCGTACTATTGCGGCTAGGTATAACCTAAATTTCGTTCTTGAATCACCAAAGTATTTGGTCTGATTTTCATTATCCATTTCCATGATCAACTGGTTCAATCCTTCGATTAACATTGTATAGAAATTTAACAAGTAGTTTTATCTCAACAAATACACAGCAAAGGATGGACCTTCCATCAGGCTTATGACTGATGGTCGGCTGGCTTAATGTGATCACTTTACACTTAAGTAACATTCACCAATTCCAGTTCATCCATCTGCTGCGGCCGAGAATCGAACCCAGACCTCCAACCTGACAAGCCGGTATTCTACCGCTATGCTATCAAGGCTGGTAGCTGAGTCGAGGTGGAACGCGTATATTATGTTGTACAATGTACACGGCCCTCTATTGAGATTATTTTTTGGTATATTTTTTAATTTATTTTTATATTTTTTATCAATCATAAGCCTGATGGAAGGTCCATCCTTTGCTGTGTATCTGTTGAGATAAAACTACTTGTTAAATTCAACTACGACATGTAGAAAAAAAAATCCGATGTTCTCACAATGCATAAATTTTCAATCTTGTATAGGACTACCTATAAAGACATAAACTGTAATGAATAAGTCAAAACTGCATGAAGGACATAATAATGACATAATTTATGCAACAATGACGTACAGATGCATTTGGATGTTATCGTATTAAGTATATGATGACATATATTCCCGCGTACAGTTCTCACCATCATACATTTTATATAGCGGACTGCTCAACCGTCAACAATGTATTATTTAATCAAAATCCAAATTGCACTTTGTTGTTATTCTTACAATGCATCACTTGACAGCCACGGCGGTGTTAAATTATGTAAGATGAATTATTTATGATAAGTAGTAGGTGCTTATTATCTGTACCATCCGTCTTGACCACCGTTCTGACGTTACCTGCAAGTGGAGTTTAGATTGTATTGTTGGTAGCCCTGCTTGTCGAATCTTGTCGTAAGAGCTGTAAAAGGATCCCAATATTCTCACATTGTATCTTTTACAAGTAACCTACAATGCCGAAAATATTACAAAACGGCGCTAGAGAAATCATTTTAAAGAAAAGATAGTTTTGCGAGTTGGAAAAAGAAAAAAATACTCCAATAATCCCTTCAAGCCGCCACCACAAGTTAGAAAAACAATGTTGCCAGTTTATTCTAACAATTCGAAAATTGGCAAAATGTTTTAAACAACAGTTCTGAAATATAATTTGAAAGTAGCGAAAAAATTTAACCATATCGCATTATCACATCAAGCAACACTAAACCAAGTTTGCACCAGGGGACTTCTAACGCGAAATGGATTGTACTTATCATATTATATCATACACTTAGAATTATACCCACCAAAATTTACGGAGGGTTTAACATGTCCTTAGTTTTATCAACTCAGTGAACAGATACAAGGCGAGGACTTTCCATCAGGCTGATCGTCAACTTGATATCTGGTTGAAATAACTACATCTTGTATTCTTTTAATTCATTGTATTAATTATAATTGTAGGTAAAATGTAGACTCTTTGCTGGACTGTTTGTGAGTTATGTGTTAATAATTGCAAAATTTATTGTTGTGACTGTATAATTCCGTTAAGCAAATAAAAAAAATCAAATACTAATAATCTTGTAGGCTTTCGGGGCGTGATGAATCCATATCTTCGTTGGTTCTTCGGGTTTCCTTACTGCTTGCAGATTGGTTGAATAACCGAGCTTTCGGCAGCGATACTACTGCCATCTTCAGGGTGAAGTTATTCAACCACTCTACACCCATCAGTAGGGAAACCCGAAGAATCAGGAAGATATTAATTCAGCTGCTAGTTTCCTGTGAGGAAATAAGCTTACGAACTAGCTTCAACGATTCGATATGGACAGTGAGTTTCTCAAATATACCGACTGGTGTTGATTAAAAAAAAAAAACGGCATTAAATCTCGCCCTGTCTATAAATTTAACAATACCTAAATCCAAGTGGAAGATATAGGTACGCGATGTCGAAGAGAAAGATGATCTAATTGCGAGTTAACCTAAATCGCTCCATTCATTGTTGCGTTCCCATTCCGTTACCTACGTTGTATTATGTCTTACAGTGATATTATGTGACCGCAACATGTTTATATAATCATATGTAATGCAATAATCATAATAATATGATTGATACAAAGATTAAATTACTTTATGCAAATGTTATCCTATTATCGAATTAAACTACACGACACCAGTGGTAATAAAGTATAATATAATGATGAATTTGATAATAGTGTCAATGATCTTAATCTCAATATGTGTGTCAACTAATATGTCCTGAATCCTGAATCTCTGTCCAGCCAGACGCTACTAATAGTTACACTACAGCATTAGTAGGACCACTATTCCTTTCCGACCTAATGTTTATTTTTATCTAAGTAGTATTATCAATGAACTGTCCTGAATCTTTGCCCAGTCAGACGCTACTAGTAATAGTTACACTATCTAACAGCATTAGCATTAGTAGAACCTCTATTAGTACTCAATGTTTATTTTTATCTAAGTAGTATTCTATCAACGAACGTAAAACGTATCCAGTGAATTAATTTTAACTTTTTTTATTTGGTTTAACTCTAAGTGAACAAAATACAGCAATATGTTAACATAAGAATTACGTACCTAATAGATGCCTCAACACTTGATAATAAAGAAATTGGGGATATTAAAATAAGCAGGAATGATCAGATAAAGAAATTGACAAATTGATAAAAGCAGGAATTGTCAAATTCAAACAAGCAGGAACGACCAAAAGGAACTCAAAATTTCAATAAACAAAAATTGTGGAATAAAGAAATTGTCAAATTAAAAAAGCAGGAATTGTAGAATAAAGAAATCGTCAAATTAAAAGAGCAGGAATTGTAGAATAAAGAAATTGTCAAATTAAAAAAACAGGATTGTCGAATAAAGATATTGTCAAATTAAAAAATGTAGGAATTGTAGAATAAAGAAATTGTCAAATTAAAAAAGCAGGAATTGTAGAATAAAGAAATTGTCAAATTAAAAAAACAGGAATTGTAGAATAAAGATATTGTCAAATTAAGAAAGCAGGAATTGTAGAATAAAGAAATTGTCAAATTAAAAAAACAGGATTGTCGAATAAAGATATTGTCAAATTAAAAAATGTAGGAATTGTAGAATAAAGAAATTGTCAAATAAAAAAGCAGGAATTGTAGAATAAAGAAATTGTCAAATTAAAAAAGCAGGTATTTTCAAATAAAGCAAATGCTTGTATCTAGAAGAGCATATTGTGCCATCACTGGTGCAGACTCAGACGATAATTTAATAAAATAACTAATACATAATATACCTACACGCCATGTATTATTTAGCTTCAAAGGGCAGTGTACTTTCAGATGCAGATGATAATACATAATTTATACCTACTAGTCGCAGAATTGATTATATGTATACCTATTCCCTAATGTAATCTGCTTGGTGAAGAAGCGCTTATCATCTTATGTAATGCTTTATTCCGCAGTAGCACTTCAACGGGATATCAGCAGACAACTAAATTTCTGTATTATTATGCCCCGTGTTGAAAATTTTCTTTGATTGATAAGTAAAGGTACGCTTATTATGAGCAAATGAAAATATTGTATGGTAATAACATCTAGCGTAAATATGCTTAAGTCATTGCGACAAATTGCTAAAGACTGGTTCCGCAATGCATTCATACGTAGGCTTAACATTTTCTTCTTTTTCCTGGCACTCTCCCAACTTATTGCCGCTGATGGCTATATTGGGGTCGGCCCTTCTCGTCTATAAAGGTTCCACACCCTTCTATTCATTATATCATCCTCATCCTGTCGCATTGTGTCATCCAGGTATTCTTTGGTCTCCCTCTTGATGGATGTCGGAGGGAGATATTCATTCACATAGGTTCAACATAATATATGTTTAAATTGTTTGAACATGTGTTGAAAAGAGCTAAGTAGGTAATATTTTAGCCCGTAAATTGGTCCTAAAACGGTTCTAGAACCAATCTAGGAGCTAAACAGTTGTTACCTGAGAGGTTTGCTAAAGAGACAAAACTATAGAAGTGCTATACTATAATGACGAAATGAGTCATCAGGGCCTTTCGAAGGCAAACTATATGGTATATATCATGCAGTATATAGGCTGTGTATCTCTTTGTATACCATACCATACCATAACTTGTATAATATTATACGAGTACAAAAGGTCTAGTAGGTGATATGGAGACAACTTGTCCCATTTTCACAGTCACCATCTCGATACCTCGATGTTGTGGGAAGTGTTTACTGTTATTCGCCGTCATGCCTTGCATTAACATTATATTATAAGCAATAAATAAATTAGGTAACACAACTTACTATGTAGGTAATTTTATTAATGTATCTGTACCTATATTAAGTACCTACTTACATATAAATGCCCCACATCAAACCATTCTCCTGTAGTAGGTATCTACCTATTGTAACTTGCAAGTATTTGCGAGATTCATCCGGCTAATCTTGTAGGTAATAGAGCAAATTATCCGCATCTTTAAAAGCGCAGTTATCATGGAGCAAAAAGGCTTGTAGCTTTTCACGTCCTTACGTCCTACGTTACTCCTACGTTACTTTTTACGTCCATCGACAATATCATTTTTACTGTTTGTGACGATCCTATATATGGTGGTAGGTACAGAAAAATGTAAGGTGCTGTAATCTTTTTCAGCATTGCTTTAAGTAGGAGTAAATTGAACAAAAAATGTGTTACTAATAACAAATATTCTTTTCTCTTCAGGTTACCAGAGAGGCTTACAGCAGAAGAAAGACGGGCACACGTAGAACACATAATCAGAGTATTAGAACTAGGATCGTGCGCAGAGACCAGAGTTGGAGACGGAATCAGAAGAGGCTTATCCGGTGGAGAGAAGAAAAGAGCCAATATCGCCTGCGAACTCTTAACCGACCCTGTTCTGATGTTACTTGACGTGAGTTGAAAATTTCAAAAATCCATTAAATCACATTTGTTTCCTTAAAAACTGAAAAAAAACTGCTATTTTTCTCTTTTTGCACTATCTATATCAATATCTAAATTTTAGTTGTCTCACTTGAAAAAACTCGATGAAACATCACCTGCGGCGCTATTTTATATCTTTTTAGGCCATATTAATATTAAAATGTTAGTTATCCCACTCCATCCTAGAAGTTCTTTATAATTCCTGTAAATTTTCGGGAATTTTGGATTTATATGCCTAAATAAGGGGGCGGCGGATTTGATTTCCGCCTCGGGCGGCAGAAACCCTCGCTACGCCACTGAGAAGGGTACCCTCCAGCAACACCGCCCGGAGTTCAACCTTCAATAATCCTGCTTCAAGGAAGATAACAAATAGTGATTTAGATTACATGACACACTAACATTCACCAATTTCACTCCATCCATTTGCCGCGGCCGAGAATCGAGCGTTTCAAAAACTTATAAAATAGGATTTATCTGGAGTTGTTTATCTGAAAATTATTACTTTGGAAGATATTTATTTAAACAGTGGGCTAGCATTTACATAGCAATGAAATAAAGAATTGTAATGCTATAGACAGTATGTGTACGTTTTTCATGAGATGCAGTTTCCATCGTCTGAACTTTTGTTTATTCTTTCAGGAGCCCACATCAGGATTGGATTCAGCAGCGGCTAGAGCTTTGGTTTCAAGTTTACGGAAATACGCAGCACAAGAGAGAAAAACTATTATATTGACAGTCCACCAACCATCTAGCCAGATATTTCACATGTTTGATTCGTAAGTCTCAATACTTATGTACTAATCTCAGTATTGTTAGGTTGGGTATATAGGTTGACTGTAAGATATTGCGTTTGCAATAAGTCCGCCTTTTGGCACACGATTGTCTTATTTTTGTAATTATTATGCATTTTTGTTTTGGCCAATAAAGATTTATTTATTTATTTATTATTAATTTATGTTACAATTATTGAAGAGGAAAATGGGAGTATTTAATTAGCTACGTAGCAGGGTGGGAATTGTAACAAATAATGTGAGTGGATTTAAAATGTCAGAGTTTTGTTGGATGTATTAGGTAAAAACAGAGTGGGAAGGGATTAAATTTTTTAATCATAGCTGTTTACCATATCTACATTTTCCTATTTTTTATGTAGATTACGAGTGACAAAAGTAAAATTAAGTTTAGTTGCATTTCTACGTTTTCTTATAATTGCGCAGAGCTTCGGGATACTAAAGCCAAAACCGAACAATATCTTTGTTTAAAAAATACTCATTTTCTATTAAATTGTGGAAAAAACTGTATCGGAACGTGGTTTCAATTTTTTTGTTATTCCGATCAAAAATATTGTGTTCTATAAGGATACGTGATCTTTCAAAACTACAGCAATTTTTTTATAGGATATGATTTCTTAGTACATAAAGCATTTAGAAGATTATTTGATGATTACTTTTAGGCTAGGTATAATTTCATGATCGTTGTCTAATCCTGATTTTGTGTTTTTTTTTTCTAACAGATTACTATTACTTTGCAATGGGCAGACTGCTTACTTCGGCGATGTGGATAAAGTCGTGAACTTCTTTAGCGCTCAAGGACTACACATGTTACCCCATTATAATCCAGCTGACTTTATACGTGAGTAGAATACTATCTTACTTTTCTCCACAAAAAACACCTATAAAACAATATCATTTTCTGACTTGAAACTGTTACAAAGAAATGTATCATAATCACAAAGCTGCAAACAACACACAAGAACCGCGTATACACCAACTTTAGGTATTATGATTTTTTTTTCGATATTGCTTGTGCTTTTGAAATGACCCTAAAAATAAAAATGCAGATTGTATTCAATTTTTTTTTCATCAGTAAGAACAACAATGAATGGGAAATTCATTTTCTAAACACAATATTACCAAGGTGTCCTCCATCTTGCCGCTGGCCCTCCTCGAATCTGGCCCTTTAATTTTGTTAAAATTTTCGATACAGTACGTAGGTATATTTTAAAAATTTCAAAACCAGATTTCCTCTCGAATATTTGATTTCAGTTGGATTCTTATCGCTAGTTTATTTACGTAGACCCTGTTTTTGAGATAAGCCCATGAAAAATTTTGGTGGGGTTGATGCGGGAAGGCCATGGAATATGTCCTCTCCGCGAGATTATTTTGCTGTGGAACTTTTCTCACACTACTCTATAGAGATATTCCATGGCTTCTCAGCAGTGGCGTAACTAGGCGGGGGCGGGGGGGGGGGCGGTCCGCCCCGGGCGGCGCATTTCAGAGGGCGGCAAAATGGCACAACATATAAAAAAACATCTTGTTAAAACACACAAATTAAAAAAAAGCTCTGAATGTTCTAAAATTAGTATAAAAATCTATTAAATCACAATAATATTCATTAAAAAATTTGCCTGCGGCGCTAATTAATCCTGTTCGCGTCTTAGGTAGGTACATATTATTTATAGATTCTCAAATAACTTAGATTTTCGATATCTTATGCCTAAAATTTCGTTACTTCTTGCATGGTCGCTTCCCTTATACAATACCTGTAACCATATGTGTTAACAACTACAGAAAGATAACCAAGTTCATCATTTCACCCATTTGTCCAAAAAATTACGCCTGCGGCGCTCTTTTTTTGTGATATGTACCTACGAAATTTATTATTATTTGAGCCGCGCATTCATTGCGGCAGGTCCTTCAGCCTGGAATGGACTTCCTGCAGACATCAGAGAGGCAAAAACGTTAACCGGGTTCAAAGGTCAACTAAAAACATTTTTGTTTAAGAAATCCTTCCCAACAACGTAGGGAGGAACACAGAGCGCCCTTGAGGTGGGAATACCCACAAAACGGCGGGATATAAATTATCCAAATTATTATTATTATTACCTATTTTTTTTATACTTTTATTTAAAGAAAGTAAACAAAACTACAACATGACCTTCATTTTCATTTAGTTTTATGAAAAAAATTTCGCCTGCGGCGCTATTTACGTGTTTTATTGTGCCACATCTATATTAAAATTTTAGTTGCTCTCGCCTAGCTTCAAAACTCAAGACACCAATGGGTAGGTATGTACTTGTATAGGTACTTTAGGGGTTGGGTGGGGCGGCATTTTCAGAGTCCGCCCCGGGCGGCACTAATGCTAGTTACGCCACTGCTTCTCAGCAGCCCGGATCTAATCCCACCTGTTTTTTTTATGAGGATATTTCAAAAGTCAGGTCTACGTGAATAAATCAGCGACAATACTTCAACTAAAATTGAACATTCGTGAGGAAATTGTCAATACCAATACAATTGTTCTGATATTCTCTATCCATTCGTCACCACTGATGGGAGTATCGCGATGATGATCATAGTGTGTTATATAAATGTAATTATGCGACTAGTTTGTAATAAATTTTCTGTCAACCGCGCAATAATGAAGTCGTTACAATAATGGAACGCTTTGCTGTCATATGGAAGTATGTAACATAATATAATATATAAAACATGAAGCGTACGAACGTGTAATTAAAATGTAGGTAATTACTCTATAAGAAACTATAATTCTCATGTAAGTTTATAAGGCGATGGTTTTATCTAGTTATCACTCTATTAGGTAGACTTCAACTGTCTTAATTAACGCAACATACAGGGGGATTGGTTCCGTGTGTCAAACATTTATTTATTTACGGGACACACACAGAAAGTTAACAAACATTCATAAACATAAACATACACAAAAGATAGAATTCACGTTAACTTCCCAATTAAGAGTGTCCATAGCATGCACGCATGGTAGGTAGGTACGTTTCAAATCACCACTTTAGAGTAAAACAAAAAATAAATAAATAAACAATAAGTTAATATGCATAACAATCAAAGAAGTGAAGATATTATGGAGAGGTGATAAGAGGATGAAAAAATATAAAAAAGTCACTTGGATCATTTCCAAAAATCAATCGTTTTGGAGTTTTGGCCTTTTGAAAAATGAAGATTTAGAAAATTACTCATTTAGTATTTTTGACAAAATAAACCAAAAACCATTGTCAATAATTTAGGCTTTCGATAAAGATCTTAATTTGCGGCTTTTGCATCAAAATGTAGCGAAAACTTTGTTAATAAACATGTTATAAAAATTGAAACAAGTGGAAACTCTAATAAATCCAACATTTCTAAAAAAATTGCTCCATAATGAGTCTCTTTTTACATTTTACCATCACATGTCATAATACTCATAATAAACAGAATTTCAAAGTATTCATTCAATATAAAACGGGAGGAGCTACGCGGTCAAAGAGGGCGGGAATCGTTACGGATAAAATGGGTGGATTTAAAGTGCTTGAATTTTGATTGGATGTAAAAAGAGGGTGGGCGTGACCATTGACAAAATGGGCGTAAGCTGTATGTGGAATAACTATTGCTGTTTATTATATTTAACATTTGCGCATTTTTTTCTGTAGACTAAAAAGTTATGTGGTATTAAATTGTTGCTATAATGATGTTGATACACGACTAAATTCACTTGTGTGGAATGTGATATAAGGTGGATTATCTATAGGTACATAATACACTTAAGGCTCGCGACCCAACTATGACGTCACAGTCATTTCCCACGGTATTAAGGTTCAAAATTGCGTGAACAATCGCATGATAAAATGGTAAAAATTGCGGGGTTAATTTCGCTTCAATCAAAAAACTTTTACGGTCATTCCTTAGATTTTAAAGCACATTATCAGTACAAAAAAAAATTACTCCACGACTTTTAGGAAAAGAGATTCTGTCTTTCGGAAAAAAGAAAATTTTAAATATTTTTTTTGAGAAATCTATACAAGATATAAAAAATCTTTTACGGTTATTCCCTAGATAAAGGTTCAGTGTATCAACTGATTTTTTTCCAAAGCATATTTAGTAACGGTTGTCGAGATATAAGTTCTCCCGTTTATAGAAATTTTTGAAATGTCGGTATGCATACACTTAATTATTGTTGTTCAGCATTTCATAGTGATGCGAAGGAGTGCTTAATTAATTAACACAATGTATGTAATGTATGAAGATAATTAAGTGGAGAACTGGGGAATGATGTTTGTAACTACAATAAATCTCAGACTGCACTCATGCATTAATTACTATACGAGTATGTACAGTATCTTGTATCTACCTAACCTACCAACATTAATCTTGATAATCTCTTTCTTAACTATGTCGAGAACTTCAGGTATCCACTATGTTATTATTTTTATTAAGTTGCAATAACTTTTTTATTTTATTTTATTTTATTTTACAACACAACAGCTTGTGACATTTATAATATACAAAGATAATGAAATACTTAAAGCCTATTACAGTGTTACCTTATTAATATATATAATTACTTTAAGTGATTCTTATAATTCTAAATATCGATTAATAATAATCAATAGTGAGCATTGGGAAGGGGATGAGGATAGGAGAGAGGAAGGGTTTCATTCTTATAACATTTATCCACACTACGTACTGAATAATACAGAGTGATTGATTCTGTGTGTCAGATATTTGGAGAGGGAGAAAAATATGAAAAAAGTTAGATGGATGCAGATATGGCCTTTTAAAAATTGAAGAGTATGAAAATTTATCATTTAGGTTTTTTTCCAATATCTCTCAAACTACTGACTCCATTGTGACAAAACAAACCACAAATCATAGTAAACAATTTTGTTTTTACTAAAGTTAATCTAAAGAATGCAGTGAAAATTTTGTTAACAAACCTGATATTTGTGAAAAAAAAAATGGAATTTTTTCTGATAAATAGCAAATTTCTTTAAAAATGGGCCATAATTTTCGCATTTTTTAGAAATATGGTAGAAGATAGGAGAACGTCGTCAAGGATAAAAATAATCCTTGCTAAATTCTGTACAAAAAGTGTCCCGTAAATTTTTGCAAAAATGTTTTTTCGTTTAAAACAAAAATACAGGGTTATTGGCTACTGCAATTTCGAAAAAATCGGAATTAATCATCTGTATATAGTTTACCTTCAATTATTCTCAGAATGATGCATGTATTAATTATGGTGTTTTGCTCCATTTTTTCGACCTGATCTTTTAATTTCACGAAAATTTAAATGTGTTTTTTTTTCTTTTTAGTTGAACAAGTGAAGGGCTGTCCCGAAATCTGCGACAGATTAGTTGCTGCAGCTACTGAGGAAAGTAACAGGGATCACTTGCTCAATAGCAATCACCAACACAACCAAAGCCATGTCCTACCCTGTAAGGAGGAGATATCGCCAACCTGTGAGTTGCTTTTTAATGGTAATAATATACATATTATGTGCTAATGTATAAATCTTTAAATTTAAAATTTGTGTGCAATATGGGCGTGGTTTGCGTACTTGCATAGAATTTATTACCTTATTTTATTTATTGCCTTAATTCAATTATTTGTAATTACCACTCCCTTATTTAAATTATTTGTAACAACCACTCCCTTATTTCAAATATTTGTAATGACCACTCCCGTATTTATGTGTAGGATAGTAATATGGGCGTGGTCACAATTATGACTGTAATTAATTTCAGTTTAGTTTTATTTATTTATTCTTCAAGTATCACATAAAGTTGTTAATAAGACCGAATTTTTCTGTTGTTTGAATATTTCTATTATTTTATGTTACAGCAGAGGCCCCCCTCGTCTGGGTAGAGACAGGATCCCACACCAGCTCGGACTATGAGCCCCTCCCTCCACAATATGCCACCTCCTTCTTCACACAATTCAAAGTAAGCAAATTCATATTATCCACTCCATCCAGCCTTCCGACGCCTCTTCTGTTTGCCCACGGTCTCCACTTTGAGAGCCTTCTATTGTCTTGTCTCACTATGTTTACAAGGTTTCAATTATCTTTTTACTTTTAGGTATTGTGCTCAAGAAATTTTCGCGAATCTCGACCTCGGATGCTCTCGTGGCTCAACTGGGTGCAGACGGGAGGACTTGCCTTGATGGCCGGAGTCTTGTGGTTCCGGTTACCCAGAGAAGAAGGCTCCCTCCACGACCTTCAGGGATGGATGTTTTTCTCACAAACTTATTGGATGTTATTTGCGTTGTTTGGAGCATTGAATAGCTGTAAGTTATTTTAAATATTCCTATTCGGGTGATTAACCCGAGATTTAAATCCAGCACGGGCACCTTACAATTGGTGCTTCGATAATTTCTTCTAAGTGTCCAATCCAAACTATTTCAACTTGCGTATTAGCTTTCATTCTAATTGCCAAAGACATCCATTTATTTTTCACTTTGTTTTTTTTTTTATTTAATTATTTTTATAGCAACTTTTTGTTTATTTTATAGTTCCTTCCGAGCAGGAGGTGGTGACTAAGGAAAGGAGAGCTGGCACATACAGATTATCAGCGTATTATTTAGCCAAGATGGTTGGAGAGTTACCGTTAACTATTGCCTTACCGGCAGCTTACCATGCCTTGAGTTACCCAATGCTGGTGTCCAGCTCCCCGACAGCATTCCTCTTCCTATCCATGTTGGGTTCTTTGCTGTTGGCAGCACTAGTTGCCCAGTCGGCGGGATTGTTTTTAGGAGCTATATGTATGGATCTCAATTTAGCTATAACAGTCAGTGCTCTATACACACTGGCTACACAACTATTTGGAGGTAAGAATGCTAACTATTTACTCCCTGGGTTTCCAACCTGTGGGTATAATTACCCCAGCTATATATAGCCCCCCCATCACACTACTCGACAATCTTTTTTGAGCTAGGGTAAAATCAGTTTTCATGATACGTTTAAGGGGTAACGAGACTAATAAGGTTGAGAACCGCTGATTTACTTGATTGCGCAAAACAAACAGCTCACAAGGTTCACCGGAACAATTAAAGACATTCACAACTTGTTAAGCTGAAGTTGAAGCACTTCAATACATGAGTTCTCAAAATCTCAATTTCTGACTCTGGCTCTAATGGCGTACAAACAATCCATAATATCAAAATTATAATTTCTTTGAAACAATAGGTACTTTTATGACAGTTCTTGATGCTTTAAATTTAAAGTTGTCTGTGGCTAATATATCTTATTGCCTTTGTTTGCAGGATATCTAGCGACACGGTTTCCCTGGTGGTTACAATGGGTGCGATATACTTCCATGATACATTATGCATATCAAAACATGCAAATATTAGAGTTTAACTACGGAGAATCAATAGAGTAAGTTCTAAACTTTGTACAATTACAGTAATCGGACATTGTCAAATTTTCTGTACCTTTGTCGTGTACTGACTTTGAATTATTTGTTATTTTTACTTTGCTAAAATTTGTATCCAAAATTTCCTTACAAAACGGACATTTGTATGGGAAAGGCATGAGATAGTCATTTTACTATGAAATAAAAATAACAGCTTTTTAAACCTTCTTCTAAAATTGTGATTTTTAAGATAAATTATGAAATTGTACTTTTTATGTGTAAGAAATGGAACATACGAGGGTGGAGTGAAAAGTTCTCGGCCTGACGGTGAAAAACTGTGTTTTCTGTCTCAAAAATATATCAATATTTTTAAATGGTCTTCTATTAGTTCAGTGTACTTGGTCCGATGTCTCTCCGACCAGTAGATCCCGCGTCTGAGGGTAATTCTGCAAGGCCTGCAAAATAGCCATCTACAGTTGATAGCATTCTCTTCATTTGACTAAAAACGTTATCTAGCTACAATTTTTTTGATGTTTGGGGATGCTTAAAGTTAGAGGATGCCAAATCTGGTGAATGAGGTGGATATTCCCATAATTCATACTTGATAACCTTCGATTTTCCCTATGCCAAAACACTTCAATGGGCAGGTTAATTTTCTTGATGAAAGAAGATTTTTTGCTTTTGGATTCTAAGCCTTTTTTCGTGATTTTTTTTTCAGTTGGTCCAAAATATTTGCATAATATTCTATAGTTATTGTTTTATCATTTTCAAGGCAACGAGTAAAAAGGATTCCCTTTTTATCCCAGAAGACACTAGCCATCATCTTTTCGGGAGGTAAAATCGGCTTTGCCATTTTAGTGAGGAGCCACTGGCTTCCAAGCACTGCTTTGATGGCTCTTTCAATTCTAGAGTGTAGTGATGGACACACGTAAAATCCACAGTAAAAAATCGGTGCACAAAATTAAATGGATCCTTCTTAAAACGGCCCAAACATTGTTTCGAAATTCGTTTCGAATTTGTTTTTGGTTAGTATTCAACAAATGCGGCAGACGATTTTCAGAGAGGCTTTTCATATTTAATCATTGACGTAAAGTGAGTCCAACTTTTTCTTATGATATGCCTAGGACCTCAGCTATCCCACGCACCTTTAGTCGCCGATCGTCCAATGGCATATTGCGCACCTGCACAGCATTTTCCCTTGTGATAGCAATTTTCGGCCGTTTTTCACGTGGATCATGTTCAAGAGAATTACGACCATGTTTGAATTTGGTCGCCATGTTTTTCACTATGAAAACGAAGAAGAAGAATCCTAGTTCACCTTTATTAACTTTTGGTGAATTTCCGTTGGCGATAAACTGTCAAAAATGTAGAATCTGTAACAGCACGATAGTCCGGTTTATCCATTTCAACAAAACATCTCCGACACGTCTACTACCAAACGCCGTTAAATGAAAACTATTCGACAGATCAAGCTGAAACTTGTGGTATATTGTTTTCAGACACCTATCATCTTAACAGTAAAAAAAAATTTTGGTAGCAATGCTGCTTCTACCTTAGGCCGAGAACTTTTCACTCCACCCTCGTATTTGATAAATGAGTGCCTATTTGCGTGAAAAAAAGGTTAATTAAACAATTAATTCAAAGTCAGTGCACAGCCTTTTTTAGCAGATGTACAGAAAATTTGACAATGTCCGTTAAACCATACCACTTTATTTCCTTGCATCTTCTAAGGTTAGATAAATTGTGAGGATTAATTTTCAAATTATCTTTCAGATGTGCGTCACCATCGCAATTCCCAGGATGTGTCAATGGAACACACATCGTCCCGCAAGAGATTCTCAACGCTGGAGGATGCGCCACACCCTTGTGGCTCAACACAGTGGCCTTACTATTCTTTTTATTCGTATTCCGAGTGGCTGGATACATTGTACTACGTTGCCGTCACTGAAAAATAAAATCAAAATGGAGTCATTCTATATTTGAATAGACTTTTATATTAAGTACCTAGATGGCGTACTCAATGCTGGTAGTGAATTAAAATGGTGCCCACAAACTGTCAAATTGTATGGAGACTTTTGACATTTCGTAGGCAACTTTTTCGAAATTTTGTTCTCAAAGTTAAAAAGTGTATTAGTTATAACGTTATTTCGAAATTAAACTATAATTTTAAAGACGTATTAGTTATTGATATCTTGTTAATAGTGTGAGTTTTGTGACTCTAAAATACCAAAAAGTGATGAACCTGAAATTGTGTCACTTCCTTTCTGTTAAAAAAACACGGCGTCAGACGTCTAGGGTACTTAATATAAAAGTGTATGAAAATTTGAATTTTGCCGAGTATTACAAAATACGATTTTAGCGTATCGTCTATGCATTTCAAGATTATTAGTTATACTATTATTATACTTATTTACATTGATATTTTATTTTAATTTTTAAGAACAAATTGTATCTCATGTAAAATAGTATGTTTTCCTAAATTATAGACTTCTTAGATTTAATTTAAATAATTTTATTACGTATTTTAAGTTAATTTTTCTTATATTATTATGGTCTGCTATATTCCTTAGGTATTTTGGTGTTTTTTTATGTATAAATAAGACTTTTTGTTTATATATAAAGTACCTACCTACATTTTATAAATTTTTTAACCATTTACAGATTTACTTTCAATTACTTACCCAAATTGGTTTTTGTAGCTAATCGCGATATGACTATTATTACAAGTAGTTATCTCAGGAGATATACAGCAAAGGATGGACTTTTTATCCTAACTGCTAATAGATAACTACTTGGTATATTCACATGTAGAAAATTCCAATGTTCTCACAAAACATAAATTGGGATTTTCAAAAATAATCCTGTAAAATGACTAATACCTATTATTATTTTTTTATGACAGACCAAACGTGAATTTGTATGTAGTTCTCAAATTGAATGAATGTGATGGAAGTTCTCAAATTGAATGAGTGTGTATAGAAAAAGGGTTTCTGGTGCTCTGTCTTGTCTGAGATAGGGTGGACTAAAAATTTTCAGTAAAAGTAAGGAAGTCTCTTCACTATATGATTCTGTATACTTGCAGTCAAATAATTTGTTGTAAAATTTTTCATGTTATATTTCTTCTTCTGGGTCGCCTTCAGCCTTCACCTATCTAAATTATTAATTGTAATGTGGGGATAATATTGATTTAATTTGATGGTAGAATAGAAAGTAAAACCTTCCATATGTAATGACTTCTTGTTTGTTAATATTTTTGTAATAAAGTATTGCCAAAGTAAATGTGTTCATCACTAAAATTAATAAATTTTGTAAAACTTCATTTTAAAATTTATCATTCACTTGTTCACACTTTATTCTAAAGACATTTTGGAATTGCTCCGTATATAAATTATTTTAGTTACGAAATGTTTACGAGTCGTTATTATGTAAATATACCGATGTTTTGTTTTAGTTATTAAATTAATACTAGAATATGTTATAGTTAAAATAACGCCAGCGTTCTTTCTGCCAATGTATTTAGTATCATAATCTTATAGAAAAAAATGAATGTTTGTCTGTCATTGTTACGATATTCCGATCGATAATCAACAAATTCTCATAGATTTTTCGCGAAGTTTCGAAGGTTAGTAAATAGGGTTCCGGGAGGAAAACCAATAGAAATATTGCCCACACTGTATGAAGCCTAAAAAAGACAAAAGTCCTTAGAAATATGCCCAACGGATAAAAGCCCATTTTATACTTATTTTTTCTAATCTATGGCAGTTTTTAACACACTGAAAGAAATTGTGTGCTAATAGATACAACTAATTTTATTTTCACAATCGCATTAGATTTAAGCTTTTGTCCCTTGAGCAAATTCCTTAAGGGCTTTCGTCGATTTATTCGTGTTGAGCAGTATTCGAATGGGTTTTTGTCTGGTCACATATAAATAGTGACACTCTCGCCATCTATGGGTGACATGTGATAACCAATATTAGAGTCAGATCCATAGTTTTCGGTATCGATAAAATGGATAAATAGTGACACTCCCAGCATCTGTAGGAGTGGCACTATTCACAGTATGGGGAGGGGGTAGGTAGGATCGGTCACGATTCAAGCAATACAACGATTTCTATTTCTTTGGTTCTGAGTATTTTTTTTAATGAAGCCTTAAATTTTTGGTGCACTACGACTTTTAAAAAAGATATTTTGAATATTAGGTAGGTATTTGATTTACCAGTTACTGATGCTACGATCAATTCCAGTTTAGAGAATAAAATATATTTATTAATGCCCACTAGTGAATAAGTATTTATTATGTTTAAACGCATTTTCCTTCATTTGATCTTCCGACAGTGGGTACAATTATTAGTACGCGCACGTAGATAGTAAAAAGAGCAATATCGAAACTTTTATTTATTTTATGATGCAGTAAAATGAATCCTTTCTTTTCTGCTTGGACGTTAAAATTATTTAGTAAATTATCGTTAATGTTTTAAAATGTAATTTTAATAAAATTATGAGCTGAATCGTCGAGTGCTTAAATTTATATAATTATTCTTATTATTATTATGAATGTTTTTATTTTGTGATATTGCGTGTATAAAAGACTGCCACATAAAAATTTTACGAAAAAAATAAATTTTATTACGATATCTGTCTAAATTCTATATTATTATGTAATCGTATTTACGAATAATTCATGTTAGTTTGGAGAAATCTTATATTATTTGTTAAACGTGAATTTGTTTGATAATTTATTTAAAATATTGTTGTATATGAAATTTTTTTATGTATCATTTTGAGTTCTGGCAACAAAACATTATCGTAAGAATATGTCATTATTACAAATATGTTGCTGACGAGTTGATTTTCGATGAGGGCATCGTACAGTGCGTTTTCTATAATATGTATCTTGGCAGCCTTGGGAGGTTTATTAAAATTTTGTTGTCTTATATTCAATCATTATAATCTCGGAAAATTGATTGTTATTGACATTTCAAATTGAAGACTTTCTGATGAAAATTCACAAAATATAATCATCTTAATGTTTCTATATTGTAAGATGATATTGTAGGTTAGGTTTTTATAAAAATATTTAATGATTATCTGTATAAATAAGATTTTATATGAGAAATTTAAAACCCTTTTGTATATTTAGTCAGTTAACAAAATTGTTATTGCATGCAAATGTTATTATATTATCCCACGATATTGTGACCTCTCACTGCTTTGTTACATTAATCACTATACATTGGGAGATCCGATGCCACTTACCTGCTGATGTGCAATTAAACTTTACTAATCCTCTAATTCCATAGACGGCTCGTGAACAAAAGTATTATTTCTCTTCGAATTTAAATTACGGGGGTTTCCATCTTTGCCTGAATTCTATACAACCATCAATATCTGTAGGGGAATAAAACAATAAGTGAGGTGTAAACAACAAATTCCGCATAACTTGTATCAGCGTGCATTATGCAGGTAGTATTAACAAAATTTGCGAAGTAAATAAACTGTATAATATTTTTGTTCACTTTGCATCCCTGCACATCTCTTAGTCCCAGGTACCTAGAGCATTGAATCTCCCGATGTACATATATTAATCACATCGACTTGACATAGGCTGTGCCAAATAAAGAAATAAATATAAATCAGCGCATTGGGAATATAAAAAAAAAAATTAGTGCCTACCTACAAATCAGTGGAAGATTTTGAAATCAATAACGAAATTAAACATAAGAAAATTAGAAACACCCATAAATTCATAATTATTGCTCACGTTTGTTGTATGCATTAAAGGCCAGAACATTGAAAAACCAAGATGGCGACCACCAGAGTCGCGTTTTATAAATAATAGTATTGTTATCCTCATATAGAGATAGTAATTGTTTTGCTACCACTTGCAGGCAATTTCACGTCTGTATTAAAAAAACACTTGGTGTCTCACACACTCCCGTCAATTAGTTTTTTTTTTTTTTTTATCAATCTTTCCTACTATTTTAGTCTAAGGCCCAATCAAGACGCCAAAAAGATGGTGAAAGAAATGGCGGCATTTCTAGTGTCCAGATATGAATATTACGTAGGCATCGGGTGACCTTATGAAAAAAAAAGTTCCATATGCAACCACTTTTTTCTGTGTGTTACCATTAATGTTTACACCTGGCTATAAATAAAATCTATAATTTAAACTAGTCGCACGAGTTTAAGAACCTTTTGTGTAGTGTTCGTGAAAGGATGGATATAACTGCCTAATGCAACTGTGTGCATTCTTGTTCATTGTGCGCTCACTAATACTACTATAACTGCGTGTAGTTACACTGTCTCACACTACAAAAAAGGCTCTTAACCTCCCGTGACTAGTATACCACGCAATCTACACCTACAACTACTATTAGCTATAATAATGATGTTTTACCTACCTTTACCTATATAATAATAATATGAAATTCACATTCCAAATGATGTTTAAAACAATAATTTTCTTATTTAAAACACTCTTCCGAATATAGAAACTAACATAAAGCAGGGTAAAAGTAATTAGTTTGACATTATGTATTAATTTTCACAACAAAACGAATAATTATTATTGTATAAAATATATTGTTTTTATTACTGCCAATAGGGTATGGGAATATGTTTACCCATTTTATGACTATTTGAATATAAATGATATTACTAGAATATTATGTGTAAGGATTATTATCAATTCTTTGTTGTAGGTATGTATTATAATATTATATAATAATGTTTTTCACATGAATAATGTTTACTAAAATAAATATGACTTATTTTTGCATTTCAATGTTTTTATTCATTCCTTTCGACTACTGCCTAGTTAAAAAATCATGATTTCTTCCACATGCATCAGTATTCCTACCCTATGACAAAAGTGTAGAAGAATTAAGGAAGAACATTGGTCGGGCTTACGACCGACCTCGGCTGGCTTAAGTGATCACTTTACACTCGAGAAACATTCGCTGGTTCACCTCGGCTGGGATGAATCCCTTCATGACCATGACCTTTGTCTCGCATAGTTGGGATCTTATCCACTACACCACGAGGAGGGATGCCTGTATTGTCGAATTCCGTATAAGTGCCTCCACACAATTGAACCAAAAAAATTCTGACCCTATTATGGGACAAATATTTAAATAACCCATGTTTATAGTGTCTCATCTTAGGGAATAAAAGTAAGTAGGTATAGAAATTAGGTGTATCATTGTGTAAAACAACTGTGCAGGATAAAAGGAAAGCCCAGAAAGATTGTAGTTATATGTAGCGTAGGTTTAGGTGTACCTACCTAAATAAATTTGAAAAAAAATGTTTATGAAATGCCTGACTAGATTCTAAAACCTCCGTCTGTGTCTTTCTCTGTCATTCCATCAGAGAGTATATGTGTTCTGTGCATTCCATGGTCGAATCAACTTCTTCAATCCATTACACTTTTCATCCATGACTTGTTTTAATTGCACAAATAGTTCCCACGGAAAACAAATACCACCGAGCTAAAAGATCATTTCATTTACTAGCAAATGATAAAAGTAAACGCACTATTGAATCATTCTTTTTATTATTTACGTCTCACTGGTTGAATTCATTTTGATAACCTGGATTCATTGACCTGTCATTTTATCAAATGTCAAAAGTACATGCGTAAACTTTTTTTTGTTGTAAAAGTTTTTTGCGGTTGAGAACTTCAGTAATTATTTATAAAATTACCTTTATTTGCCGTTATTCTTCCTAGAATCATGTACAGTAATCGAATTATATTGTTATAATACTGTTCCGATTGAGACTAGTGCTACAAATGCTCTGTAGGTAAGAATTTACAATTTTATGGTGACAATGTTTCATAAGTTTGTATTTTTTGCTTTCCGTGTCCCTGTGGATTGATTGTTGCGTTAAAAACTTTATTTATCACTACACCCTTTTTTAATAATAATGCAAGATGTCCTGCATTCCGGCTGGTTAACGAAAAGCAATTGATAAAGTTCAGTAACAAGGTACATACCTACTTTGACCATTTTGATTTTATCTCTTTTAGTGTGTTGTATTTTCATTTCAGCAATGCACAGATCCCATCAGTGTATAGTTAACAGCTGCGTGAGAAGAAGAAGGCGTTTTATAATATTTGGAGTAGTGGCTTCATTACTTGTGTTAGCTTTCGTGTTCTCCGTGTTCTCCAAAGATTCAGAAGAGAGCAAGGAAGAGGCCATACCATGGAGTCTCAATTTAAAGTGAGTACTATTTGATATAGCAGATGTGGGTACTATTGGAGAAGCGCGGTCCCGTTGAAGGTCAAGCTTATTTTGTTTTAAAAAAGCGCTGGAAATGCTATTTTTTCACTCAGTTAGCACCTTTTTAAATAACAATAAAATTTTGACAGGAGTGACGTTTTAAGTCCAAAACATCGTAAATTTACTAAATTCGTTTTAAAAAAAACACATTGACTCTCTATGCCCTCCTCCGGCCCCACCCGCTGTCAAGCCGAGCGAAAGAATACCGTTTTTACAAAAAGCGGGGCCGCGCTTCTCCAATAGTACCAAGATGCGTTTAGTAAATATTTATTTATTTTGATTTACTCTTCTCATAATTATGTCGCTTTAAAACTAGTACGAGGTTTTCATTACACAGCGATGATACACTTAGTTACAAAGCATTTGAAAGTTTGTCATAATTTCTTTTCTCCGTTATAATAAAGATGGTTCCTATTTTGAATTTCAGACAAGGAGGGAAACAGTGGAGAGATGCACATGGGATGAGGGTGGTGGTGGGACATTACGTAGGTCCAGATCCAGATAACATTACACTCGGTGAGTTATATTTGCCAAGTATTAGGATAACATGAAAATATACGTATTTCATTGGCCTACCTATATATTTCGTAACTATTACAGTGTTGCGGCCCCACTTTTTGTGAAAAAGTTGTTCTTTTTTCAAAAAAGCGCCAAAAACGGAATTATTTCGCTCGACTCGACTGCGGGTGGGGCTGGACGAGCCCACAGAAAGTCAGAATGTGCTGTTGTAAATTTTTTTTTGAATATTTGCGATGTTTAAGACTTGAAATGTCACTCCTGTCGAAAGTTTACCGTGTTTTAAAAAGGTGGTCATCGAAATACTGTTTTTAGCGCTTTTTTTTTTTAAACAAGACAAGCTTGACCTTGAATGGGGCCGCAACACTGTAATTGTTCCTACATTTCTGTATCTTTCATCAGTATAACGTGAAGCTATAAGTATTTTATTGGTCTATATATTTGTTTACAGAGTTAATGAACGAAAACAATTTCGCACCGCAACTAGGAGTCGGTAACGAAGGCAGACCTGTGGAAGTGGCACCCAGAGAACTTCAAAAGATGAGACAGTTGTTTCAGATCCACAGATTTAATTTATTAGCGAGTGACAAAATCCCGTTGAATCGAACTTTACCTGATGTTAGGAGAGCAAGGTTAATAAACACAGTTTTTTACATTTTAATTTGAATTGTTATCCTATCTATGAACTCCTCTTGCCGCATCTGTTGTGGGGGAGCCGGAGAGAGCAAAGAGCCACACTCTTTGTCATTTATTTATATTTCAATTTAACAAAATACAGAAAAATGTAAAGATTCAAGCAGTAAGAAATCATGGCATTTGTTCACCAGGGCGAGCTTATTGTAATCTTGGGAACTCTTCCAGCCAACCTCAGTAAAATTACATTCATCGTTAAGATTATTTTGGAATCACAATTTAATATTTTTGTGAGACCATCAGAATTTTCTACATGGCTGCGGCAGATGGATGGACTGGAACTGGTGAATGTTACTTAAGTGTAAAGTTATCACATTAAGCCAGCCGACGATCAATCATAAGCCTGATGGAAGGTCCATCCTTTACTGTGTATCTGTTGAGATATAATTACTTGTTAAATTCATCCTTAATATATTACATTCATGAAATTCTCAATTTATATGGTATCTTTTGGTCAGCACCTGGTTGAATAGGTTAATCTTTGATCATGTCATTACTTATCCTTTCCATGTGCTCAAATTATGTCAAGGTAAAAATGAAAATACTATAATAATTAGTTTAAAATCCACATTAATGACTTTAAATTACACGACTAGTGTTCGAGGATTTGCACCCTCATCATCAGACGATAAATTTAGAATTTGTAATAAAGCATAATTTTAACTCATTAATGTGGATTTTAAACTAAATAATAATAATAATAATTGGACTACTTATTTGGCGCCGTTTAGCGATAAATATAGCCCAAAGAGCACCTTACATTTAGTTTAATTAAAATGGTAAAATTATTATGAAACGCACAAAATACTTAAAAAAATTAAGCAAACTAAGTTTAATATACACTGATTATTGTCACAAAAATGTACATGGAATTTAGATTATAAAGTTTTGATTTATTTCCAGATCAAATCTCTAATATTCATAGATTTAATATTAAAATAGCTAAAGGAACATCACAGAAAGTTAACTGACTCACAAGACGCACAAAATAAATAAAATACAAAATATATAGTATTTTCATTAACCTTAAAAATGGTCTTACACCACGTACTGACGGTCAAAAATCTTGAGATTATCAAATTATGTCATCCTGGAAAGCAAGCTTATACTTTGATATTCGTTTTACAGTTGCAAAGTGAAGGAATATCCGGACTATTCAGTGTTACCTCGAGTGAGCGTCATCATAGTGTTCCATAATGAAGCCTGGTCTACTTTACTCCGTACTGCTTGGAGCGTCGCACTGAGGTCACCTCCTGAGTTGCTGGCCGAGATTATATTAGTCGACGATGCTAGCGACAGAAGTAAGTTTCATTTTCTGCCCCATCTTTTGTTTGTATTTTATTCTTTTCTTTAAAAAAATTACAATTATTCTTTTATAAATAACTAGCTGAGTTACCCGTGCTACGCAACGACAAATTTGAGAAACCAACCCGGCATACACTATAGGCTGGACAAAATGTGACTTAAGATCTGAATTTCTTTTCCAACGCCCTTTCATACGATACCACACTCGACCCCACATAACCCTTGGATCCCCTCATCATCATGGCATCTCCTAGGAAAAGCTTTTTCTCCAAAACCGGCGACGTTGTTCTAAATTTTCGCAGTAAAATGTGGGAGTTATGCGAACACTTACAAAAATCAGACTTTACTTTATATATATAGATATAATACATTTTTTCAAATTATATCATTACCTGAAAAAAAATCTTTCCATGTCGGCTATAGAGGTGTAAATATCCAAAATGTATTTGCAGTCAATGAGTTAATCATTTATTATTTAGCGTGTATGACAAATTGCATGAATGTGACGGAGGCTAGGAGTGTGTGTAAGGATAGGGCAGTCTGGCGCTCTGTCCTCTCTGCCTACCCTGCAAGAGATGTGGTGTGAGGGTATATAGAGAGATATAATAATTTAAAATCAATGACATTGTTTTTAGTAAAACGTCAACTAGGGCGAGTGTGTCTTGATTTTGCTAAGTTAATCCAGCAATAATTCATTAGAAATTATCATCAAAAGTTAATTTTCCATTAATTTTCAGCTTATCTTGGTAAATCTCTGGAAGCCGCGATTACGAAAATACCTGCCTACACCAGAATAATACGAATGCCTAATAGGACCGGGCTCGTAGGGGCACGCCTTGCCGGGGCCCAGTCTGCTGTAGGTCCTGCATTACTCTTTCTTGATGCACATTGTGAAGCTGCTCCTGGATTTCTACAACCACTCCTGGCGAGGTTGGCAGAGAGTTCCAACAGTGCTGTTTGCCCCGTCATTGGTAAATTATTTTTATAAGATTTGATTCTTCCAACTGTTGTATCAAAATAAGAACTTTCTATTCATCGACCTTACTAGCCTAATGTTGAATTGTGGAAACCCCGGCACAAAAAGTTACAATGAGTCAGTCTAAAAGAAAACGACCTGGCGAGGTTGCTCGACATTTTTGATTTTCTTTATTTTTTATAGGGGGCCTCTCGAGTATTTTGTGAGTACAAATCCATTAAAAAAATTTTTTTTGGACTCATAGTTTTTTCTTGGCGGCCATTTGAAAATCTCAAATTTGATAAAATCGTACTTTGCAAGATCTTCTCTAACATTGTTATTTATACAGATATCAAGACAATTCGAAATGTATTATATAGAAGATAAAATAAACTAAATAATTTGTAATAAAATTTTTTTTGGTAAATATTTCAGAAGGGCCCCAAAATGGATATGTAAAAAATATTTGTTTCTAGAAATTTGTTACTTTTTGGCAGTAAAAAATATAATGAACAAACAGTTTTTTACCACAGTTTTTTTCTTTTCTGAATACATACTACTTAGCACTATCTTTGATGGCAATATGAATTTTGGGCACTTATCCAGTTTTTCCGTAGAGTACTCGAAATATGACACTGAACGGCAAAAATCCGGTTTTTGAGTTAAAATATCTCAAAAAGGACTGAGTGAAAAACGTTCATATTTTCACAAAATCATCTTTCTGTAGATATTAATACAATATCAAAAAATAATTAGTGCTTTTGGCCTGGTTCAGGAGTTATGAAGCCCCAAAGTTAGCAAAAAATGCTCACAGGTATACGTAGGCGAACACAGCTGAAGTGCATAAATGATATCCTTTTGCAATAAAAATTTCACTATGCTACTACTGTACCATCAGGGTATCTCTCAGTATAGGGGTAACCAGCAACTACCATGTACATATATATACACACAACATAATTCTCTATGCCCCCCCCCCCTAAAATATAGATAAATCGTTCCAGCATCTTAATGCATGGGAAAGTCGGCAAAATTTGTAAAGTTTTGAAACCTATGCAGCTAGTATGGACGTGCTGTTTAAAAAATCGAGTGTCTATACCCCCCCGACCTGATGTGTCCCCCCCTGCCCCCCCAAACAGGGCACCCTACGTTTATTTATATTATTTTTTATTTCTAAGCGATATGGTAAAAGATAGGAGAAAATAGTCAATGACAGAATTAATCCTTATTTAATTATCTACAAAAATGCCCTATAATTATTTTTGGTAGGACTAGCAGTTTACCCGCAATGGACCGTCGAAACATCCAATTTTATGAGTTTTTTTTTTATCATTATTTAATCCTAAATTACGGAAAATCCGTAAGAGTTGAGAGAAAATAGTTAAAAAAATATTATACGCTACAGTTTTAGCTATAAAATGAGGTATAATTTATTTTCAAAAGACAAATAGTCATTGAGGTTTTGGAAAAAATCCAGTGACAGAAATCCTTAAATTATAATTATTAATATCACTCATGTTATTGTAATTTTTTGCAATAGGCCAAAAACTATTAGTCTTTTGAAAATAAATTATACCTCATTTTATAGCTAAAACTGTAGCGTATAATATTTTTTTAACTATTTTCTCTCAACTCTTACGGATTTTCCGTAATTTAGGATTAAATAATGATAAAAAAAAACTCATAAAATTGGATGTTTCGACGGTCCATTGCGGGTAAACTGCTAGTCCTACCAAAAATAATTATAGAGCATTTTTGTAGATAATTAAATAAGGATTAATTCTGTCATTGACTATTTTCTCCTATCTTTTACCATATCGCTTAGAAATAAAAAATAATATAAATAAACGTAGAGTGCCCTGTTTGGCAGGGGCAGGGGGGGGGACACATCAGGTCGGGGGGGTATAGACACTCGATTTTTTATACAGCACGTCCATACTAGCTGCATAGGTTTCAAAACTTTACAAATTTTGCCGACTTTCCCATGCATTAAGATGCTGGAACGATTTATCTATATTTTAGGGGGGGGCATAGAGAATGATGTTGTGTGTATATATATTAGGGTGCATCACCGGATGTATGAAAAATTTTTTTTTCGAATCTTGAAGAGCCCTAGTGCGGAAAAGTTGCAGTTTACTAAGAGTGTTAACCACACCAAATATTAGCTTCCTAGGACTCCATCTTAAGGTTCCGCAACGACCTTGAAGTTTTGAAAAAAATGAAAATTTTCCATAAATTTCTAATGTATGCAAGGTCTTATAAAAAGCAATTTGTCTAAAGTTTTTAATAATATTTTTACATAGGAATGCTTGAAAATGATAAAACAATACTAAAACAGCAATAAATTCATTATAAACATTTGCTTTAGAATAATAATCTATATTGAAAACATACTAAAAAACATGCCTACAAAATAAGTAACAACATTTTATAAAGAAACACTTACGAAGTAAATGGGGCGAGTGAAAACGTTTTAGCGATTGTTTCTGGTTTAAGTTTGTGCACATTATTATAAAATTGTCCAAATTATTCTGTTTTGAACATATCAAGTAGGTATTTTGGTGTGTATAGTTAAGTCCAAATATTGTACTGCAATTAAAATACTCCACATCGATTTTCTGGAAAAGTGTACATATTAATCGTTGCAATCGCGAAGTGATGAACCAATTGAACTTAAAAATTCACAGGGTTCAGTTATTTCACCATTTAACTAAATATATAAGTGCCTTAGTTTCCATGTACTAGACAAATTAAATCATCGAACAAATCACCCTACTTATTTTTCTATATAGCAAAATAATCCCTCCTATTCAAGCGCATCACAATCAATAACTGTTGTAGAGATATATTTTCAGTTTCTAAATTTTGTTCGATAGCCCACCTATAGTTATATCTAGTGCAAATCCAGTTTCAGGTGTTATATGTGTTATATTATCACTCCCAGGTTTTCGAATCAATGAAAAATGTTCCTGAAGAAAAGGTCATTAATAAAAAGTCATATTGTGAGTGAACCGGCAAGGCTGGAGTTTATTGGCACACTAAAGTTTTACAAACTTCAATAGAATAAAAATGCATTGCTATACAATGTTGCCATATTCAAGACAATGTTCCTAAATACGGCGAACTTATACTTTATGTTTCTAACAGTTCCTCGATTAATGCATTTTGTAGAATTTTCCAACGTTTATTTGATTATTTAATTCGGCTAATTATTAATTTTATTCGACCATCAAAAAATAATTCATAAATCTGAATGTTTCGTGGGTGTTTATACCATAGATTTATCAGGTAGGTACTAAGATACTTAGTATAAAAGTCTATGGTTTATACCGAAGAGCTCAGGGCAACGTGCTTTTGTATCACACAACATAACAGACCAAAACCAACTCTATCAGAAACTTTATACCTATCACGATTAATGATTAATTCTGGTGTGTAATAAAAGCGTTATCCTGTCGAAATTATTTGAATAGTTTTCTGTTTGTGGTATAAAATATCATATTAGGTGTTTTACGATCAGATGAATCTAATAATAAATTGCTGTAAGTAAATACCATCCAGGTGTCCTTCTTTCTATTTTCTTATCTTCATTCTTGTCACCATTGACTATTATCATTTTCATAGGACCCCTTTGGTCTTATAAGAATAGTTTTCCTTTTAATGACACGTTTAAATCTTTGGAGCACAGGCATGTGATCCTGCATTTACATAAAGCTTCATCGAAAAGTTAAGAGCTATATTAATGAAATTTATTCCCCTATATTAGAAGCTCTCAGATGTTTATCGGCTTTAAAAAGAGTTTATCCTATTTTTATACTTCAAATGAAAATTATTGATCATTGATCAAACTCTTGTTTCAAAGAGAGTTAGTGATTAAGCATTCTTCCGTATATATAAAAAAATACTGTCACCAAGTATGTATTTGGGGGTCTTGGGCTCCAAATAGAGGATCATGGGTTCCATGTATTGATTTCCAAGTTATTATTTAATACTCATAACACTTTAATACGTGATCACACGTAGGTAACACATTTTCTTTGAAAATTACAAAAGTTCCTATTATTGGGCACTTAGCTGTCGAGTATACATATTATTATTTTTTTTTATTCTAAAAAAACAATATTTAAACCCTAATTATGCACTTTGGGCATCTACTGCTACCTACTATCTAAGAAATGTATAAATGTTTCACCTCCGCTAAGATAAAAAAAGTACGAATTTTCAACAATTTTGTGGTCAATATTTTTTCAGAGAAATAAATATTTTTGCGGGAAAAACTATAAAAAAGAGTACATACACTATTTTTATTTGTTCGTAACTCGAAAAAATCATAAAAAAATTCCAAGCAGTATTTAAAAAATAATTTTTAAAAAAAGGCGTTTTCATAATTTTTTCCCAACATAAATGCGCGTTGCGGAACCTCAGGACATTTTTTTAAAAAATTTTAAAGCTGATTTTTATTCATTTGAGACCCAAATGCAACCTTTTGGAACTAGGGAAGATCGAATTTCCCAAGAAAAGGAAAACGGCCCACCCTAATATATATGTACATGGTAGTTGCTGGTTACCCCTATACTGAGAGATACCCTGATGGTACAGTAGTAGCATAGTGAAATTTTTATTGCAAAAGGATATCATTTATGCACTTCAGCTGTGTTCGCCTACGTATACCTGTGAGCATTTTTTGCTAACTTTGGGGCTTCATAACTCCTGAACCAGGCCAAAAGCACTAATTATTTTTTGATATTATATTAATATCTACAGAAAGATGATTTTGTGAAAATATGAACGTTTTTCACTCAGTCCCTTTTGAGATATTTTAACTCAAAAACCGGATTTTTGCCGTTCAGTGTCATATTTCGAGTGCTCTACGGAAAAACTGGATAAGTGCCCAAAATTCATATTGCCATCAAAGATAGTGCTAAGTAGTATGTATTCAGAAAAGAAAAAAACTGTGGTAAAAAACTGTTTGTTCATTATATTTTTTACTGCCAAAAAGTAACAAATTTCTAGAAACAAATATTTTTTACATATCCATTTTGGGGCCCTTCTGAAATATTTACCAAAAAAAATTTTATTACAAATTATTTAGTTTATTTTATCTTCTATATAATACATTTCGAATTGTCTTGATATCTGTATAAATAACAAAGTTAGAGAAGATCTTGCAAAGTACGATTTTGTCAAATTTGAGATTTTCAAATGGCCGCCAAGAAAAAACTGTGAGTCCAAAAAAATTTTTTTTAATGGATTTGTACTCACAAAATACTCGAGAGTCCCCCTATAAAAAATAAAGAAAATCAAAAATGTCGAGCAACAAAAATAATTAATTTTGGATGGTTAAATTTGGACCGACCCCAATGTGTTTAATTTCTGATTGACTGTAAGAATTGCTTTGGGACAATTTCTGATTGACTGTAAGAATTGCTTTGGGACATAAGTCCTCCCTTTAGCACACTACTATTGTCTGGTTTTGTAACTTTAGCATTTTTCGGTTCATTAAGATTTACTGTTTATCGACAGATATACAGCAAAGGATGGACTTTCCATCAGGCTTATGACTGATCGTCGGCTGGCTTAATGTGATCACTTTACACTTAAGTAACATTTACCAATCCAGTCCATCCATCTGCTGCGGCCGACGATCAGTCATAAGCCTGATGGAAAGTCCTTTCTTTGATGTATATTCGTTGAGATATCCACTTGTTATATTTAACTACAATATGTAGAAATTTCCGATGTTCTTTCAAAAAAAAAATTAAAGTTTATTTATTTTCTACTTTAATGTATTTCAGACATTATCAGTGATGAAACTTTGGCTTATATCAAAAGTTTTGAACTCCACTGGGGAGCTTTTAATTGGAATCTTCACTTCCGTTGGTATACGTTGGGGAACGAGGAACTTCAGAAGAGAAAGGCTGATCTTACGGCTCCATTTGCTTCACCAGCAATGGCTGGGGGCCTCTTTGCCATCATGAAAGATTACTTTTACGAAGTCGGATCCTACGACGAGAAGATGAAAATATGGGGCGGTGAAAATTTGGAAATATCTTTCAGATTATGGCAGTGTGGAGGAAGAGTGGAAATCGTACCGTGCTCGCATGTCGGTCACATCTTCAGAAAGTCCAGTCCGTATTCGTTCCCAGGAGGAATGCGAGAAATCCTTTCAGCAAATTTAGCAAGAGTCGCTTTGGTTTGGATGGATTCGTGGAGCGATTTCTTTTTCAAATTCAACCCCGAAGTCGCCCTTCTAGCCAAACAACAAAACATAACTGAAAGATTGGCATTAAAAGAAAAACTTCAATGTAAAGGATTCGAATGGTACTTGGACAATGTATGGCCTCAAAACTTTTATCCGAAAGGGAACAGATTCTTTGGTAGAATCAAACATATCGAAACGAAAAAATGCATCACGAGACCTGTTAGTAAAGGAGTTATGGGACAACCTTTAGGTCCAGCAACATTGGGAGATTGTTTAAAAGACGATGATTTAAACGGTTTATTCGTAATGACGGAAGAAGGGTTCGTCATGATGGATGAATCCATTTGTCTGGACGCCCCCCAGCAAGGAGAGTTCGAAGGAGATGTAAAAGGAATCGTACGGGTTATGGGATGCAGTCAGTATCCCCGTCAGAAGTGGGAGTACGATAAGACATTATTCAAATTGAAACACGTTCGTAGCGATACTTGCTTGCAGCCTGTGAATAAAGTGATCGACGGATTGCTTAAACTTCAACTTGTTCCCTGCGTTTCTTCTCTATCGCAACAGTGGCTTTTGGAATCCGTTCCATGGAGATAGCATTTGAAGAATTAAACAATGGATGATCTGGCTTTTGTGCAGTTTTCATCGGAGATTGAAAAATCAACCATTGTTCTGTACCGTACACCCAATTGTCTGTATACACGTGATATTTTTCTAATGTGATATGTGAAGGAGAATATACACTGGTTGCTGACAATAGTAGTTAAGTATTAAGCGCTAAGAAATTCCAGCATTCAGGCATATTTTTCTACTATGATATAGTGAATCTCATCTTTGTTACATATCTGTTGATACATTACTATACTAATTTTAAGAAACTAGGCATCTATATTAAGATAATAACTAAAACTAGGGACTGGAAAAAATCGTGTGTTATTTTCTGCGAAATATGGTGTTATTTTTTGCAAAGAGGGGTGTTATTTTTCACAATTTTGGCAAAATGTGATTACATTTAGTCAATTTTGCATCTTTTAATACAAGAATATAAATATTTTTTTATCGTGAACAATATTTTATTTAATTTTAAAACAAAAATATTTGAGTAAAACAAAAAAAAAACTTCTTTGCAAGATTTTTTAAGTGTAGTTCTTCTTACTTTCAAAGCCACATACCTTTTGACAATGTTTCAATTACGCTGTTTTCCATTAAATAAAGGTCGAAATTTGCATCAAACATGCGAAAATTCACGTTATATGTGTAAAAAACACATAAAGAGCACGAAATTCGCGAATAAATTCGTTTTATCACGATCACGTAATTTCCCAGTCTAATTATAACTGATTCAGTAGATTCAGTAATACGATAGATCTGATGTAATTTTGAACAATATACAAACTGAAATAATTTATTTAACTCACATCGCTCTACTTACATACATTTAACATTCAAACAGTAAAAATTGTAGTACGTACAGCTTCTTCCGATTGTTGACAATGTGAGATGGCAGCGAACTTAGCGACCAGAAATGAGATTTTCCTTCAATTACAGAGTCATCGAAATAGATGGACCCTATTTTAAAATGGTATACGAGGGTGGATTGATAATTCCCGTAAAAATGAAACAATGAGTTACTTTTTTTTCGAATGGATGTTATTTATTTTTCAACGTGATCTCTTTTTAGAGCTATACACTTGGTTAGACGATGCTGGAGTTTTTTGATCCCCTCTTTGTAGTAATCTTTTCCAAGACCTCAAAATACGCCTTAGTTTCGGAGATCACCTTCAAATCAGTTCGAAATCTTCGTCCCCCAAGTCATTTTTCATGTTCGGAAAAAGGAAGAAAATCACTGGGAGCCAGGTCAAGAGAATGGGGAAGCTTTTCGTAACGTTACTCCACCAACTTGGCCGTAACTCCACCAGTGTCACTCTTCACGTTTTTGGTCAATTGTCAACAAACGCGGCAGCCATCTTGCTGAAAGCTTTTCCATATGTAAATCTTCATGCAATATGTTGCAAACTCATTCGTGTGAGATGTCTACAGTGTTGACTATCTCCCCCAATTTCACTTGTTGATCTTCCAATACGATATTTTTGTTTTTCGTGATCGTTTCTGGAGTGGTTACCTCAACTGGACATCCTGAGGGAGGAGCGTCTTTCTACATTATTAAGTTTTATTTTTTGAACTTCCATCATCAGTAGTTCCCTAACATGTTCTATCTTGTCTTTGGCCACCCATCGCATTTTGAAAAATGGATGGGTCACCGAAGCTAATATGGCATCATTGGCCGACGGCTAAATCGTCTCAGCAAGTTTTTTCAATAGTGTCTACTGGAGTATTGCAATATTTCAGGTTGTCTAATTTCAGACACCTGAGAATTTTTTGTATTCTCATTAGTTCCGGTAGTAGACAGCCATAAAATGTCTCTTTATCTCCTTGCAATATTTGTATGGCTTCCGCTACTGGTTGCATACACCTCGAATATTTGTCAAGAAATTCTAATTCTTGATCCTTTAGAGGGGGACGATTCAGTTGCTTCAATACTTCATTAAGGTGATTCCTTACAAATAAAAAGTCTTGTAGTACGAATTCCACGTATTCCACGGTGATCTGGAATTTTTTGCGGTAATTTCTAAATACTTCTCGCAAGCTTTTGGAGACTTGGAGCGCAAGTGCCAAAGCAGTGCTTGGCGCTTCCCAAAAGCTGCATCATGTATTTTTTTCTAGCCATGATGGCTGTCTATCCTAGCCTACTTTGCGTCAATCGTGGCAATTAAATGTAATGTGTGTGTAGCGCATCCCTCGAGTGCAGGTAATCCAAAGTCTTCACACTTCTCTGATCCATCTGTCGGTTAAGGAAAAGTTTCCTGAGTTAAATCATCATCTTTACTCTCATCTTTGCATGGTTCAGGAGATGTGATGGCAGGTATTCTGAAGACTTTGAAGGCTTTCTTCATATTGAAGGCGTTCTCGGTTACCGTTTTGACTACTTTACCTAGTTTGAGGTCAAATTCCACGTGGCTATATGTAATCATTTTGGCAACTTTGTCGTAGGTATGAGCCCCTTTAAATCTTCTACAAGCAATTGAGGCACCTTTTCTCTCTTTAAGTTGTCGCTCCTAATCCAATGGACCGTAGTTCCCAAATAGCTACATTTGGAAGAGGACCATATATCGGCTGTAGTGCATACGTATTCTACATCTAGCAGTTTTTTCTTTGAATTCTCCATCTTATTTTTATACTCCTCATTTACCTTACTGGAAAGTGAACGCCGGATACAATTTAGGCGCCTTTGTGAGTTGACATGCACCTTTTATCAACGCTTCAAATGCTTTGTTTTCTACTATAGATAATTGTGACATCCTTCGAATTGCAAAAATCTGCAATCGGCATGGCGAAATTAACGTTTGCTGACTTGGCTACAGCTTCGAATAGGGTGGTTTGCCTTATTTTTCTGCCACCTTATCATTTTCGCTTGCTGACATCCGCCTCTTCTTCACATTGAGTATTTTTGCCCTTTCATACTCCGTGAATGAATCATTATGTCCTTTGGTCTAAAAAAAGTATGTAAAATAATAATTAGGGACTTCTTCTTTTTCTTTTCTTTTGTTAGACTCAGGAGTCTGTTCTAGCAGGAGGAGTCTCCTCTTGGGATGCTGAGCTCCAGCTTTCCCTCCATCTTTTTGGTGGCCTTCCCGGCTGGCGTTGTCCATCTGGGATGCCATGCAGCGTCACATGTGGTATCCTTGAGGTGTTCATTCTTTGGACATGTTGGTACTAATACCGCCGCCTCTGTCGCCCCCATCTGACCAAAGCACTGCTTTAAAAACAAAGGAATATTCTGACAGATTTTTTAAAAAATGTATTCTTATTTTTCTTTCTCATCCGTTTTAATTCCAATGCTGGACATAGGCCTCCCCTTTGACTTTCCACAGATCCCTATTCTAGGCATGCTGCATCCACTTGCTTCCTGCGATTCACCTCACATCGTCAGACCATTTTGCCTGAGGTCTTCCTACGCTCCTTTTGCTTGTTGTAGGTTGCCACTCGGAAATCTTTTTGGTCCATCTAGAATCTGAGCGTGTCCTGTTCAACTCCATTTTAAGGCAGCTGCTCGTTTTACCACATTGGTGACCTTGGGTTTCTCTCGTATCCATTCATTTGTCCGTCTATCTCTCAACGAAATACCTAGCATTCTCCTCTCCATGGCTCTTTGTGTTACCAGCAGTTTTTGCGTGATTCGCCCGGTTAAAACTGCGGTTTCAATGCCATATGTTAGAACTGGTAAAATGCATGAGTCGAAAACTCTTTTCTTCAGATAGTTGAGGTATTTCGGAGATTTTAAGATATGAAGTTTTCCAAATGCGGCCCAGGCAAGTCCACATCTACCTTTTATTTCATTAAGTAATTAATATTCTATGAAATGGACATTAACGTTTTGCCTAGATAAAGATTCGTCATAATTTCATTTTCATTTTGTATTTTCAAATGCAAAATGGGTTTGAAAACCATTTGAAATGTAAATGCGAAATGGTTTTTAGTAAACCCATTTCAAATGCAAGATGAAAATAGGTATTTTGCATCTTGCATTTCCATTTTAAATGGATCCATTTCAAAGAAAGCACATCTCTGGTAGCCACTACATCAGAAGCTGTGCATATTAGTATTGTTGTTTGAGTGGTACTATTGTTTTCCTATTTGTCACGTAATATTTTTATAGTAATGTTGCATTTAGACTAATTTTAATGAATTGTTATGTACTTAATCAATCTGTGATATATAACACTTAATATTAGCGAAGCATTATTTTGTAATGTGTTTTTTTGATTATTTTTTTATTAAAAGTTTGTATTAAACAAAATTAATTAAGTCTTTTCTTCTACATTCATCCTTATCTAGATATTTATTTTTATTTTTTAAGCGAACAATGGAGTTAAGAAAAATTAATACTTAATGCATTCAAAACAATGTCATCAGTAAATGTTGTGTTAGTAGGTATATAATTTTGACATATTTTTATAAAAAGTGCCGATGTAGTCACATCTCGGTTTTGTTGAGAAAAAACTGTAATATGATCCCAACTGCGCAATGCGAACTAAATTCAGTTTTACTTAAGAAGAATTTTCCAAATCGGTCCCTCAATGCTGAGGATCGTGACCTTCATGCAGTACTTCTCGCAGCAGTCTGGCCCACCCTGGCTACAATGATTCTGCAAACGTCGTTCCAATGGCATCCGTCACCTGGTCGGACCATCTCATCTGCGACTTCTCCTGCCTTCAACTCGGCCATTCATTCAGTTATACCTACATAATACCTTTAATAATTAAGGTATGTGGCACAAAAATAGAAAAAAGTTCTTGGATGGTGTGATGTTAAATATAAAAGCATGTTATTAGAGATTTGCCGGATCGTTAAAAAAATCTGTCTCCTGCCTCGGATATCCACACTCCACAGATACAGATGTGGATATCAGCACATCACTACGTTTTCAAACCTATCAGTAAAATTAGTTACTAAGTGATGTTTTTAATCTAGTATAGGCAAGTCCTTCTACTCCAAGAGTTCCTAAGAAGGTGCTCTACTCCAAACCCCAAGGTAGACGCAGCGTTGGCAGACCCAAGCTCAGATGGTTAGACGAAGTGCAGAAGGATGCACAAGTGGTTGGCATCAGGGACTGAAGGAGCACAGCCCAGGACAAGGAGGAATGGCGTCGACAGCTGGGGGAGGCCAGGGCTGTAGTGCCAATGATTATGATGACGATAGGCAATTCAGGTAATGTCTTTATACATTTTATTTGCATAACATTGTCAGGTATTATGCATAAGAGATTTTTCAGTACTTGTTTCAATAATAACATTATTCACAATGACATCAATGTAAAACTATTTTATATTGTTTAATATAAGACATTCAAAACATTTCAGAAAATAATGATGTATGTTTTATTATTGAATCATTTTACAAAAAACAATTAACGTTGTGATACTCTTGGGACTTAACTATGACGTCATGGTCATATCCCGCGTCGTTAAAAAATGATAAAAATAGCGTTTTTCGATTTTTTGGCGTTAATTTCGCTTAAATCAAAAATTTTCACGATCATTCCCTAGATTTTAATGCATAAATTCAATACAAAAGAAAAATCTTCCTGAATTTCGTGAAACTAGTTGGCGTCTTTCGTACAAAAGAACATTTTTCACATTTTTTTGAGAAATCTATGCAAGACATAAAAACCTTTTACGGTCATTGCCTAGATAGAGGTTCAATGTATCTACTCTATTGTATTTTAAAGCATATCTAGTAAGGTTATTGAGATCTAGTGTCCTCCGTTTTTTGAATTTTTTTGAAAGTCAATATCCCTAGCCTTAATAGTATGTCTTTCAATGTTGTCACAGATAAATTGAACCAATGTTTTTATTTTCACAGAAATTTCGTTAAAATGTAATAGCAGGGTTGAAATAAAAACTCAGGAATCTTACCAAAAGTAATAATCATCTATTTCTAATATTAGAGACAAAACGTATAATAGAGGTAACAGGATACAAAATACAATAATTTATTATAAACTTAAAATAATTTCAAGTGAAACGATGGATATGTATGCCTAAAAATTTTTTTTTATAGTTATTACGGATGAACTATGTCAAGCCCTACTATGACTCAGGGCCGGCCCGTCCATATAGGCAAACTAGGCAATTGCCTAGGGCGCTCGTATCTGGGGGTGCCATCTGCGTAGCGTACATGTAGTCGCAGCTACACGACCACGCGAATTAGATGAACGAAGAAAGGAAAATAGAATGAACGCGCGACGCCCCGGCGAACTCATTACTTCACACCCATTTTTCCACAAAATTTATGACAGCGGCGCAATTGCCCCCCCCCCCAAATACGAGCGCCCCATGCAATTATTGCCTATATGGACGAGCCGGCCGTGAGGGGCACCCGGCACATGGAAATTCGGACGATTGAAATACATCCATAGACACCTAAGATTGAAATGCCCATTTCGATAAAAAAATCAAAATATTTGCGTTTCTTACTTTGGAGTTTAGATGGCAGCATTATTGAACAAGATGATGAGTTAGCTCAGTTAGCTGTAGGAAAGGGTCGAAGTCCAACGAATATTTTTGCCTATCTACGCAGATAGGCTTTTGATAAGATATGGAATATTATTATGTAACTGTGTATCTCTGTCTGTATACGCACGCCTGTATTACTGTCATGCTTTGTATTATTGCATTGGTTGGGTCTGTTAGATCGTTTTTTTAAGCGTTGTAAGTCGAGCGAAAAGCAGAAATGCTTATTTAAAAAAAAACCTAACAAACAATGGTATTTGGTGAAACATCACTATTGCGTTTTTAGAGTTCACCGGGATTTTTTTTCCACCCCCCTCCCTTCGCTCAACGGTTTTTTCTTGGACAAGGTCAATAGTTTACCCTCCTCCCTGTGATGAAATGAATTAATTTGGTGTTTCGTTTGGGCGTTGGGTTCTGGCGCTAAATTTATGGTTCATTTTTTATTGGATAAAATATTTCAGGAGCTCTGGGGGAGGGGAAGGGCTCAGGGAATGTGTAAATCCGGCGCTGATTCCCTGATCTATAATACTGGTGATCCATGCAAAACTGGAACGTGTAATATTACCTTAATATGCCAACATTGAATACCTGCAACATCACATCAACTGATTGTTTGGATTGATCGGATGAAAATATCAATTTTAAATAAGTCTTCTTTTAGATAAAAAATCTTCACATTTAATCGATTCGTTCAACTCTTTTCTAATATAAAAGATTTTTATTTTATCTTAAACCTAATGATTTATAAGTTTTGCTAAGATGACAGAAGCAAATAAGATCACGATAGATCCTGAGGTGGCCATTGATCCATTGCATTCGTTCCCGTCACAGATTTGGCATGTGGCTTTCTTGGATCTTCTCTCTTGCACCTTGATCAATGCTTCACATGTTGAATGTGCTAGACTTTTCACGGAGCAGCCCTTGATGACATCTGTTGAGTCTCCGTTCTCATCTGAAAATAATATTTACTTATTTTATTTTATTTTATTTTACAATCTTATACGGCTTTTAGGCCATTTGAACAAAGTATATCACAAAAATCACAAAAAAAATCAATAAAAATAGTCAAACAATTGCGCATTACACATAATTCATCAATTACAAATTTACATCATAACACAAAACCACACATAAACCATATTCAAATCAAAAAAGGAGATACAGCAAACAGAATAAACTGTCATAAAATGTACGAGTAAATAACAAGTCCTTCTCAACAAATAAAATTAATCAGACATGTAGGCACTGTATCAGTGACAACACACTAAAAGACAATCAGGCTCATCATTTTTCCGAAAAAATTCCCCTGCCACGACGACATCCTAGAATTGTTTTTCACTTACCAGTGTTGGCTTTTGCAGCGACCATCGTGATGCATGAAAACTCTGTAGTGCTGTTGATTCCAGTCAAGTTCAAATTGGGATAATGTGGCTCACCGAGCCAAGCGATGCTTACTTGGCTTCTCATGTCGCACTTTACACTCTCCCCCTTAGCTTTCTCCGCCTCAGCTGGACATTCCTTGCAGTTCTGTTGCATACAATATTGGGCAGATGCTAAAAAAATACAAACGAAATTCTCTTTTGAAGATAAATAAATAAATAAAAAAATCTTTATTAGCCAAATACAAATAAATCTTATTACACACAGAAGTATGCTAAAGGGTGGACTTATTGCGAAAGCAATGTCTTACAGTCAACCCGAGAAAAGAAAAAAAACTTATACATACTTACATAAAAAAATACATACATACAAACATACACATAATACACACAATAAATAAATAACATACATAGTATTATGTGAGGAAGAGGATAATAAGAGAGAATTTGAGGGGAAGAAGTATGGAAAGGGGATGCACGAGAAAAAAAAATAGGATTCTAAAATGATTGAACCACTTAAAATTAAAAACAACAATTGGATAAGATAAAAAAGTAATTAGAAGTTTTGTCAACAACATGTGACTAAGAAAATCAGATGAAACATAGGTATTATTTATATACGATATGATTAGAAAAAGGTTGGGCATCCGATATAATTTTATAAAAAAACTTAAAATTTTATTTGCTAATAGGTATGGGCATAAACTTGCTACACAAAATACTTCTGCCTTTTGAGATCAACTGAACAAGCGAGTAAGCCGCAAAAATATTTATTGTAATAAATAAATTAAAAGAGTTTTTTTTTATAATTAGGCGGTCCACCCTATCTGGAAACTAAGAGTTCTTCTTCTTACTTCTAACTTAGATCTGGCACGCACCCGTCCACGGGTGATTTTGCAAAAACTAAGAGTTAAACGGACGAAAAACATTTTAGCATCTCTATTAGTGCAGGCGCTGAGAGGGCTTTCGTTTGCATAATATGAGGACCGAATTCCCTCAAATGATTATTCTTGGGGATAGACCAAAGATTAAGGATCCGGATCTTGCCCTTCCATTTTCTGGTCCAATTTTTTTTTCACCCCCTCAAAGGTAGTCGATGGGGTATATGCTACATATGAAGTAATTTGAATGATTATTTCGGTTTTAACTTATAGTTTATTATAATGGAAATAATAAAATAAAAAAAGCTTTGTTATTAATAAAATAATATAAAGATGGAAATGGGTTTTCTAAAGACAATGTTTTATAAAATGATTTTTTTTTGTAATTCTCTGGGTAACACCTTCCGCACACTTCACAATAGTTACGCCAAAAGCTTGTGTCGGGATTCGAACTAGGCACTTTATACACTCTCATTTGAAAGAGCCGCGCTCCAACTAATATTGTTATAAAATAACAATAATGTTATAGCCATAGAGATACCATTATATCAGAGTGTCACACGTTTCTATTTTGGTGTTCTGCGCATAAGCCAACATCTACCACGTGGAGTGTGGCAAAACAAACACGTTTGACGAGTGGGTTTGTATGGACAGTCCAGTATTATTGATAAAGAGGCAAATAATTGATTTTTAATAGTAAAATCACGGATTATCGCTGAGGGGAGTTCAAATTTCGTACAAATATTAGTACACAAAAATACGTTTTGCCACACTCCACGTGGCCGCCCCATACAAGATGTTGGCCTACGAAACTGTCTACTGCGCAGGTTGTCAAACACTCTAACTATTCCTATCTCTATGGTTATAGCACTAAGATTAAGGAAACCACCAACGCTTATTGATGCCATTTTTTTATCAGCCTATGAAAAACGCTTGTATGGAGCAGTGTGGTGAATTTAAATTATTGGTTCATCAATATACGATTATCGACTGTAATATCACTTAATATAACGTAGTAAAAATATTAAACTTACCGTGCAAACTTAGACATATCACCACAAAAAACACACAGGCAATTTTATTTGCAGACACCATTTTGATTTCACTTTTTGAAATGTGTAATTATTAATTTATTTACTATCTTTAATTATTGGCTGATGTCCGCGCGATGGCTTTTCACAAACTGAATTCAACGCTACAACACAATTGATTGGTGAGGTGATAAATCAAAGTGATATAGATAAGCTGCGGGTATGAAGACGTCAAATACCCGGAAAATATGACAGGTTAAATGTATTCAATCCTCACATTTCCGGAGTACTACCTATAGTTTTATAAATGAGTCATAAACGACAAAAGCCTTTCCAGCTTGATGCTTTCCAGCTTTCCAACTGATGTGAATTTTAGTTTTTTAGATGAACTCAAATTCATAAATCATAAAAAAGCATAAAAAAGATTTGTAAAATTATTGTAGGTACTTTCTTCTTCTTCTTCCAGTGTCGTGTTAGGTCCCCCCAACGTTGACTATCACTCGAGAGAAAGTGCTCCTGTCCTGGGCAGCTCGAAACAGCTCTTCAGCACTCCTTATTCCAGTCCAGTCTCGTATATTGCGGAGCCAATCTGCCTTCTTCCAACCCCTCTATGACCCTCTATTTTGCCCATAATGATCAGGTGGAGTAATTTATATTTTTCTCCCCAGAGCACATGACCCAAATATGATACCTTCCGGACTTTGATATTTGACAGCAACTCTCTATTGGCTCTAACTAAACTTTGTTAAATGCTTTTTTGGATAATAAATAAATGAAATGAAAAAAAAAAGTTTTCATCGTTCGGGAAGACCTGCTTTCAGTGTACACCGTTCTTTCTTTGATAATGAAATTTGAGCGTTTTAGAGATGACGTGGAAAGAGGTGAAGTTTTGTAACGACTTCTCTGTATTCCCCAGAGGAACGTTAAGGGGAAATAATTAGTATTTATAGTACCTTACTAGGTTTATTTATATTTTCGTGCATTTAATCTTGTGCAAGCACGTAGGTAGGTACTCGTCTACCTATAACCAGATAAGATATGATTTACCTATATTCTGAGTAAATATTGGTTTACAAAATACATGATATTGATAAATAAATCATGAATCAAACTAAAGATTCTAATATCGTACCGACGAATTATACACGCATATTCCGTGACTTTGCCTAACATTGTACCTCACTTAGTGCATAAAAGCCATGAAACGAGTCCCGCAAACCCAAATTTGTGATCGACGATGGACTTTATTGAAATGAAGTAAAAAAACGCGGCCGTTGAGTATTGACCTGGACCATGTCGACAAGATCCTCAAAAATGGACGCGTTTTGAGCAAAAGAAAGCGTGTATGTGTATATGACAAATTTCATGAATATGAAGGAAATAAGGAGGGTATGTAAGAATAGGGAGGACACAAGGGATGCAGCATGAGAGGATAGATATATTCTTCCTTCATCGTTTACTCATCGCTGAGGGTCGTGATTTGTGGAGCTACTCACGGACAAAACAAGATGCCTCCAGTCCTCCCTGTTCTCCGTAATCCGCACCGCCTGGCTCAAGTCTCTCCCAGTCAATTATTTAATCTGGTCGCACCACCTTGCAGGACCGCTACTTCTTTTGCCTGGAACACTTCCCATGATTATATTTCCTTCCAGGTTCGCAGACTCTCTTCTGGTGATGTGACCAAAGAAACCCAGTAGATACTTGCGGACTGCATACTACAGATAGTCGTTCCGTTATTTTAAGTTCTTTAAAGACCGAATCATTCGTCCTTCTTGCAGTCAATTCAATTTCAATTTCAAAATTCTTTTTATTTTTCTTCAATATTTTACACATTCAAATATGGTTACTTAAAACTATACATGTTTAGAGATACCTCCCCAATAGAGAAAAGTCTCCTGTGTGCGGAGGGATGAGTCCATGGGATCCTCAACATGCGACGCCAGCACCACATCTCAAAGGCATCAATTCGGGAGCGATCTCCGAATTTTACCGTCCAAGTTCGACCGCGTAGAAAAATATAGATAGATTTAAAATTATCGTTGCCGTGGGACTCTTTTCTTGGTTTCAATATTCTTCTACGTGATTTTATCATAATATTTCCTAATTTAGTAATGAGTTAGTAATGTACAATGCAGGATATTGTGGTACTCGTATGCAAATAATAACTTATACCTACTTCTTTGCTATATTATTATAGAAATACCCACGTTATTTTCCCACCAACCTCGCTGCAATGCAATACACATTCTTCTTGAGAAAAGTGTGGTGGATATCATCATAATTATAATTATTAATTCCTTGTAACATGTCATTTTGGAAACCTAAATAAATAATTTAAATAACATAATTAAATTTAACGTAGAGAAGAATTAAATTTAATATTTAGAAATCTGTATTCACCAAAGTTTATTTGCAAACTTTTGGTCACAAGATCAAAGACAAAAAAACTACCTATAGTTATTATAGTAACGCGTGATAAATTTGATAGGATTTTAAAAATTGCCAAAGGGCAGACTTGTTGCAGGGGATCTTTCAGTTAGTCCGGTAAATTTAACAGATCTTTCAGCTGTACCTACTTCGCTTAATAAATATCAAATAATTTATAATTCTATCCATTATTTTTGTAAAACATCCGTAGTTTTACGCATTTTAAAATATAAAATGTCGAATCATATACTTAGTATTTACCTACTATCGGTTTTGGCGCTTATGTCTACAATATTATCATTATTTATGATTGATAATCATAAACTTGTGGGCTCAACATTTTTAGCGGTTTGCAAACATAGTAAAAGTACGCTTATCTTACAAATATCTACATTTTTTTATCTTCGGCAATTAGGCACCTACTGAATTTTCTGGAGCTTCTGTTTCGCAAGTAGACAAATACATATAAATGCACAATATTCACTGATAATCGTCACAAGTTTATTCTGTTTTAATCCTTATTATTTACTATAGGCTGTCCTTTTCTATTTCCTTGAGTACATCTAGAGGATAAAACAGATCAATGGGTGTTTTTCTCACCAATTCAAATCGTCATTAAAATAACCCCAAACAAAATATGTTGAATTTTTACAGGCAGTGGAAATGTATAACGATGTCCTTATTACGTCCTAATATTTACACTCTCTTGCAAAATCAGCGCCGTTGACGAATTTAATTTAAAAGACCCGTGAAAGAGAGGGCAGAATAATGGACAGTACCAAGACACCACATGTGGCTGCCCGCAAAAATATAGCCGCTGTCCATCGTCTTCCAAGTAGACCGCCAAAAAGACTAGCTGAATAGCTGATGCTCCACTTCCAAAAAGGATGGCATGGCAATCATTCCACACGAATCATTGGTCTTGGGCGTGATGAAGAAGAAGGGAAAGAGATGTTTCCTTTGCCAAGAAAGGAAGGTGCATCAAGAACTGTGGGAAAGTGTCAGGAATCCAGATCAGCTCCAAGACAGGTATCGGGAGACTCACTGTCAAGGTTAGGGAACATTAATTCATAGATTTGTTTCCATTAGGCAAATATTGCGTCAGAATTCTTGTTAGTACCTGTCTACAGCGTAGTCATATGTTCCTACATTAATTGTTTGAAAGCTTGCCTATCAATGTCAACAGAAATCACAGCTTCAAAATCAAAAGCATGTAGGAATAGAATGTGGTATGTTACCAATGTACAACCTTTTCTCAGATCTTGATTTAGAATGATGTAATGCTAATGTACGATAATCTAAGGTGTATAATTTATTGTACGTACCTATTATAGCGCTTACACAACGAAAATAACCCATAAAATTTATAATTTATTTATAAGTTTTCAGTATTTTTGTTACTAGATTCTGTTTTAATTGACTTTTTATGGAATGATTAATAATTTCGTTTAGGGTATATTTTTATTACATAATGATAAATTCATGTGTTTGGCGCCATCTTATGAATAAGGATTATTTCATAAATGAACCAGTGTTCTTGCCTATACAATGATTGTTTAAGAATTGATTGTTAAAAATATCGATAGATGTTGATAGTTTCAATCCACAATCTCTTCAATGCTCAATGTGGGTAATTATTATTTTTACTGTATAGGTTTTTTATCTCGAGTCGAAAGCTCTAAGATGGGACCATAAAAGCTGTAGCCAAAACTGTTGAGTTTGCAATACTGATGTATCTTATCAAAAAAATAGGTACCCCGACATCTCTACAGGACGGGCCTTGTAACTTGTAGTTTCCGTGGATGAAGATCGGCAGAGATCGCAGCACAGCGATAAGCTCGCCTGGTGAAATTCAGGATCATTACTCAAGCTCACAAATTCTTCCGACAGCTAAAAAATATTTTCATTTATCAGCTGGTATCAATAAATTTCTTTTCTATGAACCAAGTACTATTTCTCTTTGAATATGCAACATTTTATCGGCCTCTCTCGTCGGCCACGGCTCATATAAGATGTCTCTATAAAGCGAAATAATATTACGATGCGAATAAATAAGGAAGATTGAAGATATCAAGGACTTTTACTGCACGCACCAGCTCATCCAAATCATCCATTGTGGTGACCCCGACTTGATGCTTACTGTACAAGTGTGTGAAACAATTATGTGCAATCTGCTATATAGAAAGATTTCAGGTTCATCACTTCACCCATTTTTCAAAAAAATTTCATCTGCGGCGCTTCTTATTTGTTGCATTTTTAACAAAACACTTATAATGCCAATCTAAAACACAAACTTTCTCACTCACCTTGACGAAAAAATGTCGCCTGCGGCGCTATTACTGATTTTTTGACTACGTCTATGTTAAAATCTCAATTGCCTTCCTCAAGAGTTTTTGCCCCCCCCCCCCCCCGAAATGAAAACCTATTTATGCCACTGATTAGTGTTTTAGTATCTATTACTTGTCATGTTTACTTACTGCTGATTTTTTTTGCAGTCCAGGTAAATAAATAAGCGGTGGTTCTTAATGTTTATAAAAGGAACTGTAGGTGTAAAAATTAAACGTAATTATAATGTCATGAAATTTTATTTATCATAATGTAACAAATCTTAAAAATTAATTTATGGAAAAAATATGAACAGAAAAAGTTTGTAAAATAGAAAATATACACGAATGCATTGCGTATTTCAACGCCTAATAAAAATCTATCGCTCTTAGTTTTATAAGAGGCAGCATCACCTCAGAATAATTGCACTCCAACATCTTTTTAAGAATAGATAATTTTTTGTGCATTATCTGGTAACTGAAAATAACTATTTGGAAAATGCTTTTTGCCTAGGTGGCCTCGTGGTAGAATCCTCGCTCGAACGATACTATGATAAGCTTCAGCTTTTATGTCTAACTAGCTGAGTTACACGTGCTTCGCAACGGCAATTTTGACAAAACAACCCGGCATACTTTATAGGCTCAAGCTGGACAAAATGTGACTTAAGATCTGAACTTCTTTTCCATTCAGGACCCCACCCAACGCTTGGATACCCTCATCATCATGGCATCTCTTAGGAAAAACTTTTTCTCAAAAAACCGGCGACGTTAGAACACAGAGTATATTATCGCAAATGTTATTCTAAATTTTTGCAGCAATCCGTCGGTAAATGCAGGAGTTAAGCGAACACTTACAAAATAACCGACATTGTTTTATAGATATAGGTGAATGATCTAGGAAAGTCAGAATAACAAATCTATTAATTTGGGTAGAAAAAATGTAGGAATGAATCATATAAAATATCTTTTTCTGAGGTAGTTCCGTTTCTGAAAAATTTCATTGATACTAAAATCATTGTTTACATATTTATGTACTAAAAATAGATTTTTTATTGTAGCATATCTAGTAGATACAAATTCGTATGATGTATGGACGCTATATTAATATGTATATTTGTATATGCATAAACAACTAGGTCGTGACCGGATAAAAGCCCACTAGAATATTGCCCAACATGAATAAATCCCAAAAAAGACGAAAACCCTTAAGAAATTTGTTGAAGGGACAAAAGCTCAAATCTAATTTGATTTTGAAAATATAATGAATTGTATCTTTAAGTATGCAATTTCTTTCGGTGTGTTAGAAACTAGCATAGATTAGAAAATAAACAAATGAGTAAGTGGATCTAAAATGGAAAAAAATAAAGTAAAATAGTGAACATTTTCGAAATAATTCATCTATTGGAATCCAACTAGAAAGTTTGGGCTTTTATCCGTTGAGGATATTTATGAAGGGTTTTTACCTTTTTTGCGATTTATTCATGTTGGGCAATATTCTTATGGGTTTTTCTCCGGGAACCCAACTAGGTACATTAGAATAGCTGAATTTCAGCTTCTTAGCTGGAATAATGGACGTAGCAAAATGGTTAGAGTCGTTGAAATGTAATCAAAACAAAATATTATAATCAAATTCGTTTCAAATCATCATATAAATTAAATTCATGCAAAAAATAGATCAGTGATATAAAAATATCTTTAAATTCCTAGTTCCACTTGTAACAGGGTTGCTAGATGCCCGTGAAATATGGGAAATACCGGAATTTACGGTCCGGTTATGTGCCCATTTTTATTTCATTTACGGGAATTCGTCGTACAATGGATTATATCTAGTTTTTGGGAAAGACCTTCAGAAAGTCATGGTGGAAGATGATTTTGCACAATAGGATGACTTGACAAAAATTTTGTGAAAATGCTTTATAAAAATACCTTTATAACTTCGAACGTCTGTGCAAATTCAGACCTTGGATTTTCCAAAATGAAGTGCGCGCGTTTCATGTTAACTTGAAACTACATACATACTTATTTTTTTTTGAGATTATCGATCTACTCAATCACAGACTATTTAAAAAAAGTTACTTCAAATGCATATAATTACCTAAATTGAATTCCGTAAAAAATGAGGTTATCTAGAATATACAATGCAGTATTCCTACAACAGTGTAGAATAATTAAGGATGAACATTGCCGGGCTTACGACGGACCTTGGCTGGCCTAAGTGATCACTTTACACTCGACAAACATTCGCCATTTCAATTCACCCCGGCTGGAATTCGAACCCAGACCTCCGTTTATGTTTGGTTTGAGAATACCGGATATTATGAATTACCGGTATTCCGGAAATTATGATTCTAGATCTAACAACCCTAAAAAGTCATGAAATGTAAACATAATTCCTATTACTCAACATATAAACATCAATGATACATAAGTCTTTTTAATTTGTGTAACGTTTTATAAAATCTAATGCATGTACATAATATACTCGTATTATATATACTTGTACTTATTATACATATTAGTCAGTGTAGTAAGCCATGTGTGGTTTGAAGTGTGCTAAATTCGAACAAAGTTGTATTTGAGTTGAAAGGATAAGGTATTTTCAAGATAAAAAGTCTAGGGTTCCATGTCAAAATCTCAAGTGACAAAATCTCAACTGTCAAAAGGGTAACCTACTATTGACAGAATCGCAACTCAACACCGGGAAATCTGATGCCGTTGTTTTTTTTGTTTTGTTTTTGTGTGCAAAAAAAAAACAACCTAACGAACCTAACCCAGCAATATTGAAATTGGCGGCAACAGGTTGCGATTCTGTCAATAGTAGGTTACCCTTTTGACAGTTGAGATTTTGTCATTTGAGTTTCTGTCTGGTTACCAAAGTCTAGATATCGCTGATTGAAATAAGCAGACGAGATTACAATATCACTTCTTTAAATATAGCAATCTAAGTTTATTAAAAATTTAACAAAAATTGATAGTTATTTTTTTCAATTGCTGATAATTTTTGAGATGACAAATGAGACGAACAGCAGCAGTAGTGATGAGGCTATCGCTCTTGAGCCGTTGCAGTAGTCTCTTGTGCAGTATGAACATTTAGCATCGGTTTTTCCTCTAGTTATTTCCATCCCGACCAGACCGTCGCAGATAGCTTGGGCAGACTGGGCGATGACACAGCCACGGAGGACATCAGTGGAGTCGTAAGCTGTAATATAGAAATGAACAAATTAGTAAAAATGTGATTATTATTAATTAACGTCATTTTCTTAAGTTTTTACGACGGTCTAACAGAAGGTACAATGTTCAAAATGGTCGAATCATTTTATTATTTTTACATTTGAGTACATGGTTGGCGCAGTTGGTTGAGGCGGCAGTCTCTCAAGCGGGAGGTGCCAGGTTCGAACCCTGGCGGTGGCGATTGATTCCACACTTTGCAATACAGGCTTTTAGCCTAGTGCAAGATGTGCAGAAAAGTATTTGGGTTTGTGTATGCAAACCCAGATCATTTAAAAAAATTCAAAAAAATAAAATAATATAATAATAATAATAATAATAATAATAAATACTTTATTTCATAAATAGACATAATAAATACATTCACAATTTTGCCACCCAACTAGGCAAAGCCCGTACTAAGGTGGCATTACATTTCCATATTATGTATTACACTTATATATTTCATTCATGTATTTCATTTATATATTTCATTTATGTATTTCATTTATATATTTCATTTATGTATTTCATTTATACATCTCATTTACCCAAGTATATAAAATTTGTTATTTTCTTTATGTAAATTATGTTTTTTTTTTTGTTTTTCATCCAATCAATTGTTGCAATCCTTATGTAATACGATAACACATACAACACACACACACACACACACACACACACACACACACACATATACATACACTACACCACATAACATTCAACACATAACATGCCAATGAACACCCTCACCATACATCAGTACTTTATGTTGTTCAACCACTCACCTGTTGATACTGCAATCAATCACTGCATTTCTCCATTTATAAGGTTCCATTAAACAGGTTCCATTAAACAGGTATATAGTTCAGCAAAGTTTCCGTCTCGTCTCGTCCTGTCTTAAGTAACCAGTCAGTTATAATTCGTTTCGTTTTTGGTTTATACGTCATTTGTTGTTTAGTTAGGACTTTGTCCTGTATTTTGTTAAGAAGTCTCGGTGCTGTAAAAGTAAAATGTCTCTGTGCGAATCTCGTTCTTGTCTTAGGTACTTTGAAAAACTGTTTGTTTCTACATCTTGTTGATAAAGTATGCGTTATTAATGCTTGCAAATGTCTGTGTCTTAGGTAATGTAGTATGATGGTCCTCGCGTATATCTGTCTAATGTCTAGGACTCCAAACTCTCTGAACAAAATGGCTGATGGAAATCTGAAAGGCTTTTTGTTTATAACACGTATAACTGATTTCTGTGCTTTAATTAAGGGATCCAGTGCAGTCAGTGTGGCGCCTCCCCAACCAAGAATACCATATGACGCGATACTCTGCACTAGAGCAAAATATATTGTTTTGAGCATTCTAACAGATAACATATTTCTAACCTCTTTAAACAAATGTAACGTTTAGATATAAAATATATAATACGTGTTTAGATATAAAAGGGTTTCTACGTTTGATTGGCTATTTATTATCTATCTTATTTTTCTTATAACTTTCGCGTATTCAAGTTACATTAATTATTATATCAATGAAGATTTTCCTATTCATATAAAAATAATGTCAATAGATTCTCTCATCTACTCCTATGTATAGTGGCTTGTGGTTTGTGGTTATGGCTAATATTTTCGATGAGCTACATACGTGTGCGTCTAATTCGAATCCATGAGGTAACGTTTGATACCCGCAGTAAATATTTCGTTATCCGGTATTCAAATAATAGGAATCAGCTCAAATAATGATTTCGTGGGTACTCGCAGTGGCGGATCCAGGATTCAATTTGGGGGGGGGGGGGGGCTGAAAGTCATCATATGCAAATATGACCCTGTGGTATCAAAAATGTGAATAGCGCCGCAGACGAATTTTTTTTTAGAAAGTGTATGAAATAATGAATCTGCTTGTCTTTCAGGTCAAGACCTGAAAGGTCTTGTGTCAGCAGGTCTGGGCAAACTTTTTGGATGAAGGGCCATTTGAAATTATATATATGAGCGACGAGCCGCAAGCAAAATACAATTTCAGAGCATTCACCAGTGCCGCAATAATGTGCCGCAGGCGAAATTTTTTTTAGAAAAATCGTTGAAGTGAAATGAAACACAAAGTAGGCTTGATTAGCGCGGGATTTTTTTTAGCAAAATCGGTTAAGTGATAAAATGGATTAGAGGCTGTTTACTGTAGGTACATAGTGTATGTCTAATGTCTGCTCCTAAATGTGCGGTGATGTCATTTAAGTAATTTTATTATTAGGTATCCTATTTGCACAATAATACGTGTTAAATTTGGTGGCACAAATGGCCAGGGAATCGTCTAATTATTATAAAAAAAAAATATACGGTCGTTAAGAAGAATGTGTGGGAAAACGATGAGAGATAAGATACGGAACGTCGTTATTAGGGAAATGAGTGGCTGCAAGACTGGTGTTGTGACGAGAATTAAAGTGAATAAACTAAGATGGTTTGGGCATGTTGAGAGAATGAAGGATGACAAAAAATATATATTTGAGTGTGCGAAGAGGTGTGAAGAAACGCGGCCCCCCGAGACTGACTTGGTCCGATCATGTTGACCATTAGATCCCCAAGGATGGACGCGCTTAGAGTTTTAACTCCGATTCCTTTAGGAACGCGGCGTCAGGGTATAGATATATAGATAGATTATACATACTAGCTTTCGGGTCTGTGGCGACCATCTTGATGCAGGCGAAGTCGACTAGATTGTTGCCGATGTTAAAAGGAATTTGTGGTCTCTGATTGTTGAGCCAGTCCATGGTGACTAGTCCTGTGAGGTCGCATTTCACCTGCTCACCGGGTCCTTGCTCCTTCTGCCAGGGACATTCACGGCAGGCTTGGCTCCAGCAGTAATTAGTTTCATATGCAAATACTGAAAATTGAACAAAATAAAAAGATATATAAAATAAACATAATAAAAACGCATAATTTGTTTCAAGGGTAGGTACCTACTGATATAGACTTTGTCATGACTATACAAAAACCCACAAAATTATTGCTTAAGAAGAATGAACTCCATAAGGGGAAAAACTGCGTGGAATAATGCTCAACGGAAAAAAGCTCAAATCTAATAAGATAGAGAGGCGTAGAAAAGTTTGATGCATGTTTCAACCATTAGAGAATCACGACTCTCAGTATCGAAAAAAATCTATAAGGATCCAACTAGAAAGTTTGATCTTTTATTCGTTGACTTAATATTTTTTTCCTGTTTTGGGCTTGAGTCAACATGAGCAATATTAGGAGTTTTTGTCCTGGAACCGTTAACCGTTAATGACGACCATTAATTAGGAATGATATCTTCATAAAAATTAATTGAATATTGGAAAATACTTATTTTTAGATACTTATATTCGGCAATGATCAGAGTGTGTATCTGTAGATATACTCATATGTATGACAGCACGCACTGGACTTGTGCCACGAATTTATTAATTGAAAATATTCATGTCACTTGTGCCCGCCAGAGCAAACTAGAGGCCCCGAATTCACCTTAAAATTCGTTCCTTGTTTTTGTGATCCAGATAATCTCAAAAACAGAACAGGTCAGAGAATACACAAGAAACTAATGCCTGAAACAAAATAGGCAAATAAATATTTTAAGATTTGTTATTTCTTTCAAAGTTACAATATGCCATTAAGGTCGGAAAATTCAAAGCTGACCTCGAATAAGGCTCCGTACCTACCAGGCGATTTTCTTGGAAACGGTAAGGTTTTCGAAGCAGGGAAAAACTCATAAACCATGAAACAATCATTAATGTTATGGTGACACTGCCAGTTTTCCTGAGCAACTAGAATTAGCCTTGTGTTATGTAATAGAAACAAAACTCTGTAGGTCAAGAAAAAGGCGAAACAAACAAGATAAAAATGACTAAAAAATGTATCTGTCCATAGGGAAAGTTCACTACTCTTGAAGCTGAAGATTGAAGTACAAATTAAGATAAAATAAAGGTAGGTACATACGAGACCAGTAGGGCGGTTACAGTAACACTTGTTTGGGAAAATTTTGGATTTTCTTGGATCTTTTAAAAACAAACATAATATTTTCTAAAAACTTTTTGTTGCCTATTTCCCTTTCCAAAATAACGTTCGATTAATATACCTAACGCCTATTAAAAAAGCTATAAAAATTCAAGCATCAATGAATAACAAAGGGAGGTTTTATAGGGACACTTCGAATGAGCGATGGTTGTTTGCAAAATGTTATGGACTAAGTATGTGTCTTTATTATTTCACTGACGCCAACGAGCCTACGATCTACGACATGCCTACGGATCTACAATTTATTGTAGTAGGCACTTAATACCAGACATAGACGTTTGAATTCTGAAATATTGAAAGTGTAAATACAGACAAAACTTTTCTCCCAAAATTTATACTAATTTACTTCTTCCGTGATCTTGACTTGTTTTATTCAAGCTTTGTTCGCATTTCGTAAGTAATTTAGTCGAGAATTGCGAGTAAATTAGTTTCATAATAAAAAGTTCTTTCAAGAATTATAAAAATTCAAGTTTTATCTTAAGAGTTGGCATATCATTGACTTTACAAAAAAAGATAGATTTTTGAGACCTTAGATCTCGACGACTGTACTTAATATATGCTTTGAAATAATTGGGTATCCTATCCTTACACAATACACACACTTCTTGCTTTTGTCAAATTAACTCAATTCGTAATACGCCCGACTCAGTTTAATATACCCTATGTTATACTCGTATCATATTCATATCATATTGTGATCGTATGAAGATTATACATAAAAAAACATAATGCCTAAATTTATTAATAACAGAATGATCTAAGATTATTTTGGTGACTAAATCGACTCATCTACAAGTTTGTTCCAGACAACTAATACTGAACGGCCTTGATAAAATCGCAGAGATATTACGTACATAGGTACATAGGTTTGTTATTGTACAAAATTATATTTTGAAGGACCGAATAGTATACACTGTTGAACTATTTTATTGATTTGATACTCTTATCTGCACGCAGTATAAAATAATCTTATCGATAAAATATACTGTAGTTGAGTGTTTTGACCGAAGGTTCTTGGTGGAAGTTTGCTGTAATAATGTGTATTAAAAGAAAGCAATAGATAGTATGTTCCACATATTTTTTTAGTCAAAGAGCGACTACCAAAGTTCTTAGAATAAACAAAAGCCTGTGGAAGTTATTATTTTAATATTGTATAGGTAGGTATTATGATTTTTATTGGCATTTATTTTAAATCTTTTTTGTATTATACTATTTATGCATATGAAGATTGTTTTTTGGAGACGTTTCGTTTGTGTTGTTTGTTTAATTCCCGTAGGAGAGTAATAAAAATTGACTAGTTGATCGAAGATTTGTGACGGCAAAGACTCAGTGGACTGAAGGACTTTAACAAAACTGGAATCAGCGATCAAAGGTAGGTGGCAACATCCTTATCCAATACAGTCCACTTTTAAACAACTTTAATCTCACCTTTCCTATCCTTTCCTATGTGCGTACATACAGCTCATGGTTTAAATTTTTAAAGGTATGTTTCCTGCCACGAAAATTTTCATTACACCTCCTCTACCTTTTCATGAAAAAACGTATATAAGGGTGTGGTGGGTATATATTTGCAATAATTTACATGTATTTTACAAAGCAGAACAAAGTGCTTTCATCAACAACATAATGACACAAAGATTACTAGGGCGTGTACTACTAAGGATGACTTATTTGCACTGATTAGAGATTTCAAGGTCACCTTTGACATTGACTGAACTAATATAGTACGAGTATATATATCAGTGGCTATTACAGGTACCTATTCAGATATCTCTGCCACCTTACAGCATCACGTAAGGTAATCTATTGTGATTTTCTCTAGTTAACTCGCTCACAGTTGAATTTCTAAATTTATAATGACAGTAGGGTACCTGTAACCTGTAACCTACATCATACAAATATTCTACAACAATAGACTTGTTAGCATGTCCATACATGATGCTCGCGACCCAACTATGACGTCACGGTCATTTCTCGCGGCATTAAGGTTCTAAATGGCACGAACAATCGCATGTTAAAATGTTAAAAATATCGTTTTTGGGGTTAATTTCGCTTCAATCAAAAAAACTTTTACGGTCATTCCCTAGATTTTAATGCATATTATCAATACAAAAAAAAATCTACGTGACTGTCGGGAAACGAGTTGCTGTCTTTCGGAAAAAAGATCAGATATGTTTTTCACCTTTTTTTTTGAGAAAACTATACAAGATATAAAAAATATTTTACGGTCATTCTCTAGATAAAGGTTTAATGTATCTACCCATTTTTTTCCAAAGTATATTTAGTAAGTTTGTCGAGATCTAAGGTCACCGTTTTTTGAAATTTTCGAAATGTCAGTATGCCTACTGTTAATGCTTGTCATGTAATTTGATATGTTGTATTGTCACGCTGCCTGTGGCGTGTAAACAATGGCATACAAGGGAATAACCGAATGAGGACAAACATATTATAAAGCGTGAACAAAATACATTTTTATTGTTAGCAAAATGTACTTTGAATATTAATACGTTGTGGTTAAATAAATTGCAGGTGATGACATAATGGTATAATGGATGGCATTATGATGAATCCATGCCATTATACCACATCTATGGTATGTTGTTAAATTGACATAAAAGACTGCATTACCAGGGTTCGCTAAAATCGGATCTTAATAATACAGATCGGATATATGTATATCAAAAGTTGCTATATACTCGTATGTATATCAAAAGTTGATGTATATGATTATCAAAAGTTGATACATGTAGTATCAAAAGTTGATATATACTCGTAGGTATCCGGATTTATATCCGAAATTGATATAGGTATATCCGATTTATATCAATATATCTCCTTGTATCGAGTAACACCCGTCCTTATTTCTTAGTCCACAGGGAATAAACAGGGCCGGATTTAGGCCCTGAGCTATTTGAGATCAAGGGGCCCTTAATAAAAAAAAGTATCTCCAAGCCATCTTAATTTAGTCTTAGTTTTTTTGTGAGGCATAGGGAAGAAGGTCGTGATGTGGTTTGGTTTTTGTGCAAATGTGTATAAAACTTTGAACAGTAATATTTATGAAAAATGTCTTCTAAAAAAGAGTAATAAAAAATAGCGCCGCAGACAATTTTTTCCCCCTGCCCCCCCCCTGACGACGTCCATGGTATGTAGTATTACAATGTCAGGGCTATTAAAGACAAACTTGATTGCTGATTTTTTTATTAACACTCCGTTGTTCTTATTTCATTGCTATTTTTTATTATTTTAACCTTTATATATTAACTCTTTATTAATGTTTTAATTCTTACATACAGTAGTTATTGCTTTTTTAAATTATATTTTTATCGATGCTTGACTTATGTCATTGTTTTTTATTAATATGTAAACATAGTGGAAACAGACAATAATGTATGAAACAACGCAAAAACGGATAATAAACTGCATAAAGAATTATGAAGTCATTATATTATAACAAATTAGAAACAACTAGTATGTAAGTGAATATTGGATAACTTAACCTTACTGATCATTCCTGTAACAAGCAAAGCGCAAGAAAATCACAAAAAAGGGAAAACTATTGTGCGGAAAGATGCCAATTAAAGAATCTCTGTGCTAATGATATACTCTGCACTTCACGACGCAAGCTTTTAGCCCACTGCGAAGAGTACAGGAAAGTAATCTTGTAAGCTATCGCAGCGTGATGAATCCATATCTTCGTCGTTGGTTCTTTGGATTTCCATATACTGCGTGTAGAATAATATTTGAAAGAACGAGCCTTCGGCAGCGATACTACTGCCATCTTCATCCTGAAGCGGCAATTCGGGTTTTCTTACACGCAGTAAGGAAACCCTAAGAACCAACAACCAAGATAAGTACCGGAAAGTATATGAGCTTGTAGATATATACAAGATCAGATCGTGTCGGCTCCGGTTGGAGACATTGCCTTTTGGCGAAGAATGGCCCAGGAGGTTCAACTTTAGAGAATGATTAAGCAAATATATTATGTAGGTAGAAGATTTGAATGCGGATTCGGGAGGATGCGAACTTTGAAAGTAGATATATGTGGGTAGGCACTAGGTATAGGTATACAAACTCATTTAGTATTCTCTATAGGTATAGCATTTTTTTTGCACTCGAATTAGTCAGTTAATTTGTTTATCCGTTTCAAGGTCATTTATGGCGAGGCAAAAAAAGGTTTATATTGTTTAGTGTATCGAGTTTGTATATACCAGTTATGTACTGCTAACTCTGGATTTCTATGGCTTTTGCATACAATGAAACACTGGTGACACGACATATGGTCTACAGACAAAATGTCTCCCGACAGAATGTCTCCGGACAAAATGTTCACACGACAAAATGTCCACAGACAAAATGTCTCCCGACAAAATGTTTACCCGACAAAATGTTTACAAGACAAAATGTTCACAGACAAAATGTCTCCCGACAAAATGTCCCCACGACAAAATGTCCCCACGACAAAATGTCTCCAGACAAAATGTTTACAAACATAATATTGACCAAAATGTATTTTTAGAGAAATTGCGTTTTCCGATACTCGATTTTATTAAAGGTAATAATGATTGCGATGTTCGATGTGTTACAATGATACAAGATTTTCGATAGATCAGATTCTTCTGCTATCAAGGATTCGCATATCTTTTTAATAAGTAGTACAATATATTTTGTAATCAACTATTTAGCAAATAATGGTCAAAATTTGCGTAGTAGATGCGAAATTTCGAGTGTCCTGCAAAAAGCACTTATCAGTCTATAATAGTTGACTGTAAGATATTACTTTTGGAATAAGTACGCCTTTTAGCACGCTACAATGGTCTTGTTTTATAACTCTTGATTATTTAAGGCTAACGAAGATTTATATATTTATTATATTTATACTTGTTCATTCGTAGTCAACATGTAGATCTGTATTGAACATAACAAATATCTGAAAATAGACAAACTAATAAAATACTCGTATATGCAATAAATTAATAAATATCTATCTATCCTCTTGCGGGTAGGCAGAGAGAACAGAACGCCAGACCACCTTATGGTTAAACACACTCCTTACTTCCATCACATTTATGCAGTTTGTCATACACGCTTTCCGATTTCTCTTACTCAAAACAAATAAATAGACAAATAAATTCAATTAAACATTCTTTAAAAAAAGTGTATTTAAAGAAAACGTATTAGTATAAAAATCATTGGTTGTTTTATTTGTATACATTCGAGAACCTATAGAAAACAAAATAATAATTAATAATAAAAATAAAAGTCTTAATTGATCGGAATCAGGGATGTTACAGATGTCATTTTTTGGACATCCGCGGATGCGAATATTTGATTCTCATGGATGTGCGAAATAATCAAGGATTTTGTAATTCCTAAAAAACACATAAGCACACAAACTCTACTACTAGATAGATACGTACTGCAACATCATGATATAACATATTCAAGGGTTAATCAGAAAATGCTGTGTACATAAAAAAATGTGCAGTGGTTTTTCGAAAATATGTAAGCATTATGTAAGTACATCACAAACTTTTCAACAAAATAAAATGATAATTAATATTTCGCTATATTCAGAAAGTATTATATTCAATATAATTATTCAGTAGGCGAAAGTGAACCAAATTGAGAAAAAAAAAATAAAAACGATAAAAGATATACCAAAAAAGGATGCGAATATTTGCAACATCCCTGGTTTACCTGTGAGCCTTAAAATCTAACACCTAATAGAAGAATACTATTTATTTCCCATGCCGATGCATAAAAGCATCATAAAAGCCCTTTTTAAAGTTGACCATTCAAGGACCGGCTCCAAAAATATTATTTTGTTCTTCTAATGTATTTTCCCTCAATACCTATTTGTGAACCGCCTGATTCAATAACTTACATTACCCTAACAAGATTTTTTTAGAAAACGCTATGGAAACATTTGGAAATACTCGTTGGTATTTTTTTATCTATATATCTATCCTCTCACGCAACGTTCCTTGCGGGGTAGGTAGAGACAGAAGACTAGACTACCCTACCTTACGCACACCTCTTGCTTCCTTTACATTCGTGCAATTCGTCATACACGCTCTCCGAAGTCTTTTGCTCAAAATGTGACCATCCAGGTGGATCTAGTCAACATGGTCAGTTCAGGTCAGTCTTGGACGGCCATGCTTTCTTACACCTCCTCGTTCACTCATATAATATATATTTTTAGTTATCCTGTCGCCACTCATTCGCTCTCTCATAGGCTCTCGGTGTAATAATATTACTAGCTGAGCTATCTATGCTTCGCGGCAAATTTAACAAACCAACCCGGCATATTTTATAGGCATGAGCTGAAATGTAACTTAAGACTGAATTTCTTTTCAAATGCCCTTTCACACGACACCCCAATTGACCCCACGCAGCCCTTGGATCCTCTCTTCATCATGGCATCTCTTAGTAAAAATTTTTTCTCCAAAATCCGGAGACGTTAGGACACAGAGCATATTATCGCAAATGTTATTCTAAATTTTCACACCAATCCGTCAGTAAATGCAGGAGTTTTGCTAACACTTACAAAAATCAGACTTTACTTTATATATATAGATGATACACTCGAATATCAATGGATACAAAATAATTGTGTTATTTTGCATTAAACATGTTCTTCCTATGTTCTTAAATATGGGGAAGAAGATAAAATGTTATATTTTTGGCTCACAGTACGTCTCTGGTCATTTTTCGATGATATGGAATGGCAATTGTTATTATTTATTATTTTATTAGAGGATACAATAAGGCGAGAATTTGGCTTTTTCATGCTTATGTTTTAAAAGCTTATGAATAGTCGTAAACATCATTGTAAAAGGCATTATTGCCGTTCATGGTTTAACTAAAATAATGTAATGAATAATGATATTGATACAATGGAAAAGTACATCAAAGTAACATACGTTACAGTCAACACTTTATGTACTATGTATGTGTTATGTACTAAATCCTCGGAAATTCTACATTCAATAAACTCTTCAGGTACATAATACATGCATATTAGGTATAATTCAAATTATTAATGGATAAAAATATATCGGTAAACCTTTTATGCTTTGTTTTATTAAAATAATCAGGGCTTGTACATAAACAAACCCAAGTACTTTCATAAACACTTCACAGTAAGCTAAAAGTCGTTGTGAAGTGCAGAATACATCGTCAGCACTGGGATTCGAACCCGCCAACTCCCTTTTGGGAAACCGAAATCAAACCAACTGCGCCAACCATGTACTCGAAATTCGAACTTTTAAATAAATACTTATTTCACATTTTTTACTGTAACTTTATGTACTAATTATGTATTAAGTACTAATTTCATGGAATCATTTTTCTTTGTGAATACAGTGTAAATAAAGTACCATGCCACATCACGTAAAGCGTAGTTTTTTTTTTCACAAAAATGATCTGGGTTTGTACAAATAAATACTTTCCTGGACCCCCACGGAAAGCAAATAATGCAAAATGGTACATTCAATGCCGGATTATATTGAAATTAAAGTTGTCATAATAATGTTTAAAATCCATTCTTAACTAGGCACCCACATTTGTAAATTCAAATCCTTCAATATTTGATTCCCTTTTTCTTGGTAAAATCCTCAACGGTGTAGTACAGTCGGCAGTTACAATGTTAGCCACGTTAATAAAACAATGCACCGAAAAACACAATTTCCCTAAAAAAATATTCTAGTTAATATTGTCTGTAAACATTTTGTCGTGGAGACATTTTCTTGCGGTAACATTTTGTCGGGAGACATTTTGTCCGTAAACATTTTGTCGCGTAAACATTTTGTCTGTAAACATTTTGTCGTGTGAACATTTTGTCGGGTAAACATTTTGTCTGTAAACATTTTGTCCGGAGACATTCTGTCGGGAGACATTTTGTCTGTGGACATTATGTCGCGGAACCGAAACACTTGGCTAAGCATCGATGAACCTATAGCTATAAATTTACCTTTAATTAATGAATCCAATGAATAATATTCGCTACGTACTAACACGGAATAGGCTTTGGTCTACTGAGGCGATAAATTCCACTATTTTGTAGGGCTTATAACTAAATTGTTTTAAATAACTTTGGGTGAATGTTATAAGTGGACGAAAAGATAAGATGAAAATAAGGTGGATGATGCATTATTGCGATGATAAGGAATTAGGTTTAGACTGCTCTGTTCAATAAAGCTTTGACAAGCCGGTATTCTACCGCATCCCTTGCTGTATATCTGTTGAAATAACATACTTGTTATATTCAAGTATGACATGTAGAAAATTCCGATATTCTTTCATAAATCATTTTCGTTTTTTTTTATCCCAACTCCAACAAATTATTATACCTAATTATAAACAATTAAATTAACAAAAACAGTTAGACATTTGTCTAAGAGAATATAGGGAGGGATATGACATTAAAAAAAGATATTTTAGAAAATTAATAAAATTAACAAATGAGCCATTATGGAAAATTGTTCGCAATATTTAAACAATTTTAATTCAATATCAATATTATGTGTCAATGTTTATTTAAAAATTGATGAATAATAAACTAATTAGTGTTATGTTTAAATAAATAAATAAATAGTTATGATAAGTCACGATATAAACATCCGATTTCCACCCATCGAAAACAATAACAAAGTACAGACAAATACTAAAAGCTTTTTCGTGTTAAAATATTTCTGCCAAATAAATTACTAATTTTCACAGTAATTTGATATCAGTAATAGTGGGAAATAATTATGATAGAATATTCACCTTCATTGAAATTTACGCACAATCCCACTACTAATAAGAGAGCATATTTGGACACCATTTTTCTGATTTTTTTTTTATCAAAAGATAATAGAAGATAACGATGTTTACCGAACAAAGTTTTTCAAATGATAAACGATAGAGACGCGATCGCCCACCAATGCAGTCAGTTGAATACTGGCACAGTTTGTGTTGTGTTTGAGAAAAAATGGTTTTCTGTAGTAAATGTCGTTTTTCCATTATGTATGTTTAATGTATATGCGTATAAATACAAAAGACCTACATATCTACTGATTCTTAGGCTCTCCATACACGTCCGGAAGTTCAGTTAACGGAATCGACCGTTTGTAAGAAAGCTCCGACCAAAACCTCATCAAAATCAGAGTAACACTGAATTCAGAGAGTGGTTTTGTTCGGAGCTTTTTGGCAAACGGTCGATTCCGTTAACTGAACATTCGGACGTGTGTGGAGAGCCTTAGGGCGATCACACACGTAGGGAAAGTTATACTCTAACATTCAGTATTCTGATTCAAAAAGCACGGAAATGAACACAATTTAACTATCCTCCACACACGTTATGATTGTTAGATTGATTTGATTGTTAGCAGTTGGTTGAGGCGGAAGTCTTTCAGCAGGAAAGAATTTGGGTTTCTATAAGCAAGCTCGGATTCTTCAAATTCGGGCTCCCTTAAGGCTAACCCTGGGCCCACCTCTTAATAATATTTTGCTAGAAGTGCGGGTAAAGAGGTCGCTATTAATGCGCCTGAGCTACCCGGGGATGTGGAGGGCCTTAAGCCCGCGGGATTTTCCTTCTTCAAAAAAAAAGAATGAACCATTATAAATATATAGTAATTTTTGCATGAAACAGTAGGTATGGTGTTAATATTCGAAAAGTTATACACGCAAGCATCAATAAGATACTCCCTAATTCTAATTAATTAAATCTGGGCTGGCTTTGATTTACTGGAGGGAGTGCCCCTGCCTTGGTGACTGTGTGGGCATTAATGAGGTCACAATGAATGGATAATTATACGTCTAGCCACACGTTATCAATCTATGATATTATTAAGGGTCGCGACCCAACTATGACGTCACGGTCATTTCCCGCGGCACAAAGGTTCAAAATCTCATGAACTATCGATGATAAAATGGTAAAAATAGCGTTTTTTCCATTTCATAGGGTTGATTTCGCTTCAATCAATAAACTTTTACGGTCATTCCGTAGATTTTAATTATAAGACTAAAAATCACCGGGACTTTCGGGAAACGAGCTGCTATCTTTTGGAAAAAACATCAGTGAATTTTTTTCCAATATTTTTTAGAAATCTATACAAGATACAATAAATATTTTACGGTCGTTCCCTAGATAAAGGTTCAATGTATCTTCTCTATTTTTTTCGAAGCATATTTATTTTATTTTTATTTTATTTTATTTTATTTTATTTTATTTTATTTTATTTTATTTTATTTTATTTTATTTTATTTTATTTTATTTTATTTTATTTTATTTTATTTTATTTTATTTTATTTTATTTTATTTTATTTTATTTTATTTTATTTTATTTTATTTTATTTTATTTTATTTTATTTTATTTTATTTTATTTTATTTTATTTTATTTTATTTTATTTTATTTTATTTTATTTTATTTTATTTTATTTTATTTTATTTTATTTTATTTTATTTTATTTTATTTTACTTTATTTTACTTTATTTTATTTTATTTTATTTTATTTTATTTTATTTTATTTTATTTTATTTTATTTTATTTTATTTTATTTTATTTTATTTTATTTTATTTTATTTTATTTTATTTTATTTTATTTTATTTTATTTTATTTTATTTTATTTTATTTTATTTTATTTTATTTTATTTTATTTTATTTTATTTTATTTTATTTTATTTTATTTTATTTTATTTTATTTTATTTTATTTTATTTTATTTTATTTTATTTTATTTTATTTTATTTTATTTTATTTTATTTTATTTTATTTTATTTTATTTTATTTTATTTTATTTTATTTTATTTTATTTTATTTTATTTTATTTTATTTTATTTTATTTTATTTTATTTTATTTTATTTTATTTTATTTTATTTTATTTTATTTTATTTTATTTTATTTTATTTTATTTTATTTTATAACACAACAGCTTGTGACATTTATAATAAACAAAGATAATAAAATACTAATGCCCGATCCCACCAACTACCACCTAGGAAGCAGACCCCTAAGGAATTTCCATACAAAACCACAGATAATTTGAGTGATTATTATAACTGTCATAACCTTGAAGATATAAATCCATACAAAATACAACATGCAGCTACTTAAGTGAGGGAGATTCTGGGCGGAGATATTTGGGCACCTAACTAAGTAGAGCTGCAAGTTGTATTTTGTATGGATTTATATCTTCAAGGTTATGACAGTTATAATAATCACTCAAATTATCTGTGGTTTTGTATGGAAATTCCTTAGGGGTCTGCTTCCTAGGTGGTAGTTGGGGGGATCGGGCATTAAAGTGTTTAGTTAGGTTGTCGAGATCAAAGGTTTCCCGTTTTTAGAAATTTTTGTAATGTCAATATGCCTACTATACATTTGTTCTGGAAATTACATGGCTCACGAAGTTTCCGAATTTCGCCCTTGTTTTATGGGGTCGGCTCTCCTTGTTCATCTTCTCCTGACTGCTTTACTCTGAGTCGTCACATCATCCAACTGGACATCTTCCATCTACCTCCTCAAACTACGAAAGGTGGTTTAGGCACTCGAAAAGAATGAGTCATTATAAGATACGGTTGAAACAACACGAGCTATTTAAAAAAATGACCGCCCCAATACAAGGTTGGAGTTAGCTGGCAGAGATCTCAGCACTGCGATAAGCTCGCCCTAGTGAACAAATGTTATGATTTATATTCGTAATTCATTACAGATTTTCCTCAACAGAAGGAAGCGGTACCTATGTTCACATAATGTAGCTTTATAACTCCCTTGGGGAAGAAGCAGGATGGATGTTCCGACGCTTAAGAGTCGGCATTGGCTGGCTTAAGTGATCACTTTATGACCGGGGCAACTTTCAACTCTTCACCAACAAGATACTCCCTCACACCACATCCTGCTGTCAATTATGTAGTTGTGGAAGTTTTAAATACTACAGATCAAAATCAATTCCACAATGAACCAATTTTCTGATACTACCGCCATCTGTGATATACCTAAATTATTTTAGGTATTGAACTGGATTTTTCTGCATTGCGCGGGTGGAAATTCATTACAGATTTTCCTCAGCAGAATTCGTAATGTTAACATGTCTCTGTATCTTGTTCACTGAAAGTGTAAATAAATAAATAAACAAGGCCCAAGCGTGTCAGCAGGTTTTGAATCATATAACTATTAAACAAATAATCGACATTCGAGTATGGGGGTGTATGTTTATAATTGGTGGATGCCTACGCCTTGTGACCTATTTGTATTCCAAAGAGATGTATTGAAGGGTGAAATGAGTGGGTGATTTTCCAATTCGCTCTATTTCGTTCAACAAAGGCGTGTTCGGAAATTGAAAGCTTTTGGACATTATCATTCGATCCAATCTAAAGCTATCTAATTTCTTAAGTATATTTGGACACGGAATGGGTGGAACATTTCCCCAATTTATAACCTGCCAATATTCATAATTAGCCATGCCATTTACTTTTTTATTAAAATAAGGTGTGGTCCTATGAAATAGGCGGGTTAGCTGGGAGAGATCGCTTATCGCTATACTGCGATCTCTTCCAGCTAACCCAAACCCATATTTGAGTTAATTTAGTGAAAAAAATGCTTAAACCTCTCCGTGCATCATGGATTGATTGATTTCGATAAATCGTGTACTTAATTAATGTACGTAATTAATGATTGCATTTCTCCGGAGGGTTTTTACTAAATGAATAAAATTCTGAATACCAGAGGAAAACACTTTGTTCTTATTAGTTTATTTTGGATTCAAAACATGTTTTTTAGTTTTGTTTTAAATACTATTTCTTATGTAAGTTCGTATTGTCATTAGCAATCATATTTATTTATTTATTGAGACACTCAATTGACAGTTATACAGAAATAAAATCATCAAACACAAATTTCAGGTTAACCCCCCAATTATGAGTGTCCACAGCATGCACGTAGATATATTATGTTACAAGACAACAAATTAACTAAGTATGTATATTAAAATTAATAAAACTGAGCAACAGGTATAAAAAACGATCAGAAATCATATGATTGATATTCTAATTGCACTGAAGCAGACATCGGAGAAGACTCTGGAGAGAGCATATAAAAAGAATGAGCAGCGATGCATTGGTGTCAAAAGCAGCCAGAGAATCGCCCATCACGAAGGCTCCCTAAGTGGTGGAAGGACAGACCAGCAGATCTTCAAGAAGACGAAGACGATATTCTATGTTAAGATACACGTGTTTGCTCAATTTCACCCCACTCCCAAAGTGGGGGAAAAAACGATTAGGTACAAATTTACAACCACCACCGAGAGAGTAGGCAGAAAAAAGCGTGTAAGTAATAAAAATGTCTGTAATATAAACTATAAAGTATTGTTATAAACTAGACCTTGGTCTGACCTTTTAGTTTGTATAATATTACTTATTTTACTAATCTACAAAATCACTAATCAATGTTCAATTTGCATACTCAGCAGGGTCGTGTAACTAGAATGGCAAAAACCTACAATTACCAAACAATAAGGGCTAGAACATCCTTTGGTCAGAGTAATTATTGCTATCAGGGTCCTTTGCTGTTTAATTCTATTCCCGAAGAACTCAAGTCAATTACCTCTGTAATTTCGTTCAGAAAATGTGTAATAAATTTCATACTGGTGGATGACAAAAATAAAATCCTTTTGAGTTTTGTATAGTGATGAAGTGTGGTCACCACATTTGTTTTGTTTTTTTTTAGATTTGATTTAAGTTTTGAATATTGATTTGGGTTGCATTGAAGCAGGTGTTTGGTACTGTTAACAATAATAAGTAGTAATAATCTGCAACAATAATGCACCTGATGTACCATTCGGTGTGTTGTTGCAGAAATTTGCCAAGTACCCGACTCTGCCGATATGCAACCTAGTATATCTGTTATGTTTTGTATGAACAATTTGTCATATAAGTAATATGATATTTTGATATGTACTTTTAGGATAAAGATGTCTTCACTCTGATTAATTGTCAACCCCGATACAGGCCATAACCTAGTGGGGTTGATAATTATATACTATACTGTGTACGTTTATGTATTGTTGTATGTATTGTTTGTGTACTTACAATGTTGAGAAATATAAAAATAAATAAATAAAATAAAATAAATACTAAATAACATCACAAGTTTTTCCAAAAGTTATTCAGTACTGCTTGTTTGTACCTTGAAAGTCAACTTCTAAATTAATATCTTTATGTTATTATGACCCAGGTCATAAAATAGCGTCTAAATCTATAAGTTTTGCCATAACTTTTACGAGTATACCACAATGGCATGCTAAACCACCATATTTGTGGGTGCTTTGTCTTTTGATATTCGTAATATAGTAAGGATCGTGAAATCTTAATCATTTTTCAGTGGGTACTTAAGGGCTTGGCACCAAGAATGACGTCACAGTCATTTCCCACGGCATTAAGGTTCAAAATCGCGTGACAATCGCATGATAAAATGGTAAAAATAGCGTTTTTTCCATTTTTTGGGGTTAATTTTGCGTCTATCAAAAAACTTTTTCGGTTATTCCCTAGATTTTGATGCATATTATTCGTACAATCCCCCGCGCTCCCTTCGATTGTTGCTCGTTCACGATTGCCCTTCTGTGCCCTGACCCTTACGTGATGGATCGGTGGTGGAGTGGTGGGCTTGGAGTGATTGGAGGGGGATGTGTTCTGGATGTACCTTGTCGAGGTGCGGGGGCTCCTGATGTTGCCGCTGTGGTACGCCACGGTGGGAATGTCAGGTCGAAATGCCAGAACTTGGGGGGGGGGGGGGAAGGGCCATGGGGGGGCACTTGGGCAGCAGCGGTGTCTCGGTACTCTTTCCCTAACATAACAACTCAGGACACATAACAACTATGTCTACTGCGGTGCGGAAAGCAATGGCAAACTACTGCACTACATTGCCAAGAAAACCATCATGCAAGGAACATCAAACAATATCGGTTTGTCTGGCGATCCGGCTGACGCCCGGCGCCGCGTTGGGTCCGGGCCGCGTGGTGTGAAATTGGCTACCGGCCTCGGGGACGTGAACCATCAGGCGCCCCGAGGAAATTGGACTACTGGGGACACTATCGATAAACTGAAATTACGCAAGAACATCAGATGCGGGACTTGGAACGTCCGACGCTTACTCCAAGAGGGGAAGCTGGACATTGTAGAGGCTGAGATGGCAAGACTCAACATAGGTGTGCTGGGGCTGGGGGAAACACACTGGCGTGGTTGTGGTGGACATTTCTTCACACCAAATAGCATGGTGGTTTTCTCTGGCAACGCAGAGAGCAGTCGTAACGGTGTGGCAATAGTTATACCAAAAAAGTGGAAGAAAGCTATCATTGGTTATGACTCGGTAAGCGACAGGATTATTTCCTTGAAAGTCAACGCAAAACCTTGCATAATTAACATCATACAAGTATATGCGCCTACAGCCCAGTCTACAGAGGAGGACATCCCAGAATTCTATCGTCAGCTGGAAACTAAGATGAGGACCATTCCTAAAAGAGAAATAACAATCCTCCAGGGGGACATGAATGCCAAAGTGGGCAACACAACTCATGACGTGAGCCTTGGAACCACAGTTGGGGCTTACGGTTTGGGCAACCGTAACGAAAGGGGAGAACGCTTTCTGCAGTTCTGCATCGAAAACCATCTAACGGTAATGAACACATGGTTCAAGCATCACGCACGCAGGTTATACACATGGAATTCGCCAGGGAATAGATACAGAACCCAGATTGACTACATAACAATACAATCCAGATGGCGTTCGTGCGTCACCAACACCAGAACATATCCGAGTGCGGACTGCGGCAGCGACCATCAGCTCCTCGCTGCAGATATTGGACTACATATAAAATGCATCAAAAACCACAGTAATAGAAAATTAGAATTGGATACTAATGCGCTCAAGCGTTTTGAGGACCTTCTGGCTCCAAAAATCACAAACATGACGGTCGATCCATTTGAGACCTCCAATGCTTCTTGGGAAAAGTTGAAAAAGGTTGCCTTGAACGCAGCCGAAGAAGCCCAACAGGGAGGACAAAGAACGTCGGAGCACCGGAAGGAATGGATCACCAACGACACCTGGTCCTTAATAACAAGACGCAGAAACGTAAAGCAGTCTGGTCTCAACAACCCAGAGAGTCGCACAGAATACAGAGCGCTGCACAAAGAGGTAAAGAAAGCCTGCAGAAATGACAAGAATGCCTACATCGAATCACTATGCCGCGAAATAGAGAGCTTCGCAGACAAAGCCATGACCAAAGACCTATTTAAGTATGTTAAAATACTAACAAGAGACTTTAAACCTAAAACATGGCTTGTTGAGGACGAGAATGGGTCTCTAATCTCAGACCAGACAGAAGTAGTTAATAGATGGCGGCAATACTGCGAAAATCTGTACAAGGACACTCCTAGCAATACCGACGACGACACAGTGCACAGAATGGATGAACCCGCAGTCAGAGAACCTGACATCCTGCTTGCCGAAGTGAGACACGCTGTAGATCGTTTAAAAAATAAGGCAGTCGGAGGCGATGGTATCTCCGCTGAGATGATTAAACACCTAGGGGATGTAGGTATTAAAGCATTGCATTCAATATGCCAGAAAGTATGGAGGACGGGACAATGGCCAGATGACTGGGCGGAGTCCTTAGTCCTCCCATTGCACAAAAAGGGCTCAACACGCAAATGCGACAACTTTCGCACAATATCCCTGCTATCTCATGCCAGCAAGGTCCTATTGGACATCATAAACAAGCGACTGGCAGCCTACGTTGACTGGCAAATTGCCAAAGAGCAGGCGGGATTCGTTTCAGGCAGAGGCACAAGAGAACAAATTTTGAATATACGTCAAATCATCGAAAAATGCCGTGAATTTAACACACCGGCAGCATTGTGCTTCATTGACTATTCAAAAGCTTTTGACTGCGTGGGATGGGAAAAACTCTTCCAAGCACTGAGCGAAATGGGCGTTCCTGACCATCTACTATTCCTGATTCAGAACCTATATATCGAAGGCAAGTCACGCGTCCGAATTGATGATGCCGTGTCCGAACCCTTCCACCCAGAAAGAGGTGTCCGGCAGGGTTGCATCTTATCTCCCAAACTTTTTAATATATATGGTGAGTGCATTATGCGTAGGGCTCTTGATGGGTGGAATGGTGGAATCCCCATCGGAGGAGAAAAGATTAACAACTTAAGATTTGCCGACGATACCACACTGATTGGTTCAAGTATGGAGGAACTCAACGAATTGCTTTGTCGTGTAGAAGTGGAGAGCAAAAAAGTCGGGCTGGCAATAAACAGGACCAAAACGAAGATCATGATTATCGATCGAGGGGGAGTGCTGGAGGATGCTGTTCAGCGGCCTGCAAGCATTGACCTGGTCAATGACTTTGTTTATTTGGGCTCCCTTATCAATGTCGGAGGCACGAGCGACCAAGAGGTGAACCGCCGAATCCTACTGGCAAAGAGCGCAATGAGTCGTCTCGACAAGATCTGGAAAAGCCACGACATTACTAGGGTTACCAAGATGAGGCTGGTCCGTTCGCTGGTGTTCAGCGTCTTCCTCTACGCCTCAGAGACATGGACTCTAAGAGCTCGAGAACGTGACAGGATTGACGCATTCGAGATGTGGTGCTGGAGACGTTTGCTCCGTGTGCATTGGTCCGAGCACAGAACCAACGAATCAATCCTGAGAGAGCTCGGTGTCTCCACTCGCCTGTCCACAGTGTGTGAGCAGCGTACGCTCCGTTTCTTTGGCCATATTGTGAGAGCGGGTCCAGACAGCCTGGAGCGCCAAATCATGCTTGGGACGGTTGACGGTAGGAGGGGAAGGGGACGACTACAGATGAGGTGGACAGATGTGGTCAAAAGGATCACGGGGGCCAATTTGTACGAATCCACAAGGATGGCGCAGGACCGAGAAGGATGGGCGAGACTCATCCGTGAGCATGGGGGTCACGATCCTCGTAACCGAGGGACCGACTGAGAAGAAGAAGAAGATTCGTACAATAAAAAAAAATACTCCACGAATTTCGGGAAACGAGTTTCCGTCTTTCGGAAAAAAGATCAGAGGTGCTTTTAATTATTTTTTTTGAGAAATCTATACAAGATATAAAAAATCTTTTACGATTATTCCCTAGATAAAGGTTCAATGCATCTACCTTATTTTGTTCCAAAGCATATTTAGTAACGGTTGTCGAGATAGAAGGTCTCCCGTTTTTACAAATTTTTGAAATGTCGGTATGCATACTGTTATTGATTATTTTAATGACTATCGTTGTAAGAAAATACTAATTAATTCGATACTGCTTATCCATATCAAATAATTATAGGGCAAAATAAATCGCTATAATATGATAACCTATGTATATTTTATATACCTACCTAATATTTACTTCTTTAAAAAAGTGATTTTAAGTCATTGGGTTTGTAAGACAAAAATATTTATAAACTCGAGGTTTTTGTCCGTCGATAGTACATAGTGGAAGTCCGTTTTTGAGATAAAATGAAAAACTAAATATATAGCTTAATAAAATCCACAAAAAAGACTTTAGATCACCCGACCAGTGTATTCGAGAATTTGAACCATCAGGTGACAACTTTATTCAAAATCGCCTGATGATAAGAGGGCAAATCCTCGAACACTAGTTTTTTGTAGATTTTAAACAAAATAGGTATTTAGGTCTTTCATTTTACCTTAAAATGTTTATTTTTCTACCTACCTAATAATGTTTTTTGTTAAATTGTAGGTATTTTCTTATCACTGGAAATTTCAATTGTAACAAAAAGAACAATGGAATTTTTCATTTTTCTATATAAGTTCTTACGAGGTTATTCAAATTGATAAAATTCATAGGCACGAGTATAGTATGGTACCAGAAAGTATTCGGTTTTGTGTATGGTAAAAATGTTACTTTTCTTATGCAAGCACTCTTGCTAGGAACAGAAAAGAAACATTTGGTAGATGGGAATCTATTCTGTGTACCATACGGCTACACCCTCGCTTGCGAATAAGGCCTTTTAATAGTTTGACATTTAGCTAAACATTATGACATTTGCTTAACATTTCTGGATAATGGGAACGTACTTTCCCGGAAGCTTGTAGGTACATGACTTGACTCATACGTATTTAGAAATTTATGCTACATAAAACTCAAACATGCATACACATTTTTATGAGTTGATTCACTACAGGCAGAGCTGGGCAGAAAAGCGTTAATCCGTTAATCGTTAATTAACGAAGTTAACATTTTGGTTAACGATTTAACGCTTTTCTCACCTCCAAAAATTGTTAACGAATTATTTAACTTCCGTTAAATTTTACTTCAGTTGATTAAGTCCGTTAATATTAGATTGTTTGCATAGACATCATCCACTAGCGGCGCTGGCATTAGATAATCCAAGGGTTGTATAGGGTTATGTGTGGTATCGTATGTGGGTTAGGAGTTGGAAAAGAAATTTCACTTTGTCGCGATAGTTTAAACGTCATAGTAGTTGTACTTATGTAGTTCTATTTCATGCCATTTAACCGTGATTTTTTTCATTAAAGCTTTAACGGATTAACGTTAACTTCCGTTAAGTACATTTTTCAAAATGTAACGCTTTAACGATTAACGAAGTTTACTTTTTAGTTAACGGATTATCGATTAACGAAGTTAGCTTTTTGATTAACAGTGCCCACCTCTGACTACAGGGCTATCGTATAATGTACTAAATTTAGTGTACATAGACATTTTATTTAATATCATAAGTAATGAAACAGTTTGTTGATTGATAAGATAAGAATCGGTAGGTACTCATTTGAATATACACAAGTATTTACGTATTTACCTATGGTGCAATAATTTGGTATCTCTGTATAAATAACACTATAAGATATCTTACGTAGATTATGTTATTTTGTATACCTATCAGTGGCGAAGGGTGGATTTCTGCAGAAGGGAAGCCGAAGCTAACATTTCTTATTGGATTACGTTAAATTAGACACTATTATACCTACCTTTTATTTTATCCAAAAGGTAACTCGATGGGAATCGTGTTCTTAGGTAGCTTCGCTTCTGATACTTATTCACTTTCATTGTAGGGTTAGTGTTGATAATGAGAAGTTGGGTTTCATTTTAGTTACCCAGATAACTAAAAAATTGCTTCACCCCTATTCGGAAGCATCAGAAAACAATCAACAAAACAATCTATTTTCACCGAGTTTACGTATGTTTGCAAAGTTTCAGCTCTCTAGGTAGTCAGGAAGTGATCGGTTACAAGATTTGCGTACAGAAAAAAAAAGAAAAAATGTTGTAAGTAAAAACACCTCATAACATTTTGTAAAAAAGACTAGGGGCCATATTCCATAATACAGAATCCGACATTCAAGTAATTTTTATTCTTTTAGCACATGGGAGGTAATTGTATCTATAGGACTATAGGTATGTCATTGGATTGTTCACAAGCACCTCTATGTGTTTGCATACGTAGATATGTACAGAACAAAGTGTATAAAGCGTCTTATAAAGATTAAATACAGTTGTGTTAGTGTGAGCAAAATGGCTTTAAAAGACATATATAATTTTCACACATGATGACAAGACCTTGAGCTAATGTGATACATTATTGTACGAATAACTTGCAGGAGGAATGTCGTTAAAATGTTATTTGAGTAAATAAATAAAATAACACAGGGGAGTCGTTGTGTACTCAAATGTACTAATCAGGTACCTACTATCGAAGTACGCAAACACATCAAATTGTCGACCAACTTACAAACCTAATTATTTCGTCAAATATTAATATCTTGCACTCAATATTGCGTATGAAAACATAAAGCTTGGATTCATATCTTCGTTAGGCCTAGTAGACTGTTGTTTGGGAATTGTCAGTCTCTTGCGAGGTCGATTCCCAGCTGTTTCGGTGGTCTACCTGGGGGTCGCCTACTTTGGGATTGGCCATGGAGCACAATATGGATGATTCCATTCTCCTCACATGCGCGAACCAACATCTCCTCCGTTGCCTTCCCCATCTGACGACATCCTCAACCTCGCATATCTCTCGTATCTCTCCTTACTCTGTCTTTGAGAGCCTTACCTGCAATGTTTCCGAGGATCTCAGAGAGGATTTATGTAAGAAATGGAAATTAATTATTTATTTTTATAAGTATTCTTTTTCTTCGTTTTAAATCACTCCACTCGTTTAGGGTTGAGTGATTTAAAAGGAAAAGATCAGGTGCTGACTCCTGGCGAACGCTAGACTAAAGTGAAGCAAAAATTCCAAAAAAAGAAACAGAGATTTAGGTGAAGACTGAAGGGGCAAGGTTAACCAAACCTTTGTATATTTTTCTTCAAACACTTTTTTCCTAAGAAAAGTTCATATTAAAATAATAGAATGTTCCCCTGTTATTCTCCTTTTGTATTTGTTGGTGAGTGCTGGCCGGTTAGGCTGGTATGAACATACGTCATGATGTAAATTAAAATATTTTGCGTTTACCGTAATGGCTCTAATCTGAAATCGAATCAACAAAATATGTTGGAAATGTTTATTGAAAAGAAATATTTTGATAAGAGTAGATGTTCTGTTTAGAGAAAGTTTATCAAGTTATTTAAATGGATAAAACATATTATAAACAAAGTTTCACATACAAATAACTTTTTAAAACGTTTACCTGAGAATCCGCAGCAGTTTGTTTCAGGAATGCTATGATTTTACGAATAAAACTGAGTAAAATCTGATTTCCGTCTTTCTTTCTTCATCGATCTTTTTCTGTAAACTGCACAGTTCTAAATTGCTATGTATATAGGAGAGAAGGCGAATGTCCTGGTTAAGACAATGGACCGTAATCCAGAGGGTGCGTGGGGGAGTTGTTCCGGCTAACACAGGACAGTGATAGTCGACGTCGGGGGACCTGACATGAGTGACATGGCACCCAGAGAAGAAGAATAGGATAGTATTCTGGATTATAATATGTTTAAGTTAAGAAGTTCTGAGGGTCTCTTAGATGAATTAATAGGAATGAACGAGGGGACGAACCACAATGCACGACCAAGGATAGAATACTTAGTCGATCGGTGCCAGGATATGGACTTTGCCTCATATAAAAAGTTAAAAAGAACCGCACAGGACAGGGATGAGTGGAGAAACAGAGTTGAGGTTGAGTTAGTTGAGGTTTTGCTGAAATACCGAAAAATCCGAGACCCGGCGCAAACGAAATGTAACTCAAATGATAGGTAAAAATGAGTAGGTGATCAAATATTGCATATGCATCCTCTTTTTACTAATGCATTCATGTGAGCCCTGTAAACTTCGAATAGGTATTTCACACATTTAGCCATTGATTTCGATGATGCCCCTATGCAGTATTTAATTACTCATTTTTACCTATCATCTGAGTTACATTTCGTTTGCGCCGGGCCTGTGTTTTTATTTTGTACAAAATGAGCATTCTCCTTTGTGATTTTGGAGGGATCTAAAATAAAAACAATTTTAAATTTTCAGCAGTATTTTTTTTCCCATAAATCAGCGAAAATAATAAATACATATAAATATCGAATTGAATAAACATTACGTTTAAATACCGAATAAATAAAAGTATGTTACTATTAAATAGTAATAAACTTCAATTCAAATGTGAAATTCAGTGAAATATCCTATTTAAATGGACGAGAAATGGAGTTAGCTAAATTTAATACATTCCTAATGTTTATTTTACAAATATAATTATTTTGAAATGAATAAATTTAAATCTGTGTTTATTTCACAGCGAATAAACTTTTACATGCGCCGTAGCATATAAACAAAATCTTTCAACTGAGTACTTATAAATTCACGAATGTATTCACGAATCGAAGAAAATAATAATTATTATCTACAAAAGTATTTTGAATTACTTCAAGATTCATCAAGTACTTGCTAGATTGGTACATATGTATGTGTACATTGAGGAGGTATCTTGAAATACTATGAAGACAAGAAGAAATGTCTCTTCTGGGTGAACTACCTAGATGCTACGTAGAATTTATGATTGTAATAAAACACTTTGAAAATCAATTGTAAATATTGTAATTGAACTTTATCATTAGGTAAGTACCCATACTTATATCTAGGTAAGTATGTATCTTTACGCAAGAAAGCCAAAAATACAGTTTTAAAGTCGGGCGTACCTTTGAAATCCAGTGTGCCTTAGGGCCACTTTATTAAATTTATTAGAATTTTAGTGTATATCTGGCATTGTTATCCTAATTCACTACCTACTTGACTAAACTAAGTGGAAAAAAAAAAGAAATTTAAACTAACTTTATGTACTGACTACGTATTGTCATATTATAGACTAACGGATTGAACAGTGAGGTAAGTATTACATCAATTCGCCGAACTCACTGTTGTATTTTGTATGGATTTATTGCTCCCTACTTTCACACATCGCTACATCATTACAAAATCACTGAAATTATCTGTGTTTTTGTATGGAAATCCCTTAGGGGTCTGCTACCTTGGTTGAAGTTGGTGGGATTGGGCATTAGAGTGTAAATTAGCCTATTCTAGGCCGGAGAATATCTACAATAGTTATTGATTGTGCATATTTTACTCGTAGAAACCTAGTGTGCACCAGTATCACGTAATACATAATATACAGGAAAATCCTACTTGAAATAGACAAGGAATAAGGAAAATACTCGTAAATAGCAAATATATTTATGTTACAATACGGTGACCAGTAAAAAACACGGATATTGTTACTGAGTTTGTATTCTGTTTGTAAAACATAGCGTTTGGTACTCCAGGAACCATTATAAATAATTATTATTGTCATACGCATGAGTAATGATAATATAAACACAATCCAGTACCTACATAATCGCAGGTAAGAAGCAGTATCTACCTATAGTTACATGCCTTCAAAACATATTACTATAAACATATGTACTTGTAGCGATACTCTGTGATAGTCGGTACTTGTTGAGATAACAATGGGAATGTTGTTGACATGAAATTACTGCGAGTCCCGCGTTCAGAGGGAATTGTCCAACATTTAATAAATCATTAGGTCATTCTAATCACCTTCAACGTATACTTCACTCCTTAAGATGTGAAGAGGCCAACCTAGGAAGAACAGTAATGCTAGGGAGTGTATACAAGGCAGGAGACCGAGAGGGAGATCGCCGATGCTTCGGAGCGACTAAGTCAGAGCAGCCACCAATACCACTCTACACGAGGCCGCTAATCTGGCCATAGACAGCGACAGAGGCGGATAGTCAACTGCGGGAGTGAGAGTCGCGACCCTACTCAACTAAATTTCATATAAATTGCATGGTTTCTCCTTTATAAAAACAGATGCAGAATCGTATACTTAATGATATTTTTATAAAAAACTCGAATGCCAATCTGTCGAATGGCGTTCGTCAAAAATCAAATTATTGAACCACACGAACATAGGAAGTTACAATACTTTTTTATAAACTATAAATAATAAATATATATCCATCGATACAGAGATTGGTCAAAGTATTTACAAAGTATAATACTAAGTCTCGCAGACCGCAAAACAACATTTTTTCCATAGTGCATTAAATTATGTTTATTCTCGCGGTATCATCTGTATTGTTGTCAATTAAAAACTCGTTAAGTGTCTTTCGTAACTCTATAGTTTTGTCAAAGAGATTACATATTAAGTACTAGAGGTCTGATTCTATGTATTTTCAATAGAACGGATGTGTCGCAATTTCACGCACGGCACTTTTTGGTATTTTAGAGTCACAAAGCTCACACTATTAACAAGATATCAATAATAAAAACTAAAACATCTTTAAAATTATCGTTTTAGTCCTAAATAACGTTAAAACTAATACAGTTTTTAACTATGAGAACAAAATTTCGAAACCGTTGCCCACAAACTGTCAAAATTTTCCATACGATTTGACAGTTTGTGGGCACCAGTTTTGTTACACTTCTAGCATTGAGTACTCTGTCTAGGTAGTACTTAATATATTATGTCGATGAGTTTTGTATGTTGAATATTCTTACCTATCTTGGTCTTGGAGTATTCACATATCGTACATATTAATATAACCACAAACAATAGTAATCATTTCTTGTAAAATTACATCAGATCCTCTAAATACAAAGAACGTATTTTATTATCATTGTCGTCATTACTACGTCCGTTTTCAATGAGAAGGAACTGACACCAAATTAAGGGCTTGGCAACAATAATGACGTCACAGTCATTTCCCACGGCATTAAGGTAAAAATCGCGTGAACAATCGCATGATAAAATGGTAAAAAAAGCGTTTTTTTTTCTTCCATTTTTGGGGTTAATTTTGCGTCTATCAAAAAAGTTTTACGGTTATTCCCTAGATTTTAATGCATATTATCAGTACAAAAAAAATTTTTACTCCGCAACTTTCGGGAAACGAGTTTCCGTCTTTCGGAAAAAAGATCAGAGGTGTTTTTTTTTTTTGAGAAATCTATACAAGATATAAAAAAATCTTTTACGATCATTCCCTAGATAAAGGTTCAATGCATCTGCCCTATTTTGTTCCAAAGCATATTTAGTAACGGTTGTAGAGATATACGGTTTCCCGTTTTTAGAAATTTTTGAAATGTCGGTATGCATAATCTTAATGCCGAAAAGTAAATGTTTTTCCCCTTACAAATTTTCCTCATTTTTATTTTATTTATTTTTTATTTTATTACAAATACAAGCACAAAACAAAATCACAAATATAGATATATACATAAGTGATAACATGAAGAAAGACGATTAGTTCATTCATAATTCAGCTGTCACCCACAAGCATGCGCCACAGTTAAAGTAAAACATATATGTTAATTCCGGTCGTCTCACACACCTACACTAAATCTCGCTCACATACTCACCAATCGCACCCGCACACCTGCTTATTGATTTAAAAATATATGTTTGACCTATATCCTCCCTAGTTCGTATTTAATTTACACTATTTCCATTTTTCCACAGATGGACACCTAAAATCCTGAAGTGGAGGCCCTGGGAGAACAAAAGAGGCGTGGGAAGACCACAGAAAAGGTGGACAGATGACATTGTCCAGCTTACGGGTCGTGGATGGCAGCAGATAGCCCAAGATAGAAGACAGTGGAAGAGTTTAGAAGAGGCCTATGTCCAGCAGTGGAACGCAAGTGGCTAGCAGTAAGTAAGTAAGTATTTCCATTTTTTGGTAGGATGGAAATTTGAGGGATCCAAGGAAATGTGTAAGAAAATTAGTCTTTGAAGAATCACTTAATGAATCTATCACACACAGATGCTGGAAGATAAGTCTGTGTTCATATTGAGTAGGTTAATGAAATTACATCAGGATACACAAACCCAAATACTTTCCTGCACACTTTTCACTACGCTAAAAGTGTGGAATACATTGCTAGCGCCAGGGTTTGAACCTGGCGCCTCCCGCTTGAGAGAATGCCGCCTCAACCAACTGCGCCAACCATAAATAAATAAATAAATAAAGAAAAACTTTATTGCACATAAATATACACACAAAGGGCGGATTTATCGCCTGTTGGCGATTTCTGCCAATCAACCCAACTTTGACATATGAAATGAAACATAAATGTACCATGTACTCAATTTAGGATTTGGCTTCTAAATTGATAATGAATATCAAAGATAATTAAATGTTTGCATATGTAAACGAAAAATGGAAATATTTCCAAGTCACTTACGCACCAACGTAATAATTATACTAGTATAATATGTTAAGGTAATTTGTAGACGATACTAATTAGCACTCCACTGCTTATGCTTATTTGTGTACAAAAGAAACATTGTAACAAAGGAACCATTCAAAGTTAATGTTGGGTGTGGTCGCGCTGTTTTCTTGACACTTGTTATTTGACACACGGCGTTGTTTGAAACATAGCAACTATTGTCAGGGTCGTCGCTAGCTTCGTTCCCATCTATAATTCTCACACAGGTGTGGCATCAAGTGATTAGTGCAACTTTTTCTTTAGAATTCCATCTCCATCTTTGGGTGATTCAGGAGCTTCGATTAGCTGTCATCCTTCAGATGCATATAAAGAGGCCTTCCAGTACTGTAGGTATTTTCCATAAATGAACAGCTGATAAAGAATACGCAATAGAGTAACAAACTATTATGTTAATTCGCCGCAAGTAAAAAAATCATGAATTAATTTTCTTTATAAGAAGTACGAGTATAGGTATGTAATTACAGAACATTTTAGAAAATGCATTGAAAAATATTATAATGAAAAAATAACGATGTGTTTGCCTGCAAGATTTTCTGATTTTTTTGCTGCGGGAGACAGAGAAGAGTGGAGATCAAGATGTAGTCCAAGACCAATCCGCAGGATTGAAATTAGAGAAGAAGATAAGTATAGATACCCACATTTATTATTTTTTTAGAGGGGAAAACTGCCTGCCTCTACCCACCGTGCGGATGCCTACGAGTATTGAGTAGGTATACTCTTGTACCTATATCTAAAACTTACGCAACAAATTTACATGCTTTGTTATATATAATAGTTTGATGGATTGGTGGTGTATGTGCGTATAGACACACCTACAGCCCATAATGATCTTCCTCCTATATTACTCTTATACTATGGCATAATATTATTATTTATTAGACATTTATTATCATCTTTCCATCATAATATTAGGCAATCATAAGAACGCACAATTTTCTAAGCTTGGCGCCGGGGGACGCCAAGTAATTGTCTCTACAAATTAGACGATCCAGCCTAAATTACTTTGCCCTTTTCAATTCCAGACTTCTGGTTATGCAATGTTATTCAAGTACTGTCATAACAGATTTTGCCTTCTCAATGTTCATCTAGGGAACATTGAGAACTAAAATCAATTAGTTTCTGTGCATATTACTACATACAATTTGTATATCTTTCTTAACGCTACGACGTCATCGTACAAATCGGAGTAAGGTACAGTGAAAGAGGGTCTTCCTGATCCTTAATTTTCAAAATAATGAAAAAGTACTGTCCACATCTTTTCGGTATGTAGATGTGGTCATGGAAAGGAGTCACTATTTACTGCGAAAAAATATGCGAACTTTACTACGTACTATACTAATTCCACGTTTCTATGTACTCAGTATGTATAGGGTTGCCAGTTTTTCGCAAGTCAAACCAGGACAATCTCCCCCTCCTCCGTCGACGACAAAGTTTTTTGATGCATTCTTTATTTTAGCGCTCTAATTTTTTATCCTTTTACGAACCGCTAATGTGTAACTTACAAAATTATAAAAATCGTAAGAATATACCAACATTTCCGAAAACCGGGACATTTCGGCGTCCAGAAAGGTCAGAACATACAGAATTGTCCCAATCTCTGGCATGATTTCATATATTCATATCGCTCTAGGTTTAATAAGTACATTCTGGATCTTCAACAGCTGTATACAATATACATTCGTCTTGTGATGTAAGAGAATATGTTTTTCTGTCTACTACGATGTTAGTTTCCATATAATTATCTCTCTACCTAATTCTTAATTACCATTAATTAGTTGTATGGTGCCCAGTACACCTACTAGACCATTATTATACATTATCATTTATCATACAGTTCTAAAAGCACTGATGATTTCACTCTAGTTAAAAATCATGCTATAATCATACTATGTATAATTTATACATACGTAACGTACTTATACCTAATACTTGTCAGTATAGGTGAAAACTCACTGAAGTTCGCCTTCTTTTTAAGATTTCACTATGTTTTTTGTCTGTGCGCAAATTTTGTAATCAGTCTTTCAAACACTTCCTGACTAGTAAGGGACCTGAAACTTTGCAAACATACGTAAAGTCGATGACAATACAATTCTGTACCATTTAGGATCAGCCTACTCCAGAGACAAAAACGATGTAGAGGGTTTCAAAGGGATTCAAGGGTCGTGTTGGATCATGTGTAGTATCGTATGAAAGGGCGCTGGAAAAGATATCCAGATCTTAAGTCAGATTTTGTCCAGCTCGGAGCCTTGGAAGAGACGGAGCGATCGCGAGGATCCAGTCACCGCATACCGTCGTGTTTGGTATCCAACGAAATTGCTTCACGAATAGAACTCATACCTTTTTACAAATTTTGATTGTGGCCATTCTGCGTAAATGACAATCTGTGGCAGTTAATTTTTCTCCACATGTAGCAACTTGAGAAAACTGCGTTCTTATTTCTTATCTAATTAAAAATACTTGTTTTAATATCATCCGACATCTATCGAAAAATGTTGAAAATAAAATAAAGCAGTAACTCTACAACATTCATGTACACAAGACTCTACGAGCAATAAAATACGTAATTTACCTAATTTTAATACATCATTATATGTATTTTGTAAGTTGTACGAGAGATGGATCTCAAATACACGCTATAAATAAAACTTTCCATAAACAGCTGGAGATGGCGTTTTATATTTTGTGTTTATTTATTTTGCGCACACTACAATAGTAAAAAATGGAACCTTGATTGTGAAAAAAATGTGTGTGATTTTACTACTTCCCTCTTTCAATGTTCCTCACGGAAGATCAGGGAGGTTAGCGAGCCTTGGTATTCAGAGCCATTTTGTGTAAATACCAAATATACTCGTACCTTCTTCTTCCTAAATTATCAGGTAGCATTTTAATAGCTAATTCGACTAATAGCTAATTCGACTATAACTAATTCGGTTTATAGCTAATTCGATTAAAATACTAATTCGATTTTAATTCCGGGATCGACTAACGATGAATTCGACTATTTTTATACATTTTACATTATTTTAAAATTCACACCAATAATTGTAATTATTATGATGTGAAGAAAAACAATGTATGACATCGATTTTTAAACTCATCATAATGATTACAATTGTTGTTCTAAATTTTAAAATACTTAATGTAAAATGTATGAAGTTAGTCGAATCGGTTATTAGTCAAATTGATCGTTAGTCGGATTAGTATTGGTCGAATTAGTATTAGTCGAATTTACTGTAAATAATTTTCTCAATGCCACAAAAACTCGATTAGTTAGGGCACTAATTTTCCCCATATTTCTGTATGGAGGAGAATCATGGACAATAAAAGCCCGAGAAAGGCAAAGGATCAATGCCTTCGAGATGTGGTGCTGGAGACGAATGCTGAGAATCCCCTGGACAGCGAGAAGGACCAATATCTCCATTCTAAAGGAGCTAAAAGTAGACGACAGGCTGTCCTCCATCTGTCTAAAGCGAGTCCTTCAGTTTTTCGGACACATTGCCAGAAGAGACGACAATAGCCTTGAAAAACTGATGGTCGTGGGAGGAGTAGAAGGCAGAAGAGGTAGAGGAAGATCCCCCACTAGATGGACTGACCAAATCAAGGCTGCCACAGGTACATCAGTGATTGGAGCAATGCGTACGGCGGTGTGTCGGGAGAGGTGGAGGACTACAATCCAGAACGTAGTACGGACAAGGAGAGAGGATGGTCACGACCCTCAGCAGTGAGGACATCGACGCACAATAAGAATTTTCTCAATATATACTACAGCTGATATAGTTACCTAACTTTACTCTTACTCTTTTTTATCTGTGTTTATCGAAATACACCCAAATATGTACTTACCTACAATAAATTATTACGCTTCGCAGTAAGCTAGAAAAGCTTGCATTGCGAAGTGGAGAAATCTTTTCTATTTTTAATATCTCAAAGCCATCTTTAAGAACGTATAATATCTTGTATAAGAGGACGTTCTTGGAATCCTTAATAAGTATTCAGTTTTGATTTTATTGGTAGTACACTGTGAACACAGCATACATATATAATGATACTACGGTGCTCGCAGTATTTTATGTTCATATCAAAGTAAAGTCACACAGCTGACAAAGGTCAACTTTCTGCAGGTAAGGCTTTACTTATTGTAACATGTGATTGAGATCTTTGTATGTCTTTCGCTTCAGAACGTTGTTTTAAAAAAGCTTTTTTAAATCAGCGATAACAATGTTTCTAAAGGGTTTCAACAACTATCGAGTTTTTAAAGTAACTGGACTTCTGATTAAACATTATTTTAAGTGTCTTTTTTCTAAAACTCATACATTAAGGGTAAACCCATCACAGTTCCTAAATGTTTCACGAGCTTCAGCTTCTATGTTATCCACTCCTTAACGCAAAAACATTTTTGTTTTTTGAAAGGGAGGGCTCAAGGTTTGCCGGAAGATCGGGGAAAATCCACACTTCCCAAGAGAGCCGCCGTTCACATATTGCCCAACTGGGGCAAGAAAACTCAATCTAGGATACTTTAGGTAGGCATTGTGTTTTATGAGAATTTGTTGATGTTTCCATTACGCATACCTAAACTAAAAAACAATTTCTGTTATATTTTCAGAATTCAGTCTAAATCCGTCGTTTACATGTTAGCTGATTCTTCAACCAATAAGCTCGCATTCATTTCGTCTTTAGAAACAGAAAATCATTCTAAGCAAGAATATAAAAAAAAAACTAGGTAGGAAACATTTTCATGGCCATAAGAATTGATCACGATGTTTCATCTTCCAATTTTCCATATATGATTGTTAGTTGATTGATAGATTGATAGCTTATTCTAAAAAATTGTACGTTTTTATTTCAGAGTTGTCAGTGCCTGGTCAAAAGTTTTTCAAATTATTGGGTAAGTACAAGTATATAGGACACGGACCGGAATACTTTTCTGGACATTTTACAGCAATAAAAAGCTTTTGTCACGTGATGTACCGAATGTCAATCTATCAACAGCTGTTTTCAACAAAATATATACAAGAAACATTTAGCAACCTTGATGTTTTATAAATACAACAAGAACCAGATTCGTGTTGGTTTTTCATTGTCTCACGTCCAATTAAAAGGACTGTATAGTTACGTGTACTTATTAATTACGTTACAAGAGCATCACCAGTCAAGATTGCTCATCTTTGACCCTTTATTGTATACTAGGTAGAAAGACAAAAAAATTGGAGGATCTCTTAGTAGAATATAACATATGACTGACAGATAAGCGGAGACCATCGTATTAAAATTACTTACTGTCATCTCGTATGTACACTATTTGATGCAGGCTTTTAAAACTCCCTGCAATATTTTTTTTTTTGAAAATCACAATTTATATTTTTGTCAGACCATCGGAATTTTCTACATGTCGTAGTTGAATGTAACAAGTAGTTATATCTCAACAGATACACAGCAAAGGATGGACCTTCTATCAGGCTTAATAATAAAAATCTCAATAGAAGGCCGTGTACAATATGCGTTTCACCTCGACTCAATTACCAGCCTTCATAGGATAGCGGTAGAATACCGGCTTGTCAGGTTGGATGTTTGGGTTCGATTCCCGGCCGCGGCAGATGAACTGGAATTGGTGAATGTTACTTAAGTGTAAAGTGATCACATTAAGCCAGCCGACGATCAGTCATAAGCCTGATGGAGGGTCCATCCTTTGCTGTGTATCTGTTGAGATATAACTACTTGCACAGTATTTGTATTATTCAATCAGTCAATCCTGAGTTGGTTATACTCATGTTATACTGTCATGTCTTGCATGCACCTAAACTCATCATCATCACAGTCCTGAGCGGACCTTGGCTGAGTCAAGAGATCTCCTCCGGCTCCTCAGTCCAATGGAACCCGCAACCCTATATTTTAATAAAAAGAGAATTTTCAGAAAAATTAAATTAATAGCTTCTCTGAGCCGTGGCAAACTCTTGTACTTATATTTTATTGTCTTTAATTTGACGAGAAGGGTTAGCTGGTCAACAAACTATTGTTCATTAAATAGCTCAGTTCCTAATTGTACTAACATTTAATTTCTATTGTAATTTTCATCTTTCGTATGTAATCGATCATTGTTCAAGGTAGTCTTCAGTTTTTCTTCACAAAGTTTTTAACAACTGTAGCATATATTTAGGTTTGTAGACTAGGTAATTTTTTAATATGCACGGCCAAGAGCGTAACATATTTTAAATTCGTTAAATTATTTTAAATATTTATATTAAATTAAGGCTGGTATATAATTATTATGCAAAGTGATATCGACAAAAAATATGCAACATCAAAACTAGTCGGGTCAGACTATAATAGTGACGTAACATAGAAATTACCTAATGATGTACGAAGAGTGTGCAAAATCGGTTTACGGTAAGTTCGTCTAAAATCAATTAGTCTAAAATCAATTCGTCTAAAATCAATTAGTCTAAAATCAATTCGTCTAAAATCAATTAGTCTAAAATCAATTCGTCTAAAATCAATTCGGCCAAAATCAATTTGCCTAACGATCAATTCGTCGATTTAAGACGAATTGATTTTAGACGAATTGATTTTAGACGAACTTACCGGACAGCGCAAAATGTGCACTTAAATTACTATAATTATGAAGACGTTTGTAATAACTATTTAGATTCAAAGGAAGACATTAGTTAAATTAAATATGCTTTATTTTATTTGTATGTGAATAAACTAAGATGGTTTGGGCATGTTGAGAGAATGAAGGAATACAGAATGACAAAAAAGAAATATCTGAGCGAACGAAAAGGTGTGAGGAAACGCGGCCACCCGAGACTGGTCCGATCATCTTAAAGGATGGACGCGTTTCGAGTAAAAAGAATCGTAGAGTACGTATGACTGAATTGAATGAATTTAATGGAGGCAAGAAGTGTGTACAAGGATAGGAATGTCTGGCTATCCGTTCTCTCTGCATACCCCGCAAGGGATGCGGCGTGAGGGGATAGAATAGAATAGATTGTTTTGTATTTACATGTAGCTCCCGTAACAGTTTGTTAACTACAATTTTAATTAACTTTGGAGTTCAATCTTTCGACGAAATTCTGATAATCGTGCAACCACAACGACTCAATGAAAGCAAAAAACTACTTACACGAGTACGGTGGGTTTAAGTACATTAATTTTGGGGAAATTATTGAATAATACGGTAAAATAACATGGGTAATGTAAAATCAATTTACCGATAATTATTACAAGTCGTTCAGTAGGGCATTACACGACAATGTTTAACCATCTTTGGGGGGTCTCATTTGTAAAAAATGAACTTTACATTTTATTTTTTAAGTAGGTTTTTTATTTACAAGTATGTACTGTACTTACAGTCCGCTTTAATGTTGTGAAAAAGAGATTAATCGCGTTTTACATGATTACGTTAAGTTCTTTTCTCATTTATTTTTTACACAGTAGACAATCGATTATGTGAGAGCTTTCAGGAGCTTCATCATTGGCGGTATTCGACTTACGAGATCCAGTTTTCGATAGAGATTTGAGAATATAATATGTTTGCGAAACGGTGTAAAATCTTACCAAGATTCTGACGATAGTAAAAAAACTTACTCTTTTGGATAGATCACAAACAAATATAGCCCATATAGAAAGGTTTTCACGGTCCTTGTTAATCTCTTCTCCATTCTTCTCGTGTGTACCGTGTGTAGGTTGTCATGCTGCACAAGTAAATACTTCATACAACACAAACACATCACAGCGAAGAAGCAACTACATTAGTCCTGAAGATGGCCTCAGCAAGTATAGGCCGAAATCTCGACACCATCGACAACCTACACACGGTACACCCGAGAAGAATGGAGAAGAAACGCCCATATACCATTGATTACGTTTTGCCACGGAGCTGTCAGTTGATTAGCTGGAAAGAAACGTCCATCAGTCTTACCACTAAAACAGCGTTTGGTCCTTTCAAAACCCGGCTCTTCTATGTATCTTCTCTCCTATCTATTCAATTATAATGATATACAATATACAAGTATGTATCGCTGGTATTACAGTTCCTTCGCTCAAACATCCACCTTCTTATGGGGAAGTATTTTAAGAAGGAATGAAAAACTAAATCATAATTTTAATTCACAATCGCATGACGATGAGGGTGCTAATCCCCGAATACTAGTCGCAAAATCTAAAGTATTTTTTTTGTGGATTTTAATACAATTATTTAGTTTTTCATTTTTTCCTTAAAAATTGACTTCCACCAAGGTCCGACGGTCAAAAATATCGAGTATTTTAAGATATTTCACTGAGGATTTGATAGGTATATTCATAAAATGAAAAAAAAAATGTATTCCAATAAATTTTAAGGTTCCTTTTAACGGAATCGTGCTGTGTCATTACTCATTACATCACTTATAGGTAAAGTAAACCTTACTGTAACTTCAATATAATATAAGTACGTGGAAGGACTTCCTTTTCATCGAGCGTATTCAATTTAAACCATATACCAACATCAGCGACATAATATATTAAGTACTACCTAGACAGCGTACTCAATACTAGAAGTGTAACAAAACTGGTGCCCACAAACTGTCAAATCGTATGGAAAATTTTGTCAGTTTGTGGGCAACGGTTTCGAAATTTTGCTCTCATAGTTAAAAACTGTATTAGTTTTAACGATATTTAGGACTAAAACGGTAGTTTTAAAGATGTTTTAGTTTTTATTATTGATATCTTGTTAATAGTGTGAGGTTTGCGACTCTAAAATACCAAAAAGTGCCGAGCGTGAAATTGCTACACTTCCGTTCTATTGAAAGTACATATGTAGAATCAGACCTCTAGTACTTAATATGTAATCTCTTTGACCAACATATAAACATACAAGAAGCGTGTTTATATGAACCAAAACTGACTGACCGACTACTTATATATTATTTACCTACTTGCAATATATATTTTTTCGAAATTGCCCGCACTCTGCAGAAAATTATAATTAGTAGTGAGTGCAATACTTGCCGTGTTCCGATTATCATGATGTACTTTTACCCAGTAGAGTTGGAAATTTTCGATTCATATCCAAGTTACGATTCATTCAATTTTGTTTGCTGTAATGAATCGTTCTTAAAGGATCCGAATAATGTAATACATAGTTACGAACATTCATTTTGAAACACCTGATGCTAACGGTTCAATTAATCGTTTAGCGTAGAGGTATAATGATTCATTTTATACAAAGTATAGTGAAAATGATAGCGCCAGCTCCATTTAGCTCCATCAGATCAAAATAAATATAGATTTGGGTTAACTAATAGACAATGGTACCCAGGGCACCCATAATCTCAACATGGTGACCATGGGAGAGCAGAAGACCTGTAGAATGACCCTAAAAAAGATAGGTAGATGATATAGTACCAGTCGCAGGATGAAACTGGTTGAGCAAAGCTCAAAGTAGAAAAAATTGGAAAACGTTGGAAGAGGCCTATATCCAGCAGTGGAGGAATAGCTGAACAAGAAGAGAAGAAGCATAGACAATATGATAACGTCTACGTTTTGATTTGTTCCAGTCTAAAGGTTTTGTGGTGATTGAAATACTGAATCCCGATTCACTCGATTCACCAATTCATTTAACAGAATTGTTCATCTTTACTTGAATAACGGTTACGAAGCTTCCACCATGATCAGCGATACATGTTTTTAAAATGAGCTTTTAATTTAATGTTAATAATTTTCAAGAGTGTTTTTAAAGGCAGGTACGTACAATATGACGTGTTTTTACGAGCGTAATCCATTATTTCGAAAAATAATTTATATCTTAATCCAGAATTTGAGATATACTTAAATTATTTTAGGTATTGAACCGGATTTATCTGCATTGCACAGACGGAAATACATTACAGTTTTTTCCTCAACAGAGATGAGAGGCATCTTCATTCACATAATGTAGCGTTATTTGAACTCCCTTGGGGAGGAAGCAAGATGGGTTTTCCGACGCTTACGAGTCGGATTTGGCTGGATTAAGTGATCACTTTATGCCCAGGGCGACGATCACCCATTCTACCACATCTTGCTGTCAATCGTGTAATTTTTGGAAGTCGTATATATGTTACAGCTGGAAATTATTTCACATTGCCCCTATGTTTCCGATACTAACGCCATCTGCTGAGGAGTATTTAACATTATTATTTCAGCAGTATTTTAGATAATTGAACTCATGGATTATAAATAAATAGTTCGGCAATTGAAACTGACCTATGTTTATGATTTTTAGTTTTTTTTCCATTAATACCAGGATTTAATAAATATAGCAGGTGTCAAATATTAATACAATCGGAATATAATCAGTCATATTATCATAATCGAAATATTGTTAACTAATTGCAAGCTTTTATTTAGTAAACTTAGCGTCGGTGTTATGGAAGGGCGAAGGAAAATAAATTCAAATCGATATTCAGATTTTTCCAGCTTAAACCGTTGGGAGACACGGAGCGATCGAAAGAATCCTGCCGTGTTTGGTGTCTCGTGAAAGTGCTTCACATGTAGAAGTCAAAACTTTTCTTATTTTTGTATTTTTTTTTTGTTTTTATTTAATTTCATGTAAGAACACTCTTGTCAAGAAAAAAAATTATCTATCGTTCATGATATTCTATGACATTTTTTTTGTGGTTTATCAAATGCTAACAAAATAGTTTTAAAATTTATTAGTTTTTGTGAGATAGGTACAAATTAATGCAAGTTGTATGTAGATATTTCGAGGTGGTCGGTAGCCTGGTTGGTAACGCGCTCGACTGTTAATCAAGTGGGCGCGGGTTCAATCCCCGACTTACTCCACTTCACAACACAAGCTTTTCAAGCTTTCTGTGAAGTGTACAAAGATGTATTTGGGTTTATTTAGATAAACCCAGATTCACTAAAAATACATATATTGTTTTAATTGATGAGCATTCATGAGTTGTCGGATTATTGTAATCATTGATCTCGCGAGGCCTTGAGAAGGTTAAGAGTGCAAAATAAGAACAATTATTTGCAACTCGTACGAAATGATAAACATATCGGTTCGACTTTCGCCGACAGCATATGAAGCATCACTACTTGAGAAAGTATGTATCTATATACACAGTTGACGCAGTTGAAGTTACATAGTAGGAAGGCGAGTTTCCCAAGCGGGAGATGCCGGGCTAAGGCCTCCCGAAGTGTACAGGTTTGTTTGTATGAATGCTCTTTGTTGGTGTTATTTTTTGTTTATGTTCATGGTATTGTGTATGTAAATTAAAGTAAAATTTATTGTTGTGACTGTCTGATTCTGTAAATAAAATAAAATAAAGTTTTACTTGAATTATTTTTGATTTACAAATTAATTCTTGTAAAGCTTTGGATTTTTCCTACATTCCGTAGTATACATATACAATATAGTATTCCTACAACAGTGTAGAAGAATTAAGGATGAACATTAGTGGTCGTAAGCCCGACAATGTTCATCCTTTTAATTCTTCTACACTGTTGTAGGAATACTACATTAAAATAAAGTGGCTATCAGTTCAGTTTTAACTCTAAACATTTACACTTATAATTCGATGAAGTGGTTGTGTAAGCTTGCTGTTGACGAATTTGACGAATTTTCAGTTGTGGGAAATAGTGTGATGGATATGAAAAATGAATAAAGAGGGCGGAAGATTGCACGGCGTACATCATTCTACTTTGTAGTAGGTATAAGATGTTTTCACAGTATATTATGAAAGCATATAGCCGATATTATTTAGTTGAAATGGTATTAATTGGATGAACAGCGAACATTATAATGAGCAAGTGCATTACACAGTAAGAGAGTAGAAAGTCATTCTCGCCCATTATTTTCGCCCATTATTTTCGCCCATTATTAAACTCAATACACTTTGTAGATTTTATTTTCAACTGCATTTCGTCATTACGTCTGTATTCTTATTTTTTTATCGGGCTTTAAAAAGTGTAATACCCTTTGCTTTTGTTTTTGATCCAATTTTAGGCTCTGCACACACGTCCGTTTTGTCAATGTTACCCCGATTTTGAATTCAGAAAGAGGTTTTGGTCAGAACTTTTTTGAAAACAGTCGATTTAGTTAACTAAACTTCCGGACATATATGGAGAGCATTAATCTGAATTAACAGTAGGTGTTGAAATATATAGTTAGGGTTGCGATAATTTCAGTTTCACTATTGATGCGTGAAAACAAATAAATATGGGTGTTTTTTTTTTTTCAAATTTTGTTTGCTGTGATATCTCAGAACAGAACGCATCACGTTTACGAGGTGGCAAGATTGAAGTTCTGATTCAGCGCCCCCAAAACCAGAAAGAACGATGGAAAAAAGTACTTCTATATATTTTTCCTTGATATGCCATCAAATTTCCTTTAATAATTTATATTAATATCATCTCTGCATACTGTAGAAAAAGCTATAAAGGCTTGTGGTGAATTTCCTATTTTTATAGAGTGCTCTATTTCATGGATTACAATACTATTGGAAATGAATAGAGTAGAGAATAATATTTCAGAGACGACAGTTATACGACATATAGAATGAGTATTACTCGTATAATAAGGATGGCAGATATTATAAAATGGCGTATAATCCTTCTATAGGATCACAGGAGCTGGTGCAAGGGATTTTTGTTTTGAAAAAATTGCCAAGATTGACCAAAAACGGAACGACATCAAAATCTCGACTATAAGAAACGATAGCTAAAATAGACAATAATATAGTTCCGAAGATATAAGTAATTATGTAAAGTACTGTGCATTTTAGCAAGACATTAAATGTTTAGAACAGGATTATCCGTGTTGGGTATAATCGTTCGGAGGCCTGTTTCGAACCTAAACCTTGGGCAAAATGAATTTTATAAGAGGACCAAATGGACCAATACGAAAAGTGTATAAAATTGAGGATGTTTGCGGAATTTAATTCATATGCAAAAGCCAAAGTTTAAAAAGTCATTTACACAAAATCAAGCATGGAAACGTCTGGATTAAACGACGCGACGGATGGAGGCTGGCTATAATTAAAAAGAGGCGCGACAGTCTTTCAGATTCATTTCACGAACTGAAAATGTTGTATCATTTGTGTCCATTGCGCAGGAGACCCAACCAGCCGGCCTCCACGGAGCGGGACAGGATGTTACGGACTGGCTACAGCGGTTGGACCTGAGACTATAGAGATGACAATGACGCAACCGCAATCGGTGAAGAATCTATGCCGTACGAAAAGTAAGTAAGTATTTGTGTTCCTTGCCTCGACTCTGGTTGTGATTTTATACCTAAGATGTCCGCGCACGCAGACACCTAATTGTACTTTACGATATCCTAACAAAGCATCCTAACAAATTATTATATTCTCGTCCCTACAACATCTTAAATTATTTGAACTCTGTGGACGGTACATCCAAGTGACATTTCAAGCTCGCCCTCAAAGCTCTCTATGCAATACGATAATACCTACTATAATCTTGTAAAGCAATGAAACATAATAACTTTCAAAGTTCAATGCTAGTTCTCTATATCAAAACTTCTTATATCCATTTCAATATAAACGTACATAATTTATTCGTGACTAATAAATTAATTTTCGACTTTTTAAAAATAGCCACGAGGAGAGGATGAAAAGTCGACAATTTTTCAGACTTTTTAACTATTAAGATGAAACTGATATGCTTTCTCAAAATATTTGGTGGTAGCTATCTATTGAAAGATTTCTATAAATTTAAATCCATAGATTTCATTATACGTATGTAGTCCAATAGCCAGAGGAAACAGGTTGATGACATATCAAGGAAAAAATATAAAAGTACCTTTTTCCATCGTTCCTTATGGTTTTAGGGGCGTACTTTTCTTCGTGCCTGAATCAGAATTTAAACTTTGCCACATCGTAAATGTGATGCGTTCTGAGATATCATAACAAACAAAATTTGAGAAAAAAAAACCCACATTATTTATAATCAATAATGAAACTGAAATTAGCGCAACTCTAGCTTTATTTTTCAATACTGTAAATACAGATTAAAATTGGTGAAACTTAAACTTAGATATTTGAGGCAGTATGTTGCGCATACGCCCAAATTCATACTGAAACATAAATGGTAAACTATCAGCTTTCCGATGAAGCCATTTTTATGGACATTAGCATGATTTTAAAGGGTTTAATTTCATTTTAAAAGTGTACCTATTCAAAAGAAACACCCTATAGATACCACAATTATTTTGGTTTGGTTCAGAGTATCGTGGTTTTATTATGAATGAAAAATTGATCAATGAATTTTAGCGACTACAGTATATTTGCTTTTGATAAAATGATTCAAACCTCAAGATATTTATAGTATGGAGATTGCTAATTAATATTAATGAATGTTGTTAGAAATAAGGATATTGTTGTGTTGTTCAAGAGGACGTAAGGTGTGTTATGGATAGAATATGATGGCTGTCTACTCCCAATGTTGTGATGAATAAACTACATGATATAAATAATCTAAATACAATACTTACGTACTATTAGATGGAGAAATACAGTAATGTTTGTATGTCAGAGCGTCGTATAAGATAATTCAAATCTTGTCTCTTTTGGGTGGAGGAACTGTTCTGCGTCAGTTCCTTTGATTATTGAAGTACCTAATCAAATAATTTTTAGTCATACGTCAGTTCAATGTGTACTTACTTACAATCGGTACAAAATCTTTGTTTCTAAATATTTTGATAGCATACACTATACTAAATTGCATTCCGCGTAAAATATCTATATTAAGGGATAGAACATATAGACGATGGTAAAACGTAAAAAAATATACCTGGTTGGAAAGGTATGAATGACCTAGAGAAAAAAAATGTTCTTTGAGTATGCATACCGACATTTCAAAAAATTCTAAAACCGGGAGACCTTAGATCTCGACAAACTTACTGAATATGCTTTGGAAAAAATAGGGTAAATACATTTAATCTTGATCTAGGGAATGACCGTAAAAGATTTTTCGTATTTGCTATAGATTTCTAAAAAAATGTGAAAAACACCATTGCTCTTTTTTCAGAAAGACAGCAACTGTTGCATTAAAATCTAGGAAATCACCATAAAAGTTTTTTGATTGAAGTGAAATTAACCCAAAAAAAAAAACGCTATTTTTAATATTTTATTGAATGCGATTGTCCACGCGATTTTGAACCTATATGCCGCGGAAAATGACGTCATAGCTGGGTCGCTTTCGTTAGTTTTCATTGTCTTGATTGTTCTCGAGCGAATCGCACTAGCTGTTAATAATTTATCATTGATTAATGTCATATTAATATTCCCCATTGTTATTATATGAATCTGATCGTCTCCGCATTGTCACCCACGCTTTTCTGTGTGTGCGACGATTATTCGGTGTACCTAAATGTTTTGATAATGATATGTTAATTTTAAATGTATGTAAACGTATAGGAATACCACATACTATCTCTAGCAGTGTTGAGTGTTGTATGTAAAGGTGGGCTCCGATAATCTAAAAGTTGACTTCGTTAATCGATTGAGCGTTAATTAAAAAAAAATGATTCGGAGTTAACGTTAAATCGTTAAAGTATCTATATACATTTTCTAATATTACAATTTAGAGGAATACGAACATTTGCTCAGTTTTTATTTTTTATTTTAGAGATGTTTACCCTTTACACAAGTGTCATATTCTAATAGAGGGAACAATGTTATTTAAAATAATCACTTTCAGTGGCATATATAGGATTTCATTTCGGGGGGGGGACGATCTAATATTTGACTTTGGGGGGGGTGGAAGCAACAATAATTTAAACATAGACGTATACTATAAAAATTATAAAATAAATTTTTTCGTGCATCTTAGTGAAAAAGGTCGTGTTTTAGGTTTGTATTTATATTGTGTGCAGAAAATACAAAAGAAAATATTTTTTTTGTTCTAATTCTATAAATGTCAAAATTTTAATAATAATAAATAAATATGCGATGAACGGATAAATATTCACTTTCAATACAGTTGTATTGTAATATTTAGGTACTAAATATACATAATATTTTTGAAGCAACACTTCGTATAAAGAGCTGTGCACACTGTTTAATAATAATTAAACGTTTGTTAATGATTCAAAGATAAGTCTGAACATGACAGATCGTTTATATACCGTAAACAAATTTGCTGTTAAGAGTGTGCATACCGACATTTCAAAATTTTCTAAAAACGGGAGACCTTCTATCTCGACAACCGTTACTAAATATGCTTTGGAACAAAATAGGGTAGATGCATTGAACATTTATCTAGGGAATAACCGTTAAAGATTTTTTCTATCATGAATAGATTTCAAAAAAAAATATATTGTAAAACACTCTGATCTTTTTTCCGAAAGACGGAAACTCGTTTCCTGAAAGTCGCCGAGTCAAATTTTATTTTTGTACTGATAATATGCATTAAAATCTAGGGAACTTTTTTTTTTACACTTTGACATAACGAATGTTTTTTGATATAGGCGTGATGTTGGCCATACGATAAATAAATAATCTAGGGAATATTAGTAAAAGTTTTTTGATAGGCGCAACATTAACCCCAAAAAATGGAAAAAACGCTATTTTTACCATTTTATCATGCGATTGTCACGCAATTTTGAACCTTAATGCAGTGGGAAAATACTGTGACGTCATTCCTGGTGCCATGCCCTTAAATACTATAGTACATATTACGTACGCTAACGTGTAGTAGGATGTATATTTGCGACAAGTTAAAAGATTTAGGTACTTTTACTATATTTGGATCTGCATGTAACTCCGAGTATGTCCAAATTGTATACCAAAGTATAACTGTGTGCAAAGCCACATTGTAGTAATTTATAAATTCAGCTATGTTCAACGCGAGAGCTGCACGCAAATAGTATTATTCTGATGATATCAGGAAGGTGGCAGGACAGCAGTAGCACAGAAAGGCGATGGACAGGGAAGTGTGGAAGTCGGAAAGGGAGGCCTATGTTCAACACTGGACGAGGGAGGGCTGATGATGATGATGATGAATATTATACTTGAGGGGTAGGCAAACAGAACATAACGCCACACTGCCCAATCCTTACACATGCTCTTACTTTCGTCACGTTCATGCAATCCGTCACATACGTAGTACACGTCCGCATCTAAGAATCTGTTTGTCTCTTCTCTTTTTTCTATCTAATAAATAGTAAAATGTGAGGTGTGCGTGTGCGGCGGGTGAGTGTGTGAGCGAGATTGAGTATGGCTGTGTGAGACGACCGGAATGAACTTATATGTTTTAATCATAGACTTTTATATTAAGTACTATATAAAAATAAATGAAGTACTTAGTTTTTATGATTGATATCTTGTTAATAGTGTGAGTTTTGTGACTCTAAAATACCAAAATGTGCTGCGCGTGAAATTGCGTCACTTCCTTTCTATCGAAAATACACAAGAGTCAGACGTCTAGCTAGTACTAAATATAAAAGTCTTTGGTTTTAATTTAACTGTGGTGCATGCTTGTGGGTGACAGCTGAATTATGAATGGACTAATCTTCATGTTATTACTAATGTCTATAGATGTTGCCTGTTTTTCACGTCTAAAAAAAGACTTTTTTTTGTTCCTTTAAAATCGCTGTTCATCGTACCTTCCATAATGTTTATAATATCTTCATATTAATACTTATTCATGTAATGCTATTCATTATTATTATCTAAGAATAATGTAGGTACGAGTACCATAATAGGTACGTAAGACAAAATGTAAAAGAGAATAGAGTTACTTATGAATAATGTTATTAGTTAGTACATCTTGTTCCTTATATGAGACAAGCTAAGGTAACAATACATGTAATAATGTGACATCTCTGACTTGGGTAGTGTGACCAATGCTTTGTGGGAACATACATATAGGATGTTTTGGTTTCATATGACACATTGAAGAAATCCCGCCGCGGGCTTAAAGCCCTCCACAACACCGGGTAGCTCAAGAGCATTAATAGCGACCTCTTTACCCGAACTTTTAGGCAAATCTATATTAAGAGGTGGGCCCAGGGTTAGCCTTAAGGGAGCCCCCCAGCAAGCCCCACCCCCAAATTACATTCCTTCAGTCTCCTTATCCAAGGAGGTACACACTTACAGATAAGAGACTTAAATACTAATTCATCCACATCTCATATGCCACAATGGTCAGTTTTTGTTTCGCGTGTAGATGTAGGTGTATAGATTATGAATAACATCCGTACTTCATATGTAGTTCTTATTTCGCGCCCATGATAAAATATCATACATTTGTAGGTTAGCAAGACAATTCAATAACATCAACTGTTGCAGCGACACACACGCCATTAGAAAACGGTTAGAATCTAGTAACTTTGTTTCGACTCTGTGTAGAAACTTTGTGTGGTCGCTGTTATTCACCAATTTTAATTGACGTTACGATTCTTTTCCGTAATAGCGACTAGAATAGTTACTTGTGTACAAAATATTTACGGGGTAGCCATTTCGTAGCTGCGTCGGGATTGAGGCCGAAATGGTTACTTGGGTAAGAACATGAAGACAAAACTATTAGTCTATTCATAATTCGGCTGTCACCCATAAGGATGCGGCACAGTCAAATTAAAACATATAAGTTCATTCCGGTCGTCTCACACACCCACACTCAATATCGCTCACACACTCACCCATTTTTTCACAGGAACAGAACAGAACAGAACAGAACAGATCGAATAACTTCTTCTTCTTCGTCAGCCTACTCCCGTCCACTCCTGGACGAAGGCATCCTCCATCTGCTTCCACGCCGCTCTATCCTGGGCTCTCTGGATCCAGTTGGTACCCACGTATTTTACCAGGTCGTCTTTCCATCGTAGTGGTGGTCTTCCTATACCCCTGGTAGTCATTCTGGGTTTCGAGGTTAAGATCTTCTTCGACCACTTATCGTCTGGGTCTCTAGCCATCGAGTAACTAGGATCGAATAACTAATAGTAACTAACTAAAGATGAGATGTAATTGAAGAAATTTAGAATGAATGGTCACCGGGAAACGAGATAATCAGGAAAACATAATATTCACATTTGGTTTGATTCTCCTATTGTAATATTGTGACCACGTGGGCGACACCTACCGTACTGTGAGCTGTGAGGACCTACCCAGAGATGTCGTACATACCTACTGAACATTATTCTACACTCTACAGTCATCTTCTTAGGCTGTAATATATACAAACAAACATCAACTGTTTATAATACTTTTTGCATTGAAATACCTGAGACTTATGCGACCGTTTTCGGTGTTTTCGTTATGTATGGTATATTATAGTTACTATAGAAAGAAGGATATTTAGAGATGGACAAGATTAATTCTAGATGTCGTAGATATATTAGGTATACTACTTATTTGAATTCTTATTTTTTATAGGTATGTTCAATGCATATATTTATTTATTTTAAAGAACACACGGCGCAAGGCCATTAATACATAAAGTTAACAGATGAATAATAAATTAATTGCGTAAATTTCGCAATGAATCGACGTGGCGGGACGATTTAGAAAAATGTGTTTGGTTTGGAAAGTAATCGTTGTTTTTGTGTATTGAAACTATCAATAATTTTTTTTTGACAGAGTGCAAAAGGTCGTTATGTAGGTAGTTCAGTTTATTTTCTTATGAAAAACGCATTAAAACTATAGAGCTGCAAGCATATTTTCTTGTGGAACTATTGCATTTTAATGGATTTTCTCACCAATTTTAGAAAAATTTTGATATGATGAGAAAACGTGTGGTAATAATGTGTTTTTTTGTGGAGTTTTATCATTTAATATGAAAAGTATATACCTGTTCCAATCTCTAGGGTGGGGGCAGGTAGCCCCCACCCCCCTGACGACGTCCATGGTAGTAATAAAATATTTATTCATTTGAAGCGTTCATTTTCGCTTTTAAATACCATTGAAAATGAGTGATTAAAGATGCACCGCATACGTAATAATTCATTGTGAATAAATAAACTATCTATGTTACAGATAGAGCTTAAATACATAAGTCACCGTACAACGTGTTTGATTGTACAAGATTGATGTGTCGGAATGTGTGTGGTCGTCTTAAAGCTAGGAGCCCAACTATGACGTCACGGTCATTTCCCACGGCGCCGGCGTTTAGGTTCAAAATCGCACGATAAAATGTTAAAAGTGGCGTTTTTTAAAACATTGTGATGTAAATTTCGCTTAATACAATTTTTTACGGTCATTCACAAAATTTTAATGCATAGGTATAATCCAAACAAAGAAAAAATCTCTGCGATTTTCGGGAGACTTAACTACACATACATTGTAACAACTGTGAAATATCTACTAATAACTGTCTTAAGAATAAACATTCAGAGGTATTTTGCACATTTTTTTTTTGAGAAATCTATGCAAGATTTAAAACATCTTTTACAGTCATTCTCTAGACAAAAGTTCATTGTATCTACTCGATGAAAGCATATTTAGTATAAGGTTGTCGAGATCTAGTCAAAAATACAAATATCTTTTTATCACAAAAACTTTACTTTTTATTACAAAAATATATATTTTTAAATATCAGTATTCCTACTGTTAATACTAATATATTATAATGATTATTATACAGGCAACACGGATAATTTATTGTGAATTATAAGAATGAAGTTTGTCACATAACAACTGCATATAATTATACCTAGTATCATATTATAATTACACATTCCGGTAATTAATCAAAACGTTAACAAGTTCACACGATGTATATAGTTTGTGGTATTTATGAATTACTACTTCTGCTATAATGGGGTAACCGGTAAATGCTGTGAATATGTGTATTATAAGGGGATTAGATGGCAGGGGATGAGTTTTGGGGGTCCCCCGAAATTTTTCGGTCAACCCACCGTTTTATACATAATGAATAATTACCGCATCGTTTTTTCATTATGTCATGAATTTTCCATAATTATTGTGAAAATCCATTAAATCATAGTTCTTTCATTAAATTTTGTTGATTGCGGCGCTAATCTAATTTGATTTTCTTTGAGTAAAAGTTTATGTGTATAATGGTATGTTGAAAGAAATGTTTTCTGTATATTTTTCGTAAATAAAAAAACATGACCACCATGAGCATGGAACACAAGAATGATTAACGCCGTGGGTAAAATTTTCTTTGAAACAGAAACAGTTGTAGGTATTTTATACGGATTTTTATTATACGAGGTGTGGCAATTAAGTTCCGAGAATTTGTTAATAAAAAACAGGCAAATCAAGTTAGTAACCAAACTTTATTAACGGCCTTCACAGTAGTCTCTTCCTAACTCATAACAACGTTTTCAACGTTTCTACATGATTGGAAGCAGCCTTGATCGTCCTCTAAAGTGAGGCCTTTTAAGAGGACGGTCACAGCCTCCTTGACGGCCTCTACGCTGCCATGGTGGGTTCCTTTGAACTGACTCTTCACTTTATGAGACCAGAAGAAGTCACAGGATGCCAAATCGGGGCTGTGGGGTGGGTGCGGTAACGCTGGGATACTTTTTCTCGCCAAATATTCGTTCATACAATCAAGAAGGAATGAGCCGACGCGTTGTCATAGTGCAAGGGCCAGCCGTTTGCGGCGAGTTCGGGTCGTTTACGAAAAACACGTGGTCGCAGCTGCTTCAAGACTTCAACATAGTCACTGTCTGGCCCTCGAGAAGGTATTCACGGTGAAAAATACCATGAATATCGATGAAAATGATCAGAATTGCCATACAATACCATGAGCATCGAAGAAAATGATCAGAATTGCTGAATCAGCCGTGATTTTAACATCTTTGCCTTCGTTGGGTGCTCCTCACCCTCTTCCAGCCATTGTCGGCTTTGTCCACGGGTCTCGGGATCATATTCGAATATCCAGGACTTATCTCCAGTGACTACATGGCCCATCCAGTCTCTGCCTTCACTCCCAATGCTGGACAATAAATCAACTTAAAAACTGAATCAGTCATTTCTGTGACCGAGTTGGAAAACTTGTCTCCGAAGAACACCCGTAGAATTAGAACCAGACGTCCGATTACCATGAAATTTTCACTGGAACTGAGTGAAAGGATCAGTCCTGTAGTGTTGCCGGTTCGCACGCTATAGCTAAATTCTCGGAACTTAATTGCCACACCTTGTAATTTTAGAATATTTTGGTATGGTGAGAAAACATGTGGTGATAATGTGATTTGTTACGAGGTTTTATCATTAAGTATGAATAATAAATTATACACCTATTCGAATTTCTAGGGGAGGGGGGAAAGCTGCCCCCTCTGGAACCCTTTGACGACGCTCATGGCCTCTACCCGCTGTTGGAGACACATCCGTCTTTCGTTACTTCTTTTCAAACCGAGATATAACTTTAAAATTTTGGATCCATTTAGGTTGTACTTACGAGTACCTATAATACGGGTATTTTCAAACTCCGTCTTTAGCAATTATCGTGTAGGTATGTACGAATTGTACGTAGATATGTTACGATTAAGATAAGAGAGTTATTAATTGTATTTTCATTTTGATATAAGTTCTTACCATATTTATGACCCTTGTTAAGTTAGAGATTAGGTCGATTCGGTGATAGCCGTCAATAATTTATACTGCTCATATACGTAAGTCCCCATTATTACAATAATGTTGAAATAGTGATTGATGGTTGCTGATTAAAATGGTGGATGTATGTATAAATTTATTGGCCTTGAATGTAATCGGTCAGTTTGATTAAGCACATCATCATTATGCATTCTTCATGCTATCTGAAGCATTCCAAATCTCAGTAAATTTATAATAATAATTAGTCATTTCGATTCTATTCCGGTTTGCTCTGAATAGCGTGAGTGTTTTAGGTTTTTTTATTTGTTTAATAAAATGTATTTCACTGATTGTACCTACATTTTTTTTTCATTACCACTGCCCGGGTTTGAGCCTGGCACCTCCCGCTTGAAAGACTGTCGCCTCAACAAACTGCGCCAACCATGTACTCTTGGTTGATGAAAATTTGAGTAAAGCTTAGCGAACATACATTACATAATAGTAATGACAGACGCCTAAATAGAACTGCGTGGTACATTTTCAAAATACTTGATTAATTTTCTCGGCAAAACAAAAAAAAAAACTAAAAACTATAATAATGATATAGATTTAGAGCACCTGCTCACGCTGCACAAGTTACCACTCTACACTACACAAACACATTTCTCATACATTTATCCGAAGAAGAAGACACCAGTAGGAGTGTCGAAACGTCGATCAAGTTAATATACACATGGTTAATTCGAAAAACCAAGAAACAATGTCAATTGTACACCGTGAAAACCTTCAACATTTACTACAATATATAAAAGAGCTTTCAGTGCCTACAACATCCTTGTATTTAATCGAGGAACGATAAAGAGTGAATCAATATTAGTGAGAGAGTTATCTTGTTAAGTAAGTGTATTACCAATAATAAAAATAAGAAAATAATTATTTTGTTGCGAAATCAGAGACCAAATATCTTGTAGGTAGGTACTAGGTAGCAATGGGATGATCTGGATTTTTGCATGTGATACTCCAATCGATGTTCAGTTCAGAAGTAATAATTTAATGTCGAATGACGTTTTAATTTACTACCTGACCGTACTTCCTCACACTCTCGATTCGCTGATGTGAAAAAATATAATATTTATATAAAAAAAACGAATATTATATCTTCAATCGTGACAGGACAAAAGCCCATAAGAAGATTGCTCAACATGAATAAATCCCAAAAAAGATAAAACCCTTCAGAAATATCCTCAACGGATAAAAGCCCAAACTTTCTAGTTGGATTCCAGTTGGCAGACTTTTGTAATCTCCAAATTGGTTGGTTGGTAGATATTGCCACTGGCAATAAACCCGCCATTTGTAATGTACTTTTTATTACAATAAAGCTTTTTATTATTATTATTAGATTTTCGTGAGTGGATACTGGCGTCAGGAACGTCGGCGAGCTGTTCCGGACTGGGGCAGACAGGGATGCCTTCTCCATAGTGGTCGCCAACGTCAGGGGGACCCGATGGGGCGCGAAGAGAAGAAGATGAATTATATATAAAATGTCGACTATTTAATTGTTTATCCCATTTTACTCGTAGATACACTTATTTATTTGTTTATTTTCTAATCTACGGTAGTTTCTAACACACTGAAAGAAATCGTATACTAAAAGATACATATTAATTTTATTTTCAAAATCCAATTAGATTTGAGCTTTCGTCCCTTGGCCAAATTTCTTAAGGGCTTTTGTCTTTTTTGGGATTTATTCATGTTGAGCAATATTCTTATGGGTTTTTGTCCGGACACGCTTCAATACATGTTGTGTGGTTCGTATTACAAATATATGAAAGCCTTGTGTAATATACCAAGTAAAATCTTATAAGCTCTTATTTCCGATCAGAATTCAGAGGATCCATATTATCTATATGTAAAAAAGCTTTTAATGTAATTCCGATTACAAGAAAACTATGCCAACTTCAAAATGCACACACATATAATTTTCTTCTTAATATTCATCAGAAATTCGTCGCCACTCTGGTTTCGTGTGATAATATTTCTTGTATCGTTATAGTCCAAGAGCCCGCTGCTTAATTTATGACGTATCTGTTTTTTAATCGAAATGTGGTATAAACGATAGCTTACCAATAGGGTATTACATCGCACTAGGGTTGCCTATCAAAATCCTGCCGCAACCCCCCCTGCCCTCCCCGAAAAGGTCCCTCTTCGCGGTTTTTCGCATTTTATAGGAATATGGTAAGAGATAGAAGAAAGTAGTCAATGGCAAAAATAATTCTTGCTAAATTCTCTACAAAAAATGTGAAGTCATTTTTTTCGTAGAACTAGCAGTTTACCCGCAATGGCCGCTCCAAAACCGAAATTCATTTAAAATACAAAAAAAATGTATTTAAACTAAATTGGTTGAAAATTGATAAGAGCTACAGGAAAATAGTCAGAGAACGAATTAATTACCATAGTCTTAGCTACAAAACGAGCTATAACTTATGTTCATACATCTAATAATTTCGGAGTTATTACAATAAAACTCAGTGACGAAAATTCTTAAAATTTAGTTTTTCATAAAATAACCAGTGATATAGCGCCGCAGGCCAAAATTTATTTTCCATTAAATGTTAGTAATAATGGGCGGAAGAATGTGAAAGAAAAAAAATCAAACTTTTTTTTTTATTTTTTCAAAATATATCCTGTTTTTTTAACGGCCATTACGGGTAAACTACTAGTCCTATGAAAAAATTGACTCAACGTTTTTTGTAGAGAATTTAGCAAGGATTATTTTTGTCATTGACTACTTTCTTCTATCTCTTACCATATTCCTATAAAATGCGAAAAACCGCGAAGAGGGACCTTTTCGGGGGGGGCAGGGGGGGTTGCGGCAGGATTTTGATAGGCAACCCTAGTGCGATGTAATAGCCTATTGGTAAGCTATCGTTTATACCACATTTCGATCAAAAAATAGATACGTCATAAATTAAGCAGCGGGCTCTCGGACTATTAACGTTCAAAATCGCGTGCGCCAACAGTATTATCAAATTTTAGGAATAGGGATTTTTTTTAGAGAGTTTCCATTATTAAAAAAAAAATTATTGCAATGCAATACATTTTGATCACGAAATGGATTTTTTTTTTCAAACAATTTAAGAGGAACTTTTTATAGAAATGAAACAAGATATGAAAATATCTGGTATGGTAATTCGCCAAAGGAAGGTTCAATGTATCTACTTTATTTTTTTACATAGTGTGTTTGTCTGCACGCTTGTTTTCTGTGTTTTATGCTCTGTTGATCGTATTCAATTGACTTTGTATTTAACATTGTTTGATTTTTAATATTGACATTATTTTGTGCAATTTTTATTCTTTGTTCCGGCTTGTGATTGGACTGTGTGTGTGTGTGTGTGTGTGTGTGTGTGTGTGTGTGTGTGTGTGTGTGTGTGTGTGTGTGTGTGTGTGTGTGTGTGTGTGTGTGTGTGTGTGTGTGTGAGGGTGTGTGAGGGTGTGTGTGTGTGTGTGTGAGGGTGTGTGTGTGTGTGTGTGTGTGAGGGTGTGTGTGTGTGTGTGTGTGTGTGTGTGTGTGTGTGTGAGGGTGTGTGTGTGTGTGTGTGAGGGTGTGTGTGTGTGTGAGAGGGTGTGTGTGTGTGTGTTTTTTTTTGTGCGTAATAGAGTTATATCATTAATTTTGATTATTTTGTGAATTCTTTGTACATAATTTTCTCTTTATCTGTTTGATTTTTTGATATTAATTTTGTATATGATTTTTAAATGTTGTGTGTTGCCCAGGATTTGTAATTAAGTAATATTTGAGTCTTCACTGGTTTATTTGCAGGTGATATTGTGATTGTTTATATTGTATGTAATAACTGTATGCACTCTATAAGATTAATAAAATAAAATAAAATAAATATTTTATTAGGAGATAGGGAGGATTCAGGTTCAAACCCTGGTGCTGGCGATGTATTTAACACTGTGCCATACTGCTTTTAGCCTATTGCAAGGTGTGCAATTATTAAAAAAGAAAAAGGAAATATCGAGATCGAGGATTTGTTCCGAAAAATACCCTTTTCATACCACTCAAATTACCTCTCAAGAAATAACCAAAAAATACCCCGAAAAACACACTACCATAATATCTTGTTTCACGCATTTTAGATTATCGGGCTAAAGTAAAAGAAAAGAATGTTGAAATATCGCGTATACCTAATACAGTTATCGGCAAATGTGTAGGGACAAAATACGATGTGTGTGTAAGTACAATGTATGAACACCTTCCTTAAACCAAGAATGAGCTTTCAATTTAATGGTATTGTAAAATGATGAACGACCCGATCACCTGATACCGTTTCATTCTCATTGTCATTGTAAAATGATATATCACCAATGATATTTTAATGTGAATTTGCATCATTTCCGTCGAACGCAGTGCCTCCATACCAGTGTTTCTTTAATTGAATTACTTTAAAAATGTATTATTTAACTACTTGTCACACTTCAGGTTTTACAAGATTGAGTGCATATTTGTAAGTTGTAATGTATTTCAGAAAATATTGAAAACATGACATGAGTAAAGAGTCAATCTTAATGTGTCTTGACTGAGGTATTTTTGACTGAGATCATTTCAATTTCAGCAGAACGCCTACATACAAATGTACAGGAAAGTTAAGTAGCTATTGTATAAATTATGCATCTTAGTTATATTGTAATGTTAATAATTATGCTTATAGTACTTATAAAATGTATAAAAATATGAAATATAAAAATAAGAAAATTGTCATTGAAGAAGTGATAGTACATAACTTGTTAACAATATCAGAATCTTGGAATTTCAGAAACTTTCATAGAATCATTTTGCATGATTTGAGATTTAGACTTTTTGCTTGAAAATATTTCAAATCTACATAATTTCACAAACAAACAACCAACACACTCTAAAGTGAGGTTGTTTTGTAAAAAACGAAACAAATAATGTTCCAACTGTGTGTTAAAGATATGAATGTTCGAAACTTTGATGTCAAGCCAGTTATTATTATTTTTTTTTTACGCGGAGGCATGACTTTGCCAACATACTTCTCAGTGTTACTAGCCAGAAGAGTCTACATATTATCATTCATGATTCACATATAAACTCATCAGCCTAATACTGGGAAGAATTCACCTATCCAGATATCACGGATATCACAGGACTAGACTCAACGCGGGGCCTAAAATACAAGCATTGTGCCTGAAATAACTATAAAATAATATGAATATCTATGTTATTTTCAGGCGGCCAAATGAAAATTAGAGGTTATTCGATTTTAGTAGAAACCAACCACCACACGATACGTAGAGATCCATCATTCAGGAAGCTAAAACTCTGCATTATGGTTCTTGAATGGTCATCAGAAATAAGTACGTAACCTTCAAACAAGTACGTGTCTTTAATTCGGAAAATTTGGAGCAAATAGAATCAAGGTTATTATGACTTTGAAGCACCAATTCAAAATATGTTACGTTACTATGATAGTAGGAGAAAGCACTGTTATTTTATGTGGTCTTATCAAAATTGCTCAATTTGAAACCATTACTGTCTACCTGATATACCTAATAATAATCCGCTGCTGCGTGTATTATATTATAATGTATAACACCAACTCGTATTATTTGGAACATTTATGCAATAAACTAATAAATTTTATTGGAATTTAAACGATGATAAGATAAATAATGGATGATTGATTTTATCATCTAACACGTAGCACATTCAGTTGTATAAAAAATATTACATTAAATAGATGCGAATTAGAATAATACATATACAAAAAAGTTAACCTTTTTTACATTTTTTTCCTCAACAGAACCGAGAGGTATTTACAAGAGTTGTATCTTCTTCATTGATCTCGATGGCCTTATTAAATACATACGAGTAATGTGCCATCTAAAAAAATAACTAACTAACAGGTCTATCATATCTTGTACAGATTCCTTTTTGTACATTTCCATTCTTGTACTTCTTAATTTTTTATTTAAATAATATAATTACCTTCTCGAAAGTTTCATTGAAGACAATCTTTCTCGAAGTGATATTAATATCTCCTTCTCCAGTTTCAATCCTGCGGATTGGTTTAAAGCAAATTCTTACATCTTGATCTCCATTCTTCTCTGTATTCTGCAGCTCTCTTCAGCTCGCATTAGACTTTACTCAGTATCATTAAACTTTTTTGAATAAACTGAAATTGTCTGCAAAAGACGAAAAAAAACCCTATTTCTGAAACTGATCATGCAATTATGATTTTGAAATGTTTTCAGAGTAATCTTTAATGTGACGATTCTGTCTAGAGTGAGTTTTAGACTATTTCTGTCTATTTCGATTCTGCATCAAACTTTGTATTGTGTTTCTAATACAAAACAACAGTAAAAAAACAGTTGTTGAATCTATGTTACAATATAGATCGTTAAATCGACACATCCCGAGGCTCTAATAATAAATATTATTCGTAGAGTAGTGGTTTGTGGTTCAAATCAAACTGATCGTGATAATTCTAGGCAGTGTCTACACTCCATACCAACTAGAGATGTCAATGACACCATTGAATACATCTATATCTCGCATGTTCAACTGAGTTGAATGTTTACACCGAGAATGAATACCTTTTTTTGCATTTTAAAGTTATTTAAAAAGCTCATTTTCAAATTTAAAAAAAAGTAAAATTAAATTAAAAATCACATGTTTATTTTCACAAACAAGTTTATTTTGTATCACTTTCAAGATTACGACAATATTGTGGTTAAAATTAAACTGAAAAACTAATTTTACTGAGTGAGAAAATGAAAAACGAAATATTTAGATTAAAATCCACAAAAAAACGAATTTAGCTTTTACGACTAGTATTCGAGGATTTGCACCCTTTGTGAATAAAGTTTTACAGCCCGTTATCTAGTATTAGTGTGGTAGAAAGGATAATGGTGTATTAGGGATAAGTGAAGGGTAAGGGAACCCGTATTCTTATCCTTAAGGGAGGTGGACACGTCCGAATTACGTTTGAAAAAAATCGTAGTTTCCATCGAACAGTTATTGTTTGTAACATCGATAGTCACAATAAATCATATTTAGCATCTCTAACATCGTACTGGACAAGCGATCATCTTAACAATAAAATACCTAATAACGTAACAACACAGGTAATTCACGATTTTATGTATGAAAATATAAACTAACCTAATATAAATAAAATAATAGGTACTTAGTAGAAAAGAATGCAGTTTTTTTAGTAGACGAAACCTGGATGTGGTTTATATGTTTATTGAGCAAAACTATTTTATTAGAACGAATTTCGATGCCTCAGTTGGAAAGTGAGTTTATTTTTTTCACTCTATTCTATCCCTTGTGGGGTAAGCAGAGAGAACAGAGACCAGACTTTTCTATTCTTATACACTCGAATTTAAGTCCCTATTTCAATTACCTACAGTTGAGTTGAAGAAGTATAAAGAAAACCAATGTAATAATTATTTGAAAATATATAAAGTTGAAAAATGACAAACTAATTTTGATTTTTATATTGGTCCTTACATATGAAATTGGCGTTTTGTATGGGAGGAACATAAAGTCGATTTTTTTTAATATACATATTGTAATAATGTAATATATTTATTTAACCAAAGTATATACCATTGCTATCTATGCACTTTTGCCGTCTCATAGGTAGTTCATCGATCCCTTTACTAAAAAAACCATTCGGACAGGAATCAATAAAATCTTTGAAGGCGGTTTGAACTGCCCCATCGGAGTTGAATTTTTTTCCTTTCAAGAAGTTGTCCAAATTTCGAAAAAAATGGTAATCTGTTGAAGCAAGGTCCGGAGAGTACGGTGGATGTCTTAGACATTCCAATTGAAGCTCCTCTAATTTGGTAGCCGTCTTTTGTGCAGTGTGTGGTCTAGCGTTATCATAAAGCAGCAGTGGCCTAGAGCGATTGACCAGCCTCGGTTGTTTAGCAGCTAGCTTTTCAATCATGGTTTGCAGTTTCTGACAATAGACATCTGCCGTAATCGTCTGACCAGATTTAAGAAAGCTGTAGTGAACGACACCAGCACTAGTCCACCAAACGCCCACAAATAACTTTTTTGGAGTCAATTTTCGCTTGAGGCATGGTTTGGCTGGTTCGGCAGCTTCAGCCATTGCGATGAGCGCTTCCGATTATCGTACAGGATCCACTTTTCATCATAAGTAATGACTCGATTTAAAATCCCTTCATTATTGTGCCGGTTGAGTAATGCAATGCAGCAGTCAACGCGCGTTTATTGATTTGCTTCACTCAATTCATGGGGTACCCACCTTTCAAGCCTTTTCACCTTCCCAATTTGCTTCAAGTGGATTAAAACAGTTTTATCACTAACACCGCAGCCTGCAGCTAACTCGGACGTGGTTTGCGATGAATCCGCTTCCACAATAGCCTTCAATTCTTCATTATCAACTTTGGTCTCCGGCTGTTCACGGGGCTTGTTCTGCAGGTCGAAATTTCCAGAAGGAAAACGTTGGAACCAAAAACGCACTGTGTTTTCTTTTGCGGCACCGTCGCCATACACATAATTAATCCTTCGAGTGGTTTCTGCAGCACTGGTGCCACGGTGGAACTCGTACTCGTAAATAACGCGATATTTCAAGTTTTCCGTTTTGTAAACTGAGTGACGCAAAGAAAAAAAACAATTGAGGAAAAAACAAATGAATTATAATTTTCGAAACACAAATAAATGAGTAAATATCTGTATAAATTTGAATTTGGAATTCCTAACCATAGAGGAGATATTTGAGATCAAAGTGGCCAGTACGGCAAAACGCCAATTTCATATGTAAGGACCTAATATTATCCTGTAATGTTTTGTAGAAAACAGAATTCTTGATAATATTACATAACTTTATCAATATTATCTCTCTCTCTTTACCTCTCACCTCTCCAAAGCAAGAGCTCTGTTCAATTTTGGAGAGCAGTTTTTATGTAGTATGAAGTTGTTATAATAACATTTGCTTTTATTCATATTTTTTGTAATTTCATACGTAACAAAAATTTGAAATTGAAATTTGAATTAATGAGAGCTGCCTGCATGAGTTCATATCGCGAGTCTCATTTTCAAAATGACCAATGACCAACAAAGGCACGCGATACATCATTGGACATTGAATGGACATTCGATATTGAATAGGTGACTTAAAACTATAAAGTCTAGTAGTAAGTATAGATAGAAGACCCGTTTCTTCAGCTAGTATTCCCTATCATTGAGTACAGCTACGAGTATACTCCTACAGGTAAATATAGGATATGTAGGTACTATCGTGATCGCATTCCAAATCTTAGTATACGAGTATGCAATCGTTATACTTATTGTTTAAAGTATATTGCATGCATACGAGTATTTACTTGACGGAATCGCACATAGAGACCAAAAATTACATCATGGACGAAATCGCTTATAGATCACAAGTAGTTATCTCAAGAGATTCACAGTAAAGGATGAACTTATAACTGATCGTCGGCTGGCTTAATGTGATCACTTTACACTTAAGCACCATTCATCATTCCATCCCATCCATCTGCCGTTGCCGGAAATCGAACCCAGACCTCCAACCTTACAAGCCGGTACTTTACCGCTGTGCTACGAAGGTTGGTAGTTGAGTCGAGATGAAATTTGTGTATATAGTACACGGCCCTCTATTGAGATTATTTTCTCGATTTCGAGTGATTTGCCGAAGTGAAATTAGAAGAAATCGCATACGTAACAAAAATTCCGTGTATACACCCAGTGGGGATGCCCGGGTTTAATTGCACCCCACACTTTTGAGATATTTTTTCGAGCGTCCTATAATAATATTATACAATTTACATTATTTCATTTTTTTATTTGCATGTAATTATATACATTGCATGATTATTTATGTGATATCGTCTAAGTGATATTATCCCATGTGATTTGTTCCCTTGTGATTCTGTCCCGACACGATATTGCATTAGAGTTACAATTATTTCCAGTTTGACTCAGAGGGACAATAAGATATATGATCCTCAAGTATATTATTGCAAATCTAGTATTATTCAGATTACATTCAATAATAAATTTATCTAATATACAATTTATGGATGCAAGTCACTATTTGTCATAGGGTATGATTTCAATAAAACACTGTAATTTTCATTCATATATACTAGAATCTTTTTCCTCTTTGAGTAGATCTTGGATCTGTTTAATCAGGGCTCAAGTCTCGTTCTTGTGATGAAGAGGTCCAACTCTCTCTCCATCTTTTCGGTGGACGTCCCGGTGGTCGGCGTCCTTCAGGGATCTCTTGCATGACGAGCTTAGGAATTCTTGTGGGGTCCATCCTTAGCTTGGGAATTCTTGTGGAATATACTAGAGTGATTTGTTTTTATTCAATTGCGGTTTTTATCTTTCAAGATTAATACATTTATGTCTTACCCACAAGAAATTAACCAAAAACATACAGCATTGTCATTGTGGTAGGAAAACTTTGGCATTTCAATTTTTTTTCTAAGGTTTTTTTAGTTATCCCTTCAATTATTGGGGTGACGTGGAAAGGACTGCACTATTATCTAAAGAGAACTTTATCTTTTCTCTGTGTGTATTAAAATTTATAATTAAGTAGGTAGTACCACTTTTCTACCAGGTATATTATAGAAAAGATTTGACTTGTAAACAAAATATACGCCGAATCTTAACCAGAGCTGATTAGAAATAAAAAAAGCTTATATTAAAATTTAAGTTCCGTGTTGGGAGCGTGTAAACAAAAAAAAAAAACGCGAATTCATGTGTACAATGTTATTATGTAACAATAATACATGACCTCTCAATGTCGCAGTATAAATTTAATAAACAACAACATCACAAACAAAACATTTTGTACAAGAAACTACAAGACTATACAGTACCAAACCGAATTCATTTGATTTACTTCTTGTAATGTCTGTCGCCCTGATAACACTCGATAGAACGTGGCAAACAACATGTAGTCTAATATCGTTGTCCATTGTCCAATGTCCACTCTACATTCCCGCCCACCGTCCATTATTTATACTTACCTATTATTCTTCATCAGCTCATTCTGTCTTCACGAGTTGACCTCTTGTGATAACCCTTAGACCACTTCCTATTCTATATAAATATTATCTTCTCAGCTTACATACAATGGTATTGAGGTTCCATGTAGAGCTGAGCTAGTTTTATAATTAATCAACGATTGTCTTTGAACACATATAGGAACCTTGTATACTGTCATGTTTTCCTAATACTTTTATGTAAATTGCACCGACATTCTTCCTTGTTTAGAAAATTAGAAAAACCTCAAAAAGCAGTCATTAAAGCTCGCGGTCTAACTATGACGACTTTCGGGAAACGAGTTGGTATAGTTCGGTAAAAAGATCAGAGGTGTTTTCCACATGTTTTTTTTTGAGAAATCTAGACAAGTAATAAAAAATATTTTACGGTTCTTCCCTAAAGGTTCAATGTATCTACTCTTTTTTCCAAAGCAAATTTAGTAACGGTTGTCGAGATCTTCTTTACAGATTTTAAAAAACAACGATTCATTTACACTTTCGTCATCATTCCATTTACATTTTCATATAGATCCATTTACATGAAATTACAAACAGCAAACAAAATCTTAGCAACAAATAAATTTGCAACATTTCTCAATCTAACTTTAAAACACAGTGGATGACATTACACGTAGAAACGAATATTACAATGCAACAAAATAATCTATTCTTGATAGTTCACATACGCGTGTAGCTAATATAGATCTATGCAATCTTTTGAAATAGATCATGACAACTTTAAATATAATTATATTATTATCAGGAAAATTTAGCAAGACGTGCTTTGCACCAGAATGGCTGGCAGACAATAGTATTATGATAATAATATGAGGTATGTTTAAGTTCTGTTACGTAAGATTCATATTACTATTTGTTTGACCTGCATAGTATCTTCAATGTAAATAATAATAAACTCTCTGTATCTCTGTAACTTTGCAGTATCTAATCCTTCAGAATTCAAATTCAAAGCTGTTTGTTTTTTCCAAACATACCTTTAATACTCCAGTAAAACAGGAATAGCGTTGTATGGGCGCTATGCAATTGATGCGGTAGTCCTGATTTTTTGGTATGTTATTAGTGTCGGTTTAACAATGTAAGGTGAAAAAATGTGACCTAATAGGGTTGCCCTGCTTCGCTTGGTAGCAAAAAAAAACTTTTATTCTTTGCCATCCATTCTATTTTCAAAATACCTCCCAAAACCGTTCGATTTACAGAAAAAAAAACATAACGTTTCAAATTTAATCAACAGTAAATTTCTCATAGAAACTGATTATTGGACTCGAATAGTTGAGCTAGCTCTCAAAAAACCGTGTTTTGTTTTAAATAATTATTATTGTACCAGTGTTTTTTTATTGCTTGAAAAACTCCCAAACTAAGCTGTTTATAGCAAAATATTAAGGAAATAAATTTAAATGTCTAATTTTACTGGGGTACTATTTTTTCGCCCGTTGAATAGAGAATGAATATGATTAATTGATGAATATGATTCATTGATGAATATCATTGCATGATCGAGAAGTATTTCTGATTTTGTATATGTTATATAGGTTGGTCTTGTGGTTCACAATTCATGTTTGCGACCACCCTTGTGCGTTCACTAGGGCGAGGCAAAAACCGACGATATTACGGCCGTTTTTCACTTAGTGATTATAACTTTTTATAAGGTATTAAAAATTTAAAAATGTACGTAGTAACTCCATGGTTCTTGTATGAAAATATTAGGAAAAAAGTAATCTTTAAAGAAAAAGTAAACCCATAACAATATTATTTTGCGACTTTGAGACTTTGCAATGAAGAATTTGAGGTTTCGACGTTCTCTATTTCATTCAACCTTCATTATATTTCGTATCAGGATACTACGCCGGGTTTGATACAAATGGTAATAATAGCGTTACATATAAAACAGTTTATTCATTGAAATATATTATAGAGAGTCCACTTTGTAACTGAAACTGGTTAGGTATACTTACGTATGTAAATAATATTCAAGTAATGTGTAATACCAGATGGACCTAGTTCTTTGTGCCAAGATATTAATTTATGTTTTTTTTCTAATTTCTGAAATTCTTACAAATATAATGTAGTTTCCCGCAACAGTGTAGAAGAATTAAGGATGAACATTGTCGGGCTTACGACCGACCTCGGCTGGCTTAAGTGATCACTTTACACTCGAGAAACATTTGCCATTTCAGTTCACCCCGGCTGGGATTCGACCCAGACCTTCGTCTCGCTTAGTAAGGATCATATCCACTACACCACGAGGAGCGACGGCTGTGTTGTCGAATTTCATGTATATTAAGTACCCATGTATTGTTGCATTTCTGACTGTGGGGAGAGGGTGGTATTTTACAAGAATAAAATTTATAATTAAAAAATAATCTTACAAATATGTTTACTGTTGGGTTACTAATTCTGTCCAGTTTTCGGGTAGTATCGTGTCTTTTGGTTTTTGACAGCACTTTCCAATGTATCTTCTTTTGATTGACTTAATAAAACAATAGGGTCAATTCTGTGTGATTTGGATGAGATGGTGCGTGCAGTAAAAGTCCTTGGTATCTTCAATCTTTCTTTATTCACATCGTAATATTATTTCGCTTTATACAGACGTCTTATATGAACCGTGGTCGGAAAAAAAGGCCGATACCATTTTTTACATATTCAAAGAGAAAAAGTACTTGGCTAGTAGAAAATAAATAATACTCACCTATCGGAAGAATTTGTAAGCTTGAACATTGATTTTAAATTTCACCAAATTCTCTAACTAATTATGTAAAAGCGTACCAACCTTTTAGATCAAACACCAATCAAACTTCCGATTTGTGGACGAAAATAAAATAATTATATTAGCCAGATTATTTTTGAAAACCACAATTTATGTTGTGTGAGAACATCGGAATTTTCTACATGTCGTAGTTGAATATAACAAGTTGAATATAAGAAGAGGTCTGGGTTCGATGGACTAGAATTGGTGAATGTTACGTAAGTATGTAAAGTGATCACATTCAGTCAGCCGACGATCAGTCATATGCCTGATGGAAAGTTCATCCTTTCCTGTATATTTATATACTTTGCTATATTAGCATTTATTTTTTAAGAAAAACGATATTCAGCAAGACTTGCCTGTTGTTATTGTGGTATATATTTTGAATAGGTGCATTAACATAATGACTCTAATAATATTTGTAATAGAAATGTATCGATAGTGTATCGTATTGAAGAGTTGGCGAGACTCCTCGGGCAGTTCGTGATGTGTTCAGGATGATGATTGCAATAAGGATAGCCGACTGTCGGACTCTTGCAAACGAAAAGAATAGGTATTCCAATACTGAGTTGCATGGTGTTATTGTGATGGTAAACTATGACCCGTCCAGGCGGAGGAACGAGACTCGTGAAATACACAAATAAGGATTATTTTCGTACTCAGTTTTGTGTAGTACATATTAAGCAGTATTTTTTCTCCAAGGAAGGCGTTTTGATGTCACTGTGCTTGGTTTTAAATTATTAATTAAATATCATTTTAAAAGAATGTTGATGATACACCAACGATCTTTACAGAATTATGAAACCATAGGAATTCGGCAGTCAGGGTGAGTCGCATCAGAATTTAGTTGTAGACAGTGGCAGTAGCGTAATTAGGGGGGGGGTCCACCCCGGATGGGTAAATTCAGGTGGCGGCAAAATTAAAAAAAAAAACATATGAAAAACATCTTGATAAAATACACAAATGAAAATAACACTGAATTCTCTAAAATTGTTATGAAAATAATGTTATTTGTTGGACAGTATTGTATAAGAATAATATTTAAAAAAATGTTTTTATAGTTCGCGGTCACGTCGTTGCCCCACCGATGATCATGCCACCAGTGTAAGGGTGCCTTCCCACGACAAGTGAATCCGGATTCGTACGCGAATCTGGATTAATCCCTTCCGGATGGATGATTTCGTGCACGGGGTATGGGGAAATAGTTCCCTAGTTTTATAATAATATAATAATTCATTGTATTAATATTTTTAACTTTTTAACTTTAACGTTGTAAATTTTGAAAATATCTTGAGTCCGTTGAAGCAATAAATAAATAAATATATAATATAATAAATAGATAATAATAATTATCTCTGTCATACTGTTGAATATATACTAATTCTGTTTTTGTGTTTAAAAATTAGATCGATCAGGTACGAGAATAAATTATTGTCTTTACACCAATATTAATTGTAATTTAGTAAAAAAAAAATAAAAGAAAGCATTGCGGCATTAATTAAACTTGTTTGTGGGTGATATTTTTTAAAGTTTGTCACACGGAGTTTTTGTATCTTGTATCACGCGTTATTTTTCAACACCGGTTTTTCTAAAAATTAGCTGCTAATCTCTCTCAGTCCCGTTATGGGCCCGCTACACGCTCGCGAGTCACCACGACCTTTTGGTGTTCATGAGTAAAAAGGCGTCAACGGTCGGTTACGTACATGTCAAGACAAACGATCCATCCGCACCCCTTTTTACTCATGAACACCAAAAGGTCGCGGTGACTCGCGAGCGTGTAGCGGGCGCATTATGTGTCGGGGTGTACATTATATTTATTTTGTACGGGAAAAAATGTCTGCCATAACGGGAAATTAGAGAACCCATTAAATAATTTATTTATTTATTTTTAATATTATTAATGTCGATATTATCAGAATAAAAGAATACCGGCCCAGTAACAGTGCAAAAATTGTGCTGTTTCAGGTCCGTGGTATTAGAAAAATATAATGATTGGCACCTTAAACTTTTTTTCATTTTAAATAAAATTATAATTTCTTTATCATTCGTGTGTTATTTAGACTAATAGATTAGGTACATAATTTTTGAAGGGAGACATTTGAAAGATTGGCATCATACTGATAAAATGCACCACATGGACTTATAATTCGATGTAACAAAATTCCAGAAAAATTAATTCAATAAATAATAAGAAAATATAATGTTCCCCACTCTATGGCAACTGGGGAATCTAAATTTATACATTATTTATTTTGATTTTTATTTTTCGAATCATGCGGGTATCTGCATCTCTTTCACTCTCGTTGTATATTGTAACAGTACGAAACCCATAAGCATATTGCTCAAAATAAATAAACCCCACAAAAGCCGTACAAAAGCCACACAGGATTTTTTTTAGGGATAAAAGCACAAATCTAATTGAATTTTGTAAATAAAATTAATTGTATCGCTTAGTATTCGAGTAAATTATATTTGGAACTAGAATAGATTAAAAAATACGAATAAGCAAGCGGATCTAAAATGGGATAGACAATGATTTCAACATTTTATAAATAATTCATCTACTGAAATCCAACTAAAAAGTTTAAGCTTTTATTATTTGAGGATTTTTTATTGGTTTTTAATCATCTGTAGACCATATTTAAGGCACTTGGAATCGTCAGGTTTACAAACACAAAATCAAATGCAATAAATCAATAAACACAACAAAAAAGAATGAAAGCAATAAACACATAGACAATACAAAACTATAACACATTTGTGGTACAATTTAATGCAGGTCTGGATGTAAATTGTCCAGAACTACATTAAGTACGTCATATTTCTGAAGGATTTTTGTGTTTTTTGGGGTTCATACTACATCATCGTAAATACTCCTATGGGTTTTTCTTCGGAAACCGTTGTGTATACACGCGCTGAAACATGTAAGTAGGGTTGTCAACATTTTTTCAGCTGATTATTCCATCTGCATCAATAAGTAATTTTAAAAAGTTATCGGAAGCCTGGTTGCTAACGCGCTCGATCCTCGATGCCGACATACCCCACTTCACGACACAAGCTTTTAAGCTTGTTATGAAGTGTACAAATATGTATCAGGGTGTAATTCGATAATTTTATGAAAATAAAAGAAAACATACACATTATCTTATTGTTCTTGATACCAGTTCTTAACTCTTTTTTTGTTGCTTCCTTCATTATCCCCTCCTTTCTTCCTCTTCTTCTTCCTCTTCCCATGCTTCCTCCTTCCCTACCATAAATGTTTTATAGATATAAGATATATATTTTTAACTATGTTTTGTAATCTATTTGTTTTGCGTGTGTGCTAATTGTGAACGGATGTAATTGGTCTTGTGTATTGATATTTTTGTATTAATGTACCTGCCAATGTTTGTTTTTGTGACTGTATCTGTTCCATGTGCAATAAATAAATAAATATCGACTTATCTATTTAAATAAAAACTGTCATTTTATGAACTGCTTGAATTTTATAATATTTTTATTTGCTAGAAAAGTGTGGTTTTCTCAATTTTCAAATTAATGTAAATTACACACTCATTCGTCAGTCGAAAACTGCAGGCAATGATATAATTCTTAAACTGCGCTTAAATTTTACAAGTGAAGCGGATTTGGTTGATATTTTCTTAGTTTTAATGTTGCCAAAAAAAATATATAGTATTTTGCGATCCATATATTTCTTGCAACTCATTTTCAATATTATTATTATACTCTAGTACGGTTGACAACCCTCGTTGTTAGTAAATATATATCCGAAAATATATCGAATAATAATTATTTTTATTGTAAAATTGTTACAAAAATATACAAATTACCCGACTAGCAAAAATTACAACACGTTATTTTCAGTTAATGTAGGTAGCTACATGTTATCAATTTAGTATCATATTCTTGTATTATGTATTTTTGTACCTATGAATAACTTTTGAATCAGTATTAATTTACAGTAAGTAATGTTAAGAGTATGCATACCGACATATCAAAAATTTCTAAGAACGGGAGACCTTCTATCTCGACAACCGTTATTAATTATGCTTTGGAACAAAATAGGGTAGATGCATTGAACCTTTATATAACCGTATATAACCGTAAAAGATTTTTTATATCTTGTATAAATTTCTCAAAAAAAAATGGAAAACACCTCTGGTCTTTTTTCCGAAAGACGGAAACTCGTTTCCTGAAAGTCGTTGAGTAAAATTTTTTTTTGTACTGATAATATGCATTAAAACCTAGGGAATAACCGTAAAAGTTTTTTGATAGACGCAAAATTAACCTCAAAAAATTAAAAAAGCGCTATTTTTACCATTTTATCATGCGATTATCACGCGATTTTGAACCTTAATGCCGTGGGAAAAGACTGTAACGTCATTCCTGGTGCCAATTATATAGGTAATACCTACCGATTCGGTATAATACTTTAAGTAAAAGTTAATGTCGCCGCCACACGCTTGCGAGCGTCTACGAGTTTTTTGCGTTCATGAGTAAAAAGGCGTCAACGGTCTGTTACGTAAACGAGCCAAGACAAACGTTCCATCCACACGCCTTTTTACTCATATACACAAAAAACTTGTGGGCGGCGACAAATGGAATATATATGTATTACGTTTAATAGTTATACTATAGAAAATGAAGTAACGTAATAAGCTAATAGGTACCTACATAAATATATACATAATTATATTTTTTAATAAAACGTTTTTTATTTTGTGAGAATCAACACACACACACACACACACACACACACACACACACACACACACACACACTCACACACACACACACACACCCTCACACACACACACACACACACACACATAATTATATTACACATTTTGTAATTATCAAACTATAAATTAACATTGAAATAATTGAAAAAAAAGTTTAATTTTAATTAAAATACATTTTAAAATAGAAAAGAAGAAATAAAATTAAAAAAACTGTCTGTTTGGGATGTTTCCTAAAGATATATCTACGTATATGTATATTGGATTCAACACTAGTATTGCAAGTTATCCAAACGCTATGGATTAGACGGATTCATCTGGATTCATCAAGGCGTGTCCGCGGATTCACAGGCAACCTATTTCCCACGATCCGTGCACGTCTGCGATATCACGTACCGCCATACAAATCGCTATGAAAAAGTCTGTAGATTCACGGACTCACTCCTTCCCACGGCATGCGAATCTACGGACGAAGCAGGATTCACCTTCCGTGGGATATAGCCATAGAGGCAGCCATCCCAAGCGTGGAGTTGGAGCTAGATCCGAGCGCAATGAGGTAAATAATTAATTATACTTTTTGAAGTTAATACAGAGTAACTTACAGAGTAACTTACAAAGCATAGACAGATGGGCACTCAGAATTACCCAATGTAAATTATTTTATTACCTAATAGACTTTTCAGTAATATTTTATCGCTTGTTTACAGGAGTCGCAGATAGTCCAGGGACCTCTTCCGGAAGAGGACGATGATGAGCAAGACATTGGAGATGGAGAAGAGGAATCGTAAAGGAAGGAAGAGGAAATGGAGAGATTAGGCCACTAATCCAAATCAAATACCGCTTGGTTTACTTACGTACTTATTAGAATACCTATCCCTTGTTTATTATAAATACCGTATTACATATTGACTAATATTGAGGCACTTTCTTGTACGTTTACGTGATATTTTACGTAATTTTTAAAATTTGACGTATAAGTCATGTCTCCTGACTCCCGGTACTGTTTTGTCCAACCAGCAGAATACAGTGAAGGACATATTATAGACAACAACCGAATAATAAAAACTAAACAACCAGAATAATTATAGCGATGTCTAGCTAACTTTTTCTGACTCTCCTCACTCGATTTTGTGTTGGACAATATCTTACTAATAATCTTACGGGACTCCAGTACTGAATGATATAATATGTACTGAATATTTTGTATTTCCCTTATACATATATTATGTTGTTTTGTGTTGAATTGTGTTTTGGATTCTGAACCTTCGCGCTAAATAAGAAATATACCTGTACTTCAATCGACCTACTTCCTATTTTTTATACGTATTTAATACATCTTACTGTTTAAAACATTTGTTACCAATAAAATTAGTTTTGTTATAAAAAAAGATGGTGTCATTTATTTCAATTTCAATTTATTTACTCATTAAACATAATATTACAGCAAAAGGAACAATTTTTCTTATAACTATTACTACTATTTAATTGATTTCGTTTCCTTCCTCTTTACATCTTTATCATTTTTCATTCTGTTCTGAGATTTTGCACTACTAGATGGCGACACCAAAGCTATTGCATCTAATGACATTTCATACTGCTACTTCATATTTATTACGTATTTTTTCTCAACGAAGGTGTTTTAAAGTCACTGTGATATGGTTTCAAATTATTCAGTTTAGTTTCTGACGACCAAGCTTGCTTGCGAAATTTATCATTGCCCAATGCCCAACCTTCAAACTTTTTCCTTTGAGGGATGTGATGTACTTCTTTTGACCATACGATAAATAAATAAATAAATAAATTATTGATAATATAGTTTTTATTCGTATTTGACTTATTCTTCAAAGAACCTGCTTACAATAACAATGATGTCAGGAAAGAATCTCACAGGAAAAAATATCTCAGGAAAAGATCTTCTTTTCTCGCGAGATTTTCGCAAATCTTAATCGATTTTGCCAAACAATAAACGATCGATGCGCTAATTGTACAATAATTTTATTATGAATTTAAATTCAATAATTTCTAGTGTAGATGGTGCAGTAATAATAATTATCCCCACAAGGCTGACTTCCTCATAGCTATATCAGACATTCTTCATCCTTTATCTATCTGCAGTCTGCACTACAACGTTTCCTTACACAATCCTCCTAATGAACGCATTATTTCAGTCTCTCATCTTGTAAGTAGAGACCAGATTATATGCAACTTAAAATGGTTGAAATATGCATCATAAATGCTCGAAATATGCATCACTAAAAAGTAGCAAAATATGCAACATAAATTTAAATAAACACAACAAATTAACGTTAATACAAGACCTACTTCACTTCACAATACAAGCTTTTAAGCTTTCTGTGAAGTGTACAAAGATGTATTTGGGTTTATTTCGATAAACCCAGATACATTTTTATAAAAAAATGTAAAAAAATTATAAGTATTTATTTAAAATTCATTTATGTTTGGTATCGTTTGGAATAAGGCGAAAACAGTTCTAATGTGAAGTCATGAATCTCGTGTTTTTGTTATTAAGATAAGGTACTTATTTTTTTATTAAATTACTTTATTTACCTACTGTATTTTCAACTAGACAATAACATTTTTGTTTTTGCAAACGTTAAAATTATAAACGTAAAAAAATATATACAGAAAATATACCCAAATATTAAAAAGAGTATGGAAGAGGGGCCTGCTTAGGGTGATCCCCAAAGGCAATGATAAGCCGCTTTCGGATCTAAAAGCGTATATAACAGGCCGATTACCCTATTGCCGTCCTTCGGCAAGATTTTGGAAATCTTGGTGCGGAACCGACTTGTGGAGGTCCTGTCGCCTGGGGATCCGAAGCAGTTTGGCTTTAGTCGGGGGCTCTCTACTGGGCACGCCATTGCTGAATGATTGCGCTGGAAGAACGAATGTAAGGACAAGTATGGATTTTGGTCGAAATATGCAAAATTCTGAATAAACTGACAAAATATGCAAATGCATAGCAAATATGCAAATGCATATGATCCGGTCTCTAGTTATAATTTACCTACAATACGATGTAGGTACTGCAGTGCAGTGCATATTATTATATCATTTCCATTGTACATTTGCCGCCTTTACCAATGGAAGATTGACTTGGAAACACTTGAGTGATAGTGAAATAATATATTGGCGTTTATTTATTGGCCTGAATGGATTTAACAAAGCAATAAAATACTTCACCTACGGCCTTAATGAAGATAATGCCTTCAACGTATATTATACCCAGAGCTGGGCAGAAAAGCGTTAATCCGTTAATCGTTAATTAATGAAGTTAACATTTTGGTTAACGATTTAACGCTTTTCTCACCTCCAAAAATTGTTAACGGATTATTTAACTTCCGTTACATTTTACTTCCGTTAATTAAGTCCGTTAATATTTGATTGTTTGCATAGACATCATCCTCTGGCAGCGCTGGCATTAGATAATCCAAGGGTTGTATGGGGTTATGTGTGGTATCGTATGTGGGTTGGGAGTTGGAAAAGAAATTTCACATTGTTGGGATACATCGCGATAGTGTAAATGTGATAGTAGTTGTACTAATGTAGTTCTATTTCATGCCATTTAACCGCGATTTTTTGCATTAATGTTTTAACGGATTAACGTTAACTTACGTTGCATTTTTCAAAATGTAACGCTTTAACGATTAACGAAGTTAACTTTTTGGTTAACGGATTATCGATTAACGAAGTTAACTTTTTGATTAACGGTACCCACCTTATATAATATGTACGAGTATATAACTAAATATTATTATTGCATGAAGGAACTTAGAGGTGTAAGTACAATAAAAGTCTGCATAAGTTATAATGATATATCAATCGACTTTATATTTAAATAAAAAAGTGTTGCCTACATAATAATTCTAGCTAATATAAATTAATATGTAACGAAATTGGATAGTTAGTGGCGTAACTACTTGGGTAACATCTTTATTTTCTAGCGGTATTCCACACTTTTTTATCATATTGCTTTTCTTCGCAGCATTTACAGCGCTGAAGTATTTGTACCTATGGATACAATCATTTTATTTTTCTCCAACCTAATATTCCCGGTAGATGATGATCTTTTTTTTTTATTTTATTTCAAAATGAAATGTTGTATTTTTTAATGTGAAATCAAGGGCTCAAAGAAACATAGAAAAAAAAACGCTGGAGCTGACTCGTAAGCTACAATATTTTGCTAGTAGACGACACATAATTTCTATAAAGATCATTGATCGTCGTATATCATGTAAAATCCAAGATTCTTTCTTTTTTTATCTTTGCATCTTCCCAGTTCACCTGGGGTCAGCCGTTCTGGTACGTAGTCTCCGTAGTCTCTAAGTCTTTCTGTCTTGTGTCATTTCACTGATCAGCTGCTTATCTCCCTCAGGTCTAGATTCATAAAATCTAAGATTCATGAGAATTGATTTTTTTTTCATTTCGATCTGTAATAATTCTCGACAGATCAATTTTTAAAATGTAATGTAGGATCTGGCTTCTATACACTAACTGAAATACATTCTCACACACTTCGCAGAGAGCTTGAAGCAGGCTTGTGTCTTGAAATTCGGAATTCTCAGTCAGCGACGGGATTAAAATCTGGCACTTTCTGATTAGGAGATTTGTGCCAGTTGCGCCAGTTTTAGTCGTAGTATGTATATTTTAGTTGCATTTTTTCTAAGTATAAAACATTTGTAAGAAATGAATTGTAACCTTCTTGCACTGAAGGAATGTTATTTGGTGGGGTTTGACGGGGGGCTCCCTTAAGGCTAACCCTGGGCCCACCTATTAATAAGATTTGTCTAGAAGTGCGGGTAAAGAGGTCGCTATTAATGGGCCTGAGCTACCCGGGGATGTGGACGGCCTTAAGCCCGTAGGATTTTCCTTCAATGTTCCAAGTATGACATGAGAAGATTAATGCATTATTTTCTAATGATTTTAGAATTTATTAATGAGAGCTTATATTATCTTCTTGGAAGAATACCGTTTAACTGGATTATCCGGATGTTAATTCATTGCACAATCGGATTAAAAGTAGATACTTAGTGCTATGAAATAATAATCATTGAAACAACGTCATGTAGAAGTTATCACTGACGAAGAAACTCTAGTTGGTTATCGTAATTGAAAACCAGATTTATCCGTGAATTTGTTAATGCTAACGTGTTGAAATACTCTGAATTGTAATCTGGATAACCTGGTACCTAATACCTACGGTACTCTTTGAGCTTATATTAGTGATTATGACGCACTCGTTTGAAAAGAAGTCACCCCTTTCGAGGACTTCGAGAAGATATTATGACTTCTTGCGCTAAAACAGATCGTGAATTACTTGAAGAACGTGGGTCTTGGAGGGCGAGATGCAACATAAAAGGATGTCACAATTGAACTACTCTGGTCGCAGTGGCACGAAAAAAAACGGTGATCGTATTTGAGAACGCTTTTGCTTTAGTTGTTTTTTTTTAAACTCAGTATTAGAATTTGAGGACTTTACTAAAAACATCACACAAAACCTCAAAAGATCCAGACGTTGGGAAATAATAGATTTTGTTTGATCAAACTACATAATTTTGATCTGTGCAACTTTGTGTACTGTGTTGAGCTGCTCAGTGCTCGTGCTATGCTTTGCAACTTGAAATGTTGTTCTTTACTAACAGTATTGCCTATAAATTGAAATTATCAGTGATATGAACTTAACGATAATTAAATTATTATTTAATACATAGCAACACTTTATTAGATAACATCATATCTCTAATAATAAACGAAAGTGCCTGACTGAATGAATGACTGAATGACTGACTGAATGACTGACTGACATACTCACTCATCAACGCAGAGCCGAATTGGCTAATCCTAGAGAAGTGAAATTTTGAAGGCAGATAGGTTTTAATACAAAAGCTTCCACTAAGAAGCGATTTTTGGAAATTCCGCCCCTAAGGGGGTGAAAAATAGGGTTGAAAGTTTTTCAGAGTATGCGAATATCTCGGAAACCAGACATTGTACGAAGTTGAAATTTGGCACATAGATTCTACTATTAAAATTAGTAATAGGCTGTTTCGCCGTTTTTTTTAAATTTTTATTTAAAGGGATGAAAAAGGACGTAAAGAAAAGGGGTGATTTTTAAATGCCTCTTAATACGGTAAAAAATAATTTTATAGGAATTTCCAAAAAATGGATTCCTAAGAAAGGGTCAAAATATGATATTCTGTCCAGAAAAAGAGTCAATCCTTAAGGGTTAGGGCGTAGGATTAAATTTGCTTTGATAGTAACGTATCTCGGTAAACACTGAAGCTACAAAGCTGTAGTTAAACAGTTGCATACTTCTTTTAAAATGAAAAAAATTCGTCTTACATTGTTTAATCAAAAATTGAGGATAAGGGCATGAAAAGGGTACTTTTATAGTTGTTAGTTGATATAAGTACTCTCCTGTATACGTGAATATATACCAGTGGCGAAGGGTGGATTTCTGTAGAAGGGAAGCCGGTACCAATATTATTTTTTGCATCATGTCAGATTAGACCTATTATTTCTTATCCTAAATCAAAGATATTACTCGATGGAAATCATATTCTTAGGACCCTTTTCCCCAGCTACCTAGTCTCTCCACTCCATCTCCATTATAATAATCAAATCCTATATTTACTCCTGAACTTTGGCATCGACTAGCGAAATCAGCTAACGAAATTCTAAAAGTATTTTGTTGAAATATTATTATACGAATTATACAATCGCTGCCAATACAAATTATTCAAGAAGAAGAAATGTATAATTCTTTGCTTTTTTTTGCTTTCTATTCGATTTCAAGCAATTTCACTTTTTTGTGACAATAATCGTGTTTGAATTCGTGCGCACAACCAGGGCGACTCAATACCACCTATAGAAACCGTAGCGAAAGACATAACTTTCAAAATTATTATGTAGATGCTCCATAAAAATAATACGCCATAATAAAAATAATAATTCTACTATATTATCAATATTTATAATTGTTGAATATAATAATTACCTAAAATATTGAATTAATACATAATTAAGCACATTCCCACCTTTAAGGTAAAACAACGAAAATATTATTTAATATTTTTAGGTATATCGACATCTATTGAAAAAAAATCGAAGTATTTCGTAATTTGGTGACCATGATTCATAATATCGGCAGATTTATCCATAAGTTAAAATCGCTTTGTATTAATGAATATATTTTTTGTTAACTGCAAAATGCGTTATCCCTTTTTAAAATACTCTTAAATTACTCTTCCTCGAGACGTTGTAACTGTTTCACTTTGCAGACGTTGGGAAGAGACAGTATTATAGAACCTATATGTGGGTTCCTTAGACACTATTATTGCGTATCATCATAAAAGTGAGATAGGTAGATTTGTTTTAGTCATTTTGATGGAAGGTTGCTGCTTAGAATACGCTTGCCCACGGTTTCCCATACGATATAACTATCAAAGTTGTATTTGGTTGTATTGCTCGCGGGTAGGCACCGTGGATTCCGCGCGCTAATTTGAAATACTAACATATTAACTAGCTTACCGACGGACGGGAGAAAGGAGTATCTACAAAATTTGAACGCACCTTTTTTCATTACGTTGTTAAATCATTTATTATTTTATAGATTATTTATCATCATAAATTGAAAGGTAACTCGATGGGAATCGTGTTCTTAGGTAGCTTCGCCCCTGATATATACACGTTTTTATAGGTGGTGAAATAAGTGTATTGTTATGCGCTCAGTGAAGCATGGACTCTGAGTAAAAAAATATTTGCAATTTCGTTAATTGTATTTTTTTCATAAGCCGTACTAACTGTATTGCCCAGCATTGCCCGTCTAGCCAAGTTCTACTTGTGAAGCTCTTTTATGAGACACCAAACAATGTGGTATGTGGTGACTGGATTCTCTCGATCACTCTGTGTCTCCCGATGGTCTGAGGACGCATAAAAATGACTTATTGAAGATTTGAATTTCTTTTCTAACGCCTTTCATACCATACCACACATGCTCCACACAACCCTTGAATCCCCTCATCAAAAAATTTTCACAGAAGGTTCTCAATTTCCAGAAGTTTCTACCACACAGTATTGGTTTCCATATAGCAAGGCATTTGCGAATATTTAACGCAAATATTAAGTAGTAGTTGTTATTTTGCTGGACTGACTATACTATATTTTACCGTACTACACACGTCTATACTTATGTACACAGGTGGGCACACAGTCATCAGTCTGTTTTTACATACATAATATATTGCATAGTGTGTTTTATCGATTGTGAAATACATATTATTAACCCCGCCCGTTGGAACACCAACGGCGCGAAATTTAAATTGCAAAATATAAACTTTTAAGTAAAATAATATTCGTAATTTTGTTAATTTGTTAATTTCAGAAAAAAATGTAGGTATATAAATTTTGATGATACGTATTAATTAATTCAGACAATTTAGATGACAGATTGTGATGATTCCCAATAATAAATATTTTAGTTCGTACCTATGGTATATACCTAACATTTTTCACCTTCTCCTTTATAGACACCTAAACCGTTCATCCGATTGAGATGAAACTTTTGGAAATTATTGTGCTTGCCCCAGGGAATGTTCTTATTGTGGTAGGGGGTACGAGGAGGGGGACACTAAGGGGGCACGAAGGGGGGGGGGGGATCCACACAATTTTTCCGTAGCGAAGCACGGGTAATACAGCTAGTCTTTTACTATAGCAATCCTCAGATTTACAACTCCATACGTTCAGCAACATAACGTCTTAATCCGAAAACGGCATTTAAATTAACGATGAGTTAATTTACAGTACCTAAAATATTATCATTATTAGGGTTGTATATGGATACAAAATTTTGCGTTTACGATTCTGGTATAAGTTCATATTTCTGTTAATTAAAATTAGTATAGAATTTTTATTAAGGTAATTCTCGGTAAATGCAGGAAATTGAAAATAGAAGAGCCCCAATAACATCTTATGAAATCCAGCAATTAGACTTACCACCCATTGGTTGTCCCTGGTAGTAGATCCCGAGGAAGACCCAAGCGGAGGTGGCGCGAGGTTGTGAGGCAAGACATGAGAGACTGTGGAGCATCCCCGGAGGACGCACAGGATAGAGCCGAGTGGCGGCGAAAGACAAAAATGGCAGACCCCACCATCATGTGGGATTAATAATTGCCCAGGGAGAGAGAGAGACTAACCACCCATTATGAATGTCTCGAGGTTGCAATGCTATAGGTAGTTCAATGGGCATAGAGATGCAGTATGGGTTGTATATCCTTGAGCCTATAGTAATATGCACATGGTTGGCGCAGTTGGTTGAGACGGCGGTCTCATGAGCGGGAGGTGCCAGGTTCAAACCCCGGCGCTGGCGATTTATTCCACACTTTGCGATACAGGCTTTTAGCCTAGTGCAAGGTATGCAGGAAAGTATTTGGGTTAGTGTATGCAAACTTGGATCCTTTCTTTTAAAAAAAATACACACCTCATCTCTGGTTATCTCAGTATTACGGGAAATGCAGTGATTGCACGAAAATATGGATGATTGGGTTTTCGGATTAATCAATTAAACGTATCGGAATTGATAGAATCCCTAATAATTTTATTAGCGATGGCCGATGATCTCATTCCGAGAGAGAAACTATCACCATGTAACGCAGACTATATTAATACGAAGTTGTTAATAACATTATTGAATTTCATTGCTTTTTTATTACTCGTGAATGAGCTGCGATGAAATTGGAATGGCCATACTAGCTACTGTGTTTTTTCCCCCTAACATAAAAATGTAGGTATCCATTACATACCTACAGAAATATTATGTAAAGTAGTGAGTTTAGAGTTTAGGGTTGGAAGTCAGGCAAGCTTATGATTGAGGATCTAAAAATCTACGAGAAATATCATTCTATACTGGAAAATAGTAATCGAAGCGTAGGAATACCACAGAAAATGTGGACAGATGACATCGTCCAGCTTACGATGGCAGGAGATATCCCAACTTTTTATCGCACTCTGTGTACTTAGTTATTTTTACATCTGATATTTTCAATTAATTTTATTTTAACTTAGGCGGGATGTCCATTATCCATATGACTGCGTACGTTAATTACTTTTTGATTAATATTAATAGTTTTTGGAAATAGATCTGTTTAAATTTGATCTTTTAATCCAGTCGATCGATCGTCTAGCGCAGGTGTTGGATAACAATTTTACTGTTTACGTTGATTTTACCCCTTTTCTTCCTTCAATGAAATATTTTTAATACTCATTTCTTATATTTAATATCTCATTTTGGAGAGTGTACTTATTAAAGTAAACTTTCGAAGTGTTATTTTCAACCGAAGTTTTCAGAGGCTGCTTCTGTGGTAAACCCTAAAGTCGCCCGGGTAAAGGTTGAAATAAAATGTACGGATAAAGTGGCGCCCAAGGGTGTGTGTTGGGTATTCAATAATGTTCAATATCACAAAAGAAATTGAGATCATTTAAAACTATTACTTAGTATTAAAAAACTTACAGAAAAAAGCGTTGCAGGAGAAAATACGGCAAATTGCAATTTAACATTATATTTACCTATATTATGGGGTAAATGGTAAATTTGTATAACTGCATGGTTTTCGGGCGAACGGAGTCTAGATTTATTTTTGAGCGAGCGTTTCGACACTCCTGCTGGTGCCTTCTTCTCCAGATTTTGTAGTCTATTAGAAATATTGATCTTTTTGATATCTGAGAACTCGTTTCTCCCCAAGAAATTCATTTTTACCCATTTTGGTGTAACTTATCTCTAATGGCCGACCACTATGGTCTTGCAAAATCTAAACGGACGGATCATTATTTAATTCCATTCGTTCGTGTTCAACATTTAGGAGATTGATAATACTATATTGTCAACAGCGCAATGATGCATACTTTCTATAAAGTGACCATAATTAGTTTATGTAAATTCGATCGAAAAACCAACTCCCCTTAGGGCAAAACATCGTATGTACGTCATAAATAATAGAATTTTGGACTGATCTAATCAATTATTGCTCTGAACCGAAAGCCATTAGAGATTTTTTCGCTACCCACACATCTCAAAACTATTGAATGATGACAACACTAGACTACATTTAATTGGAAGTGGATAAAAATTTAACGTTTAAATTAAAAATCAATAATGCTTTTTAATTTTTCATTTGTCATTTTAGAAACCAATTTGATACTATTATATAATTCTTCATTAAATATTAAATACTTACAATTTTTTATTCGCTTTACAATAAAATATTATTAGTGTATAGTCGAAATTTTACATTTATTTTTTATATAGTAGACCAGGCGAATAAAATAATATAAAGATGAAAATGATAGATTCCATTGTACCATCATTCAGCTGTCCTAGGTGAGGCGGCAAGATCTGAGGACGGGAAACTAAGATCGGATTCTTATTCCTGAGACCTCAAGTAATAAAAAAAAAAAAACATTTTGCCGGTAACTGCAGTGGTCCCCTCTAGCCCCTTCCCGTCCCTTTTTCATTCCCTATGGTAATTGTAAACAAATAAGTAGTTTTTATAAAGACCTCATATTCTGGTGGTCGTGAAATTTTGGTACGTTGTATAGGTCGATACGATAGTGAATAATCTAGTTTTGTACGATTGTATTTCATTTTCATTTCATTCAGGTGAAAACCAAGGACTTTATATTCTATTGGCATTCCTTAACGTTTTTCATCAGCAATTTATAGGCAACTTACATCCGTTTTCGCTCTTTTTTTGTCTTTTCGTACTCATTCTTGCACGCGATTGGGCCCATTTGATAACCCTGGGGATAGCCTTAATAATTTACTTATTGCTTTACGGTTTCTACTAACCATTTAAAAGTATTTTTTATCTTTTTAAAAAAAAAGTATTAAAAAAAACAACGAAGATATTTAAACATCTTGTTTACTCTTTTTTCCTTGATCGTCGATTAAGGTATCTATCTATCCGAAGCTCTATTCTAAATAAGGAGTGGCCCACAGCCCAAAATAAAATATTAAGTAATTATAACAGAACATTTAAATATATTTCATAATCTGCAAGATGGATTTTTATTGATTGCCAATCTATTAAGTTTAGAATACAATAATGATTTAGAGCACACGGCATTTAAACCAACAGAAACTGTACACAATAATCACAGTAGATTAACACAACATAGTTTATCATACTGTCACCCACGCGATCATTATGTAGATCAACAACTCGAAAAAATATATAAGTGTATTCATAGATCTGCTTAAATTGTTGTACGATGATCTATCGATCGATTTCAATCTCATCTTATTATTTTGCAATGATAATGCAGCGTGTCAGACAACAGAAATGGCAACGGGCATTTTTTTAATGCATATGGCAAAAGACCCGGCAATTACAAATTTAGAGGTAAATCTCTTAGCCAATTGGCAGCGTCAGCAGTGACCCCGTGGATTTCAGCTAGACGGCGCTCGAAACCAAAAATTTTACACTCAACTATATGGCTCATCGTCTGGCGGCGACCACATTCACAGTCGGGGCTCGGGGAAAACCCCCATCGATGCATAAGGTTTGCGCTTCTTCCGTGGCCTGTTCTGATTTTATTAAGCGCGGACCACTGTTTTCGGGGCAAGTAAAATCCGGTCAGGGCACATAGCAAAATGGCATAATACCGGGGTTATGGAATGGAGAAAATGGGCAATCAAGAGGTGTCTTAAGGCCTACATACATATTCACGTTAGCTTCCTATGTGGTTGCCACCTAGTTTCTCCAGGCTGCTCTCTCCTGAGCCAACTCCGTTGCCTGCTACCATTTCATTCCAATCTGGCGAAGCTCTATTGTTCGTGCAGTTATGGACGTACATTAGAGACAGCCAGTGGTTGATGCTACCGGCTGACATACGGAAAATATTCCAGAGCCAGTTCAATCTGCGAGTTTCTATGACTCAGGTGATAAATGTGCGATCTTTGACTTGCTCGTCGGTGACAAAGTCGAATCGTTTGATTCCCAGTATTCGCTGTGTGTATTTGTTCACAAGGTAATGTTAAAAGGTATCTTTCTACTGTGTTTCACTGAGTTGCCAGGATTCACATCCATAAAGAGAAATTGGTTTTACGCTCGCCTAATGTTATTTGATGAACAGAAGACCTATAGGATGACCCCAAAAAAGATGGGTTGATAATGTAGTCCCAGTCGAAGGAAGGAACTGGTTGAGCAAAGGTAATAAGAAATTGGAAAACGTTAGAAGAGGTCTGTATCCAGCAGTGGAGGGACGGCTGAGCAAGAAAGAAAGAAAGAAGAATGTTATTAAAAGCAGCACTGCATTGCTTGATTCGGAGAAATAGTTTCTTGCCGATGTTAGTTGGCGTATGATTTCAAAAAAACTAGATTGAATTGGGTAATTGCATAGACTAAATTACTAATATGATGTCGAATACTGTTTTAATAATGATGTGTAGTATCGAGAGTAAATAGCATCATGTATCGACAGAATCATAATCAATATGACATACTAGTTCACATTGATATATCATTACAACATCATATTATTCGTGGGACGATGATCCATATTTTTATAGTAAGTAATGTTACTCCACTTTACTTTGGACAATTTTGTAATCGATCAATCATAATTACTGCAAATTTACCCGTCAATAATACCAACCTGCCTACTTATTATATTGTTACAATATATTATTACTTTGTAACAATCTTGTCATTGAGAGAATCGTATAGCATTGGACTTAATGAATGTAGGCCGGTAAAAAGAAATTATAATTATATTTTCTTATACGCATTACGAAAATTTGGACACAGTAGAAATCGTGTGATGGCTAACTTCATCTGGGCGTGCAGAATCCAGCGGTAAAATGTTTCTGGTTAGGGGTTCTGGGGTGGCACTACCCGCTCGCTATGCGACGTGTATACGACGTACAAACAATGATTGTACGTCGTGTTCGCGTCGGATAGCGAGCGAGTAAAGTTACAAAATGCTACCCTTAGTCTCGTATCCAGGCCGCGGCCAACATCACATTAAGTCAGCCACACCTAATGAAAAAATCACCCTTTTCTGCTGTCTGTTGGGATTACTATATTTATTTTATATTTATTTTTCGGGTAGAATTGGTGAATGATTGGCGACGTCCAGTTTGATAGAAAGTTCATAATCCGCTGTTATGTTTTGATATTAGGTACTATACCTGCTAATTTTTCAGATATTTCGCCAATATCTTTGCTTGGTGTTTTAGAAGGCCTTCAAATTCTAGTATATAATTATGTGTCCGAATTGATTTAATCAAATCTTCCGTAATTTATTTTATTATGTGGTTAATCAATTTGGGACAAAAAAAAGTACCTTCTTGATGACGAAATCTGACAAGTGTCCTTGTCGATTGGGATTCAGCTAATTGAATTACTTGTAATTTATTTGTGTTTTTCTCGTGACTTTACAAAATTCAACACAAAACACGTCATTTCTAAAATCATTGCATGGTAACTAAAGAGCGTATTATTATGAAAACATTATTGATTTATTTACTGTGCCAGTAGCAAACAGATTAACCGATAAAAATATTTAATTATCTATGATGACAAATCATTTTATATTGGTTAATAACCGTATCGAAATCTATTAACTTCTCCGTATTACTTCTTTAATAAAAAATACAAAGTCTACTGAGATATAATTGTACGTATGGCATATCCTTATTAATTTTATTGTTGTCATTACAGAATGATACTCTTTGAAAATGATCTGTTCAACTTTGTCGAAAAAAATGCTGTCAATCTGTGGATCGCTGAATTCACACTTCAGTGTAATTTAGATCCTGAATTTGACTATTTTATAAATTATCAAGATTTTCTAAAACTTCCCCCTTTTCACAAAAGTTAACTCAGTTTTAGTTTCATTGAATTATTGACACAATATGCACATTAAAAAACACATTAAAAACACAGTAAAAACTCAAATTAATCGTACGAAGAATTTTAGAAGGATAGATGGTGAACGCAGATTTTTTTCGCATTTATGGTGAACAGAATACAGAAATATTAAAGCATAATATTTGTTCACTAGGGTGAGCTTATTCAGCTTATCGCAGTGCTACGATCTCTACCAGCTTACCCCAATTACATTACATACAACAGAGGGGCAAGGCTGTTTGATATTTTATTTATTTATTTACACTTTTGATGGACAATATACAGAGACATTAGGGAAATGAGTGACTGCAAGACTGGTGTAGTGACAAGAATGAAAGTAAACAAACTAAGATGGTTTGGGCATGTTGAGAGAATGAATGATGACAGGATGACAAAAAAGATATATCTGAATGAGCGAAGAGGGGTGAGAAAGCGCGGCCGTCCGAGACTGACCTGGTCCGATCATGTCGACCAGATCCTCGAGGATGGACGCGTTTTGAGTAAAAGGAATCGGAGAGCGTGTATGACTAATTGCATGAATGTGACGGAAGCTAGGAGTGTGTGTAAGGATAGGGCTGTCTGGCGCTCTGTCCTCTCTGCCTACCCTGCAAGGGATGTGGCGTGAGGGTATAGATAGATAGATAGAACTTTGTTCACTGAAGCTGATCGCAGTGCTGCGATCTCTGCCAGCTAACCCTAAAAAGAGCTTCGAAATACATAACATGTACACATACATACATTAAACAATTTAGAATATTCAGCAACGCATTATCTAAAATAGTTAATCTCTTCCTCGTTGTGCCTAAATAATAGAACACTAATATCAAAAACAAAGTACAGAGTGGGAGCTAATCATTAACAAACTAATGTCACAATTTTTACATAAATACTTTTGCAGGAATTGATCAAACCTGATTGATAGATTGGTTACGCAGCGAATGTTTAAGTATTTTATAGAAAAAAAAAATGTTATGTGATATCCTAACGTTGTAAATAAATAAATTACTCCTAGTTACAATATTAATATACTATCAAGGTCCTCCGCTATAATCAAAACGAATCATTATCAAGGTCGTTCAATGAGACACGATGATAGTACAAGAACTATTATTGATATTAAAATGGTAGCAAATCATTGTCATTCCGTACTAATGACTTGTGTATAATTAATCACGCTTCTTAAATCTTTGATACAGCGATGGCCTAATTAATAAATTAGAGATGTTTGATTTAAAAGCTACTAGACCGCCACCAATTATACCATTATATCATTATTTTTAATAAATTCTAGAAAAAAACTGTAAACCTGTGTATGACACTACTGTGATTGTCTACTTTTTGAACTTTGTTAGCCATCGTCGTCCAACAAAATGTTAAATATCACTAAAGGTCTCGGGGGTTCGTCTGTCTGTGAATGTTCCATTTCCATTTATCGTATGGTCAAAAGAAGTATATCACATCCCTCAAAGGAAAAAGTTTGAAGGTTGGGCATTGGGCAATGATAAATTTTGCAAGGAAGGTAACAATATTGTCTTTTGGCTCTGAGCAGTAGACTTGTGCTCAAGTCGCTGACCAGATTTTTGGTTCTCAATTGAATCAATTTGTAATTGTCATGATGTAGGAATTTATAGCTGATGTAATGTTTTTTTTTTACTTATTTATTGCTGTTTAATATAACAAAGTATAATTGATTGATGTATGGCGCCTAATCCAAGTGGATTTTTGGCTATATACTTATTCTAACTTAAAACTAAATATTCTACTTATTCCTAAAATGTAACGAGTATATGGTTGGCGCAGTTGGTTGGTGCGGCAGTCTCTCGAGCGGAAGGTCCCAGATCCGGACCCGGGAGCTGGCGAAGTATTCCACACTTTCTGATACAGGCTTTTAGCCTAGTTCAAGGTGTGCAGGAAAGTATTTGAGTTTGTGTATGCAAGCCGCGCCAGATCATTTTTTTAATGATATGCTGACGCTGTGTGTACCAAACGACACAAGAATAAGGCACTGTATTATACTAGGTTGTATGTCTCCTAATTAACAGAATCATGTCTTTTCTATTGCCATTTTTACGTAAAAATACATTAGATATTTTTTTTTCGATATCTGATTTCTCCGCATCCAATTGTACATACCTCTAAAAGCCTAGATAGTAAAAAATGTGCCTATGAATTGAAATTATCAGATTACTTTCGCTTCTACAGCTATTAACTTTTTTCGATAAGAAAGAAAATAACGAGCATTATCATAATTGCGTCTGCAGTTATTGATACGTATTTTTTTTATACTATTAGATCAATGCGTAGGTTAAAATTTGTCGACTTACGTTCGATTCTTGTGCGATTCATTAGACGCGACTCGAGGCTATAAAAACAAACAACATATCAAAAAAACTGTAATTAAAAAAAACAAGACCAAAGTAATTTAATTTGTTGAAGACGAAATTGTTTCGATCATTATATTATGGAGGTGATCTTTTCAGGTTAATTTATTGTCACAATATTCACTGTCGAATATGGTGAAACGTATCGGACCTGTTATTTATGTCTGTAATAAATTATAGAGTGAGACAATAGTTGTGTCGTATTCTAACTTAAGACGATGAGATGCGTGTGACAAAGGTAGAAAATGTAACATAATTGATAGCGGTACTTATCACGAGTATTTAATATTGTTTAAATATACAATAGAAACTTTTTGACAGAAACTTCAGTAGACTACTTCTCGATCAAAAACTCTATTAATGTCATCATTGCTTCCTACTATACCTTTGCTTTTTTTAACGAGGCGAATCTCGCAAGAACTGCTGGTAACACATAGAGCCATGGAGAGGAGAATGCTGGGAATTTCGTTGCGAGATAAACGGACAGATGAATGGACACGAGAAAAATCCAAGGTCATGGACGTGATAAAACAAGCAGCTGCCTTAAAATGGAGTTGGGCAGGACACGTTGCTAGACGCTCCGATTCTAGATGGACCAAAAAGATACTCGAATTCCAACCTAGAACGAGCAAAAGGAGCATAGGTCTCTTAGGGAATATTATGGTCTGACGATGTGAGGCGAATCGCAGAAAACAAGTGGATGCAGCATGCCCAGGATTAGGATCTGTGGAAAGTCCAAGAGGAGGTCTATGCCAGCATTGCAATTAAAACGGCTGAGAAAAAAGAAGAAGAATATCTTTGCTTTAATTTACATGTTATGTGACGGTTCCAGCATTTTTTTCAGGGGTGAACCTCTGTTTGAAGTTATCAACTCAAAAACTCAATACAATGTGAGCTTATCCTGTTTTCGTAAACAATACGCTATTCTCACCATCAGTTATTTTATTTACCTTTTTTGTTATGGAGTGATATGATTGCTTCGTTTACGGGCGAACCATGCGTAGATTGACTTTTGATCAAGGTTTCGGCACTCCTGCTAATGTCTGCTTCTTCAGATAAATGCATGAAAAAAGTCTTTGTGTAGTGTGGAGTATTGTGTTTTTTGAAGAGTTCAGAGTATCGAAACGTCGATTAGTCAATCTACCATAAAATCAAGCAGGCATATCAAATGTTACCTTCGTCAGTTAATGAAAATGGAATGTTTGTATATCAACCGTTGAGTTTGCCAATAGTTCCCATATTATCTTCTTTGCGGATTTGGAGGTCATTCTTTTGATCGGATCTTCAGCTTTATATGCACTATTCAAATATGTTTAGTACACCTATTCTAATAATAAATGCCAAGAGGTATTTATTAGTAGATATGTTTGATGCCATCTGTTGAAATGAGTGATGAACAAGTCACTAGTTTGAGTTGATAATCAATAATTTAATATGTAACTTGTTCTCCTTCCGCCTTCGTTTATACAAGAATGTGTTGTAATCAGATCACAGGATCAGCTGCGCCATTGTCTACTCTGAACTAAACTCATAATATAATGAATTAAGTTTGGCGAAACGTCAATGTGGAGAATACTTAGAGGATTGGATAGTCTTCAGAAACTCAACCGTAGAATTGACAAAACATCATTTCAATAATGAAATCTTTCGCGATAGATAAAAGGACACTGCACAAGCGCTGTCCGTTTTAACCAGACTTAAAAATGAGTGCCAAAAGTAAAACAAAATATGAAAAGTTATTCATCTTTGAAAGACAATTTTCTGCTCTACAAGGTGCTGTTACACTTGTACTACATTTATTATTATAATTTAGGCATCTAAGGTTTCATATTGGAATATTTTTGACACTTTAAAAATTCTTGACAAAGCTGCTCGCATAATTTGAGCAGTGTACGGTGAAGATCCTATGAATAAAGATATAGAGCGGTCTACGGTGTTTTGAAGGAGGTCATGAATAAGGCGTTTTAAGCGGGACTCATCGAACTTCATTTATTTATTTATCGTTTGGCAACGTCGAAGTATTGTCACATCATTAAAGTCTGACATCCAGCGCCTCCAGCCACTGGAGGAATTCAGGAGACAGGCTGGCAGCACTGTCAATGGTACCGGGGTAAGCACGTATGGGGCAATCACGCAAGATGTGCTGCATGGTTTGCTTCGGGTGTCCACAGTCGCACTGTGGATCATCCCTCATTCCCCACTTATGGAGAATTTAGAACTTCGTTGATTAATTAATTTAAAAGAATTTAATACTCTGATATTGGATAGGTTCAATCCATGTTTAAAATGTACAGCGGTCACATACATACCAACCTTTTCTATTGTAGGCTATTTGCATTTCCGCGTACCATAGTTGTATGTACATAATAATATCTATAATAACATAATAGTTTGAACAAGTATAACAACAGCTAGCAGAGGCCCGAACTCTTCCCAAAAAGGTGGTCCGTTTGTCGCGTGGGTGGATGTATATTAAATGCCACAGCTACATTGTAATAATTAAATTCATGCTTTATTAATTGTCTATGTCAGACTAGTTAATGAACGTCGCTTCTAGTGATGGTAATCAGAAACTTCGGTGAATCTAAAATAGGATAAAATATTGCAAAACAATTATAAGATAAAAAAAACAATATACGCTGAGAGACAGAATCAGGAATACAATCATACGTGAAGCCTGCAACACGGAAAACATTGTAAGATGGGACAGGAAAAGAATTGAAAGTCCCTCCTCACACCCGAATAACACAGGCGCCAGTTAGGCGCCTTTTTATTCGCACTTTATTTGCACGTACAAAGTTACTTAGACGGCCCCAGGGTTAGCCGGAAGGGCAACCCCCAGCAACACCGTCCGGAATGGCACCTTCAATATCTCTGCTACAAGGATGATAACAAATAATGAGCTACATTACATAATAACTTAGACTAATTACAAAACTGTTCGACCGAGACAGGGGCAGCAAAAATAAAGGACCCTGAGGACTTGACTAAAAAGACTGGTTTCAATGCCGTGGCGCCAGGCGCCACAACCCGGCGATTGTGTGAGGAAAAGAAGAAGATTCTGGCGCGACTACGTGGAGAGAATGGACAATAACAGACTTCCACACGTGGTGGCCAATAACATCCCAGAAGGCAACCGCCAACCAAGAAGACCAGCAAAGAAGTGGCTAGATAGTTGGAGTTCGCTGTCCCAGGAGGCCCCTGTGTAAGAAACAGATCCCCAGATCTAACGTAAGAGAAAGAAGAAGAACTTTAGTATATCGCAACGAGAAGAATAATTTTTGGTATTCATCTGTCTACTAAAATAGGATTGCATCAGTGTTCTAATGTATCAGTAATCGATTGAAAAATTACCAAGTGATTTTAACAAACGAATTTTCTAATGTTGTATTTCAAACGAACACCTTCTTGTACCAGCACTTTCTCATTGCCCTCCTATGGAAATAATGTAGTTCGTTATGACAAACATTAATTGCGTGTAATACTAAAACATGGCTAAGCTTTAATTATTCTCAGGTCCACGTGCCGACATTGTGTTCAAGCAATTAATCAAAAATAGAAAATGATTCAATCAGATTAGTGTTTTTATTGTTACGTCACACAATACTTTCGAAGATACATAATTTCTGAGTGTGAAATCTAAATATTTTGACAAAACAATCCTTCGGTGGATGAAGTCGAACAATAATCAACCATCCATCTCTCGAATGTTTTCCACGTCCGTTCCCTATGTGGAGCATGTGGTCCTTCACCCAGTTATTCCAGGCTTTTCTGTCCTTGGCCAACTCCGTTGCCTGTTTCTATTTCATTACAGCCTGGCTCAGTTTTGATATGTACGGTCTCTGGATGATGGTTATTGCAGAGGCCTGCCCTGACATCTGTTTTGAAGACAGCTGCTTTGATGCTATCAGCGGGAATACGTAGAATGAGCTCGAGCCAGTTTAGCCAACGAGTCGCTGTCTCACTTGGGTAGTAATATAAAACTTTATAGGTATTGTAATTAAAAAAAAACAGTGTCCAACAATTTCCTTATTGTATCTCTTAGAATCGTACGCAGGTATAAGAAAAAAATCACACAACACCTAGAAATAATATTGGAATTATATCACTTCTGGGTAGATGTCCTTGGAGACCCTCCTACTTGCAGTAGAATCAGATTGGTGTTTTGCAATGTCGGGCAACAATAACGATACTCTGTCGAAGATTGATGTGTTTCTATCAGAAATAAGATGAGAAACACCTTTGTGTCTATGTTACAGGTAAAGCGTTCATTCAGTGAATGCGTGCATTAACTAACCAATGTACTCGTATTCATTGACTAACGTGCTCAGTTGACGTCTTCACAATCATTCTAATTTACGCTTTGACTAGTTAGTGCAAAGGAGAATCAGTCAAAGCGTACACTATGTTTTGAGCGAGTGTAAAATGGCCGCCACTCGCGAACAACTGTTTTGAGTTTTATTTTACTAATTTCATACATCTTGGCAGGATTACCTCAATAAATATACATTTTTTTCACACAACTCTTATATTAATTTAGAATACTCTTTGAAAATGCATCTTGAACCTACGAAAAAAACCGTTGGTTGTTGTTTACGCGGCTAGAGAATGTATACACTCACTAGTAATAACATTATTTTTTTATATTTTAACTTTGACTAAAATCATCAGTTAATGCACACATTGACTAGTGAATGCATGCATTAGCTGCTGCTTAAGCTTTAACTGTAACATCTATACACAATTATATTAGTTTATTGATGACGGACGTGAGGTCGCTGAAGCGTAACACATCCGCGACAATAAAGCCTGTCGTGCTGATTGAATGTCCGACGAATCTTGATCCATATACAGAAATTTTATGACATTTATGACTCAAAAAACATAAAAAAAATGACCTACGTTTTCGAATCTTTCATAACTTTTAGGGATTATATTCTTCCGAAGGCTTTCACGGCCGGAGTCTCGGGTTTGATTGTTTTCCGGGCTGTATGGGCGTGGTCGAAAGGGTTTTATTTTCATACCCGACGTTTCGCCACATTCTTTGGTGGGCATCTTCAGGGGAAGCAGCTGTTGTTAGTTCATGTTATGTGTGTTGCTATTGTTCTGTGTTTGTGTCATCCTGATGTCTTGTCAGAAACGTTTTGAAAGTAAAAAAAATAATATAGATTACATTGGTGCCATAATATCGTTTTCCGCACTTCGGGGCAACCAGCATGAGGTGTGTGGGTGTGTGTACGCAGAGAAGGTGTTTTTTGTGAAGGGATGGCTGTGAAACTCGGGGTCCTGTCGACATATCTATGAATGAACTTTAAAAAAAGCCATGGCGAAAAACTTCATTATCTACTGCGAAATATGGCCCATTTTGCAATTTTGAGGTTTATTTCAAGCCAAGTATGAGCTTTATCTATCCAACATGACTCTTCTTCAAAATTTGACAAAAATATGACCATTAACAGAAATTTGACAAAAATAATCGAATTTTTACCAAAATATGACGATTATCCAAAAGTTATCCAAAATATGATCACTTCTATGCCGTCATAACTTATACTCTTTTCCTGTATTTGCTTATAACATGATATTAGTTGTAGATACGCAACGCATTATGTTCAAACTCAAATCAAACGTGAGTAAGAGATATAAGGAAGTCCTGAATAAAGTAAACAAATATGTTTTGATTGTTGAGAGGCACGTAAACGTGGGTTTAACTGGAAGAAATCGCAGTTCTGCGATAAGTTCGCCCTAGTAAACAACGTTTTATAATCTGTACTATGTCCATTTTGTATATTTATATGTGTTTGTTGTTTACTTTAAGTTTAAATAAATAAATAAAAGTAAAACAGAAACAATCATGTAACAATGTTATTATATTATCATAAAGTCACCTATTAATTGTAATACTATATCGTACATAGGTAATATTCGATAATAGCGAGAGAAAGAAAGAGAGATAATAAGCTTGCCTAAATAATTCTCGGACCCCATTGTATTAATTTGTATCTGAAGTATTTTATCGATTCTTCTTCTTATCCTTAGCAGTTATAAATCCCACATGTTGGTGGGGTCTGCTTTTATGGTCCTTTGGCGCCACTTTGCTCTATCTTGCGCATCCTCCGGTACAACGTTACTCTCTCTCTCATGTCCTGCCTCACATCTCTCCATCTGCGCTTGGGTCTTCCTCTTTTGTTTTTTGTCCCATACGGGGAGGTTTGTTTGTTTTGATCCACATAATCGCCGGGCTGTGGCGCCTGGCGCCACGGCATTGAAACCAGTATTTTTAGTCAAGTCCTCAGGGTCCTATATTTTTGCGGCCCCCGGCTCGATCGAATAGTTTTGTAATAAGTCTAAGTTATTATGTAATGTAGCTCATTATTTGTTATCATCCTTGTAGCAGGGATATTGAAGGTGTTATTCCGGATGGTGTTGCTGGGGGGTGCCCTTCCGGCTAACCCTGGGGCCGTCTGATTAACTTTGGGCTGAAAGTGTGAATAAAAAGGCGCCTAACTGGCGCCTGTGTTATTCGGGTGTGAGGAGGGGTCTTCCTCTGGATCTCCTATCTGGAACATTAAGAGTTTGTGCTATATTGCCAAATCCCAACATACTCTGGCGGTCTTTTGCTGACATGCCCGTACCATCGGAGATGTTATCCGTTGTCGAATTTTATTGAAGTGCAGGTTCTATTACGCTAGTGTTTTTGCCTATTTAGCAGCCTTTTAGATTACGCTAGATTTAAATAATGCTAGGCTGATTAACTTTTTTAAGAGAGATAAGCTTGCCCTCATAATTCTCTGACCCATTGTATTAATTTGTATCTGAAGTGGGTATTTTATCGATTACAATAAAATATTTATTTTATATTGGATAAATCAATAAACACTTTACATAATATGTATAAGTTGCTTGTATTTCTGATATCAATCATATCGTAAATGTATATGATTACTTCATTACAAAATTTAATGAGGGAATCAATATTCATCATCCAAGAGTATAAATTCCAATATTTAACTTCTGCGGCACACTGCTTACTATGGGAAATTTAATTTACATAACGTTATTAATTTAAATTATTCCGTAAAAATTAATAATTAGTACCCATTATTACCTTCACTCACGCCGTGTGGGATCATAAAAATGAAATGAATGGCCCAATTCATTTTGGGTTATGGTTTTTTAAATGTCCATTAACGGAATATTATGAAAAATTTTAACCCAAAAAATGTTTATTATTTTTATATGAAAATGTGTAACAATACGCCTTCCCCACACGCGAACCTGAATTTTCTTTATTTTGTGTATTTTTTTTATATGAAGCTTTTAAAAATAAATTGTTTATGTTAACAAGGTTAATTTATTTGATCTATGAAAAAAAAACTATAATATATTTCGGACATTGTCAAATTTTCTGTACCTCTGATGTGCAATGATTTTGTACCATTTTTTATGATTAAATAAACATTTTTTCATGGAAATAGTCACACATTTATGAAATATGTTCTATTTCTTACAACCCTCATTCGTTCTTCTTTAGCCATGAACACGTGAATGCTAATCTTTTTCTCAGCCATTCTGATTCCGCTGCTGGACATAGACCTCTCCTTTGACTTTCCACAGATTTTATCATGCGATTTATCATGCGGCCTAGAGACTATAATGACCCTCACTGTCAGAAGCCTACAAAAACTAAAATGTGTTCAGCCTGCAATGGAAAGACAAATGTTGGGCGTCAGTCTTCGAGATAAAATTAGAAATGAGGAGATCAGACGTCGAACAAAAGTTGCCGACATCGCAGAAAGAACAGCAAAGCAAAAATGGCAGTGGGCGGGACACGTGGCGAGACAGGACAGTGTCAGATGGACACCTAAAATCCTGAAGTGGAGGCCTTGGGAGAACAAAAGAGGCGTAGGAAGACCACAGAAAAGGTGGACAGATGACATTGTCCAGCTTACGGATCGTAGATGGCAGCAGATAGCCCAAGATAGAAGACAGTGGAAGAGTTTAGAAGAGGCCTATGTCCAGCAGTGGAACGCAAGTGGCTAGCAGAGAGAGAGAGAGAGATCATGCGATTGTTCACACGATTTTGAATCTTGATGCCGTGGGAAATGACTTTGACGTCATTCTTGATACCAAGCCCTCAATGCTGAATAAAATAAAGTTGATCACTTTAATTATCATATCAAGAGTGGTGACGGTGGCTGAATGCTTTATACGCGATAGGCGGTCCAACTTTCTGTTCGCAGGTTCGTTGCCTGGGGGCGAACATTGAAACAATGCGGTACAGCATCTTACGACAATGATGATTCATTTTCTCCATAAAGTCGGCACATATTTTTATTCATTACCATTAATAATATTTAAATCTGACGTACTAACACTGGGTTTAATAAAATGCTTGCCGTCCGTATGTCGCGTTGTGAAATTTTCAATAGATATCCTTACCTATAGTTTGTTCCATATTATTTAAAAATTATGAAAACAATCTATCTCCATATCCTACTGAAAATATCACCTTCCCACACTTACCTTCATCCTACCTACAGAGGCAAGGCAGTGAAAGGAAAGTAGAATCATGTACAATTTGTGTAAAGGTACGAGTACGTGATATCAAAAGATTAATACCCAATAATATTAAGATTATTTACGAAAATCACAATTTTATGTTTTTATGAGACCATCGAAATTTTTCTACATGTCGTAGTTGAATTTAAGCTACCAGCCTTCATAGCATAGCGGTAAAATACCGGCTTGTCAGGTTGGAGGTCTGGGTTCGATTCCCGGCCGCGGCAGATGGATGGACTGGAATTGGTGAATGTAACTTAAGTGTAAAGTGATCACATTAAGCCAGCCGACGATCAGTCATAAACCTGATGGAAGGTCCATCCTTTGCTGTAGATTTGTTGAGATATAACTACTTGCCCAATAATATTGTCCTTGTTGAGAGTTTGTGAAATTATCTTATTTTCGCGTATAAATCTGTGTCATGTTGAATTCGTATTGTTTTATATTGAGACAATTGAATTGCTACAAAGTTATTGAAATAATATACTTAACAATTTTACATGAAATTCGTAAGGTAATTATTGCTAGTAATATTGCAATGATATTGTATGAAATTAAAAAATATCGCACTGTTTTGTATTTTATTCGGACAGTGTCAACTTATTCCGTTTGTAAGGCCGCGAAGGCCGATGTCATCTTCATTTTCGGAGGCCCACCGCGTGACTTACATTGTCATTTTTTTATAAGACATTACACCGACGCATTCATTGAATTAATATTACGAATATTCATAAGTAGTATGTCCTTTTTAACAGCACATCTACCAGCTCATTCTGTTGTGTTTCTGTGTGATTTCATTTCATCTTCTTATCAGCCCATTCCCGTCCACTCCTGGACGAAGGCCTCCTCCATCTGATTCCACACAGCTCTATCTTGGGCTCTCTGGATCCAGTTGACATTTAACTTAGAAACGGTAAATCATTTTGTGATATGTTTCCCACTGTTTTCACCTATTTTTTTAGTTGTACAATATACGTCTATCTATCTATCCTTACACTAACGCCACGTCCCTTGCAGGGTAGACAGAGTGGACAGAGCGCCAGATAGCCCTATCCTGGCACACACTCCTAGCATCCGTCACATTCATGCAATTTGTCATACACGCTCTCCGATTCCTTTTACTCGAAACGCGTCCATACTTGAGGATCTGGTCGACATGATCGGACCAGACTGATCTCGGCCGCGCTTCCTCACTCCTCTTTGCTCACTCAAATATATCTTTTTTGTCATACTGTCATCTTTCATTCTATCAACATGCCCAAACCATCTTAATTTATTCACTTTCATTCTTGTCACAACACCAGTCCTGCAGTCACTCATTTCCCTAATAAATAAACTTATTATTATTAGTTTTTTTTAATAAAAATACGTGCGTCCTTCAGCGTAAAATTCACCTAATTAAGCCACAAAAAATAATCAAAATTCTTAATTGAAATACTGATCCAATTCCAACATGCAAAGGTCACATAAGAGTCAAGGGTTATTCGAGCATAAACCATTTTTTATACATTAAATTGTAACACACATAATTATAATATTATTAAGTATGTAGGTATGTTGGGATTCGAACCGAATTAAAAGTTTAAGTAGTAAATCAATCAAAGGTGTAAAGGTTACACAACCGTTAAGGTACAAAGTATATAATTTAATTGAACGATTTTACGGAAGAACGTTGCGTGTTACAATTTTAAGTAATATTACAAAATGAAAGAGATGCAGTACACGCTATGAAAATACGTATTATTACTTACTAAAAATATGAAAACGTAGTTTGAAGATCAGCATGCTAGGCAGTGTACAAGGCAGGAGACCGAGAGACAGATCCCCAATGCGTTGGAGCGACCAAGTCAGAGCAGCCACAAATACCACTTTACACGAGGCCGCACATCTGGCCATGGACAGAGGCTCATGGAGGAGGATTGTCAACTGCGGGAGTGAGAGTCGCGACCCTGAGTCATGAGGATAAACGACACCAGCAGCAGCAGCAATTTGAAGATTAGCTTGACTTGAAATCAAGTTCAAGTAAATAATTTTAATGTTACAGAGTATAAAAGAAAGTACCCACTCGTATTCGAATCAAATAATGTGGATTTTTGTGGATTGAGTCAATAATTTTCATACAATTTCAATCATTTTGGATAGACTTTGTCATGCAAAATAATTTAGGATTATGGCTAAGAAGTTCTCATTTTTGCCTCAAAACGTAATTTAAACTGTAATGTAATTACTTAGCATTGGCACAGCTTTGTCCAAAGTGTGACAGAGTGTTGTTGTCCAGAATCGGCCTCCATAGTCACCTTCAATGGCATCGTCAGCAGGACCAATAACAACGTGCCAGCGATGCTTCTGAGTTAAAGACATGCTCGGCAACGGGCTCTTGGCATTATTATAATTACTTAGCTTCTTTAATCCGTTTTAGCGAAATCTAAAAACTTTAATTTTGTATTTTTAAGAAACGAATTTGTTCGAATGAAGAGTATTTGAAAGAATGGAGGAATGAAATCAGTCGTCATTATGATTCTTCGCTTCCTTCATCTGTGGAGGAGAAGACCGCACCTTTTATGTCCAGTTTTGATTCCGTTAATAAATAAACGAAATTTTCCATTAGAAATAAGCCGTGTCATAAATTTTTAAAAATGTTGCAAACAACATTCTCCCATTCGCCCATTTAATATTTTTACAAATATTATTACATATTAAAACACTTAAAGATTTTAATTACTTCTCATATATCACGCCGTAGCGCTAATAATTAAAATGTTTATTTTTCTCTTAATTATAATTATTATCTTCCAAATACTTAAACAAATAAATCTACTAAGTTGTAAACAGCTGTTCAGCAACACTTGAAAATTACATGTATAAATATACGAGTATGACCTTTTATCATTGTTTTTATTTCCTCTGCATACAGATACATATATCTAAACCCTCACGCCACGTCCCTTGCAGGGTAGGAAAGGAGGACTGCCCTATGCTTGTACACTTCTAGCCTCCGTCACATTCATGCAATTTTTCATTTGTCATTAGTGATTCTTTCGCATAGTCGTAACCGATTATTGTAGATTTTGTTTGATGTACGACATAATAAAAACAGTCAGTCGGCTTTGCAGGCATTCTGCGTATGCGCTAGCGCATTGTATCATACATCAAACAAAATTTAATTTAATTAGTTACCATACAGTGGAAGAATCACTTATTTAACGTGAATGCTGCCAAAGTTATTTCACTTTAAAATAGGGGCTTTTTTCTCGATGACCCTGTATAAATAAATAAATAAATAATAGCACAGGTCATGCACAGTAAGGTGTGTTGTTGAACACATGTTAACAGATATATGCACAACATGCAACATGCATGCTGGACCTATGCACCAACATTTCCTGAAACATGTTATATGTGCTGTGTATTCGAGTGCATTTTGCCTAAAGGCACTATAGCGTTAGATTTTTTTTTTAATTGATTGGTGTTATTAATGTATTTGCTTTAGGTAATTCATATATAAAAGTTTCGATTCCAGAAGTTTTATATAATAAGTAGTTATAGGAGTCGTAGCTGTCTAACATTTTTTTTCAATAGATTAGTTATTTTTACGTTTCGTGTATTAACGTATATTTTTTTATTTGCAAATAAAAAATCTCCCAGCAAATAAAAAAATTACTAAAACAAAGTCTGTATTCTCTTCTCGATTCTTCTCGGGTGTACCGTGTGTGGATTGTCGATATTGTCGAGCTTTCGGCCTACTTGCTGAGGCCATATTCAGGACTTTAGTCGACACAGTACACGAATCGAGAAGAGATTAACAAGGACCGTGAAAATCTACAAAGCTATCCGAAAGTCTGTGTTCGTATATCATCATCATCAGCTTTCACTCGTCCAGTGTTGAACATAGGCCTCTCTTTCCGACATCCACATTCCCTATCCATCGCTAGTCTGTGCCACTGCTGTCCTGCTACCTTCTTGACCTGACGTCGTCATCTGACCATCTCGCCCGTGGTCTGGCTGGATTTCTGTAGCCGGTTCTCTGTCGCCATTCTAGGGTTCGCTTCGTCCATCTATCATCCGTAGTTTTTATGATGTGACCAGCCCAAGTATTCGTATGTACTGAAACATAAAACAGGAACACAAATGTGTATTGGAAAGGCAGGATTAGGAATTCATACTCACTGACAATACCTATCACTGCATAGCGAACCTAAAGTGGAAATGGGCAGGACACCTGGCAAGAAGCGCAGAGTGAAAATGCTCAAATAATCTTCTAAATTGGAGGCTTCGAACTAAGTTCAGGACGACCACAATTAAGATGGAAATACGACCTGGTCCGACATGAAGGCGCCGACTACTGCACATCAGGACAGATGCGACATGGAGGCAAATGCATGCAGGAGGCCTCTGTCCAGAAGTAGACGGAGATGGGCTGATGAAGAAGTGGTTGACAAAGTATGTTCAAATAACGCATCTCTTAAATATTGGTATTTTGATAAAGAACAGTCTATATTCGGCCAAAATTCTAAAGAAACTCACTACTCAGACTTTTCTTACAAATAAAAATAATCAGCGTGTAAAAAAAACATGCTGCATAGCAAAAACATTTAGGTAATAAGTAGGTATAGTCAGTGGTGGATTTTGCGGTACGCAATTGCGTAGGGTCCCCGAGATTTGGGGGGCCCCAAATTAGGTCAGATTTCATATTATATATCTATAGAAAACAGCTTCAGCCATTACCGTAAAAAATATTAGTGCTGGATTTCACTACCTCTTTAGGTGACGAATAGCGGATATAAGAGGCACCTAGCACAAATTTTGTATGAATAATAATAATAAGTGGACCCTATCTCCGCTACTCCTCACCTAAAAAGTTGGTGAAATCCAGCATTAGTATATTAAAGTAACCCATTTTTGTATCATTTGTGACCCATTGTTCATAATTTTATTTAAAAAAATAGACATCTACATTACGGCCTTCCTTACACAATCTTACAAAAATTTTCGCCTGCAGCGCTATAAGTTTATTTTTGCCCTGACATATGACGAAATGCTATCCAGGACATTAAGTCCAGTTTAGCATGGATCACTATGTAAGGATGTTATTGGTGTTATTATCTTCATGACGAAATGTAAACTGAGCCCTTTATACTCTGTTTGCATTGATTCTACTTCTCTGGCACATTGCCACTGTTAATTGTTCAAAACTCTTTTTGATTGCTATAACTTGTAAATTTGACGAGTCCAAGTGCCCGAAATTAGGGCCTAGGGACGATAATGAACAATAAACAACAATAAACAATATTTGAGGGGGAGGGGCAAAATCCGTTATTGCGTAGGGCCCCCGAATGTCTTAATCCACCACTGGGTATAGCGAATTAATATCACAATCCAGTAATAAAACAATAATAAATAAATAATAATTAATCATTCTGAGTGGATGGTTGCTTTCGCGTACATTCCACTCGCGCTGACGACTCCACTCTGCCAGTTGCTCCAGTTTACCCGGCAATAAATAACATAGAGACATTTTATCATTATTTTACTTTTTATTATCTTGTCTACTGCTCCACAACGAGCACCTCGCTACATAACAATATTCTGTGTATAAAATATTAAAGAGTAGGCATATTGCCATTCTAAAAAAGGAAACCTTAGATCTCGACAACCGTTGCTAAGTACGAGTATGCTTTGGAAAAAAATAGAGTAACTACATTGAACCTTTATCTAGGGTGTGTGTGTGTGGATTCAGATATCAATATACCTAGTATTTCGTTGCATTATGAAAAGTTACACATACTAATGTATTTAAAAATTAGTTTCTTTTTTATATATATATATATATTATTGTTTAAGAGTATGCATAACAACATTTCAAAAACTTCTTAAAACGGGAGACCTTAGATCTCGACAAACATTGCTAAGTATGCTTTGGAAAAATAAAGTAAATACATTGAACCTTTATCTAGGGAATGACCGTAAAATATTTTTTATACCTTGAATAGATTTCTCAAAAAATAAAATTGTTAAAAACACCTTTGATATTTTTTCCGAAAGACAGAAACTTGTTTCCCGAAAGTCGCAGAGTTTTTATTTTGTATTGGTAAAATGCATTAAAATCTAGGTTAGTTTTTTGACTGAAGCGAAATTAACCTCAAGAAATGGAAAAAATCCTATTTTTACCATTTTATATATTTTATAATAATATATTTCGCACATAATATTTTGGATATCTTTAATAATGTACAACATTACATAAATAAGATATCACTTTAAAAATAAGTCCTCAATATTTATGAAGTTTTATACAGAATTTAACGAAGGCGATTGACATATTTGATGTTTCCATAATATAATTTTAATATAATATCCTCGCGTCGATGCTGAGAAATAAAATTAATGAGGTCCATACTTTATTCAGCTTGTCAATATAAATAGTATGTAACATTATTATCATTAAGCTTTCATCGAAGCTTTTTAAAAGTGTGTCCCATCTGCAGTAAGTTACTCTTGACCCGGGACACAATTTTCTCGACATGAAGGATGTTACCGTAAAAGCCCATGTACTGGTTAATCCCAGGTTTTACTTGAAAATCCTTCAAATCGGTATACAGGTATGTAAGGTTTTTATAAAAAAAGAGACTATTTTTCGGGCTTTGACCATCAGAGTTTGGTTTTTCTTAATAATTTATTACAATTACATAACAGTTAAATCATTGAACAGCTTTAATAATATTTGTTTTTGGCTTTATTATTTTTTATTTAAAACCCTTTCAAAATACTTTTTCCATAGTAAATAAATTGATGGCGCTGAGCACATTTACACACTATTTTTCAATATTAACCGTATCTCCGGGATCAGACGTCAAACAAAAGTTGCCGACATCGCAGAAAGAACAGCAAAGCTAAAATGGCAGTGGTCGGGACATGTGGAAAATTAGGACAGTGTCAAATGGGCATCTAAAATCCTGAAGTGGAGGCCCTGGGAGAACAAAGGAGACGTAGGAAGACCACAGAAAAGGTGGACAGATGACATTGTCCAGCTTACGGGTCGTAGATGGCAGCAGATAGCCCAAGACAGAAGACAGTGGAAAAGTTTAGAAGAGGCCTAAGTCCAGCATTGGAACGCGCGTGGCTAGGAGTAAGTAAGTAAGTAAGTATACAGGGTGTCCCGTTAATCAACGTCATCCCGTGGAAGGGTGATAGACCAGCTCATAACCTACCAGAAAATCGAAATATGACCTTAGTAAAAATCGCTCATTCTCGAGATATCGTCACTTTTTTGTTTTTCGTGAAATTCGACACCTTCGATCAGTCTTTCGATCGCCACGGTCATAAAAATCAATATTATGGGATTAAAATTTTTGATTCGTAATCCTGAATAATTCAGCTATTTGATTATAGTCTAAAATGAAACCTATTAATTCACAATTTTGAAAAAAAGAACATCGTTTCCGCCTCTCGAGTTTTTTGTTTTTATTAGCAAATTTGGACTCCTTTACACTGTAAAAATTTAGTATAACATTAAGCTGGCAAATTATATTGAAAACTTCCTCATTTAGTGTAGTTTTTAAAAAAATACAAAAATGGATATAGTTCCCTTTACAAAAAAAGATATTCCTGTTTTACTTCAAAAGGACCTCATTATAAAAAAAATCAAATGCAGGGTTATAGCTTCCTTATGTCCAATATTTAGACATGTGATAGAGGATAAAAAAATATGAAAAAAAGTTTAAAAAATGCATATCGAAAAATCAACCGTTTTGGAGTTATGGTCTTTTGAAAATTGAGGAGTATGAAAATTTCTCATTTGGGTTTTTTGACTATAACTCGTAAACCACCAACTCGATTTTGACAAAATAAATTAAAAATCATTGTAAATAATGTAGGCTTGAGATAAATTCCTAATTTGCGGCCTTTTCTTCAATTTTTTGTGAAAATTTTGTTAAGAGACATGAATTTTTGTGAAATAATGATATTTTTTTACAGAATTTTCACTAGATTCTAAGAAAAAGGCCACAAATTAGGAACTTTATCGCAAGCCTACATTATTTACAATGATTTTTAATTTATTTTGTCAAAATCGAGTTGGTGGTTTACGAGTTATAGTCAAAAAACCCAAATGAGAAATTTTCATACTCCTCAATTTTCAAAAGACCATAACTCCAAAACGGTTGATTTTTCGATATGCATTTTTTAAACTTTTTTTCATATTTTTTTATCCTCTATCACATGTCTAAATATTGGACATAAGGAAGCTATAACCCTGCATTTGATTTTTTTTATAATGAGGTCCTTTTGAAGTAAAACAGGAATATCTTTTTTTGTAAAGGGAACTATATCCATTTTTGTATTTTTTTAAAAACTACACTAAATGAGGAAGTTTTCAATATAATTTGCCAGCTTAATGTTATACTAAATTTTTACAGTGTAAAGGAGTCCAAATTTGCTAATAAAAACAAAAAACTCGAGAGGCGGAAACGATGTTCTTTTTTTCAAAATTGTGAATTAATAGGTTTCATTTTAGACTATAATCAAATAGCTGAATTATTCAGGATTACGAATCAAAAATTTTAATCCCATAATATTGATTTTTATGACCGTGGCGATCGAAAGACTGATCGAAGGTGTCGAATTTCACGAAAAACAAAAAAGTGACGATATCTCGAGAATGAGCGATTTTTACTAAGGTCATATTTCGATTTTCTGGTAGGTTATGAGCTGGTCTACCACCCCTCCACGGGATGACGTTGATTTACGGGACACCCTGTATGTACCATATCTCCGAGGTAAAACCCAAGATTTGCTGAGTAAATACTGTAGAAAAAATTCTAAATTAATGGTGATTACAGAACAATTCGGACTATAACCATTACGAGTTAGTACCTACAATCTATATCTTAGGTTTAACTTGAAAATCTTTAGATTCACGAGGTTGTACAGTAACATATGTACCTGTAGGTAATAAAATTCTCATTAATTTTACGCATATAAACTCCGTTTAATGAGTCTGCGATGAACTTAACAGGTCATCCGAAGATATCATCTATCGCGATAAACATTATTAACAGCGTAATTACAACAGTGTAAATTTCGTAAATATTAACTGCATTAAATTATTCACTAGTGACAAATATATGTATAATATGTTTATCTATGTATGTATTTATGTTTTCAATTATTGTTAGGTAAAGGTACCCTTTTGGTACTAAATTTATAATTAGCTATGTCTCACTTTGGTTTCTGTCATGGGTTGGCTGGCAGAAATTGCCATTTGGCAATAAGCCCGCCCTTTGTATGTTTCTGTACAATAAAGATTATTTTATTATTTATTTATTTATTTAAAGGCATGAAACATAAAAAATAACATTATAAAAATGTTCTGCCTATCTGCCATTTACTACTTTTTTCGTATGCGGTGGTTGGGACATGTCCAGCGAATGGAGGACAACCGAATTCCGAAGAAGATTCTCAGCACGCGACCAGATGGGGGACGAAATGTGGGGAGACCTAAGCTGAGATGGATGGATGGCGTGGTGGAGAGGGACCTCAGGGCAATCGGAGCGACGAACTGGAAGGTGCGGGCGATGGACCGAATAGAATGGCGAAAAATTCTGGAGGAGGCTAAGGCTCACAGTGGGCTGTACCCATTGCACAAATGATCTGGGAATCAGAGCTCCGCCTCAGAATACATGAGGCATTTAATTTTAACCTCATGGGTTTCTCAAATACCTCCAATGGACAGCGCCCTACAATGTGATGGACAGTCGCGATCAGGCCGCACTCACAAAGCGGACGTTCCTCTCGCCCTATTTTGTGGAGGAGTTGCCTATAGTTTTAAGAATATCCAATAGCCAACGTATAGGCGACGTTCAGTTACCTTATTGTAGGTAAATATGCCTACATTTCTTTTGACTTTTAAATTTTGTCGATGGTTCTAGTAATTATCAATACTAGAAACAGAACTCTATATGAATAGGGTAGTTATCCATATTTGTATGAATTTTATTTATTACTAACTTAAATAAATTAAATAAATAAATAAATAAATAAACACCATCAACGAAATTTTAATGTCACGAGACAGGAATACCTATTATGTATACTGTATAGTTATCTGTTTCATATTATTGTAAGTAAATTAATTACCTAACTAGAAGGTGAATGTCTAGGTGTACATTTTTCATGTGGTTTATTTCTTATTATAGAATCTCAAAGCAATTATCAATCACTTGACAATCGAAGCGCACCTAAACTTAAAATTGTTCAAACGTAATATAAATTTAATGAAAGAAAGTGTATTGTGAACAAAAAACTCACGGACGCAAAATTCTTTAAGAGTCCTTTTACGCCCAATCGACGCGTGCTGGTCAATTCATACATTTAGTTAATCACCTAATCTTCATCTGAAAAAGCACTGGATTGTTACATCATTCCACGTGGCATTTAACCAATGATTTCCCCGTACCTAATGTTTTTAAATATTGCTAGTTTTTTATTAGGTACTCCATTCACACGAGCTAAAAGTTATGTTATGGTTAGATTTTTATGTGTTCGATAAACACAGTAAAAAAAAGTTTTTGAGTACAAAAGGGGATCGAATATAAAAAATCTGGCTGTTGACTTACTTCATGTTAAACATTATTTTCACTGATTTCAGTTTTGTATTTGATAAACTATCGAAAATCACACCAAAATTGATGAATTTTGGAACATTTAAAAAAAAACTTTTTGTGAATCCGGAAACATATCAAAATAATCAGTTTTAAATTTAAAAATGATACCATTAATTATTTTTTATTATTTTAATTCATTAAGGCAATCCACCCGTAAAGAGTGATTTGTGCCAATTAAATCAAATCAATACAATATTAGAATAATTTTGATAATAAGATGAAAGATAAAGATGCGATACCATTAATATTTAGGTATAGTTGAGAAAATACACATTTCCTGATGTCTAAGAAAAAGGGGGAGGAGATTGTATTGAGACAGGCCCTGTGTAAAAGACCTTAATGGCTTTATTATGACAATGTCTTTATTATAATCGATCGCTATTTTCAAATAATTATTGCTAACATTAAGGGCTCGGCACCAAGAATGACGTCACACTCATTTCCCACGGCATTATGGTTCAAAATTGCGTGACAATCGCATGATAAAATGGTGAAAATAGCGTTTTTTCCACTTTTTGGGGTTAATTTTGCGTCTATCAAAAAAATTTATTCGGTTATTACGGTTATTCCCTAGATTTTTATGCATATTATCAGTACAAAAAAAATACTCCGTGACTTTCGAGAAACGAATTTCCGTCTTTTGGAAAAAAAATTGGAGGTATTTTTAAATTATTTTTTTGAGAAATCTATACAAGATATAAAAAATCTTTTACGGTTATTCCCTAGATAAAGGTTCAATGCATCTACCCTATTTTTTTCCAAAGCATATTTAGTAACGGTTGTCGAGATAAAAGGTCTCCCGTTTTTAGAAATTTTTGAAATGTCGGTGTGCATACTCTTAATATAATAACAAAAAAATGATTCTTATTCGTAAGTAGTGGCACGATTACTGCTATTATTATTTGCTTATTTTAAAAAATACTTTATAGACATTGTTAGTTTAGTAAAGTGGACCGTTAACAACTAGTAAAAAATATAATAAAAGTTAAATTATTGTCGTTCGCATTACTTTGTGTAAACTTTCCCTTTTAATATGATGATAATATCGTAAAACGTTGTGAATAGATTGTTGAAAATTTGAAAATTGAGTACATGGTTAGCGCAGTTGGTTAAGGCGGCAGTCTCTCAAGCGGGAGGTGCCAGGTTCAAACCCCGGCATTTCCCCATATTCCACACTTTGCGATACAGGCTTTTAGCCAAGTGCAAGGTGTGCAAAAAAGTATTTGGGTTTGCGTATGCAATCCCAGATCCTTTTTTTTTTAAATATCTACAATTTTTCTTCTTCTCCCTTTTTAGTTCTAAAATTAAAAGAATCCGAGCGTTCTCTGGCACATATACCGACATACATAACGCCACTCCAAACGCCTTGCAATGGCATGATGATTTGGATGTTGCTCTCTAGTGTCTCCTTGATGTAACAGTGAAAAATTATTTGACTTTCTTATCTTCTGACGACGCCACCCTTAAGTAGCTGATGCCAAATGATAATAATAATGTATAGTTCTTCTATCTGTTCAATCAGGACTCCAGTCTCACTACCGTAATGAAGAGGTGCAGCTTTCTTTTATTTATTTATTTATTTAAACTAAACAACAAACACATATAAATATACAAAATGGACATAGTACAGATTATAAAACAATAATTTCAAATAATTTCTCTGTTTCTTCTAGGTTGGCATCCTGGTGAAAGACGTATTCAGGTATCTTATAATAGTGCATGCCAAGTTTAGGAATTGTTGTGTGGTCCATATAATTTATTTACACGACTAATGTTACACATGGAATCGAATCAAGGGCCGACAAAACCAAAACAAAAGCACTGCTTAGAACTTCGGAAATGAGAACACTACGCGCTATTCTAAGAAAAACACTAAGGGACCGAATCAGCAATACAGTCATACGTGAAGCCTGTAACACAGAAGACATCGTAAGATAGGGCAGGAAAAGAAGAAGACTCTGGCGCGACCACCTGGAGAGAATGGATAATATCAGACTTCCACACGTGGTGGCTAATAACATCCCAGAAGGCAACCGCCAACCAGGGAGACCAGCAACGAGGTGGCGAGAGACGCTGTCCCAGGAGAATCCTGTGCAAGAAACAGATTCCCGGATCTAAGGCAAGAGAAAGAAGAAGAAGACTGATGTTCAAAAATTATTCTCATACTCATCAGGTCATCAGGTGACTATACAATTTTTGTTTCAAAGTAATCCCTTGATATCTATATGAATATCTTTGAATGCTAGAAAATCGGTTAATCTTGGCCAATACCTTATCCTTATACACATTCCTTGTTTCTGTCACTTTCGTGCAATTCATCATATACACCCGTCTATCTCCATATCCATCCCTGATGATCTGACCCATATGATTAATTCAAGTTATCCTGATTTTTAATCTTTTGGTTCCCAGCTACTACTATTTTTTTGTGATTTTCGTTTGCGGCTGCTACTGATGTGCACAGTTGGGGTTGGTCAAAACTCTCAATAGAAAATCCTTCCGTCTACAAAATCAGTTTAAAATGAGAAACTTGCGAGAGTCTTTTACAAACTTTAAATGGTAATATATTCAGGACCGTAAAGAGTGGTTGAGTAATTTTTCATTTTGTCTCATCGTTTCAATTCACAAGGCAACGCAGTAACAACTTTTGCAACATCATAATTTTAAAATATTCGACGCGGTTGTAGGTATAATTTAATTTAATATAATTTTTGCAAATTGTTTTTTGCATAAATTAAATAATTCAATTTTCTTGATAGGTGGTTTGTGTGCTCCTCGTAAAGCACGGTAATTAATTACCTTTACCTACCTGTTGGGTGAGCTCGCTTACCGACACTTGTGTCATGTGAAAAACCGTAACACCTATGGATATTTTTACATTTGTGACATGTTTTTATTATTTATTTGGACACACAGTATCAACTGCGAATCTGAAATTTAAAAGCTAATTAAAAATATTGCGATAACGTGGGACATGGCAAAACAGCATGATAGGTATTATAAATTTTAAGTCGACTTATTTTTATTACGTGCATGACGAATTGCGTGAATGTTACAAGAGTAACGAGCCTGTTATATAATCATCTAGCTAGGTATAGTGCAATCGAATCTTTCGCATCTGTTCTCCATATTTTGAAAATCACAATTTCAATTTAAGGGCTTGGCACCAAGAATGACGTCACAGTCATTTCCCACGGCATTAAGTATCAAAATCGAGTGAACAATCACACGATAAAATTGTAAAAATAGCGTTTGTTCTATTTTTTGGGGTTAATTTTGCGTCCATCAAATAACTTTTACGGTTATTCCCTAGATTTTAATGCATATTATTAGTACAAAAAAAAATATACTGCGCGACTTTCAAGAAACGAGTTTCCGTCTTTCGGAAAAAAGAACAGAGGTGTTTAAATAAATTTTTTTTGAGAAATCTATATAGAAAAGATATTAAAAATCTTTTACGGTTATTCCCTAGGTAAAGGTTCAATGCATCTACCCTATTTTGTTCCAAAGCATATTTAGTGGCGGTTGTCGAGATAGAAGGTCTCCCGTTTTTAGAAATTTTTGAAATGTCGGTATGCATTCTCTTAATTTGTGGGAACATCGGATTTTCTAGATGTCGTGGTTGAAGAACCAGTAGTTATATCCCAGCAGACAAATATACAGCGAAGGATGGGCTTGATGGATGAACATTGAGCGTTCCCAAGTAGTTTTTGGACAACCTCATCAACGCCTTCTTGTAGGGTTCCAGTGCAAAGTATGTTTTGGGACTTCGTTTTGTTGAGAGGCACTTCCACTTACCTATTTGGATGTAGATTTTATCTTTATTTTAAATGATAACAATATACACTACCCGGCATAACAGCTTTTCGCCTTTTCGCTGGGCAGCGCGCAATTATACAAATATATTCAGTGATGTACAAATAACATATACACGTGCATACATAAGTAATGAACATAGAAAATATCACCGCTAGTGTAGTAATTCACGTCAAGAAAGACAAACTCTACATATGTTGCATTAAAAATATCAATATTGGGTGCTAACTCGTTAAAATAGCGGACTACCCTGTTAAGTGGTGAATATTGGGTAGGTCTGGGCGCGCGTTCAGACCCACCCGCAGCCGAATCTAGCGAAAAAATACCGTTCTTAGCCCTTTTTAAAACACGATAAACTTTTGACAGGAGTGACATTTCAAGTCCAAAACATCGTAAATTTACTAAATTCGTTAAAAAAAAACATTCTGGCTTTTTGTACTCTCGTCCGGCCCCACCCGCAGTCGAGCCAAGCGAAATAATATCGTTTTTAGCGCTTTTATGAATAAAAAAAATGTTTTTCACAAAAAGTGGGGCCGCGTTTCGACAATAGTTCCGAATATTGTACGATGTTCGTTCTTCCTCGCTGATGAAGAAAATATATAACTATAATAAAAAGCATAAAGGGAATGTAAGAATATGGTGAAGGAGCGGAAAAGATAACAAGCGGGACAGTAGATTAATATCCGGCTTCATCTTGTCGGAACATCTTAAGATTAACATGTCTTACCAAAGTGATTATGATAAATTCGACATATTAATCACTGCCTGACCCATATTCATTTTTAAAAAAATACCTGTACACTTCATTTTCATTATAATATAATATTATTATGAATTGCGTGTCGTGGGTAAAAAGCTGCAAGTACAAAAAGCTAACAGGACCGTTTGATAAAGCGATAATTCTTTCATCAAAATAATAATTGAGATATAAAAAGTTCGGTAACATGACAATATGATGCTCTTAATATTGAAATACTGTCACGAATATACGTTTAAATCTCGATAAGTATGGTACTTTTTTTTTAAATTCGAGTAGCCTATACCTACGGTGTTTTTTTCTTGCTATCATCTTCTTTCGATGTTTTATTTTTTTAATCTGTAACAACGATCAACTCCCTACTTACGTATCTTTAAGCCGTACAGTACATACATCATTATACATACACGATTAAGAAATAAAGCTGCTGTCACGATCGTACTTCTTCCAAGGATTGGTCTGTAGCAAGCACTCTTTCCAGCACCCAGGAGCCTCATCGTTTTCTAATAACTACCATACAATTTGCACATGGAGGCCTCTACGAGCATTCACTCACCCTCAATCATTCTCTGGACGATGGTAACGAGCTTCGAGCAATCTTGGGGGCTTACTGGTAATGTTATGATTTATATCACACGTCACCAAATGCATTGTATGGAGAATTATAAAAAAAAATATTGTCGTGAGTTATCGCCTTTTTTGCATTGAAACAATTTTAAGACGTAATTCCGTAAAGATTCCTCAATGAAATTTACAGAGTAAATAGTTTATGCAGTTGGAAAGTTTATGAAAATAATTTGAAAAAAAATTATGCTGTTATTATTTTTTTAAAAACGTCCTCAAGAATTTATTACAATTTTTAATTGATTTTGAGATTAAACATTTTTTATGTAGTAATAGTATCAGATAGACCTACAATTATTTTTGTATCTACAAAGTATATTATTCACCTATTTTAGAAAAATAAAACAAGTATGTATCTCAAAAATTAGTATCTCTGTGACCAATAACGTCTTTCAAGTCGGGGTTTGGCGAAATAATAAGAAAAAAATTCATAACTCCAAACTACTCGCTGAACATATCGCTGAACTGAAAATCGCTGAACATACTTGGGGGGGGTTAAGTCGATAGGTATTGAGGTCTTCTGTCATCCTGATTCGGTTAATCCACGGGTTGTGTTACACCGTGTATATCCTTGTAGAATGATAACTTCAGGTCATCATTGTATCTCTTCTCTACTACAATATACCTAACCTACACATCAAGATGCCGACTTATACGATTAGCTGTAATCTATGGAGATTACTTTGAATATTTTTTGGATAACCTCGCTATAAAAGGAAACAGTATACATATAGGAGTAAGTTATGTACATGTAACTTAATTAGTAATTCATAAATAAAATACCGGTATATTTGAATATTTAAATCTTTTACTCCTCAGCGTAAGACAAGTTGCATAATATTTCATCCTTCAGTTGGTAGTGTGTTATTATTACGTAGTAGCCTCTCTGTGATTAATTTATCAAAAAATTTAAATATTAATGAATTAATTTGCGATGCGAGTTGAAAAGTAGCTTTTTTGTATCGAGATGAGATGGCTTTATAAAGTCTCTGTCACTAACCCAGTAAATGTTACTTGAATTGTGAATTTTCAAAACAATATTTGGGATATGTGCGGAGGCTTTCCCCAAGCGACCATTAGACCACGGCCTCCAAGCTTGAAAACAGATAATTTATAAGATATGAATATTTGGGATATCTATCTATTTTCTGGATCTCTACCCAATTTATTGTTATTATATGATCTGTATCATTTGTGCAGTTACGTTTAATTACCGTAAATACCACAATTTCTTTTCTTTTCTCTATAGAGCTACAACCCTTGGTGGGTCTTGACTGCTTCCAAAATCCGTCGCCATCCTCATCTCTTACCAATAAGTAACAGCAATCTTACAGTTCACGCCCAGCACTCTGAAATTAGCCGAACGACAAATCTTGCATATTTTTTTATAAAGAAATCTTACACCATTTTAATTCATAAATTAATTTAAGAAGGTAATTACAAAATTTCGATAGACTATTCCTCACGATAAGCTTGAGCCTAAACTAGTTTCGTTTCCTTAAAAAATCCTCGAATTAGTTTATTTCGATAAACATAAGTACTAAACACTTTACGAGGAAAGAGTTGTGTAAAATAATGTTTGAGGTATGGAAATTGAAATGGTCTAAAACGATTCTCCAACAAGCAATCAGAACCTGGATGCAAAGGCTGAAAAACAGAGGCAAATGTAAGAGGATTGAAGAGGCCTACATCCAGAAGTGGAGAGCAGAGATAGGCTGGCAGAAGAAGAAGAAAAGAATATGGTTGTAAATATTGACTAGACGTGAACATAGCACGAACATCAGATGCTAGATGGACTATAAAAGTTCTCGAATGGCGACCAAGAACAGGCCGAAGAAGCGTTGGTAGGCCCCAGGCAAGGTGGTCGGTTGACACAAGGAAGGTTGCCGGGGGCGGATAGATGCGGTTGGCACAAGATAGGGAGCAGTGGAAGTCTAAGAGGGAGGCCTATGTCCAACACTGGGGGCAAGAAGGCTGAGAAGCAGAAGCGGAAGAAACGTTTAGCGTTACTTAAGAAATAAATAAGATTTTATATGGAAAAGATGTGATAATAACAAGAGATATAATTAATTATAATTCTCGAAAACTGATTTGATATCAAGTGACTGTATAATATAAATTCATTTACTTTACTTTCGTTTGATTAATCGCTCAATAAAATTTATTGAGAACCAATTTTGTTTTGAACACTTCATATTATGTACGTATAGTCTCAACCTCCTCCTTTTTGGACTGATCTTGAAATAATAATTAAAAGCTCGCGAATTTGATGAAGTTGGAGTACCCACTCAAAGATATTACGTTGATTGATATGTGGGGTTGAAATTGACAGATGAAAAACATGAGAAGATTTATATTGACTGTAACTTGATGTTACATGTTGTCTTCGTACAATTTTCGTATGCGGGGTTTGAACATAACGGTACAGACAGTTTTATAAACTTATTTTGAATCATCAATTACCAGCTTGAAAGTATGTTTTTAAACAGAAGGTTTTGTTACTATTCTGTGCCGTAATAAGCAAAAAGTTTGTATCAGGAAATGCTCAAACCATTGGTAAAGCCGTAATTTGAATTCACAAAAAAGACTTGCGAAGAATCCTGCATTAGAAAGACTTCAAAAATAGTGGACAGGTGACGTGTAGGTACAGCTTGCGGGTCCTAGATGGCAGCAAATAGCCCAAGATAAAATATGTTCGAGCCGCAGACCCTTAAAGTGAACACGATGAACCGGCTGGAGGCATTAGAAATGTGGATACATCGGAGAATGCTCCAGATACCTTGAACGGATATGGTCAGCAACACAGGAGTTCTTCAAAGAGTTAGAGTCAAAAGAGAGTTGCTGTCAAATATCAAAGTCCATATTTGAGTCATGTGCTCAAGGGAGAAAAATATAAATTCATCCACCTGATCATTTGGGCGAAATAGAGAGTCGAAGAGGGGTTGGAAGAAGGAACTGAAATAAGGAGTGCTGATGAGCTGTTTCGAGCTACCCAGGACAGAGATATTTTCTCTCGAGTGATAGTCAACGTTGGGGGGTCTAACACGGCACCAGAAGAAAAAGAAGATATTGATGGAGTAGTTAAGAAGAGGCATATGTCAATGAGTGGAACAAAAGTTGCTATTAGCAGTATCTACAATTAAATAATTAGTAAGTTAGTGCGTGGTTGAGTGAATTTGTTAAGTAAGTAGTTATTAATAAATACAATTATTTAACTGATTTAAGATATTACGGCGACGTGAACACATATTTAGTTTATATAACAATGAAAATAAGTAAATAACAGTGCATCGGAGGATACGTTGATAAAAATAAAAACAATAAGCTGATGGTACTATTATTATTTCCAGTAGACTTATTGAGTAATCAGATAATAAAATCAATGAAATATTATATTTCTCTCCCCGTAAACGGTAATGTGCTGTGAATCCTTAAAAAGTAAGATATGGACATAATAAAATTGAATTACACCTAGAAGATACTGGTAAGTTTATGGCCAATGATAAGTTTATTGGGTTGCTAATGTGAAATTATTGATATATGTTTTTGTGTACTTACTTATTATTGGTGCAATAAATATGAAATATGTGTATAATACTGTATAATGTGTACACTATTTCTGCAGAAAATATACATTCGGAATAATAATCTTTAAATGCGTTTTTATTTGCAATGTTTGTAAACTGCAGTAAGAATGGTTGTACGAACAAACTTATCCATTTTTTCATGTGAAACACTATGGAAGCTCATTTTCAAGAGTTTATAATTTAACACCGCAGATATTGAAGGAAAATCCCACGGGCCTATGGCCCTCCACATCTCTGGGTAGCTCAGGCGCATTAATAGCGACCTTTTACCCGCTTATAAATCTTATTAAGAAGTGGGCCCAGATATATGACACCATATATATGTTGGTAGCAGGCGCGAAGCTACCTAAGAACACGATTAGCATCGAGTTACCTTTTGGAAAAAAAATGATAGGTATAAAAGTGTCTATTACTGACATAAGCCCATAAGAAATGTAAGCCCCAGGTTTCCTTCTGCAGAAATCCACCCTTCGCCACTGGTTGGTAGATAAAGTACATAGTTGGTACAGTTGGTTGAGGCGGCAGTCTCTCAAGAGGGAGGTGGCACGATCAAACTCCGGCGGTGGCGATGTATTCCACACTTTCCTATACAGGCTTTTGGCCTAGTTCATAGTGTGCAGAAAAGTATATGGGTTAGTTTGATACAAGCCCAGATACTTAAAAAAAATCGATCCTGATATTTGACGATTCATGGCCACAACGTTGTTTCTCCATTGATTCAAACTAGTGACATGATCATAAACGTATCGATTGATTCGGAACTTGATTTTTATAACAAAAACTGGAAATGAATGTTACAATATAATGTTCCTGTCTGGTATTGAAAAATTTGTACGACAAATATCTTTTTTTATATGATCGGTATAATGAAAAAATAAATATTTAAGGAAATTATTACTGACGCGTATGAACCACGGTTTGTAAACACATTGAAAATTGGTGAGTTATGTTATACGTTTCTGAAGATGCAATTTCAACGCTCTGAAGAATTCGTTGATATCTCAAAGAAATAAAACGTAAAATTATTGTTGCGTTTTTATCTCAATGTAACGAAATTACTAAAAGGATAAGAATTTGAAAGTGGCATAGCTTCTTATTTTCAACACTTTAAAAATATCTATACTTTCATATTTTCATGATAATAATAAATGCAAGAAATTTTAAAGACATTAATCGGTCAAAGGGCCATCCTTCTTCTTATCTATAGCTCTACAGCCCTTGGTGGGTCTTGGCTGCCTCCAAAATCCGTCGCCATCCTCTCCTATCCAGAGCAGCGGTCCTCCAGTTCACACCCAGCGCTCTGCAATCAGCCGTCACCCTGTCGAGCCAGCGAAGCTTTGGCCTTCCTACTCGTCTTCTTCCCACTGGATTGACAATCATCGTTCTCTTTGCTGGTTCCCTGTCCTCCATCCGCTGCACGTGACCGAGCCATCGAAGTCGTCCTTCAGCCCACAGAATTTTTGATAGTACATTTTTTTTTTTTTTTTTTTTTATAAAAATGAATCTGGGTTTATTGAAATAAACCCAAATACATCTTTGTACACTTCACAGAAAGCAGAAAAGCTTGTGTTGTGAAGTGGAGTAAGTCGGGGATTGAACCCGCGCCCACCGGATTAACAGTCGAGCGCGTTACCAACCAGGCTACCGACCACCCCATACATACATACATCTTCTTCCCCTTCTGTCCTTGGTTGGATCAGGGACTCAAAGCATCTGCATATCTTTGCCAGAGCCCCCTGTCGCTTGGTGTTTCCAGGACCTCTGGCCACTCCAACCACAGACTCTGTGAATACTTTATGTATATGAAACACACACAATATTCTCTTTGAGCAAACGTTTATGTACCTATGTGACATTCAGAATGGGTTGCGAACTTTATTGCTTAAAAATATGTCAGATGTCTTACGGGAGTTTTGCGAATATCCTATTTTTACAGGACAATCGAGAAATATCAAATAGGGTGGACCCAATCCCCAAGAGAACCCAAGGGTTCCACAGGGAAAGTGAAAATATATTAAAACTTTTGGCTAAATGAGACTTTTCTCACCGCATATTATATTCCCTTCTTTTGGCACAATCTCACCTCGGTGGGTAATTAATATCCTGGTTCACATAATACTGTTCAGAAGCAAAGTGGCATCCGAAAGCGAGCTGCCGAGACAAGATAAATAATAGAGGTAGATATAACAAAGTCTTATCCTTACACTTCTTATGTTGAATGAATGAGTAAATTATTATTAAAACATCTTAAAATGTACTGATTCCTACGGGTGTCAGGAAATAATAACACGCTAAAAATAACACGGGAAAAATATCATGGAAAAAATTACACATATAGAAAGAATTTCGCAGGAATAAAATATCTATCTGTCTAAACGTTCCTTGCAGGGAGGCACAGAGGACAGAGCGCCAGACAGCTCTAACCTTACACGCACTCCTAGCATCCGTCACATTCATGCAATCTGTTATACACGCTCTCCGATTATACACGATTCTTTATACTCAATACGCGTCCATCCTTGAGGATCTGATCGACATGATCGGACCAGGCCTGTCTCGCCGGCCGCGTTTTCTCACACCACTTCGTTCGCTCAAATATATCTTTCTTGTCATCCTTCATTCTCTTCATTCTTCCAAAGAAATATCGCATGCAAAAACGTCACAAGAATAAATAACACATTTTTATTCAAAATTAATGATTTAGAAGACACTGTAATAGACAGGTGCTTGCGTATTTTAGTACATTTCTGTGAAGATTGAAGATATTTATATTTTATAGTTGAATTTAATGATATATCTATGTAATCGTCATAAACAAATAAAAAAATATACGAAAACAAATTGAATTTTGAATAAGAATGAAAATGCTTTTTCTTCTTTGTGATAGATATTTGATACATTTTTGCAGATATTTCTTCCCCGTGAAATTCTCTTCGTGTGATATTTTTCCTTGTGTTATTTTTTCGTGTGTGATTCTATCATGTAACCACTTTTACGATATTCTCGTTTACACTATACGAGTACCTTTATGAGTTTACACTATATTTTTTTATTCATTTATTATGCAGCCTGCAATAAAACCGGTATAATAATAATAATATAGAGAAGCGGTCAATATCTGGAGCAGTTACCTACCTGCTTGAAAATATATACCCACACCAATGCAGCAATTATACTGCGGTGTTGTATACTCGCTAGTATCGTGGAATATACCTAGCTTGTTTTGTAAAGTGAATAATTAAAATTTCTCTAGGTATTTGAATGTTTTTCCGAGCAATGACTGACCAAAAATATGTTTGAACGAAAGCGGACTGTATTGCGAACAAGGAAGAACAGATCAGAATCACAAAACAATGTGTAGGTACTTACCTCTCCTGGTGTGCTCCAATTCCTCCCAAGCCTTGGACTAAAGGAATTGGGAACTGGATGTGGATACAAAGGAAAAGGCTTGCACACACTATACACCACAATGAGCCACAACAAATTTATAGTCACAGTTAAATTTGTTATACTATTATTTTTGGATTAACCAATAAATGAACGAATAACTACTGTTCAAGTATTCAAGACAATTTTTCATTTTTTTCTTTGAGCGAAAAAACATCTTAATGGGGTCATTGAAGAATGTGTGGGAAAACGTTGGGAGACAAGATTAGGAATGAGGTTTGAGAGAGAGGAGAGACTGAAAGACGGGGATAGTCACTAGAGTGAATGTTAACAAGCTTAGATGGTTTGGGCATGTAGAGAGCATGAACGAAGGCAGGATGCGTGAGAGAAAATAGAGTTGTAAGGAAGCGCGGCTGTACGAGACTGGCCAGGTTCGATCATTTCGTCCTCAAAGACGTATACATTTTGGGCAAAAGAAATTGGAGGGCATCCACGAATGTAAGGGAAGCAAGGTAATACTGTGTGCAAGAATGTGGTCTGGCGTTCTGTCACGCAAGGGACGCGGCATAAGATAGATATATTATTTTTTGTCCTTGCTTTTGTTCAATTTACTTAGGGTTACTTAGTTTTTGTCCTCCAACTTCTTCTTTCGCTATTTCAGCCTAGATGTGCGGCCCAAAAAAATATGAATGAAATCTACATACAAACATCTTCTTCCCTTTCTATCCTTGGTTGGATCGGGGGCTCAAATTTAAGCATCTGCATATCTTCGCCAGAGGCCACTGTTACTTCCAGTTTCCAGGTCCTCTGGTCACTGCAACCACAGCCTACTGAAACAAAAAAAAACAGTCTCCAAAAAATCTACTAAATGAAAAATTATTTTAAGAAAATTAAAAGAATAAATTCTACGAATATGTTCGGGTGATTTTGAAGGGTATGAGCTCCAGTAAGTGACGCCACATAATATTATTAAGCGTTCCATAAAACCCATGTGTTGGATACTTGTACATAAGATGTTATATGGAAAAGCAACGAGTGGTCATTATTAAGTGAAAATTTCTGTTATCTATAAAACATTGTTATACCAATACATTACGATACACTTGTTTTGTTCCGTTAAAGAACATACCAATGCAACATAAAACTATAAAATGTAATATGTAAACATATTATTGTTTATTTAGGGTACAGAGAAATTAAAAGCCGAAACCTTTACCAAATAATATAAGTATGTCTTTATTCAGATATTTTGTACAGAGTTTAAATTAAATTCAAGCACATCAATATACACAAGATACATTATGAATATATTACTTGTAATACCTTTCTAAAGTGAGATAAAAGAATATCGTTATCCACACATTAAGCCATTGATTTCGATGATGCCTCCTATGCAGTATTCAACTACTCATTTTTACCTATCATTTGAGTTACATTTCGTTTGCGCCGGGCCTGGTTTTTCTTCCATACTTCATGAGTATTTTTCTCTAGGCCTATATCCTGCAGTGGAAGGAAAAAGGCAGATGAAGAAGAAGACGGGCTACCTTAAACTCATCATATTATACGTTTGTAAACCGCAATTGTAACTGTTTATTGCTTTTTTTTAGTAAATGTGTGAACATTCATGTGACACCTGTAAACTTCGAATAGGTATTTCACACACTCAGCCATTGATTTCGATGATGTCCCTATGCAGTACCCATTTAATTACTCATTTTCAACTATCATTTGAGTTACATTTCGTTTGCGCCTGGGTTTTTTTTAGCTTTCACATGGGCGAGAAATTCCATAAATTAATAAAATTTTCTATCGATTTATTATTCCTACTTTATTAAGTATAAAAAATCAAAGTACAAATAGTACTGGTAGTATTTTTATAATTGCATAAAGTCTCAATAAAACTGATAATATCAAACTCTGATATACTCGTACCTAATATGAAATAGAGGTATTGATTTGCTTATCAGTCTGATCGCTGTTGAAACTGTAATCGATTACAAATTAATAATTAACAGAACATTTCAATGTTTATTCATAAATGCAATTGACTTATAACAAAAATTACGAGTATTTTGTATGAAAGGATAGTAATATTGGTGATATTTATGTACAATTTTATTTCGAATATTTTCAGTCTCCTAATGCCTTCAATCTCAGGCATAGGTCTCAGATCTCCACATTTCTCAATCTTGGGGGTACCGTATCCAGCCGCTTCCGACAACCAGAATTCATATATCGTCTGATCAGCAGCGTGAAATAAGGAATCATGCAAATTAGGATGCTGGGCATTCCGTTTTATTGAGACTTTATGCAATTAGGTACTTCTTACCTACGCACCTGCATATGTGAAATGTTTAGTGTACTTTTTAACAAATAACATTTTTTACCACGCTTTTTTGACAGCGTATGAAGCAAAAATTTATTTAAAGGTTTCAGAATGCTTCAGTAATGATGACTGAAAGGTGCAAGATTACAGTACTTTATAAAACAAGAAAAATATATCCAATTTAAGATATCTTAAATAAATAAATAAATAAAATCTTTATTGAAAAAAAAATACAAATGGCTGGTTTATTGCCGTAGGCAATGTCTGCCAACCAACCTCTTGATAGGCTCAGCATAGCTATAGGTATGTAAGCTTGCCGATTCTAAATGCATCAATTAAAAGATTTTCAGGTAGATACTGACGAGGAAGAACTCCATTAAAACTATTGCTGAAAAATATTGATATAACTATTGTTAGTTCAAGTGATACGATGATAGTAAATATTTATTCCCGAAACATTATTAATAAAAAGAATCCCCTGCCTGCGACTGTGGAGAACCAATACAGACTATCCAGCACATCATGGAGACGTGCCCTCTGAGAGAATTCTCTGGCACATATACCGACATACATAACGCCACTCCAAACGCCTTGCAATGGCTTGATGATTTGGAAGTTACTCTCTAGTGTCTCCTGGATGTAACAGCAAGAAAAAAATCTTTCTCTCTCTTATTCTCTGACGCCAAGCGATAATAATATTAATTAATTTACAATGTTTTTACATTGTCAACTTTGTGTAATAAAGTGTAACGATAAAATGAGAATGGATACATAATTTTGAAATATTATTCAATTCTCAGGAGCCCAATAAGGTTGTTGTGAACTGATAAATATAACTGATTCTAAATCATCACATAAACAATATGAAAGCTTGTTACACCAGTGTTTACAACCTCTAGTTACAGAGCAGTGTTGCCATGCTATGTCCATTTTCAAGAGAATAATATTGTCTTAAATTTAATCGTACGTTAATACAGATTAGTTCAGAGTTGCGTAATAATTAAAATTCCAACCATGTAGATATTATTACTAAAGCTACTACACAATAAACATGGATTCAGTTCTTTAAAGTTGGCAACATAATTAATGCAAGCGAATGCGTTTGCGATAGCGTTCGAAAGTTGCAAACTTGACATCTTAAACTATGCTCTGAAAGACACTGATTTTTTCTTCGAAAGTCAGCATTAGGAGTCACTCGCTAATCGGACGAGTTGCCAATACAATATCAGTATTTTCTAAATTTTATCTTACTAGGTGTCTGTTATTTTGATATCTTTCAAAGCCACCAGTTACACGATGTTAACATTGAAAAAAAAAAACGTTTGAGCAGAATTTTCAGTGTAATGTTGAAATTGTCTTTATTGACTAAAATTCGGTTGAATTGGACGAGGATAAATAAGTATTTTTTGTATGTTAGTGAAAATCAAATGAAAAAAAGTGACATTATTTTGAAAATATTATTTTACCTACAGGTATGTTATATATAACAGTACAATTTAATTTATTATAAAATATGTCACATTGCGTACTCGATTCTTTGTGCATAATATGAATCCCGTTTTTTATTATTCAGTTGAGTACTGATACAAATACACAATCTTTCTTCTTCCTTTTTTTTAACAGAATCGCACCCACTGTCGGGTAGAATTTGATTGACGGAAGGACCTGATTCTAAGGAATGACAAGGCGATGTACAATGTCGCCGCATATTGGAGTGGCAGGGTATGACCCACTCGGACACGTAAAGTTAGTAAGTACAGATACCTACATAATTATTCATCCGAAATAATCAGCCATCGCATCGCTAACGCATCAAATAAACTTATCCTTTATAATGCGTACGTTACGTTGTCTCGTACAAAGATTGCAGGCAATTTATATAAAGATTAATGATTAGAACAACTACTGTTTATGTTTTGTCATGGGAAACTTCTTAAATGGACATCATCATAACCATTTAAAGACGACATTAAAATTGCGAGACTTTTTTCGCTTGTTATAATTAGTATTATTACAAAAAGTGAACGACAATGTTACTCAGTATTTTGTTGCAATGACAATTAGCCAATAGTTTTATATAACATTCATTTATATTTGGTATTGTTTTTATTGTTTTTTGTTCTCTTCTTTTGACTTTTATATTTAATTTTATATTTAATCGTAGATTAGCTTCTAATTTCTTATTTATTGACGATGCAATATTGACTAAACTTGTACAACCTAATTAGCTCGCTATTTGAGCTTTATACTCCATGTTCAATCTACTTCTATGTGTATTCAGAGTCTGTGTTGTACTTAAGAAATAATTAAATAAATAAACATCATCCAATACCTTGTTTCTTGGTTTTTCTGGTAAACCGTGTGTAGATAAACTTGATCGACGTTTCAACACTCCTGGAAGACGTCTAGGAGTGTCGAAACGTCGATCAAAATTATCAACACACGGTTCACCCGAAAAACCAAGAAACAATGTCAATCGCACACCGTGAAAACCTTCAACATTTATCATCCAACACCATCCCGACGACATATTATCTTCATCGCAACGTCTTGGAAATATTTTTGTCTTAGGCATGCAAAAAATCATATTGGTTTAAATTGTTTAAGCGGCCTCAAGTTCTTTCAAAAGTTTACAGTACAAAAAGTTAAAAATATCAATACAATTATGGTACACAGCCAAACAATACACAGCAACAACAGACAAAACAATTACAATTAAAACAGTATGTAAACATACAATATGGACAAAAAACAGTAAAATAAAAATCGCAAAACAATACAGCTGATACAAAACAGAAAAACATTAGGTATCCTTGATAACTTTTCATTAGTCGATTAGACCAAATTCACACACGAAATTATACTATTACCACATCAGATATTTTTTCACCTATCCAATTCCTTCTCCTTTCCCATCCGATCCTCTTCCCAGTCCTATTTCCTTCCAATACTTCCATGTACCTACATTTTCTCTATTGGGTTTATATTATGTTATTGTCTTTTCGCTATTTACGAGTATGTATTAGTTTAAGTTGGTGTTTATTGTATTTTTTGTGCTATAGTTGTTTGTGTACAGATGTAATTATTGGTCTGCTTCGATAATAATTTTGCTTTTATCTTCATATTGTTGTATATGACTGTATCAGTACCTTAAGTAAATAAATAAAATAAAAAGTAGTTATATCTCAACAGATACACAGCAAAGGATAGACCTTCCATCAGGCTAATGGCTGATCGTCGGCTGGCTTAATGTGATCACTTCATACTTAAGAAACATTAACCAATTCCAGTCCATCTATCTGCCGCGGCCGGGAATCGAACCCAGACCTCCAACCTGACAAGCCGGTATTCTCCGAGATTATTTTTTTGGTATTTGTATTTTCCTAGGAAGGTCCATCCTCTACTGTGTATCTGTTATATTATAATATAGATAAAACGACTTGTTATATTCAACTACGATATGTATAAAAACTCTAATGTTCTCACAAAACATAAATTGTGATTTCAAAATAACCAAATAAAATAAGTACGGATATTAAACTTGTGGATAAACTGTCATACATCGAAGTATAATTTTATTGTATCATTATAATCTTTGATCTACGCCTTACATAGATTAGTTTCTTGTACAACAGTACAATCTGGTACAATATCTTGTATGATTCTACACATCGAACACGTGTGCAAATTATTGATGCGTACAAAGAAACCTATAAGTAGGGACTGGAAAATTTCGCGATCGCGATAAAACGAATTTATTCGCGAATTTTGTGCTTTTTACGCGAATAACGCAAATTTCGTGGTTTTTACACTTATAACGCATAACGTGAATTTTAGCATATTTAACGCGAATTTCGACCTTAATTTCGGAAAACCTCGTAATTGAAACATTATCAAAAGTAATGTGACTTTGAAAGTAAGAAGAACTACGCTGAAAATAAACTTACAAAGAGGCTTCTTTTGTTTTTCTTAAATATTTTTGTTTCATTTTATTGTTCTAGAAAATTTTGTGTAAAATATTGTACACGTTCAAAAATTTTATATTTTTGTATTAAAAGATGCAAATTTGACCAATTTAATGACATAAATGTATGAAAAAATAACACCACATTTTGCCAAAATTGTGAAAAATAACACCCCTTTTAGCAAAAAATAACACCACATTTCCCGAAAAATAACACCGACTTTTTCCAGTCCCTACCTATAAGATATCTACTCCACCTATGTTATAATGTCATATAAAATGATTATTAATATTATTCAGTAAGAGTAAAAATAGCATCGACGAGCAGCGAATCAAGGCAATAACTTTCGATTAATGCGAATCAAAATAATAAATTTTGTATTGATCTGACAGTTCGAGAGTAGCTTATCCGCTTTGCTATCGTCGTCGATGAAATAATTTTCATCCTCGTCCAGTAGTAACACCAGAATATTATTTTACAGAACGATCTATGTAGATGATCTTTTTGTATTTTGTTATTAGTATATCAATATCAATAAACATTTTGATATCACAAATTATTGAGATTTTTTTATCCTTTTTGCTTCACAAATTAACAAGTTTCTTTTTTAATTGGCACTCATACAAAAAAAAATATCCTCTGAAATTATGTTCCGTTAAACACATTTTTTCAGAAGTTTTCTCCCAGTTTTCCCGATATTATCAAACGAAACATCGATTCAATTTGTTTCATCACACTGTACTGTTTTTTGTGTTTAATATTCTTCTTCTTCTTAATTTTAAGGCCGACCTGATGGCCTGTTATTAAAAGAGGTTAGGTCGACTCCCAGCTGTTAATCCAATATTCTATCCAACTCAATATTCGGGTTGACTGTAAGATATTGCTTTTGCAATAAGTCCGCCTTTTGGCACACTGTATTATCATGTTTTATTTTTGTTGTTACATTTATTTACTGGCCAATAAAGTTTTATTTATTTATTTATTTATTTGTTCTAAATAAATAACATTTAATCACGTCTGTAATTTTTGACGACTACTGCAATGGTTCATTACGATTTCTATGAATACAAAATTATAAGATTGCATGTACTCACTTCCACAATAATACCATAGACAAATCCCTGTCGCAAACGAGATTAGAAACGCGTGTCTATGGTTACGCATCCAGAACTAAAATATATTTATTTCATATTACGTATTGTCTATATCTTTAGTTTTATTGTCGACATCAGTAAGACTGTCACATAAATTATAATACTATCTTGCTACGAGGGATTTTAAATTCAAATCACTGCTCTTTTTCTTCATTGATATTTCCAAATATAATGTGTGAATTTTAGCTGTTATTTATGTCACCTGTAAAAAAGATAATTTGTTTCATAAGATTAGAAGATTCAACAGGTGCTCAGTTGGTTGGAGCAATAATGATTATGTGGTTACAATCTTGCAGATTGGTCTCTACCAAGCATTTTCGTTCTTTCATTCCACGTCATCCTGTCACTCGCTTTATTTTGGTTTGTGTTGGCCTGACGAAGGACATGGAAGTGTCAGTAAACTAGTCTCGTGTTTAATAAATTCAAAATCTGTGGAAAATACCAAATACAATGTTTTCATTTTTCATAATAATACAACGAATTTCCACCAAGAATCTTTCTAAACCATTCCAACTTTAAAATATGTCTATTAAAAGGAGATACGGTTAGCACTCCCCTTGAGAAGGATGGAACATACAATTTGGATAAAGCACTGTTAAAAAAAATTATAGTCAATTAGAAACGAATACTACATACAAACTAAGGCATTAATACAACAAACCAAAATATACGCGAAATTAAAGAAAAACCCATCATTTTTCAGATAGAACTTCTAAAAATATCACAATGGACAGTGATAATCTTAAGATATGGTAGCTGTTATTTTGCTACATGTGAAGTGAACTGCTACTTTTGCAATAATAGATATTCGAGTTAAGTTGTTAGTTGACATCTTTGAATTATTTCGCTACATATTTATTTTAACATCGTAAATTATAATTGTGTTGTTTATTATTGCAGTATGAAAATTTATGCATTGCCTATCCGTGATCTTAATCGCAATATGGCGCAACGTCCAAATGTATAAAAAATATCACCACAATTCTAATGTTTTCTGGAAAACCAATATATGGGTTATCAGTTAGTATTCGAAAGTTCTCCTGAAGGTGCCAAAGCGCTAACATCGGAGAAAACGTTCCAGTTGCCAAACTTGAGCAAGTGAAAATTACGAGTAATCTGTGTTTTTTACTTTTACTATTATTTTTTTTATTATTATTTACCAGGTATATCATATTACTCTCTCTTCTCCACACCATATCCCATTTATTTGGGGTCGGGGGCTCGGATCCTTTCTATCCATTTTCCAGATAATCTTCTGGAGTAATCTCCAGGTGTTCCGTTGATGGTCTCCTCAAGGGACTTTTTTGGCCGTCCTCTCTTACTTGGTTCTTCCGCACTGAGCAATTCGTTGCCCTCCTCAGAGCGGAATCCTCGCCCCTTCTCTGGACGTGTCCAATGTCCATTCACCGAAGTCGAAGTCTAGGTATTACTAATATGTTAAAATTTAACAACCAAAGTATAAATACAAATAGCGTTTGGTGTTTGAAAACATCCCTATGATAATTAATAGATACGAACAAAATTTGAATAGTAGGTAACGTCTAGGTGCATTTTGTGAAATACAATTATTCAATAATTTGCTATAATGTTCCCTAGAATATCCTAAAGCCACTTATGCTCTGATAAGTTGATATGAATTAGAGAGCTATTTGCAATATCCAAATACATAAATAAAAATAATTTCATTACTAACGTGACCCTATACAAGTAACTTTCATAGACTATGTATCGGTTTAGTAATCGTTTCCTCACATATTTTTAGAAATAAAAAAAAATTACAGATACGATACTTTGACAAATTAATCTCAACAGATTTCAATGAAGGATCTACCCAATTTTGATTTATAATTAAAATATGTAACAATCTGTTTTACCGACTTGATATTTATGACTAGCCTATCAAAAATTTGCGTTGAATTATTATCATCCACATTTATGATCGATATTATTATTTCGATTCAATTGTATGAAAAAACGGATGTTGCAAAACGTATGTGGGTGTTCAAAGGACCCAATCATATCGAGCAGGTAGGTCCTGAAAAATATTTTCATTTCTATAAACTAAAGAATATTGAATACACAAAACAATACCAATATTCTGGAACACTTCTCTGAAAGCAAATTCCTTATGGTATCAGAAGTGTATGGGATTCTGTCCTCTGCTTACGTGCCTACCCCTCAAATAATACGGCGTAATGAGATAGATAAATTTTCCAATAGGGTCAAGAAGGGCCTAGAATAGGACATTGCGAATATATTGAAGAGGTCTAATTATCCTTCATTAATAGATAACTGGCTGATAAAGAAGAAGAATAAATTATTATTAGAAAGTATATTCCTTATAAAGCGTGGCGGAGATTGAAAGACCGCGTTTTAAATTGACACCACAATGTTATTTTTTGAGGTAGAGGGATGAAATAAATAACAAGTTGTAGCAAATTCAGTGAACTTTTTTAGGATACAAAAGAAAAAGTACGTGTGAAATAGAATGTTCGATAGATGGCGTCCGTGAACGGAGATGCGTTCTTGGAGGCTCTCACCAAAGTTTTTCATCACTTTCTCCAACATTCGAGATTATTTCATGCCTCCATCTCAAAAATTAACATTGCTGCATTAAATTCAAATGTGGTCTTTCAATCTCCGCCACCTTGTACAAGAAAAACCCTTTAGATCTATGCGGTGACCTCGTAAGATTGAGATTAGGATAGGCGGCACCGAGACTGATATAGAAAAGTATCATAACACAATATAACTGTGTCGTATCATTTAGAAATATTTTGCCATCAATCTCATACCTTTTATCTCATTTGTTTATCGACAACTTAAAAAAATCATTTAACTCATTTTGTTCGCCGACCTATTTACTTCATTTATCTTAGCCTCAATTATTCTCCCATAGTGATGGATACTCCATCACTTAAGTGTCTTTGAACAATCTGATTTCAGTATAATTTATAGTCTCTTGAGTAGTAGCAACACTAGTTGTATAATATTATGACAAGAGAAATAGTTTTAACATTATCATCTACTTTGCTGCCAATTAACGAGGTTTCGCTCTTGTCTCAGAACTATAAATACTAGCAATATAAAAAACTAGCTATATCTATCTAGTACAAAGTACAGTACACCAAAAAAAAATCATAAAAAATGGATAAAAAATAGATACGTAAAATGCCGGTACCTTAGGTAAGTACTTCTTCTTCTTCAGCCTACTGGACGAAGATCTCCTCCATTTGCTTCCATACCGCTCTATCCTCGTCTCTCTGGATCCAGTTGGCACTAACGTACTTGACTAGGTCGTCTCTCCATCGTAGCGGTGGTCTTCCTACGCTCCTGGTAGTCGTTCTAGGTTTCCAGGTTAAGACCCTCTTCGACCACTTATCATCTGGATCTTAGAGGTACTTATCAAACTCATAATAAATATATCTACCAAAATATTTTATACGTAAAAGAGTTAACAAACAAATACTTGCTTTCAAAATTCTCCAATGTGCTTGCGCTACAGCATTCATTGTGCTAGAAATAGCACTGCAAGTATGTAAGTCCAGATCTGTCATTAATTAAGTCCGTACTAGCTAAAATAAGACGTCCTTTTTATAGTAAAATGCATTCAAAACACACTTATTTTTGTTCGAAAAGTTAAAGAAATGGACCAAAAAATACGATCTTAATTTTGTCGCGTTCTCAAGCTAAGGGCATTCTATACTAAATTATAATTATTACTGGTTTGGTGATTTCTTTAACACAATACCCGCTGAGTTACATACGGCTCGACCTCCGAAGAGAACACATAAAAATACCTCAATCAGATGTAAATATAATTACGCCGCCCTTCGGGTGATAATAATTATCTAATATCGTCGTGTTTAAAATTTAACTTAAAACTATTAAAATTAATAATTAATTTCTAGGCCATTACCTTAATTATTAATAATACCTATGTGTGATTTTTAATGTAGGGTCTTAGATATCCATATCTATCTACTGTATATAATTAAAACCACAATAATCATCTGATGTTTAGACGAGTGCTGCCTGGCGTTACGAAATATTAATCTAGTTCTTTCCTACAACTTGTTTTGCTTCGGACAATTTTTATAATAATGTAGCGTAGCCGCTATAACAGCTTCAGATATAAGTGTGTATCTAAGGTCAGAGATAATGAACTGTTAGATAAACCAATACAACTTGTACGTACATCAGACTTCAAAAATACCAGAGGTAATTGTTCAGCACCTTCAATCGTTACTAATCGTTTCCTGGAATGGGGGATCAAAAATCCAGGTTCATAATTTCTTGAAATCCCCCTGTTTCTCATGTATGTGGTCACTCCAGACAGCAATCTTTGCAAAAATTTTGCCCCTTGCTTCTGACAATTTTCCTTATTAAGCTGATTTAAAAATCAATGATGTGTAACTAATTCTAACTATTCATAATCGGGATGGCAATTTTCACAAAACAGGTACAATTCGCGAACAAAAAAAACGATAATGATAAAATTTTACCCTTTCCATACTCAACAAGAATGTAACAACCGTACATGTAATCTCACCTATTTATTTTTTTCATTTTATTTTCATAGGAACACAAACTAGGAATTGACACAGATTCATAAAGAAAATATACACAAACACTGGCGAGTCCGTCAATTATGCATGTTCTTAGCAGGCTCCAGAATCATAAAAAATGGGTTTTTAATAATTTTAACCTACTTTTTCTTTAAAAATGTTGTAAAGTATGTATTAATTGACTTTGTTAATTGAATTGTTTCACAGCAGCTGGGATCAGCATTCTGAGAACATTAAGAGGTCCAGTGATTGCCAATACCGAAATACGAAATTTGCAATTTACAACTGAAAGAGGCAGGGGTCTCTCGTGAAATATGTGGATGATTTTAGCTTTTAGCCACCCCCCCCCCCCGACTCAACCAAGGATGAAGGGAAAAAGGTATGTGAATGATATTAGTTGCTTTATTTTTTTAAATAAGTATGTGTGGTAACTGACTATAATAAATGTCGTTATTTGTAATTATCGTTATTTTGCGAAATTGTTTCCTATCCCAATCAACAACAACTAATATCGGACTTGATGTCGTTTGCGTAATACTGTCGTCTGTCGATAAAGTAGGTATCTGTTTCAGATGTTATGATTGACGGTAACACTATCATGGCAGCTGGTAATAAAACACGTCAATGTAGGTACAGTCATGCATAAACAGAATGGTTCGGTAAATTTACCGAACGGATTTACCGCAACGGTTTTAAAGGCTCGGTGAGTTTATACATATGTCGCTCCTCGAAAGTTATTTTTCTTGACCAATCAAGATTAAGGTATCAATTAACCGTGTTCTTGAATAATGTGAATAGTGGTTTATGGAAATTCTGCTGATAAAAATAATCTTTAGAAATACCGGACAATCGAAATCATTCCAGTAATTGGCGTACTTCTAATTTGCCGATTATAAGGTACTATGGATTACAGGAGATCGCGAGCTGTCACACTAGGTTTCAATCTGAAGGTGCCGGTTTTGAAACTCGGTATTTGTGTTTGTATACACAAGTTCAGATACTTTTTTAAGTATTCGAGACGAAATTCCGAGAAAACTTAAAAGGAACACCTAATAATACAATATATTTCTTATAGTATATACCGGCTTTTTAAAAAGCTGAGATGGGTGGAGTATAATAATATTTGGATGATTTGTAAGCGCAAATTTCGCGAATTATCGCCTCAAGTGCGCCGAACTACCCTAAAGACTAAAGCATTAGTAACCAACAATTATTGAGTCTGCGTGGAATAACATTATCTAAACAAGTGAGTCTTTATGGCTACTTTAAACTTGTGAAAATCATCTATGTTTGTCACATGTATTGGTAACTTATTCCAAGCTGCAGGACCAGCATAATATATGAAAAAGTTCGTTTTATTTGGCTACAATGCACGCGGTAAATTAAGAGTCGGTAAAAACAAGTTAGTACATTGAGTACTTTAAACTATAATACATCTATTGGTATAGAAGTATATCTATAATATGATTGTATTGATATGTAGGTATCTAAATAAATATATATACATTCATGACAGTAAAATAGTTTATTTATTGTAATATTTATATTTATTATGTATACGATCAAAAGGTGGGCAATAAACACAAAACGATCTAATTATTTTTTTTTCTCTTTTATGATAGCCGTCTATAATGATTTTATTAGGTAACATTTAGAAAATAGATTGAAGACTTAATTTACGACACAATGGATATGATTTGTCAATGAAATAAACCAATTGGAGAAACGTCTTGTAATCATGAATGAGTATAAGAAATACTTATTGTCGAATTTGAATCGACAGATTGATCTGTTTTTTAACTCGTATATTCAAATAGCAATGCATGAACAGTTTCACATCTCATGTTCAAAAAACAAGCTTCATGTTTTTGTTATTTAAGACTAACATATAAATGTCTGAAGCTGAACACGAAACTACATCAATAAAGGTAGTTGTTAAATGTCGCGATTTGAATGAGCGAAGAGGGGTGAGGAAGCGCGGCCGCCCGAGACTGACCTGGTCCGATCATGTCGACCAGATCCTCAAGGACGGACGCGTTTTGAGTAAAAGGAATCGGAGAGCGTGTATGACTAATTGCATGAATGTGCGAAGCTAGGAGTGTGTGTAAGGATAGAGCTGTCTGGCGCTCTGTTCTCTCTGCCTACCCTGCAAGGGACGTGGCGTGAGGGTATAGATAGATAGAGATAGTTAAATGTCGCATCTATTTTTCACAGATGGCGTTTCGATCAAAAAATGTATATTGTGAAACGTTCTCCAACACTGTAGCATAAGCTTAAAAAATACACGTTTGGCAGCAAGATGTGGCAGAAAGAGTAAATGTGGTCCTGAGTATAAAGCTGATCACTGAATCCAGCCAAAATTGACTCGTAAGTGACTGAACGGCCTTTCTGGGTCCGCCCCAAGAGAGTTCACATAACGCACTCTATTGCGTTTCTGGCGGATGGGCGATCTATTGAAAATGTTTGATTATACTCGTATTTGTCCGAAGAGAAAAACTCTGAATTTCATCAGAGTTTGTGGTACTTCTAAAGATCACAGTTTGTTTTAACGTACCTACAGTAATAAATTAAGATAAAACACAGTACTCATATCCAGCATACATAGTCAAGAGTAATGTGTCAAAAGATGTACCTATATGGGTTTATTATTGTCAAACCCGAAACCTTTAGAAAAGTTGATAAAATAAAACAGCATTAATTAATCTAATTGAAACTAAAAATGAAAAAAATTAACTATAAACATTATAGTACTTAGAAACAACCACGACGTACGACTTTCGTTGCAAAACAAGTAGCGAAACATTTTCTTATATTGGAAGCTTCGTATGTGCTTCACAACCATAGAGCCCATTGCTACGAATATTTAATACCCACTTTCATATTTATGTATGTTTAGACACGTAGAGGTAAATCTACATTATTGGTATTCCTATCTTGGGTTGGCATTCAAATAGGTATAAAATACTAGTAAATAATTTTGCAATAAATCTGTTAGACTTCACGGATATATCGCATTTACAATGTAATTTTCATCGACAGGGCGGAAGAAATCAGATCTTAAGAGTAGGTAACATGATACAAAATGTATTTTGTGAAGGCGTAAACGATCGAAAATCATTCAGCGCCTTATACCACGGGCTCGGTAAGGTATTCTCTATACGAATGTATCAAGTTAATGTGACAGAGTATGATCTGTGATAATATTGTAGAGGCAACTAGGTGGGTGAGCGGGTTTCGCATCTAACCGCTCATGTTCGTTGTTGTCTTTTTTCAATACAGGGAACTAGAAGGAAAATAATATGAGCACGTTCTTTTTAATATACAATTTATTATCCATAAAACATATCAATATTGAAGTACTGTCTTAAGAAATGAAAGGAAATTGGATTTACGTTAAAATCGCATTAGAATTCTTTTTCACGTTAAAGATAATTATTTATTTAGTAGTATTCGTGGATTCTGGTTAATGATAAGAACTTCAGCAAAAATTCTTGGACTGATTTGAATGAATCGAAGTTTGATTGACTTATTACTCTTTGATGTAACGATGTTACGAAAATATTCGATTTTATATGATGACTATAAATATTGTGAAACAAGTCTGTAAATAGTACGAACTCCTATCTAAATCCTATCTTTGTTGATGATGCGTACACACAAGTTTGCCTACACTTAACTAGCCATCTGCTAAGGAAAGCATTCGAACTTTTGTAACGTTAAGGTTCTATGTTGAATTACAGGATTTCCTCACTTTTCCGTATTTTCGTTTCCTTACTTTGGCACTTCTATTTTGATGTAAGTACCCTTACGTAATTTTATGCCAATTTTTATATTTTTTTTTCCTTTGCATTTTTTATATGCTTTTATACCTTATGCCTAGTAGATGTTATACCTATTATGTCTTTTCTGTTGACCATACCAATTTTTACATTTGATTTGACTATACCGTATTGAATATGTATTAACTATACTGTATTGAGTATGTTGTGACTTTACCAATTTTTTATATTTTATTTTGTATTTTTATATGAATATGAATATGTATCATAATATGGACCTGAGAGGCTTGCACATCCCACCTCCAGATCTGGAATAAAGATATTATTATTACATTATTATATTATCAAGTTAGAGGACTACCTATGCTTAAACGGACTAACTGTGGGTTAGAATGTTCACATCTGATTGATGTATTTTTCTAAAACGAATACATTATCTGTAAACGCTTGATAATGAGAATCTCCTCTATGATAATATCTTATAACTTGATATTTTAACACAATACATTTTACATTTCATTCGCTTAAGACTTAAGACAAAAAATGGGGATACACGGAGGACGACACCTGTGAGTGCGGCGACGTACAGGACAACCAACACCTTCTAGTATGTCCTAAAGTCGGGGAGACATGCGCTCGAGAAGATCTGATAAATGCGAGTGACAGGGCTGTACATGTGGCTAATTATTGGAGGCTCCTGATTTGAGGCATCCGTACACGGAATGTTAGTAAGTAAGAATTAAGTAATGCTAACTTGGGCGAACTATACAGAAATATTTTTCAGCTACCCCAAATACTTAAATCCTTTAATTTAAGAAAATATATAGATCATTAATATTGCAGATGCTATAAGTTCTATTATCAAAAGCTCTCAATTTGATTCGTTGCGATGATCGAATGAATGAAATGATTATATTATTATGCGGATATAGGAGTACTAATAGGTGAGGTGTGTTTAGTATTGATGGCATAAATCTACGTTGTGGTGTCAGTTGGCGTGTCTGAGCAAGACTCGTCATGTTTATTGCCTCGTATGTGTATAGGCGTCCAACACGTGGTACGTATGTAGTGTACGTATCTACGAACTATTATTTTATAGTGACCATTCGATAAATAAATAGATAAATCTTTATTGGCCAAAACAAAAATGCATAATAATTACAAAAATAAGACAATCGTGTGCCAAACGTAAGTCAACCCGAGCTTGGGATATAATACCAAAATTCTAGAGTTCTAATTTTTCTGTCAGGCCTCCGTTCTCTGTTGGTTGTACCTTTGGATCCCTGCCTCTTTCATTTCCTTTCATTCCCCTCTGTTTTTCCCTCTTCGCCTCCAAGTTCTGCCGGCTTGCTGGACATTGGACAATTCTGCCAAACCATGTTTTGGTTCTTCATCTAGGGCCTGCATTGGATAATTCTGGGTGCCCATACAGGGTAATAGATGTCTGAAGACTACATAAAATCGCACTGAGTTGCAAAGCACTTAGATTCGTCTGAGGGAGAATGACTGATAAGGAGTCACTCAATCCCACCAATTTATCTACCATTCTCCTAGTAGACTTATGCCCAATCCCACCAATTACCACCTAGGAAGGAGAGCCCTAAGAAATTTCCATACAAAAACAGAGATAATATTCTATTTATTTAGTTATGGAGCATAAGTACTGCAATAATTCCATATGAAATTCAACATGCAACTCACCTACTCTGGGCGGAGATATTTGGGCACCTAACGTTGATGGGATTGGGCATTATTGATTCTACTGAGACATAATAATATCGTGGTATCCATAGCCATGAACTATTGAACTTTGGGTAAAGACTCTTAAAAAGAGATTGGGATTATTGGAGGGTATTGGAGGGTAGTATGGAAAATGTAAATAGGTATTGTAATAAGTTTTATATGTGTACACTAGAAAATTACGCTATATGCATTTAAAAGAATTTGTTAGCTCCGTCGCTTTTCCGATTTTATCAACGATTTTATATCTAAATAATTTATTTTTTTATGGAATGATGGTCACTTTGTAGAATAGTGATAATGTGATAAAATAAAATCAAGATCTGGATGTCCATGTCACATTAATCAGTCAATAAGAAATCATTTTTATTTTTTACTATCATGGAAGCGAGCAGGAATAGGAAAATAAATAACCTATTTCATATATTATCTTATATGATAACATAGGCACATGTTTACTAATGGACGACCATATTATATTGTTAATTATAATTATAAAAATAAATTTATCTATGAACTTGTGAATACTTTATTTCATTCTTAACTCAGTGGATGGATCGTGGGGCCTTTATAATCGGCAGATTCAAATTTCAATGTACCTAGTATTTTGTTGCATTATGATGATCAGTTACACGTACTGACAATGAGGTCTACTAAAGATTTGAATACTTAAATGAAATTAGATACTATGTAGTAACTGCTAATCTAATTACTATTTATCCTTGTGTTACTGCAGAATTTATTGGTGATATACTAAGCGCTTTATCTTCGTCTCCAGTTTCAATACTACGGATTGGATTGCAGCGAATTTTCGCATCTCGATCTCCATGCTTTTCTGACATCTGAAGCTCTCTTCAACTCGACATACGTGGCGCAGTTCATGTCATCGTTCCTCGGTCGTACTTTTATCGGAGAATAACTCCAAGAGCCAACAGAAAATGAGATCTAAGTTTAGATATTTTTTGTGTAGTTTATGTTTTAAATTTTTACATTTCAGCGTGTTTATTATAACCTCACAGTGTACCTATTCGTAAAGTTTGTTGGTTAAGTAATTTACACGTAAAATATCCAAAACTCAATTAAATTAATAATTATCCTATGTAAAAAAATCTCGGTAGTGCACGCAGACCAATTACAGCAAATCTTTTGATGACAAGTCCATGAGGATATATACATATAGCCTTTTCTAGTATTCATCTATGTTAATCACTCAATACATATAAATCATTGCTGAAGTTAAAATTGTGAAATATATATTATCTATATACTGTAAATATTAATAGTGATTATTGTCGGCTGTCTGTACCTGCAAATAAGTCTTTACATACCATCTCTCACGCACTTTTGATCTCATATTTTATATTTTTTTGTCAATGTTTCAGATGTACCTTAAGTTACTTATTTTTGTTGTTGCTTATATTGTACTTGTTATTATTATTATTCATGTTAAAAGCTTGCGCCGTGAATAAATAAATAAATAAATGTTGAGAAAATATACTTATTGCGTACGAACAAATATTCAGTCACAAAGGATATATACATTGGCAGTATTATTTCAAATTGAGTAATGCTTTGAAAACTAAATGGAATAATTAAATGCTTAAGAGAATTAAGTCATCCACTTAGATAAAGATATTTCTTGAGTTTCAATTACTATAAGATACCTGTAATTATTTATAATTTATATTTTTGATGGCATAACTAGTCACATGCAATTACATCTATTTATCATATAAATGTGTGAATTGCATTATCAATAATTGGATGTAAAGTTGATAAGCAGCAATAGTAAACTCAAGAGACATCTTTATTGCACAATACTATTTGCTTGGCTGTATCAATGATTGTATGTAATTAGTATCATCAAGGTTGTTTAATGTGATAATGTAGTTATATCATAAATGTGGAAATTATTGTAAATTTACGCATAAATATGCTTGCTTAATGGAAGAACCCGTATGTGCGGTTGAAAGTGCTTACACAATTATTGCCAGTGACATCATTGGTCGAAGAAAATTTACCTGGGTGAAAGAGGAGGTGTAAGGAAACGCGGCCGTCCGAGAACCACCTGGCTGGACCATGTCGACCAGATACTCAAGGACGGACGTGTTTTGAGTAAAAGTAACCGGAGAGTATGTATGAGGAACTGCATGAATGTGACGGAAGCCCGAAGGGTGTGTCAGGATAGGAAAGTCTGGCGATCCGTTCTCTCTGCCTACCCCGCAAGGGAGGTGGCGTGAGGGTATAGAATAGAATAGAACATCATTGGTATTAAACTGCATCCTAGGGGGATACTTACAATTGGCAAGATTGAACTTTTATTCTCCTTTTTGCTTACCTTATTGAATCGCATATTACTATACTACCCCCTTTAATTAAACCGCATATTACTACGGTAAATGTCATTATTATTTGATCCTTTGGTCTTTTCAAGAGATCCATTTACTAACCAAATTCATAATACTAATATTATTGTACCTTATAGCAAATAGCATTTCATGGCGTAGTATTGTATATAGGAAACTCGTCACCAATACTCAGGTTTTCTCCATTAGTTTTATTGTGGCTTTCTTATATATAATTCTCAAAAGCCTTAGATTATAAAAAATGCGTAGAAAGTGGGTAATGTAGGTATGTGTATGTAGGTATAATCGTATATGGCATTGGAGATACTAGACTTAGAAATTAAGATTGTATTGAAGTGCCTCAGGAGACTTGTTAAGTTGTGAATGTCTTCCATTGTGTCGTTGAACTCAGTGAACTGACATTCTTCGACAATGTGGTTAATGGATTCCACTCCACCACAGGGGCAGTTGGGGTTGTCCCATTTACCCCACCTGTGGAGGAGAAGCCCACATCTTCAATATCCAGTTTTGAACCAGTTTAGGTTGGGTAATGAAATATTGGGAATAAAAGAAATGTCTGTTATGTTTAATAATATTTTTATTCAAAATAATTTCTTCTATATGTTGTATATAAATGATTTTCAATATTTAAAATTACTAGAATTTTGTTATAAAATTACGATAATAATTATTACCTACATATTATATAGTAACTATCTAATTAAAATGATAGTGATTGGTAACGAACGTTTCACATAAAGGCAACATTTAAAATGTTTCATATTTATTTTTAACATTTATTTTACACCGTTATTATAAAACTAATTAAAAAATAATTAAAGTAATTAAAAATATTTTTTTTACATTATACAAAATCTTACAAAATATAAATAGGTAGGAAAAATTTACAACAATTTTTTTATTTAAAATTAATTTGTTAAGTACACATTTTTTTCGTTTGTAACGAAATAAAAATTATTATAAATAGGTATATAAGAAAAACGTAATATATTATTGTAGTATAAATCTCGGAGTAAGAAAATATTATTTTATTTATTCTATGATACTTTATCTTAAATAATTCTATACGATTTTCAAATAGGAAGTTTGTTTTATAGGTTCTTTTATCATAAAAAAATAAGTAACGTGTATAGTAGGTATTTCACCACCCGAGAAAAACAAGGTTCCAACCTTCCAACTAATAAATTGTGGTGAACTGAAAAAGTCGCAGCTCTGCAATAAATTTGCCTTAGTGAACAATAATAGTATACTCGTAATATATTTTGTTCATTTGAAGAATAATTAAAATAAAAATTTAAAATCTTGACTTTTTTGTAAAAATGTTTCTAGATGATTAGACGATAAAAAATGTGTTATTTTGTAAAAAACCAAACAAATAAAGTTCCATATGAGAGTCAAAATTATAGCTGTCTGAAACATTCAACTTATTTTCTGAAGACTTTGGTCTTGCTAGCTACCTTGTTTTTTTCAGGTGACGATTTGTATCGACTTATAAAATATATAGTTTTGTAACATCATGAAAATATTGTCATACGGAATGCTTAAAAAATGTAATTATTTGGTAAACTTTCGGAAATAATGGAAAAGTAATACTTAAAATTTATAAAAGAAAAAAAAAACTTTCAGTAAATAGTGAGCTTCGAGTAAAAGCGTACATTTCATTTATATCAATACAATATATTCTTATTCGCCTTAAAAGTATGGTAATTTTTTCATGGTGGGAGAGATAGGTTTAAAAAACCCCACAATTTTCAATTATAAATTTAAAATAATATATATCTATACAATATAAAGCAACTTATACGACAACACGTTTATGAAATTTGGAGTTTTGGTCCTCAATGTGCCAAAAGAAATGTAGGATTGAAATCCGATGATTCATAATTTTTATATTAAAAAGACTTGGAGAAACCATATCATAAGGATAGCAAAGATACCAAAGAGAAGGGTATCCAGTAAATTCGACTAATAGGTACTAATTCGACTAATCCTAATTCGACTAACTATCAATTCGGCTAATAACCAATTCGACTGATTTCATACATTTTACATTATTTTAAAATCCAGAACAATAATTTCTTGTTACAGTTGTGATGTGAGCTAAGTAAATACCTTCTCACCTCACATCACGATAGTATTTTATATTATTCTTCCTAATTTTAAAATAATGCAAAATGTACGAAATTAGTCCAATTGGTTATTAATCGAATTGATCGTTAGTCGAATTGGCTATTAGTCGAATAATTAGTATTAGTCGAATTAAATGTAAATCAAAGAAGGAACTTCTTATCGCTAAGAGATCAACGGGTCTGAACAAAGAAAAATGAGAACTTTTATTGTAGCAATAGTTGTGTTTTACGATAGTCTTCTAGGTAGATGACCAATGACCATCCACCCGAGTGCTACCTTAACTTATTCAGGAATACTGGACAGTAGGGTAGATTACTAGTTTATTATATAAAATAGGAAGGTTAGAAGTATATAGGAATTATAAAATGTTAACTAACTTTTAGAAAAGTATTGAAGAATAGAAGATGAATATACCTAATGATAAGATGCTTAGATAAGAAATTATACACCAAATTTTTTTGATAGCAGAGAATTAAACGAGTTTCAAGATATCATAAATAGTTTGATGCAGTTAGTAAATAGTATGAGCAGATCAAAACGTTGAAAAGAAAATATAAACTCCTTTAAGAACTTGCATACTTCATAATAGATTGGTGTTACCTTCAGTAAATAAATAAAAAAAGGAAAGAATAGATGCATTGAAGTTGAGATTGTGAGAAAATAAGAAGGTATATTAATAAACGAGAAGAAAGAAAGATAAAAAGCTGTAAGACGGGTGAGGAGAAAACAAAAATTTGTAGATTTTGTTAGAAAACTTTGGTCCCTATAATGTTTTGATTAATTTTGAAAGTGTGAGCAAAGTGAAGGGCATGAACAGTGCAAAAACCTAATGAAAATGAAAAAGTTGTGGTATTCCACAATGTGGTACTTCTGTCATTCCAGTCAAGTATCACATTTTTACTATTTATTTATTGTTTAAATGGGTTCAAGCCTTTGGAAAGTTAAAGATACAAATACACAGTTAAATATATCAATACAATCATTGTACATAGCCAAACTATTCATTAATTCAGTATTATACTCGTATTGTTATGGAATTTTTTTGATTATTCTGGATCTAACATTTATTAGTAAGTATCGAAAAAAAAATGATTAGTTGCATACCACAAAATTTCATAGTTTTCATACAGTTGAAGGTGAAATCCATTAAATAAATATAATATCAAAGGTAAATATATTTTGTGTTTGCATCTGAGTAAAAAATAATTTTATTTCATTAATTCAATATAAATTTTACAACATTATCACATGATGTCTTTTCTCTTTGAAAGAAGGATTATTATCACATGAGATTTCAAAGAATCTTACTAATTATTATCAATTGATTAACTAATATGTTTAATCGATATAAGTATCTACTATTATTATACGTACAATACAAAGAACACTTTCATCAGTCGTTTCTAAATAATTTTGTTTTAATATTTTATTTATACAATTAATGGTAATCGATTTGTTTCTGAATAATTTGTTGTGGGGTATATTACATTTATAAAAAGCACAATTACATAAATAACATAATTTGTACTCGCTAGACTAAGTGTTGTCTGGAGGCGATGCCGGAGATCGTGATTGTGATGGGAGAGGTGGCCTTCCTAACCTGGCGGCGGTCACCTTACCCATAAAGGAACGTATCTCTTCAAAGTAACAATCGTCCGATGGAAGTCTTGTCGTCCCACCGGCGACTTGTCCTATCCCTGCACCCTCAGCTTCGTGCTTTCTCAAATGCCTATCCAAATTCGTTTGTTGACCAAAACACCGCTCACATAAGGCACATTTGAAAGGTTTTTCTTTATTGTGAATATTTCTCACATGACGCTGAAGATTACTCGATATTGAGAAGGATCTCTCACAATATTTACACCGATATGGCTGTTCTCCCGTATGAGTACGTAAATGTCTCGTTAAGTTGGCACTTCTGGGGAAGACTTTACCACAATACTTACACGCGTACCTGTCTCTAGGTCTGGTGGGTGGCTGTGGAGCAGGGGGCGTTGGGGGAGTAGGAGGAGTTCCCATCGAACAGAAAGGATAACGCGGAGGAAAAGGAGGATATAAGGAAACTGGTAATCTTCTAACTGCTTCTAATACAGCAGGGTGAAATGGTGGAGGTACAAACATCCCTCTAGGGGGAGTCATTAAACTTCTACTATCTTCTAAAGAGTCTTCCACCTTCTCGGGTGAAGGCGTCCTTAATATCAAATTTTGATTTTCATCTTCTATTCTTTTTCTCATTAATAGTAATGATAATTTCTTTCTGTCTACACGGAGATCCAAAGGTTCGTCGATTGGTGAATGTGATAGAGGCGCTGGTCGCGGTGGCATGTGGGCGGGAGAGAGGGCTGGCGAGCATCGATTTATGTCGTGGGGGGCTCTGACGAGGAGGGGGCAAGGGGGCCCGCAGGCCGGGGCCGCAGCCCTAGGAGAGGAGCGCCCTGACACCATCTTGCGCGGGGAGTGGTCCTTCTCTCGCATGGCGGGCAGCGCACTGGCCGCCTGGCTCATGGGAACACGTCCTGAAAAGAAAGAAAGCAACAAATTAATCATCTTTATTCTGCTTGTATTCATTTTGGAAACACTTTTGTATGATAAAATACAACATAAAACAATATTATAAGTGTTATTTAAATTTTAGTGTTCCACAGAGCTATTTAATAATAAGACAGACGCCACGTATGAATACTAAGTGGCGTGTCGGAAAGACAGCGTTAAACAAATTGTTTCAATAGTTTTGTTCTAATACAATGGACAGTACTATTTCTTTGAAGAATACCTGTGATTTACTTTGTAGCCAATATCCGTTACCTCCTTATGATCTCCTGTTAAGGTATTAAAGACCAAGTTTAGTATTGTATTTCTAACAAATAATAATAATAAGTATGCATTTGGATTATAATAACAGCTTGAAACATTGATTTATTTAACAATTTGCTTTTGAAAGTTTCACTACTTTACGTCTATTAAAATGCCCGTTACACTAACTTAAATAAGTAGTGAAAATGAGAAGTGTTTGTTCTCTACATAAAACAAAGTGCTTGTGAATTTTACTCCTCTCGCACACTCATGAAAGATCATTAAATTTAATAACAAAAATTTATTTTCATACGTCTAGCAATTCCATAAAATTTTGTCTCTTTGGGATGTTGCAGTATTATTGTCTTTCAAAATGAGAAATTCACATGATTTTCATTAGGTAATATTAGTATACATAATATATATTTTTTGTTATCACCTTTAAAACGACGGAAATTATGACACAAAAGAAAGATTACCCTTTTAGTATTTGAGTTATTCATTTTAATTATTTTATATCTTGGAAGCGTAGGTTTGTAAGAGAAAATCCAAAGGGGCTCAGACTGAGTGATAATTGAAAAATATTACAGAGGTGTCATATGACCTTATGGACTAGCTTCAGTTTTGTCCAATCTGTAGAATGGACGGGAATCGTAAAGTATCATAGGGATTTCAGAAGAAATGCGATAAGTTAGCCTTAGTGAAGCATGTGATTAAATGCCTCTTTCATTTTTTTTTATTTGTTACCCAACTTGCATAATCAATAAACAGCCTAGACATTCTTTAAAAATGAATGCTTCAAAACAGTGAATAAATTTTAGAAAATTGGATCAAGAGGGCTCCATTGATTGAATATGTTACTAAACTATTGAAGCTAAGTTAATAAGTTTTTTAAAAGATTTATTTGACTAAGTTTTAAATTAATATTTAGAAAGCATTATTCGGCAGATTGATGAAATTGTAATGCAGCAACCTTCATTCGGGTTTCGTGCTGTTGATGATGAACATTGATGTTTTACTATATCATCTTCATTTCTACCTTTATTCATTCAGCAATTCAGTGTGTATCAATAATTAATGTACTTCTTTATTTACATGCTTATTTTTTTATTCATTGTTTACGTTATCGTCTTTTTTTTCGTTTATTTCATAGGTATTTTAAGTACAAAATAGAATCTTTACTGGTTAATTTTATTAGTAACATGTTAACCGTTGTAAAATTAGTTTTTATGAATGTTTGATTCTTTTAAGAAAAAAAGGGAGCATACAATTGAGCGTTTGGCAACAAAATAAGTAGAGGTAGGTACTTAATAAATAATAATAATAATATGTCGACTTTCATTTTATTAAACGATGTACAAAATGTATGTAATTTATTACGAAGTGGAGTAATCCAATATTATTTGTCCGTCAAGTGACGGATTAAGGAACGGACACAGCGCCGAGAGTGTCACTCTTGACAAAATATAAGATGTAGAGATAAAGACATTAATGTAATTTATATGAAATGATTTTGTCTGACAATGAGAAAGAGTGACTTAATTGTGAGGATTATTCTGTGGAGTTGTAGGTATATTGTGAGAAAATTTTGATCGATCAACTTTATTATTAAAATGTTTATGTTATTGCGTATTTTTTCTTATTATGACAAATCGTTTTATCTGTTGAGTATATTGGATCATATTTTGTTGTTTTATCCATTATATACATTGAATTTTTACATTAAATGTTTTTGACCGTTTAATTAAAATGGCATATTTGCATTATATACATTTTAGTCAATATTATAATCAATTTTATATTTATTAAATTTATATTTTGTATTCGTATACAGTATTACATTGTCTTTAACTTTTTTTAAACTGTTCCATTTTATCTTTTTATTTACTACTGCTGACTGACTTTTGTCAAACTTATTTAACTATATTTTATATTTAGTATATGGAATCATATTCTGATGTTTTATCTATTTAATATATTGATTTTGTACAATTTTATTCCTGTGTAGATTTTTTTAATAGACCTAATTGTAAAAATGCATTTAAAAGGCTTTTGGCCGTTTGTAATGTAGTTAATAAATTTCATTCGAATATATTCCTAAATCTATAGGAGCTTTTTCAAACATACTGAATAATCATGATTAATGTCATAGTGCATAATGACTCGTGTTTTTTTCACTGTTTATGTGTAACAGTTCACCGGCTGGCGAAAAGGTGATTGCTGTAATTGATAAATTACAATAAAATAAATAAATAATATTTTTTGTACAAAAGACTTTCTTTCTTTATAAAGATTTCTAAAGAACTGTCAAGATAAAACGTAGGTGAATGATTAATAAAAAAATATATCAGTTGCTTGATGACTTTTGATGGACGACCTTGAACCTTGCACTTTGATAATATATGATAATGAAAACAAGATAAATAATTTATTTTTACCTAAGAAAACATTTCTTCTGTTTTTTTTTTAAAGAATTCGTGTCGTCGATGAGGATTTTAACTGGCGTCGTCTCTGATGTTTGAATTTGAAAGTCAGGACTATGCTGCTTCCAGTTTGCAAATGTGAGATGATTTTTTTGAAGAAACAGCACTGTCCAGCAGCATCTCAAGAAGATGGACAGTAGATTGGCATGACTGTATGACGCAAGTGGTAATTACACGTGAAACTTCAACCACTCCAAGACTACTACTTACTACTATATGGTACTATAATGATATGTAAATTAAGAGGTACGTGGGCAGTAATTTTTAACAAATCACGCATAATTTTCATGTATTTATAAGACAGGTGTAAAATATTAAGTCTAAGGTAGGTACATCCATACTTACGAGTATATCAAATCTTCAAAGAGTAGGTACCTACACGAAATAAATGCTAACTGCATTGAGGACAACAGCATCGAAAAATAAAAATAATATTTGTGTAAACACCTTTCTAAATCATTTTATTTTATTACAAAATGAACGTAAAGCTAACTATTATTTTTATTGTGATAATTAAAATATCATGCCGTGCATATTAAAATGTTAGTAGAAATATTCAGTGAAGATCACTATGTAGGAATACGTCTGCAATATTTTATTTTACGATCCTTTTGTCTTAAATCTTCACCGTTTGTCGATTAAAGTTGATTGTTTTATGCACAACTTTATGTCGCAGTAAATTATTGTATTAGAATATTAAAGTTGTATTTAGTATTAATGTTTCATAGAAATACCGTTTACGATTTGATGAGGATAATAATTAGAAATGTGTATAAAGTCTGTACGGAGATGTCAATGTATTCCGATAAATTAAAATTTTCTAACTGTTAGCTGGGGTATCTGCATCGCATGGATGATCAGAAGCCAGCAAAAAATGAAGGAGTGGAGGGAAATCGAAACTGCGGTGGATTGCGTGGGGTGGTAAACTCAATACTGGAGATGAGAGTAATGGATTGGAATATGACGGCGAAGGATAGAAGATGATGGCGACAGTTCTTGAAGGAAGCTGACGCTGAAGGTGATGGTATATAAGAAATTGGGTAACTAGCCGACAATTGACTACAGTCGTCAGATCTGAGCTTGTACACTACTCGACAGATAGCTGAAAACGATACCGTTGGCTTTAGATGCCAACTGATGCGGGCAAAATGTTTGGACCGACAAGTTTTACGCTGGGAGTTCATTTCTGAACTACAAAAATGTTTTAGTTTAAATGGATCTCCAAGCCTTACAGTTTCCTGGAGCCATCTTTGACATTCGTTTTAACCCCAGATACCGTACGAATAAGAGAAATGAAGACATCATTTTTTCACTGCGCATCAGCTATCATGCATTTTTTATCTAAGAAGGCGAACACTTAATTGCGATAAATGCTGCATTGTAAAATGGGTATGACAATAAATTAACGAAACGCCCGTTAAAACAAATTGTGTACAAAAATTTTGCCAGCTTTCTTTCCACAATGAAATAAAGTGACTGGGCAATTTCGTGAAAACTGACATTGAATATGTCCGATAATTTTGAATTATGTGCAAGTGTATGTTATTATAATGTTACAAAATGTCGTAAACAAACGTGTCGTAGACAGAGCAATTTGTCCAGTGATGGATGGATGGTTTATAAGTACCATCATGATATTATTAGACTATGGCACATGCCATACCCCGGAGGTTCTCATAAAATAAAATTTATCTACAAAATTACCCACCAATTCAAAGTGTACAAACATTAGGCGGTCTAGAAAGGCATAGAAAATCTATTGTGTTATTTGCAAATTATAGTAAGCCTCATATAAATAATGATCTAGTTTTTTTTTCTCCATAGATTAAGTCATTAACGTCGACGAAATATTTGTATTATTTACGACAAATTGTTACAAGTGTTTGTAATGGTATCAAATTATTTCAAAATTTACGAGATGTTAGCTGCCTGAAGATAAAACGTTACTATAGTGATGGGCAACTCACGAAAATCATAATCGATTATTACACCTATCTGGTTTGCTATTGTTATTCCACATTACGTACTCGACTTCAAATTACTCATTTGTATAATATGCAGGTATCCACACGGCCCTTTCTAAATAACACCCTTTCGATTTTCGGTCACAATAAATCTCCTACATCCATCCTGAACTGGTCAACTACTTATAGATTATTTCTGTCTCGCGCTTGTTATGTTCGCATTTAATGGAAGAGTTTCAATTTTGTTTATTTGGAGAATCTTACGATCCATTGAAAATTAAAACGATTTTAGTGGGGGAGAGGGTGTATAAACAGTCATAAAAGTGTCAATTTCAATTTCTCTGAAAATGGACTTGGGAATGATTATATGACCGTATGTCCCACTGAATGTAGAAATTCCCTTTCGATTATGCATACAATCTCTTACGAACTACAGAGAAAGGAGAAATTTTCACTAAGTACGACTGGGTTTATCGACAACATAGTTATCATTTTAACAATTATGTAGTCTCTCAACTGACGAACAGTGTAAGATGGGCATGCTGGACTTACGAAACTTTCACCATTCAACCCTTAACACCTGTGTATTGTGTAATTTTACACCTTTTTCAGAGCATATTACACTCTGAAAAATTAGTACCATGAATCGGATTCGAGCCTACACCCTACGGCTGTGAAGCAAGGATTCTACCCACTATAGTACAAGCCGTCTCAGACTGACTGTGAAGAAACTGAGTCATAAAGGTCAACCATTTTTTTAACGAACTAGGTAAATTAATTAATCTAGCTCCCAACACTAAAACTTACAATATCAGTTCGATATTTTTGCGCTATTGCTGTATACACCGACATTACCGACGAGTTTTATTGTAACTCACCGTCGCACAAACAAAGCTAAGGTTATGTAATAAAAAATAATATGGTAATATTTTTTACATAAAATTTAGCCGCCATGTCAATCGAACATTTTGCAAATCGTCTTAGCGCGTGGGCACCATAATTTTTATAGACCGACAGTTATGGAAGAACGCATAAATATGTTACAAATTTATTGGACCACTCCTATGTTTTAAATAAATAAATCAAAATAAGTATTTATATAAAGAATTTAATAATATATCCTTAATATATCCAAAGTTTATTCGGAGACCTCTATTGAGAGATTAACTTTGCTGAACTATTAAATGTTTCGGTTGAAAAAAATACCACAGAATTTAAATCGCAACGCGGCCGTCCAAGCACCAGATTTTCCAGGACGGACATGTTTTGAGTAAAAGGAACCGTAGAGTGTCTAGGTATAAGGAATTGCATCAATGTGAAGGAAGAAAGAAAAGTGTGTAAGAACGCGAGGTTGGTGACGCGCTCGACTGTTAATCCAGTGGGCGTGGGTTCAATCCCCGACTTACTCCACTTCACAACACAAGCTTTCAAGCTTTCTGTGAAGTGTACAAAGATGTATTTGGGTTTATTTCTACAAACCCAGATTCATAAAAAAAATGGGGAAGTCTGGGGATCTGTTCTCTATGTTTACCTACCTTTCCAATGAGTGAGGCTATAGGATAGAATACAAAACCGTACAATAAATGAACCTTAAAACAAAGAGACTTTGTTGTTTTAATATTATTTTGTTCAAACATGATATATTACAGTAATGAAAATAAATTCCAGATACAATTAGCAGTTTTGACCTTAACTGGCGTACATAGTTGTGACGTTAGCTGTTAAAATAACAACATGTTCTATACATTCTACACTATTTTAATATTTGCTAGAGGCACCTACCCGTGAAAATCACGGAGGCTTGCTTAAATATGTTTTTGTGTAACCACCTATTACTATTCCACCCTTCAAAGTTCCTTGAGTAAACACAGGAAGATCACAAGGCTCCGTCTCTTCCCCGTCTCTCCAATATCGTCATGAAAGTCGTAAGACCAGATTCATATTGTCGACTTTTTTAGTTGGCACCCACCCCTGAAAGCCACAAAACTCCTCTTATATGTCTACCTGCATACATAGGTACTTTACACACATATAGATGGTGGGTACTTTAAATAGTTCGATTTGCAATCTTTACGTGTATAGGTACGTACCATATAGTATGTATGAGAATTCTATTTTCTTTTTCTATCACGTTGTATAAAATGGTACTTACTTGATTATTTCCACGAAATAAATATTTAAAAACTATTTTCATTCATAATTTCATTAGTAGGTACGGTACCATTCGATATTTCAAATTTTTCATTCATAAAAGTTTAAAAATGTGAGACTTCGACGAAAATATCTAGCCACCAACGAAGGCGTCGCTGCTTTAAATTTACGTATATATTCATTGAACTTGCAAAATTTTCCAATGGGCAAGCGTTACATACCTACATGGCTTGGATAATACGAGTATTTTGTAATGGAATTATAATTCACCTACAGTGCTACTTGCTAACTAACTATCTTTGTACTTACATAGGTCGAACCTTAGTGGAGTGCTTCGGACAATATTATTACATTTTAATAAAAGGTTCTACCGTGGTAATATAATGAGTGCAGTTATCTAAATATACAGGCAATATCTGCTTAACAGCCATTAACCCTTAATATATTTGTATTCACACTTTATTCATCTTTTTTATAGACGCTAACATCCCCATATTATTATGTATCACATGTCAACGTCAATGAAAGTATTTTCATTTATAGCAATATTTTCTACGCAAAATCTCTTGGGTGAATTGCAGAATACCGATGATTTTTTTTGGCTTGATCATGCTTGTCGTCGTGGACCATCATCCATGTTCATGTACCAATATTGTTCATGATCGTGTTGGCAAGGATCGAGCCTGATAATTCTTCATACCTACATGAAAACATCATGAAGTATCATCAAAACCTTCAACAACTATTGCAGATACTGCTTCTCAGTTTCTTCTTCTTCTCCTTAGCAATTTTTAATCCCACATGGCGGTGGGGTCTTGCTTTTCTGGTCTTTGGCCGCCACTTTGCTCTATCTTGCGCATCCTCCGGTACAACGTCACTCTCTCTCATGTCCTGCCTCATCACTTCCCTCCACCTGCGCTTGGGTCTTCCTCTGGATCTTCTACCAGGAACATCAAGTGTTTGTGCCCTGTTGCTTCTCAGTTTATCATTAACTAGCTGAGTTGCCCGTGCTTCGCAACGGCAAATTTAACAAACCAACCCAGCATACTTTATAGGCTTGATCTGGATAAAATGTGACTTAAGATCTGAATTTCTTATTCAACGCCCTTTCATACGATACCACACTCGACCCCACACAACCCTTGAATCCCTTCATCATCATGGCATCTCCTGGAAAAAGATTTTTCTCCAAAAACCGGCGACGTTAGAACACAGCCTATATTATCGCAAATGTTATTCTAAATCTGTGATCTGTGAAAGGTATAGAGAGAGAGATTTGAATTGAATGAAAGATGATAGCATGAATCCAATTTATTAATGAATTTGTTGTTATTTTTTTCTTTTATAATTTGTAAAAAATGTGTCATTGTCTTGTTGTTGATGTTGTGTGTTGAAATCGATGAAAACCCCGGAACTCCCCTCCAATACACGAGGTCTCCTCACATTGGAGGGTAGTATGGAAAATTGTAAATATTGCAATTAGTTTTATATGTATGTATTAAAGTAAGATATTAGTTACTAATAAATTTATTTGAATTTGAATTTGAAAATTTTCGCAGCAATCCACCGTAAAATGCGGGAGTTACGCAAACACTTACAAAAATCAGACTTTACTTGAAGATGACTTTACCTGACTCATCAGATGAATAGATAAATATATTAAAATAAATGAGTGTTGGTAGAAGTGTGCCTGTATTAAAATTTTATCTGTCTTAAGTTAGGATTTATTAATGATAAACGTAATATTGCATACTATCTAGTTATTATTTTAGTGCAATATATTCACGATCGTGTTGTGTACAACCAACAGATGGGTGCCTTGTGGGTCTTGCCCACATTCCGATATAAATAATATTAGTAAGCAGTAAGCACAATTAGGTATTTGTACCAAACCAACGAAATAGATAATACATATTTTCAAAAACTTTATGATCAATAAACGAGTTCACACATTGCTAAACCATTATTTTAAAGCATTTTAAGGGTTTGGCACCAAGAATGACGTCACAGTAATTTCCCACGGCATCAAGGTTCAAAATCGCGTGAACAATGCATGATAAAATGGTAAAAATAGTGTTTTTTCCATTTTTTGGGGTTAATTTTGCGTCTTTCAAAAAATATTTTACGGTTATTCCCTAGATAAAGGTTCAATACATCTACCCTATTTTGTTCCAAAGCATATTTATTAACGGTTGTCGAGAAAGAAGGTCTCCCGTTTTTAGAAATTTTTGAAATGTCGGTGTGCATACTCTTAACTAACAGTTTTATTATTGAAAATAATTTACTAATTCAAGAGATTTTTTTTTGTATTTTTTTCATTACAAATATAAGCACAAAACAGACAACAACTATAGATATAAGTAATAACATGAAGGTAAAACGATTAGTCATATGCCTATACTACGTACGTAAATAATTATTGTAAAGTGTATTATGTATGTTAAATAAATAAATAGTCCATTCATAATTCAGCTGTCACCCACAAGCATGCGCCACAGTTAAATTAAAACATACAAATTCATTACGGTAATACGGGGTTACAAAGAGGAAGACACCTGTGAGTGTGGTGCTGTACAGGATCACAGTCACCTGTTTTCATGTCCCCAAACAAGAGTGACTGGCGAATGCCGGGGGTGTCCGGTGGCCGAACATTGGATATACAAAATTTGATAGTGTTCCGGACACGGAAAGTAAGTAATTCATTACGGTCGCCTCACACACCCACAACCAATCTCGCTCACTGCGAATAACAAGCGAATTTTGAGATTTTGTCTTTTTGTGTGCAAATGTTTCCAGCCGACATGATCTATTTATTTATTTATCGTTTGTCAATCTCACATCCAACCCGAACAAGAGTAGGGATTTTTCCAGCTGATCCAAAAATCGAAAATATATACTTAAAGCACTGATACTGTAATGAAGGTGCAAAAATGATTTTATTTGCACCTCAAAATGACAGGGAGTTGATCATGTACATAGATACAATTTTATTTACTTAATAAGTAAGCTTATATTCTCTAGGATTACTTGAAAGGACGATGTAAACTAATTATTATTAATGGAAAATGAGAAGTTATAATAAATAAATCCTTATTATTATACCTAGTGATTAAAGTAGACATTTGAAAGTTCAAGGAAAGATTTATTAAGCGTACCCTGAGGTGTTGAATAACATGACTATAATGAACACTTGGAATTTCATGTCCTTTATATAAATTAATAATTATACTACTTATTATAATGTTATGCTTGCATATAGGGCGTTATATTAAATATCTAATAAATGATCATATGCATAATATGACTACGTACCCTGCGGAAAGTAGAGCCGACACGACAAGAACCAAAAACTTGCTCAGAAGTTAGAACATCGGAGATGGGAGCACTAAGGACAATCACAGGGAGGACCCACAGGGACAGAATACGCAATGAAGATATAAGACATCGTACGATGGGGCAGAACTAGGAGAAGATTTTGGAGGGACCACGCAAATAGGATGGATGACTCCAGAATCCCATATGTCGTGGCCAACGAAATCCCAGCTGGTCACCGGCTCCCCGGAAGACCGTTAAGGGTCGATCCCTTCCACTTACCCTTGGATGGTACAGGACCGCCAGTTCCTATTTCATCCAATATCTGTACAAAGTAATACATATTGAGGAGGGCTTAGAGATCACCTGAAGGGCTCCCCCCAACAAACCCCTCTACGATTTAAAGCAGTCGTCAACGTTTACCCGGAAGACCGCCAAAACGATGGACGGACAGGGTGTGATTAAAATCGTGTGAGTTTGCAAATATATTGTAACACTCCCGATATTGATAGTATACGAGTATGTTTAGATTCCCACCCACCTGTTGATTTTTTAAAATATTTTATGTTATCTAACGGAAGCGTAAAACGCTATGTTTCTTTGAAAATTATTGGCCATCAACACATTCTAATACGCGGGGTAAGAATATTATATAAAATGTAAAACATGTCAACATAGAATTATTCTAGGTCCCATGACTATGATAAAAACATTATTTTATACCTTCGCCTTGTTATGACGTATGTTAAACATATTTAAATAGGTATAAAAACTGACTTAAGTATGGGAATTACATACGTTTAACAGTAATTTTATCGATACTTACAATAATAGTAATGTGTATTTTTATATTAAAAATTATAATAAAAACATGCGTAGAAAATAGATCGTGGGATAAATCCAATATATTATTGTTGTTATTATTATTTTGTGTATGAGAATCTGTCATTTTGTGGGAAAATAGTTTAATGCGCTTGTACCTACAATACACAGTACTATTAGGTAATATTTTTTCAAACCATTTGTGAAGATACAACTGATTAAAATAGCCCAATGTTGATCTTGTCGACTTACTTGACTCGGAGTAAATATATTTGGCATGGATGGACGAGCATAAGTTTGATTGTTAATGACAGCAAAAAATAAGGCACTGTTTCTTCTTCTCTAGTTTAATCCTGCGGGTTGGTTTGCAGCAAATTCCTGCATCTTGTTCTCCACTCTTCTCTATCTCCCGCAGCTCTCTTCAGCTCTACATATGACTGATTTAAAAGTGTATTAAATTGGAACCATTCAATATTTCAAATGAGAAGTTTTCACTGTGCGGTATCTGGTTAGTACAAGTTTTGATCGTTGAACGTCAGAATGCGTAAGCGCGTGAATAGGCTAGCTGCGCGGTCGACAAGGGCAGCCGGCGCTAATCATCTACCGCTGTCCAGTATCCTTGCCCAGTAAGTTTTGAGTAGGTATATCCACCCAATGATTCACAATTTAATTCTGATAACAAGTTAAGGACTTGGTACCAAGAATGACGTCACAGTTATTTCCCACGGCATTAAGGTTCAAAATCGCGTGAATATAGCGTTTTTTTCATTTTCTGTGGTTAATTTTGCGTCTATCAAAGGTTATTCCCTAGAGTTTAAAGCATATTATCAGTACAAAAAAATTACTCTGCGACTTTCGGGAAACGAGTTTCCGTCTTTCGGAAAAAAGATCAGGTGTTTTTAATTTTTTTTTTGAGAAATCAATACAAGATATAAAAAATCTTTTACGGTTATTCCCTAGATAAATGTTCATTGCATCTACCCTATTTTGTTCCAAAGCATATTTAGTAACAGTTGTCGAGATATAAGGTCTCCAGTTTTTAGAAATTTTTGAAATGTCGGTATATGCACACTCTTAATAGTGAGATTCGAAACTATTTCAAAGATAATTATAATACATTAATGTAAGTAAAGAAATGTCACAATGAGATGTATGTTGTAATGATACAATGTTTTTCTAAACAAATAACACAAATTATATTATTGTTTGGGTGACATTCGCTTGAACTAGTTTTGTTCCATTGTATCCATGATTCATATTAAATTAGTATAATCAGATATGCAATAATAGCATTATTTATCACACGCAATCCAAGATCTGAGTCGTGTGTGATGACATACAGGTGTATGTTAACTTTTATTCTTCAACTAAAAACATTACATAAATAAACGGGAACAAAATAATTTTGAATAACGATTTTCAACTTTAAGAGTGTGCATACCGAAGTTTCAAAAATTTCTAAAAACGGGAGACCTTCTATCTCGACAACCGTTACTAAATATTCTTTGGAACAAAATAGGGTAGATGCATTAAACCTTTATCTAGGGAATAACCGTAAAATATTTTTATTAGATTTCTCAAAAAAAAATTATTTTAAAACACCTCTGATCTTTTTTCCGAAAGACGGAAACTCGTTTCCCGAAAGTCGCAGAGTATTTTTTTTGTACTGATAATATGCATTAAAATCTAGGGAATAACCGTAAAAGTTTTTTGATAGACGCAAAATTAACCCCAAAAAATGGAAAAAAACGCTATTTTTACCATTTTATCAGGCGATTGTCAGACAACTTTGATCCTTAATGCCGTGAGAAAAGACTGTGACGTCATTCCTGGTGCCATGCCCTTAAAATTCAAACAAAAAAATTCAATGTATCTCCGATTATTTTTTTACGACATCTTTTTTCAGGTTTGTTCGCATTTACCTAAGTTTTGTCTTCAAATATTTGTATCAATTAAAATGTCGACGTGAATTTTTTTCATCAATTCGTAACTACCAATTTATAAAGAATGAATAATAATTACTTACAATTAAAAACGAGTATTGAAAACTAGTTACATTTAGAATAGGTGGCAGGTATAAAAAATCAAGTCATCTTTGTAATAATAAATGAACATGTCAATCACAAAAGTATGATGAAATTAAAAGTAACACACAAAAAAAATGTAACATGTTATGAATTTAAATTCGTACTAGTTTTTTTCTTATTTCATGTACCGAGTATTTATATTATTATTTTAGTAAGTAATTTAAAATACATTAATCAGAAAGTAGAAATAATTACCATAATTATATAAATCACAGAGAAGGGGAGGGTTGAACCAAATTACATGTCAATGTGAATTGAAGTTAAAGTAAAACAAGTGGGAAGCAATTATTAACAGTGATGATTCGGCAATTCGACGTATTGACGATGTGTTTGGCGCAATTGAGTTATGAAGGAGTAGTGTGTTTACTCAAGTGGATAATTTTGGTGCGAATCTCAATGTTCGGGGGTAGTGATGGAAATTATTGCTTTTTGGAAATACTATGAATAGCACATGTTATTGTACTGCGTAGCATTCTATTTGCTATTGCTGAACAATTTGCTATCGCTATGGCAGGTCTACCCTCACATCTCGCGTACCTGCTATAGCAGATAATGCTATAGCAGATAGCATTACCTACCCATAATAATATTTAAGTAAAATCATATTTAAGAAGTAGCATTACGAGTTGCTATTTGTGGCTTCAATATTTGAAGGTTGCTATTTTCAATGTGCTACGGAAAATCGCAATCATAGAAAATAGCACTTTCAAATAGCAACTCATAATGCTATTTTCTACTGCTTATGCTACTGCTAATTATTATTCCTTCACTATTCGGAGGTAACCAGTAAATGCTTTGTGTATGAAACAAAAACATTCAGTCTGCGCAATTTTTGGAGTATAATCGTAGGTCTCTTTTTGAATCTGCACTTTTCGACACAAGCTTGAAGCTTCCTGTGATGTGCGCAGGAAAAAAATTGGCTATCCTTTGTATGAAATTCAATTGAGATATGGATGGGTGATTAACATCGTACCTACGTTGAAAATTGTTTTATGAAGGCATAACAATGCACTACGTATTTATTTAAATTTATTCGAAAATCATCGCTATACTGACACTGGCAGAAAGATTGATGTTTCGATCAGCGACGATCCAATAATTAAGTTGTTACGCCAGTGATAAGTGAATGATAATTGATTCAACGCAGGAGGTACCGTTAATGAATATTGATATTTTATAAATTATTCATAAATAATACATTTGGGATGGAAATAAGTGCTTAAAAGAAATATCTTCTGGGTGGGTGCTTCAGTTTTTAAAGACTTAATCATATGAAAGAAAACGATATTTGCATAAATTTATTCTGTAACAAGTAGTTATCTCAACAGATATACAGCAAAGCACAATGAACCAGCCGACGATTCGTCATAAGCCTGATGGAAAGTCCATCTTTTGCTCTATATCTGTAGGTAGAGATAACTACTTGTTATATTCAACTACGATAGGTAGAAAAATCCGATGTTCCCACAAAAAACATAAATTGTGATTTTCAAAATAATTAATTCTGTACTAATTTAGTGTTGCGATTCTTATTAAAGTCGAGTTAAATTCTCCCAAAAAATATAAGGCAAATATATCTGTCTATCCTCTCACATCGCATTCCTTACGATACGATTTGGGCATGTTGAGAGAATGAACGATGAGAAGATCAAATGGAAAAGCGGCCGTCTGAAATTGACCTGGTCAGATCATGTTGACCAGTTCTTCAAGAACAAACGCGTTTCGAGTAAGAGAAATCGATGGGCGTGTATGAACAATTGATTGAATATGCAGTGTGCAGTAACAAGGAGTGTGTGGAAGGATAGGGTGGTCTGGCGTCCTGTCCCTTTGCCTACCCCGCAAGGCATTATAGATAGATTGAAGTAGTAAAATGTTACCGACGGTAATTGACAATTAAAATATTAGCAACATATGTTTTATTTTTACGACACAAGTTAACTAACGACATCCTTCGTTACATATTATTAATTTGTTGTGTTAGATGTTAATTGGTACCATATATAGCAGCAATAAGCACACGCGAAGATACGCGATATATCATTTTGACGTTCTGCAAAAAGGAAAGTGTTATGAGGACAAAAATGTTGATGTTTCCGTCATATTGATGCAATAAATCGCGATCAATTGCCGATAAATGTAAATGTGCGACTCTTGATATGAGAACTGGAATTGAATTCATATTCCATATCTGATGCACCATCTACTACTTCAACTATATGCCTACACTAATCTTACATTTCATTTTGATATGTGCGTATGTTAATGTGCGTTTATATGAGAAGCGAATTAGATTTTAACATTAAAAAAATTGACATAGCCAGGATCAAATTGTGTTTTTAAAATAGGTGCTAATATTGAATATAATGAATAGAATTTATATGTGCGCTGTGGCCAAAATATGATTTGGAATTCTCAAATACAAAACTTTGTCATTTAGAATACTAAATAAGAATATAGGATAGAAAATAGAAAATGGAGTACCCACCGAATGGATAATATAATCTTGAACTATGGAATTACCAATTTAGAAAAAAGAAGAAACCAACTTTCATGAGTTGTAAATACATATGTACATGGAATAAATGAAATAATGATGTTACACAGTATGTAAATGATCCACTTTAGTACAGGCTTTGCCTAGTTAGTTAGATAATTGATTCACTGCCTAGTTTGCCTAATATTATTTGTATTTTCATGCAAGTTTGAAAATATAAAGTTTATGTATAGTTGTATATAGTAACGAAACATGTATAGTTTTAAGGAACCATATTTGTATGTGGGATATATTGAAGAAAATAAAAATAATTTTGAAATTGAATTATTATTACGAGAATCATTATTACTTATTTGATTAAAATAGGACGGTTAGCAAAAACGTGTCGATGACAAAAGTAGGTATATGTATAATATTCATTTAATACTAAAAGTCTTCATTATATACAGTATAAGCTGTCACAACACACAGACATAAGATTTATCATTATCTTACAAAAAAGGATAGCACCTGGGAAGACGTTTTAATTAATAATGAATTAACTGCTAATAAATTCTAAGATTCCTTACAAGAAAGGATAAAATCATGCAGCATTGCTACTTATATTAATAACAAGCGTGATTACCTATTATAAGTAGCTGCAATAGATTTATTTCTTCCGCGTGTTGTTAGAATGATAATAAAATAATTGTTTCTTTGTGTAAATGAATTTATCTGAGTGTAAACACACCATTACAGTATTGGAGGTTTAACGATGAGTCTACTACATATACATCGTGTACTTTGTAGCATTATAGGCATATTTTATTATTACAGGTGATAATGTGCACCCATAGATACTTAGACGCAGTGATGTTTCATATGTTGTTCAAAATGCAGTAAAACAAATATTATAATCTCGATGTTTTTGACCGTCGGTACACGGTGGAAGTCCGTTTTTAAGGAAGAAATGAAAAACTAAATATTTAGATTACAATCCACAAAAATGACTTCAGATTTCGCGATCATCGTAAGGCGATTGTGAATAAAGTTTTATTAGTGAATAAACTGTATTCATCATCGTCTAAAGACACTTTATGGATTTTAATCTAAATATTTAGTTTTTCATTATTTCCTTAAAACATTACAATGTTAAAAGTGAAAAATAAATGTAGGAATATATAGAATGTCAAAATAAGAAAAGGGTTTTCTTTTAGAATCTTGTGAATTATCCTTGTAGACCGTTTAAAAAAACATTGCTCGAATTTCTGTGCCAGTTTTTCGAGATAGAGGTTAAATTTAACTGCAGCAGTACGAAAAAAAAAATCTCTGCGTCTTTCGGGAAACAAGTTTCTGATGTCTTTCGGAAAAAAGATCAGAGGTGTTTTTAAGTTTTTTTCTATCAACGCATTTAATACGTTTACGTGTTTCGAGCAACCGGCCCTTAATAATCATTCATAATGTTCAAAGATGTTGCGCATTGGTAACACCAGTGTGTTCACACACATATACATATTGTAATGAAATATAATATAAAGTGTAATAAAATATTTCTCATCTGTGTAAATAAAATAATGTTGACAGCTGCTTCGCCAAAACTGAATGCAGAACATGCCAACTTATGGGAGGTTTCTGGAAAAACTCTTCGTTATGTTGTGTGGACGACAATTCCAATAACATATGGGAAATGATTAAGTGTGACGATATGTTCGCCATTTCTAAGAAAAAAAAAATCTTATCACCAAACACCTAGTAAGAATGATTTAGGTTTTCAAGTATTTATACACACAGGATGAACTTTTCATTAGGCCTAGTTATTTTACGTATAAGGGACACTGACAGAGAGTTAACAACACATACACAATAACAAACATAAAATGAGAAACGTGTCAACCCTCCAATTAGAAGTGTCCACAACTTAGTGATAAATTATGATTCGCCATTAGTTTATACCTACACCTATTATTTAATTAATTGAAATTCGCACTGTGTTCGCACTGCGACAAAGAAATAATCACCAAATAATATTAATAAATCCAACATTACGTGTGACTGATCGTCGACTGGTTTAATGTGATCACCTTGCACATTAATAACATTAACCAATTCCATCTATCCATCCACTTGTTTTTCAACTTCGACATGTGAAAAATCCGATGTTCTCACAAAAAATGTGGTTTCCAAATTAACATTATGCGCCCGCTACACGCTCGCGAGTCACCACGACCTTTTGGTGTTCACGAGTAAAAAGGCGTCAACGGTCGGTTACGCGAAATTTTTCATTGCCCAATGCCCAACCTTCAAACTTTTTCCTTTGAGGGATGTGATATACTTCTCTTGACCATACGCGAAATTAATAATATATGTTAATATTGAAAGAGACACAAGAAAAAGGTTCGTCACACTTAAAAACGAACATAAAATCAATTGGTAGTAAAATAATCATAAAAATCATAAAATTACCATTACGTTACCAATAACCATTAATCTCATGATCATTACGAAAATAAAAACATACGTTATTGATTGATTTTCACATGGATAAGTTCGACTCTGATGTGAATTACTGCTTTTTCATTATTTTTATGTTACTATTTTATATCAGTACGCCGTGATAAGAAATTGAAATGGAGTGATGTCGCATGCCTCGGATACCTGTTTGTGCGTAAACTTGTGTCTAGTATTTTTTAATGAATCGACATAACCTTTCTTGTAAATGCTGTATCCAGTGATGTAACGATATCTTTGATCAATATAAGAAAACATAAAATTATAGAATTATAATACATAATTTTTATGGTATAATGCTCTCAGAGGACAGTTTTCGATAATGTGCTTTTGATGGATTACACTGGCTCTCCGCAGTCACAGGCAGGAGAATCCCGCATCGCCATGCAGACCATATGCAGATATCCACAATGCCATAATTCTCTTATCTTCTGACGTTGCCGCCCAACGGTGGCAGAATTCATACGAAATAAAAAATAGTATAATATTTAAGGGCCTTCTAAAATAGGCACCATTTATCACAGACATAATTACTTAATAAGGTGCTAAGGTAAATGAATACGTTATTTAGTGAAATAAAAGAATGCCTATTAAACAAAAAAATAGAAAACCTCAACTATCGATTATATTATGAGATTATTTTAAAAGAGATTTGTATAAATCTTCCAAAAATACACTAGATCAGCACTAGATAGTATTATTTTTATGTTTAAAAAAAAGGTTTAAAAAACTGACTTGGGCACATTTTACGTATGCCCGCTGATAGCATTAACAACAGCTGTTTCCAATATCGCCCTGTAGGCAACAGACGTCTGGGTAGCCAGCAATGACCACCCAGAGGCTGTACACATCAGAGCTGCATCAGGCTGGAATGACATGGGAACAGGCAACGGAGTTGGCCCAGGACAAAAAAGCCTGGAAAAACTGGGTGACGACCACATTCTCCACATAGGGAGCGGACGTGAATAATATGTATATTTGTTATGTTTAATAACCATAAAATAACACAAATTGTTACGCCAATGTACAATCGTACGTAAGTCTTGTTTAAACATGGATTACAGCAGTAATTACGTCTTCTTAAGAAACTAATGGAGGATTCTAATAAATTCCTTTAGAATTTAATCTACTTTATGGTTATAGACATATTGTAACTATTTGCAATTGTACGTAGAGTTGTAGGCTTCAACTAAACTATGCAGTATGCAGGTTAATTAGACCATCATTCAAATTATAAGCATATTTCTTCAATTTATTATTAGTCTACAATAATTAGTAATAATGCCTACAAGATTTTTATGTTATCATTAAACGACGATAAAAATATATATTGCAGAATTCATATTAGATACTCTGTACTTATTCTCTGCTCATAGACAGTGGGAAAAAATGGATTGCGAAATTGTAAAAACATTGTTTCACCTAATCGTGAAATTAAAACTGAAAAAAAAGGAAAAATGTAATATGTAGGTACTTTTTTTTATTATTTTATTACAACTACGGAACTACAAATATAAGCAAAAACATAAAAGTGAAACAATAGTCCATCAAGTATGCGAAAAGAATGAGGGGATGAGGACGGGGGGAGTATTATTTATAATATTATCTGCATCCCTAGCGGGGAAAGAAAAGAGGAAAGTGGGTCACATACACTTTATATACCTTATACCACATTCAGATTCGAGCACACTTCTGACCCACGAAAGGTAGAGTAATCTCAGAGTTTGTGTTTTTAAATGGCTCTGTTGTGCAAATAATAAATCCCAGTATTCTCATGGTCTTACTTACAATGCCATTTTTAAACGGTACGAAACAAAATTTCTGTTCAATAAATAGGATCATGGACTTCAGATTCCAGAGCCATATCATTTGTATGGTATTCAAACTTATCGATATACCAATCTATAATTTCTTCGGGTTTTCGCGTCTGTGATACCCATTGACAAAATCTTATCAAACTAATACTACAATAAGACAAAAATTCAAAATAAATTACCTAGATGTACACTCATACATACATTGTAAATTTTCTTTTGATATGTATTATTATCTAAACTATAATATAAACGAACGTATACTTTCTAATACAATAATAACACTAAGATATGCAAGCAGTAGTAGTTGTAGTAGAATATTTTGTCTAATTTAGATCAAATACTTGCTTCTACATATTATAATAGTTACAAATACTGCCGTTTGGAAATTGTTGTTATATACACAGGTAGGTATATATGATTTGTAAATATTCGGTTGTCTATAATAATGTATACATAGATGTCAGACCAATGTAAATAGAAAATTATATACATATTACCTACCTATATAAGTATGTACAATAAAGAAGAGAATAGTGACCGGACAAAACCCATAAGAATATTGCTCAACATGAATAAATACCAAAAAATATGAAAGGCCTTAATTTGCTCTAGGGGCAAAATATTAAATCTAATTGGATTCTGAAAATAAAATAATATGTATATATTTTTTTAAATTCTTTCAGCGTGATAAAAACTACCAAATATTAGAAAATATACAAATAAATAAGCGGATCTAATACCTATGGGATAGACAATAAAATAATAGCCAACATTTTATAAATATTTTATTCCGTCTTTACAATAGGTACAGATAAATCCGGTTCCATACCCAAATAATTTAGGTATATCTGAAATCATTTTAAAAATAATTCATCTACTGGATGAATCCAACTAGAAAGTTCTTGTTTGTCCCTTGAGCAAATTTCTGAAGAACTTTTATATTTTTTGGGATTTATTCTTTTAGAGCAATATTCTTATGGGTTTTTCTCCAGTAATCGAAGAGAATAGTATGATAATGTAACTATATATTATCGTATGTAGGTATAAAATATGTAAATCCGGTCGATGGTTAGGTTACATAGTAAGAATGCCTTAGGTCATAATGTGAGCATTCTTATTTTTGAGCAACAGTCGTCAAAGATTGACCAGATCATGTTATAATTATTGTTATCCACGGTGGGCATAAGCGGTTCACAACATTTTTAATGAGAGAAGATATTGAAATATATAATCTTGGTGATAGAACAAGTGCAAGCGTGAGGAAGAATGAGCGTCCGAAACTGACCTGGATCGATCAAAGTATACAAAATTTCGTTACAAAACGGACATTTGTCAGGGAAAGACTTGGGACAGTCATTTTACTTTGAAATAAAGATGACAGCTTTTCTGTGTTGTAAGTTAATTGAGAGTTTATTATGAATTTGTATTTTTTATGTGTAAGAAATAGAACATATTTCAAAAATGTGTAACTATTTCCGTGAAAAAAGATTTATATAAGCATAAAAATAATAATTCAAAGTCAGTGTTGTTTCTTGGTTTTTGGGGTAAACCTTGTGTAGATAAACTTGATTGACGTTCGAAACGTTGACCAAGTTTATCTACACACAGTTCACCTGAAAAACCAAGAAACAATGTCAATCGAACACTGTGAAATCCTTCAACATTTAATTCAAAGTCACTGCACGTAAGGGGTACAGAAAGTTTGACAATGTCCGAGATAATAAAATTATTGTAGGTACTTAGATGGTTTGAATTTGAGAATAATAAAACACAAACTTGAAAGAAATCGATTAGAAAATACTATAATACAAAAATGGTTGTCGATTGTATTTGTTCTATAATCATCGCACAGTAGGTATGAATAATCATTATTAGGTATCCGCTTATTCGGAAGAAATTGCCTCGAGGCTAATATGGACGCGTCATATTGATTGTGTAAGTCTAGAATAAATAGAACACTTTTTACTGTAGGTATTTGCTGTTATAATAACAATATATCATTATAAGTTATTTCAATAATTTATACCGTCAAAACAAAACCATCCTAAACGAATACACCTGTGTATGTAAGTTAGTCGATATCATAGAATAGCTATTCTACTTAATTTTATGATCATACTAGCTGAGTTACCAGTGCTTCACAAAGGCACAATGTCACCCGATGGTTTGAGCTAGACAAAACGATCTGATTTTCTTTATCAACGCCCTTTAATATGATACTACACATGACCCCACACAACCCTTGGATCCCCTTATCACTATCTTAGGTACTAGTTACAATCTATGGTCTGTCGCCTGTCTACTAATAATAATCTATGGTTTGATAATGAGGTTCAATACGGAATCCAAAATAGCCGCCTTGTTTTAGTGTTCTTAATATATAGATTTTACAACACAATATCTCTTGAAAAAAGCTTTTTTTTTAAAAAAATGGGGACGTTAAAACCTGGAGTAAATTGCTAGAATTTTTTTTGTGAATTTTCACAGCAATCCATCGTAAATAGTGCAGGTTTTACGATGACTTACAAAAAAACGGACTTGGTTTTATTATATAGAAGATATACCTACAGTCGATCATTGGTAATGTCTAAAAAATCATATGTTATCTTTAGATGAAGAAATAAATAATAATTATTATGTCTTATTCGAATCTGATGGAACCAGTGTAAGAAGAACGTCTGTGTGGTAATTCTATGGACAGAATTGACTAAAATAAGGATCTTCTATATCATCTTGTAAATATTAATCACTATTTGGTAAACGTAATGTTTGAATTTGCCATCAAAATTATTTTTTTGAAGTAAATCACGTACAACTGCAACGCTTGTTTTTGGGCCGAACAATGAATCTGCTGATTGTGCCAAGTGGAGACAAATAATTTCTTAAATACCACCCAAAGGACATCAAGGCCCAAGTGTGACAAAATATTCCTATCTCGAATTGGCTTATTTAGCCAAATGAGACGGCATAGCAGAATGGATGCTGTACAGTCCGACCCACTGTGAACTTTCAGCGCTCACAATACTCGCTATATCGAGTTGTTGGAATATACTCGTATTAACTCCCTTGGTATCTCATGGCTTACCTCTGCGTTCAAGTGGACGCCGTTTGTCAACAATACCTTCTCATCATACATCTTCCTTCACCTCTTCTTTCACTACACACGCGGCTAGATTATGGAATATCGTCCATTTCCTATCAGACTAGCTCCAACTATTCTCTCTTTTAAAAGAGGCATCATTACCTTTCCATAAATAATCCACCTAACTGACAATCCCTTGTGTCCTTCCTCGTCCTCCATCCCATGATCCATCTATTTAATTATGTATGTATATTATTATTTTTTATCAAATAAATAAATTTCATACTTTTTCGCGGATTTACAGATGTCTGTGTCGTAGTAAGGCGCGCAGGGTACAGTTAGTACTTATAATAAAATTAAATAAAATATCTAATACCTACGTATTCGTAATGGATTGTTTTATTTTAATAGTGGTGAAGATACCCTTTCGGTACCAAGTTTATAATCAGATTTGTCTCACTGGTTTCTGTTCTGGGTTGGTTGGCAGAAATTGCCATTTGGCAATAAGCCCGCCCTTTGTATGTTTCGATATATGTACAATAAAGTTTATTTTATTTTATTTTACTTTAAGGTACGTGCTTACTTAATATTAAATCGAAATGATATTTTTAATTAAGGAACTTATGTCGCTCATATTATGACGTCATAAAATTGCAGAACGAATAACCTAATCAAACAAAGAACTTACGATTTCAATTATTTCAAAATGTTCAAACAAACGAACGATTCCGTTCGACTTAAGAATCTTATAAAAATGTTTTTAAACTGACGATGTGTCATGAGACAGGGTTGTCATATTTTTATGGATATTATAGAAATGATTTGCTATTATATATCTACTTAATTAAGATCTTGAGAATTTTGTTATTGTGCCAACTTTTAATACAGTTTTCCACTACACGTGACTTTTTACTGTAGCGTCACGTCGTGTCCCTTGTGGGGAGGGCTAAGAGAAGAAAACGCTAGAATGCCCTATCCTTTCACACACTCCTAGCGTCCGACACATTCATGAAATTTGTCACACACGCTTTCCGATTTCTTTTACTCAAAACCCGCTTTTAGAAGCCGGTCAACATGATCGGTCCAGGTCAGTCTAGGGCGGTCGCGCTGACGTATATTCGAATAGAAATACGTAAACAAAATTTACAGTTTTCATAAATAAGATCTTATGGTAAAGAATTAGAGAAAAAATACTCGAAGAACATATTTATATATTTGGACCCGGAAAATTGTTGTTAATTAATAAAATTGCGTCATGTTTACATTTATTAAAAGTTGTAGTTTTGGCATCCCTGTTTGCATGACAAGAGAATGTATAGGTATTTTAAATTTGAATCAATAATCGAAGGAACGAAATTCAAATATCGAACGATTGACTTTACCAAATTGTAATTCTGTTTTGATTTTTTCACTGGACTGTTTTATGATTTCGTCACATACTTAAATCCAGGAAATATTTACAGCGGCTGAAAGTTTAGCATATAATATACCTCCGGGTGATCCGAAATTATCTTTTCGTTTTATTATATGTAATAATATAAAATTTCAATTAATTTTAATGAGGACAGATTTACAAATAAAAATACGTCCCACAATATAAATGTATGTAATATTATTCAGGTTCCTAGGTACGAGTATGTAAGCGCATAGTTGGCGTTGTTTTAGCTTGAAGCTGTAATCCGACTTTTCCGTTCCGACTTCCACCGTCAAACAGTGAGGAATATTATGGACGATAGCTTGATAGCTTATATTTCTCAAGTTGCCTCTTAGGCCGGGTTTCCACCTTCATGAAAATTTCTGCAAGAAGTTTCCGACAGTCTCTCAGACAGCTGTCCTTGCAGGTGTAAACTACGGAATTAACTACTTTGTCTGACAGACTGTCGAACACTTCTTGCAGAAGTTTTCTTGCAGGTGGAAACCCGGCCTTACGGGATAGGCGCTAGGAAGAGAGGACAGAATCAGACTCTCCTATTATTTCCCAAACTCCATGCTTCCGTCACATTCATGCAACTTATCATACACACACTCTCCGATTTCTTTTACGCAAGACTCGTCCAGGACACGGTAATTGATCCTTCAGGTTCGTCTCAGAATTTAAAATGTTAAAAATTGTTTTTTTTTTTTTTTGGGGTTAATTTCGCTTCAATAAAAAACTTTTAATAACGTAATTCTACAAATTAAATGTCGAATCGAATAATAAACATCCAAAGCATCAAGTCAATGCAAGGCTTTTGATGTGGCCTTATGTATGGCATTTAATTTTATCCCATTTTTTTATTGTATTAAAAGCTGTAAAATAAGTAAAACTCTGATAATTTATACGAGGAAGGCGCCTGATTCATAATAAAAATATAACAAATAACATAAACAACTTGAAAGATATAGGTGTATGTATATATCGATATTGCTAACGTATATGTTACACATACACCAACCTACATGATAATCTTATTTGCTGCTATAATAATATAATATGACCTGATTGTCCTTTCCATATGATGACATTTCCATACTTGTCATGTTATCAACAAGTGATGGTCTTGATAAAGGACGCAATTATACGCCAACCACCGTTAGGTATAAACATCGCATATACTCTTATACAGAAATCAGAAGAAAATATACTCGAACCAGAGAATAATTCACAACGAATAATATCAATAATTTTGCCAAGAGCCCGTTGCCGAGCATGTCTTTAACTCAGAAGAATCATTGCCATGCTGTCATTGGTCCTGCTGACGATGCCATTGAAGGTGACTATGGAGGCCGATTCTGGACAAGCACACTCTGCAACACTTTGGACAAGGCTTCTCCTCATTTGTAACGGGTCTGCGGGTGGTTCTGTTTTGCGGGTCAATGTAATCATTGATCATTGATCACAACAAATAAAATTCACGCGGAAAAGGGTCTTTCTGATTATAGGCCTGATGGCCTGTTATTTAAGAGCAGTTAGCCTCCTACGAGGTCGACTCCCAGCTGTTAATCCATCTCTTTGTTGGTCTGCCCGGGGGTCGCTTGGGGTAGGCAAAGGGCAAGCCTTCGTAAATCTGACAAACACAGAGAGTCGAGAGAAAATTATAATTTGCAGTGGGCAGCGCAGGGCACTCAGATCCAAATACTTTTCTACACACTTTACAGTAAGCTAAAAGCTTTTGTCGTTGAGTTCACAATAGGTAAGTGAGCATATAGAACATCAGAATAAAACTGTCTCCCAATTTATCATAACAGGAGATCCTTCCGAAGAAGCTATCCTTGAACCAAGATTTTTTTATAATTTCCTCAGACAAACGGGTAATTATTTCTATAGGAAGAACCAATTAGCACAAGATGAATAATATAGGAAATGAATAACCTTGCTCCATATTATCATACACCTGTAATTAGTTATGAATCAGTAATTATGTATGATATCGATACTGTACGGGTAGTACTATTTATACGAGTATATTATACACCTGCAACCCATGCATTGTACTGTGGAGTATTTTATTATGCAGTTGGTAGTATATTGTTGTGTAGTGATTAATTATCAATGTCAACGATGCATGGGCGTTGCCAGCCTCGGAACTAGGGGGGACAACAAAAATCCAAACATCTACACAGCTTAAATAGCGACGCAAGAGATTTAAAAAAATATATATTTTGAGAAAGTGAAGTATGGCGTTATTTTCTATAAAAAGAGTACCGAGTAATAGCACCGCAGGCGAATTTTTTTAAAGAAGAATGGGTGAAGTGATGAACCTAGTGTCTTGCAGCTATAGTAGGTGATCCATATGGTTATAACGTTAGAGGAAGTAACCGTGTAAGTAGCGCCGTAGGCGAATTTTTTGTGTTAAGAAATTAGCATGTAGCAGTAAAAGGTCGTGATATATATGATCTAGTCTATTTTTCGCGTAAAGTACCTATTTACATTTAGGTATTGAATACATACAACGTATTTAGCGCTGCAGTCATTTTTTTATGAAACAATTGTATTTTAGTGGATTTTCATAGTGATTTTTGAAAATTTATGATATGATGAGAAAACGTGTGATAATAGTGTGATTTTTTGAGAGGTTTTATCATTTAGTATTAAAAAGTGAATAACCCTATTCTAATCTTGCAGCTGCCCCTCATGACCCCCCTGCCTCCGTCTGACGACGCCCATGCAACGATATACCTCTTACAGATGAGATATGTGTGTAACACGTTGACAAGAAAATAATATTTGTACTCGTATCTACCAACTTTGATGAATACTAATAAGTCAATATAATAAAATAAACTCCTACACTATCACGACATATGTAAGTATTTGTAACTAATTTATGCACATTGACATTTCAAAAATTTCTAAAAATGAGAGACCTTAGATCTCGACAACCGTTACTAAGTATGCTTTGGAAAAAAATAGAGGATACATTGAACTTTTACCTAGAGAATAACCGTAAAAGATTTTTTATATCTTGTACAGATTTGTCAAAAAAAAGTGAAAACCACCACAGTTTTTTTTTCCGAAAGACAGAAACTTGTTTACCAAAAGTCGTGGAGAATATTTTTTTGTACTGATAATATGCATAAAAACCGTAAAAGTTCTTTGATTGAAGAGAAATTAACCCCAAAAGATGGGAAAAATGCTATTTTTACCGTTTTATCACGAGATTTTGAACCTTAATGCCGTGGGAGATAGCCGTGAAGTCATAGTTGGGTCGGGAGCTTTTTTTTTTGTATATTGGCCTCCACCCGTTCGCGAGTGAATACTAACACAATAGCTAGCTTTTTATAGCGGGGTCCCAAAGGCAAAATAACTAGTTGATTAATTGCAAGATTAATTACAAATAAAGCACAACCTTATACTTTTTTATTTATATAGATTTAATAATGGAAAAAATCTATTCAAAATTTGTGCAACATACGGACAACAACGAGTATAATGTAAATATATTTCTTTTAACTTGAAGTGATTTCAGTATTTTGTTGTATATACTTTTTTTTCCAATAGTCGGCCTATATAATATATGCTGTAGACACTCCTAATTGGAGGGTTGACCTGATTATTATGTAAATTTTTATTTTGTGAATGTTTTGTCAACCATTTGTCAATACATAAATAAACGACCGAAGTCTTCCAAAAAATTCCGATAGACATATACGTACGTTAAACATCCACTTTTGATTCAAACTTCTAACCTGATTCAAATTCACTCAATAAACGGTATGTTTTAGATTTCCATAGAGTAGTAACATAACAACTGCTTAAATAACAATAATATAATCATCTACAATAGTACTTACACAACTTACATCTACATAAAAGTAGTAGGCGCTATTATAACATAATTCCACGATGATTTATGGAATTTGAATACATTATTGTAAGAAGCTGCGCTGGGAATTAGCTTTGACCTCACGTAAGCATTATGTAGTTAGGATGTTTGTACTTTTATAGTTACTATTGTGTTTTATGAATAAGTATAGGATAAATACGATTAAATATGTGCTTTTAAAATTGCATTGATAATTTTTTTCATTTATTTGAGAAACCTCTTAAGTCAATGACTTTCAGGTATGAAGTTTTCATTGAAAATGACAATCTTTTACAGATTTTTAGCTTAATTTAATGTCAATATCATTTAAATGAGTCAAATTGCATTCAAAACTCATCCACCGTCATACATTTTTTTTCACAGAAAGGTTTTTTTCGTCTTCTGTAAAGTTAGTTCCTTATGACTTATGGGGTTTATAAAATAATCAATTCATTTATGCATTAAAATTTAGGGAATCACCGTAAGAATTTTTTTATTGCAGCGAAATTAACTCCAAAAAAATAAAAAAAACGATATTTTTAACATTTTATCATGCGATTTTTGAACCTTAATGCCGGGGGGGGGGATGGCCGTGACGTCATAGTTGGGTCGCGAGCCTTAAGGAACTATACGTTATTCCTACATACTCGCACTAAATTTCACTTTGAAATGAAAATTGAACATCCCTTGGTAGGTAGGCACAACACCAAATAATACTTTAGTATAACTTATAAGTATAAAGTCGAGTATGCAGTATGCACCTAGGTAGCTTCTTATAGGATAAAAGCAATGCAGAAGTTCTCTACATATTATATGGTAGATAGATTTACCAGCACGCACGTGATGTTGGCACTGTCGCACATCATTCTGTCTGCCTCCACGATACTAATGAGCGCCCAGTTAGAAGTCCATACGTGATTTCTAACCGTCGCATTTGATTTGTATCGCTCGCATTATTTTATAATATCGGCTAATTAATATTCATCTTTAGAAATAATAATAACATTGGCTACAACATCGCCGACTATCTTTAACTTAAGAGCGCTTTCAACTTGGTTTAATTTAAATTAAAGGTAAATATTATGTAGAATTCATTGCGAACTTTCAATGCGAAAGCTGTATCAATATATTCGTTGTTGGTTCTTTGGGTTTCCTTACTGCGTATAGAGTCGCTACACGCTATTCTGGGAAAGAAAGGCAACCGCCAACCAGGAAGACCAGCAAAGAGGTGGCGAGATATTTGGAGTTCGCTCCTGTGCAAGAAACAGATCCCCGGATCTAATGCAAGATAAAGAGGAAGAAGTCTAGAGTGATTGAATGACCGATCTTTCGGCAGCCATACTTCTGCCATCATATTCAGGATGAAGTAGTTTTCGTATGTAAAAGTCCGTCGAGGTATCAGTAATTTACTGTCGCAGCGTGAGCAGTGCTGTGTTGAAGCATGACGTTGTGGTGGTGTGTGAGTGAACCCAAATAGCCATCAACGAAGATATGGATTCATCACGCTGAGAAAGCCTACAAGATTATTCATATCATTATGTTTAAATTTAACAGAATAAACTCTAAAAACAGATTGAATATTTTGAGGTTATTGTATAATTTTTATGTTGTACACTAACTTATTTTCCGAGTGTAACTTTGTAGAAGCTCATTTTTATTTTTAAGTAGAAAATTGCATAACATTGTCGGGAAGGTAAGCAAAGTGAGTTGGTCATACGCTACGAAACGAAAATCTACTGAACACTGAATGGAATGATTGAGAAATCGATTGGCAGAAGGTATCTTCGCTGAAAGCATATCGTAGAAGAGATGAAGATTTCTGCTGTTCTCAAGAAATTGTGACAGAATTCAATCAATCTACTTTCGTCTCATTAGACTTACATTTTTGTAAAAACTTTAGACGCGACGACACAAATAAGAAATAAGGAAAAAAGAGCAATTTCCAATTAGTATTGTTTGATCAATCATCATTTATATAACAAACAATCGGCACTTTCTAAAACACCTGATTTTTAAGACGTTCACAATTTCGTAACGTTTTTGCCATAAGATGCTTAATTTACACAAAACATAAAATATTATTAACTTTCTTCTTAGCCTCTATGTAGGCCTTTTATTTGCTAAAGCAAAATCAATAGTGAGTGCGATCTTCCTAATGGTAATATTATATGAGTACTAGAGTTTTAATGCCTGCTAACAAGGTGAAAGTAAGTGCGGTATAATAGTCCAAAAGTAATTAAGGAAAAAAAAGACACCTATAGAGAAGTGACAGAACTATGTCATTAATTTCTTTTGCACCAAAATAAATTTTTCACGAAGATACCTAACTGCGCACTGAATTCCATCAATCGATTATTAATTGATGGGGATGGATCAAAGATTAAGAAATCGGATGTTGCCGGTCCATTTTCTGGTCCAATTTTTTTACACCCCCTCAAAGATAGTCGATTGGGTACATTCTTTGACAGACTGATAGACATTTTGATAGACTTCTATTATTGCAATCAAGAGACTTAAGTTTTTTCATAATGTGCTTTGTTATTTATGGCTTGTTTGTCTAGGACACCTCTGGTAAATAAAAATATAAAATTGTCATAATATAGGTTTGATGTCAAAAGTTAAAATGTTTTGTTTATAATGTAGTGTTTAAATTATTAAAGAGAATGTTAATTTCTTTTTTTTTTTAATTTTATTTTGTTTCATCGAAAAACAATACAGTCATTATACAATAAATACATATAAAAATATAAAATCAAATTCATCAAATCAACAAATTTATTATCAAATATTACATCTAGGCAAACTTTGTTAGTAAATTTGAAAATTTTAGGTATTTCGGGGGATTTCTTTATAACAATATGGAAATCTGATACAACGTATGATAACTCATGACATTATTGAATATTTTCTCAACAGGACATGCATACACTAACAATTTTATTCATCAGATTGACGATAAAGCTCAATAGCAAACATATCATCTGTTTTATATTGACGTTATAAATAATCGAGAAATAGTTTGATCACGAATATAATAATGTGAGAATATTGTATAATTTGATGGGAATTTCTATAATTATTACAATCATCTCTACTGTTTATTATTATAGATCTGCGATACGTATTGTAAAAGCTTCATCGGACCGAGAAGCGTGCATCGCAATCATTTCCTTTATCTGTCAGCCTCCCGTGGACATTGGATGTGAAAATTAAGATGTACCTATTTGCGCACTACGCAGCTATATTGTATACCTAAGTCACATTTGAAACTATATCTGCAAACACATTGACAACTCAACAAAGAAATACCTACCTGATGCTCTTAGGACGTTTTGTTTTGAAATCAAATTCTGTGTGGACTGGCGATGAGGTTGTTTAAGGAATGGGGTAGAGCAAGGCCCAAATTAAGTTGAATTGAATGTGTTTTTAATTAATTAAAGATGATATGGATATAATTAGTTTGTTTTAGATCTAGTAAGATGAGAGGATGGGAACTGATGCGTTTGAAATGTGGTGTTGGAGGAAGCCCTACGAATTCCATGTATAGAAAGAAGAACGATTGCGTCAATCTTATCTGAGCAACACATTACAACTCGTTTGTCTGCAGTATGTGTCTGAGGAGATTTCTTGGTTTCTTTGGGTATATTGTAAGACGGGAGACAGACAAATTAGAAAAAAATAATAATATAATGACTGGCCGAGTTGAAGGTAGGAGATGGTCCGACCAGGTGACGGATGCCATTGGAACGACGTTTGCAGAATCACTGCGGCGGGCTGAAGACAGACCAGGGTCAGCCATACTGCTGCGAGAAGCACCGCATGAAGGTCACGATCCCCAGCATTGAGGGACCGATTTGGAAGAAAGAAGAAGATCTAGTCCACATTAGAAGGAAAGTTATTGTAGATAATAAAAAAATAATTTACATTTGGCGATATCGCGAAGGACGAAAGATCTTAGGAACTTCGAATGAGAGAACACGGGTGATTTGATTCACGTTTAAAGCACTTTTCGATGATTGAAATTATAAATGTTTCTAAGACCGAAATGTAACACAATAAAAAAATATGTTTATAAAAATGATGTTCCTATTATCTTTACGTCTTAAAATCTCATCAACATTCCGTCACGTTTTCAAACGCAAGTTGCGTCCGTTGGCAGTCAGAAGCTAGGTTATGTCAAAATTATATATCTGTCGAACATGTTATGAAAATATACCTTGAAATCATTAATTAATTTCAATCAATCATAAAAATATAAATACGTTATTCGCGTCCGATGAAGCGCATCAATTTTTTAAATCAATTACAACTAGGGATGTAACATTGTGTTGTTATTTTTGAAATATCGATGAACGATAATAATCACTACTTAAAATTAAGATAGTTCAGATTATTTCGATTACTAGATTCATTTTATTATAACAAGATGAATTTTTCATTTATTCCCCTGTTATATTTTCTCCCATGTCATATTTTCACAAAAAAACTTAAATGACTCTCATTGTTCTATCTGTGAAACTTTACCAGATGAAAATGTCTATTTTTTTTTTTATTTATACTGCGGCAAATTTTCCTCTATTTAACTGAGATTACACATAGTGTTTCTTTGGTTTTCCTATAGTGTTTTTATTCATCGTGTTTTATTGTGATAACCAGGGTAAATTACTTACTTTTATTAGTATGTTGGTTGTTTTTTTTTGTGTTTATTGTTTATTGTTTGAATCGAAACTTGTTCTCCGTGCACTCTTCGGCACAAAGGCTGAACGCTGTAATGCCGAAAAGTTCAATATTTTTACTTAAATATATATCAGAAAATCAGTGCTCAGAAATTCAGCGAGTAAATATATTGATTATTTAGGTGCATCGATTATTTTAAGATTCATCGATAATCTTTCTTACAGTTATATTTCCATCTCTAATAAATTGCTTAGTGGCTTCCAGTTTCCTTCCCAACCCAACACGTCTTACATCTTGACACCTAAGTGGTAGTACTCGTGGAGGCTGATTAATATTCATTAAGGCCGCGGAAGCGAGTACTCAACCATCAGAAGCTATCAGCCGAGTACGTGAGCACCAGCTGGAGGTAGTACAACTCCAATCAGATCGTGTCAGTAGTTCGAAAAATGATTCAGTCTCATCTTCAATAATAAATGTGAGTAAATAATATCTGAGATACTCCGTCCGTAATTGTAATTGATTATAATAAGGATCTTTATTTTCTTCTTCATGTGTCCTCCCGACGTTGACGGCCACTTGGGAGAACGCCTCTGTGTCCTGGTTAGTACGAAACAGCTCTTCCACAGTCCTGATTCCGGTGCACTGCCGAATGTTTTGAAGCCAGGAATGCTGCTTTCTTCCGACCCCTCTACGGGTCTACCTACTGAACTTTTTGAAGGGCTTAAGATTTGCCGGAAGGGCTCCCCTCGACAAACCCCTCACGAAACTACTCCAAACACCCTGATTGTTATGTAAAGTGTTGTTGGCGTATCTTTGTATGTGTTTTCATACACGTAGCATTCACTGGTTACACCATTATTGGGATGTACCGTGATAGTGTAGTGGTAAATACCATTAAAAAGTAAATATAAATAGATCACGAAATCAGTTTAGATTGTCGGACAATCCTGTTCTCGAAACAAGTGCTAAATGTGCTCCCTTAACAGCAGATCCACCTGTTGCTTCACGATCATGGTTCTGACCTTGCGACCCTCCGAGTTAATTCAATAAATAACGTGCTTCACTCTTGTTGTTTGATTTGTAGTTAGTGTGGCCGTTATACTTAAGTACTACTTAACTACAGCTTCTGCTTCAGAGATTAACTACCTACCACTACTCACTTAGAATGTTGGCTTAAGCGAAGCACTCCTTATGTCGATTTTGATTTCTCGACGTATCGAGATTCAGTCCGTGCATTAATATAACAATAATTAAATATAACTTTGTAATGATTATTCACTTTCGAAAAAGGGCGACAGAGAAACTGATTCGGTGTTTTTTCTTCGACATTCTTCACGATACATAGGGAAGTATTTAAGATTGTGAATATAAGCCCAGATTTATTATGTAAAAAAATATATACGCATCTAATTATTATTTTGAAAGAAATCGCCAACAGGCAGTAAATCCTCTCTTAATATTTTTTTGATACGTAATCAAGTGTTTGTTTACTTATCTATTTCAATTTATACGTAAAATGAATTCGAGAATTTGGTGGAATTTATCGAGTTTTCGAGAAATGCTTTTGTTTTATCGAATTGTAGATACATATTCTCACCTTTGAGATTAAACAAATTTTGAGATAAAATCGGTAGGTATTTTGTGTACTGTGTGGTAGAATAATAATGGTTTAATGTTAATAGTGCTCGTACATATATCAAACTGGAATGTGATGCTTATAATAATATAACTAATAACAATCTACAGCTGATGTCTGATGTTCAACAAGAATAATATGTCTAGTTTGTAGATCTTACACCGATGATTTTAGATAAACAGTGATTATAATAAATTGTTTTGATTTTATTACAGTATACTGTAATTCATCTGCAAAGCTCAAAATAAAAGGTTTTCCTATGATACATTGGATTGACTGACTATTCTATGAAGTTGTTTTTTTCGGCACTATTAGGAGCCTAGTGATCATTAAAGAGGAATCGGTGAGCCAGAAAACCGAACTCAAAATCTTTACCATTGGTCACCAGATATGAATGCTTCACGAAAACGTACTATCAAAAGAACACGTAGATGAGATGAGAGACTGTATAGTGTATAAGGAATTGTTAAGTCCGTGAGGCTCTCGGAGTCAAACCCACAACCGTTCCAACTGAGATTGCTCAGCGGATTTTGACACTGCTGTATGATTTTCTCATTTCCTTCAATTAAAGTTTTATGTTTTTTTTTATTAAATACAGAACATAAGCGAGAGGTATCTACATTCACATTAGGTAGCTTTATGTGAAGTCACTTGGGGAGGAAGCAAGATGGATGTTCCGACAATTACGAGTCGGCTATAGCCAACTTAAGTGATCACTTTATGCCTTGAGTAACGTTCACCTATTCCGCTAATCCTGCTGTCAGTTGTGCATATTTGGAAGTTTGGAAGAAATTTATATGGTGTATTTCTATCTGCGCAATGCAGAAAAAATCCAGTTCAATACCAAAAATAATTTAGGTATATTTCCACTATTTTTTTTATTTTTTTCCCTTCTCTGATACCAGCATTCGTGACCCTAGGCAAGCCACATACCTATAATATGCGTAGAATCAGATCATAAACAAATATATGCATCCAACACTGTAGTAGGTATAATAATATAATAAGATGCATTCATGTTATTCAGAATTAGTTCAAAAACCGTTGGAATGCAATATCATTTTACAGCATCATGCATGTTGTTATAGGTTATAGTACTATTATACAGGATGTATTTATTTATTTATTAACAAGGCACACTTACAGACACTGAATACAAATTAGATGAAGAAAAATACTGCTTTAAAAATAGTTGATTCAAAGCCCTATTATATATCTCGTATGGCGTTGGAGAGACCATAGTCAGAGATTAAGTTCGTGAGAGCTCAGGTACTGAAGTGCTTCAGGAGACAAGTTATGGATGTCTTCCATTGTGTCGCTGAACCTAGTGAACTGACATTCTTCGACGATGTGGTTAACGGACTCCACCCCACTACAAGGGCAGTTGGGGTTGTCCCGCTTGCCCCATCTATGGAGGAGAAGACCGCACCTTCCATGTACAGGGTACACAGAGAAATCATATTATGAGAACAAATACATGATGAAAATATACTAAACTATCTAATCTAAATTAAATCTAAATTTAATTTAAAAAAATACATATTAATTACAAATTAAAGACAAAACTAAGTCAGAGAATCAAATTTTTTTTTATTATTAATTATGTCAGATATTTGGAGAGGTGAAAGATGTTGACATATGAAAAAAAAATAATAATGAAGGCATGTTCAAAAATCAACTGTATGGAGATAATGAAAATTGAAGAGCATGAAAATTTCTCATTAAGTTTTTAACTACTAACTCGATTTTGACTAAACAGACCAAAAATCATAGTAATTAATTTCTTTCTAATCCATTATAACTTCGTTGTTTGTTCTTCGGGTTTCCTTACTGCGTGTAGAGTGGTTGAAAGACCGAGATTTCGACAGCGATATTATCTATATGTAAGTGTTGAACGTGTACCATGTATAATTCCTAGACTTTTTCAAAATGTTTAGAAACTATCATAAAATTACTCCCAAATCAATTAATAGAGTTCTCAATAATTTAAATTAGAAAAAAAAACTGTATTTGCATTCCATCGCACCCTGTATCGTACGGATACTACGCTATAGAATGGATATGTATTGGGCTGTTAGGAATAAGTGCATATTTGAGTTCTTCGTGCTGCGAATGTATAACAGTTTTACTATACGATTCAATAAACAATTCACTTATACTCGTTTCCTTGATGTAATTTACTGGTGCAAATTCAATACAACAAAATACTATGCGAATACAGTATAATGTACATAGGTACTGGTCTCTCTCAAACACGCCTACATACGTACATACTTAATATATTAATAATAATCCCTTTGGCAGAGCACATTAAACTATGATGTTTATGTGATCTGTTTATTTAAAAAAAATCATTTGTATTTTAAGACTGCTACGAGGTTTCATTGATGAAAGCTGGTCGATTGAAACGTCATCAGGACACTCAACCAATGACGCGCCAATATTTTTTTTTGAATAGCGGGCGAAAAATATGTGTGTTCTTTTGAGTATGTATGTTACATTTTTTTGACAAAAGGGGATCAAATATATTTAAGAAAAAATTGACATACGTACATACGATCACTTTATGAGAGCAGCTTTGTGTCTAACAAATTATCTAAAAAATGACACTTTGCATTTTTCAGGGGTATTTTTGGAATATATTTTATCAAAGAAATTCCAAGTACCTATCATGTTTTTAGCGATGTCGAATAATAAAACTACATTCCCCTACATATATCATTGGTTGTAGAAATCAGGTGTTTTTGAACACTTCGAAGTTTACCAGCCTATCTAATGATTCTAATTTCATATACATTTTTGGGCAAAGATAATGTGGTGTGTGTTTTATTTATTTATTTTATTTATTATATGCGACACTCACAGAGACATCAACAAAACCTGCATACAATATCATACAAAAAAGAAAAACATCTCATGTCGACTCTCCAATTAATATAAACATACGGCGTTTACATGGTTACCAATATATTATTGGGATTCTGTGATAGCGTGGTAGTAGCATTAAAAATGTTCCTGATTGTTACAGTTTTTAATGTTAAGATGACCAATAATATCTGTTTAGAAAATACACACCACCTGACATGATGTCTATAAAAAGCGGACGAACATACATACAGAGACAAACCTCCGTTAAAGCGGCCTTTAAAATGTTGCAATCCCCCCCTCTTTGTCGAACTGCATTCATGTAAAAAATATAAAGTAATTTACAAGAAGAATCAATATACCACAGTTAATGTTTTTATTATTTTTGATTGTCGCAAATTCTTAAGGCAAAGCACCCGCAACGAATGATACACGACGTAAATGTTTCTTATTTTGCATATAAGGATAATAACAATGTTTTCACTTTGTGAATGGTGCAGTATATTTGGACATAAAAAAATAAAATAAATGTTTACAAAGAATTCCATAATTACTTACATAATTTATATATCGCTTTTATTAAATCGTTGATTAAATTATTACCTGTACATGTTTATTATTATATATTATAAATTTTATCTTACCTCAAATAAGACTGTGGGTGTGGAGACATTACCGAATACGAAAGAAAAATAATGTACATATTATCTACAGGTCTTTTTTTTGAAACCTACAGAAAAAAAAAACTAAATATATTCGTTTTGGAGTAGTTGTTTTTTTCTATTTCACCCACTTACGTCATGTCCCTAGCAGTGTAGGCACAGAGAACATTTGTTCTACCCATTCTTCAAACACACTTCTTGCTTCCGTCCAATTCAAGAGAATAGAACGTCAGACCACGCTCTGCTTTTGTCACATTCATGAAATTTGTCACTCACTCATACCGATTTAATTTACTTGAAACGCATTCATCTTTGAGAATCCGGTCGGCATGATCGGTCCAAGTCAGTCTTGGACCCAGCCACGATTCCTCACACCACTTCATTCATCTTTTGTTGTAATTATTTGTAAATATAATAAATCAAAATATCGAGTTTAGTAATATTGGATTCACAGTTTGACATGCATGCAAGTACACTACACGAGAGTATTATTAGATACTTGAATAATCTCACTCGCGCCGGTAATTACAATTCTAATCAGAGTTTATTGCCAGCGTTAAAAGGTGAAAGATCAGTACTTTGTTTTGACAAGCGAAGTTGGAACAAGAGTATAGCTGAATATCTTGACTTTGCAGAAGGCATTTAACAGGCACCATCATACTCATTCATGAGAGTAATTAACTACCTACTAACTTAAAGTTGCATTGCGGCTTCTGTACTTAACAAAACTCATAGCAATCCCTGATGATGATGGTGAGACATGCTGGTTATGAAGCATTTAAATTGAATTATATGGAACGTTATGGAAATGTTGATGGTGTTATTTAATTTTATGTATATTGTGCGAGAAATTACTGTCAAATAATTAAAATTATATGAATATTCATTAGATTATCGTCTTAGTACGTAAATAGTTATAGATACATTGTTTGAAGGGTAAAATTTAATACACTTGCCCAAAGATTTGAGGTGGTCGGTAGCCTGGTTGGTAACGCGCTCGACTGTTAATCCAGTGGGCGCGGGTTCAATCCCCGACTTACTCCACTTCACAACACAAGCTTTTAAGCTTTCTGTGAAGTGTACAAAGATGTATTTGGGTTTATTTCGATAAACCCAGATTCATTTTTTATAAAAAAAAAAAAAATTATTACATGTTAGATTTTCCAGTATGCTTCTACTCGTAGATCGCTAGCAGACGAATGGACGAGTTCCTTAAAATAAAGTCTTTAATGTATTGCTTGCATATTTAAATTATACGAGTATGTAAGTCTTCAGAATCTAATAAACAGTAACGGTTTGATCTGCTTTCTTGATAAAATCAAAGATCTCACTTCAAAGATGGTGAAATCACGTCTATCTTCTGCAGAAGAAAGTCTTTGAAGAATTATTAAAGCTAGCACCTTGGCAAAGGAATCAAAACGTTGGAAGTCTCCAGATGTTTGAACCAGCAAAGGAAAATGTTATCGGTGAATGGATGGATTCTAGTTCGACAAAAAGAACAGGAAGAATGAACAAGACGGTAACCTGAGCTGAAAATATCTGAATCAATTTAGTTTTCTACCTTGCAATAAGAAAGTAGAAAATAATGAAGGCATATGGTATTTCAAAAAAACTTACATAAAAAAGTAACGGAAAATGATTAATAATATAATATTGGTATATGTATCAATCCATATCTTCATATAATGTGCTAAAATAATCGATCATCTTGAAGTTAACTTGTTTTATTAATGTGATATCATAAAATACATAAAATACAAAGTATCAATTAACTATTAAAATAACTAGTGAATAGTAATATTATTAGTTAAGTACGAGTATCATTGTTCTTCTATAAAGTAACATAATCGTGTTACACATAGTGTAAAATGTATAGTTAACAATGATGATAGGCATGATGGAAGAAAGTTGTCGCACAACTTATAGCTTAGTAATATTAGTAGGTACTCTTGTTGCTGGCAACATAATATGTCGCGTTTCCATAAATATGATCAGTGGTGCATAACAATCCCGAGTGATGGCATTTCAAGTTAATTTTATCAGCCCGGATGATTTCAATGTTGACGCATGCCTACCTTCTCTTCTACGTTGTTTTCACTTATTAAAATGCTAACTGTTATAAATTTGTTCACTGTTATTTTTTCTTCAGTTTAGAACTCACTGCAAATTATATCATTCTGTTTATTTTATTTTTACGTAGTATATACGATTTGACAGTGATATGCACATGGATGGAGCTCTCTTATATTATGGCCAACGCCAAAGCAGGCAAATCACCAAAGATATGGACGTCACAAAGAGGTAACAATAAAAATCGATGCCAAAATTTCCTTTGAAGAATGTTAAAGAGCATAGTTGTAGTCTTCAGCACCTATGTACTCGTACTGGTCAAATATAAATGAAAATACTATTTATTGTCATAGAATTTAGAGAAAGGGGTAATCAGATATAAAGCAGTGTTGTTATGCGCAATAATAATGCGCATAAATAATTTTATTTCCCCTCTAGGCTAGATCCAAGAGTAGCGATACCCAGATACGATGATTTCTTTGTAGATGAAGTTCTAAAAAAAAACTCCGTTATTCGTACATCGAAACGTTTAACGATTTTCTATCACCTCCGCCGTCGTATGAATCAAGTATGTATCTAATAATTATAAATTGTAACATCTTTCGTGTTAATTATGGGTTTAAATAACTATATGTTAAAACAGAAGTAAACATTCACAGTTATAATTAGATAAACAATCTTAGACATTGATAAATAATAGTTTGAACTACGGATTCACTTGTAATTATACACAGTGTACACAAGTTAATACGGGCGTTTGGTACGCATTAACCTAGGCTTGATGCTTGCTTATTTTTTAAAAGCTTGCCGTGGAAATTGTTTAACCTACCTAACTGGGAAAAGTTTCAGAAGTGTATTGACAAATGGGGATATATAATTATCTGATTTTGCCTTAAGGGCTCTGTGACATAATTATAACACTTATTGGAGTATTTTTTTGGATTGCAGCCCAATTTTTCGAAAGTAATCGTGCATGAACTGCCAATATTTAGATCTTAAAACAGTTGTACGTTTTTAATTACGATAAAAATATATAAAACATCACATTTGTAAGTACGAGTATGTAACATCAATATTTTCCCGCGCGCGCATCCTCCCTGCATTACACCCAGCAGCAAGTAATCATAGTTATCTTGATTCCTAAAAACCCTAAATTACAACTTTCTCGTATCGCATCTTATATTTTTGCAATAAAATGGTAAAAATAGCGTTTTTTCCATTTTTTGGGGTTAATTTTGCATCTATCAAAAAACTTTTACGGTTAATCCCTAGATTTTCATGCAAATTATCAGTACAAAAAAAATTTACTCCGCGACTTTCGGGAAACGAGTATCCGTCTTTCGGAAAAAAGATCAGAGGTGTTTATAATATATTTTTTTTTGAGAAATCTATACAAGATAAAAAAAATCTTTTACGGTTATTCCCTAGATAAAGGTTCAATGCATCTACCCTATTTTTTTCCGAAGAATATTTAGTAACGGTTGTCGAGATAGAAGGTCTCCCGTTTTTAGAAATTTTTGAAACGTCGGTATGCACACTCTTGAAGATGCTTAGGTGGTCCGGAGGTGTTACAAGGGAAGACAGAATTAAAAACGAATACATCCGGGGTAGTTTTGGGGTCGCGCCAATTCCGGAGAAATTAAAAGAAACAAGACTCCGATGGTACGGTCACGTGAACAGACGTAACAACGATCACGTGGTAAAGCTCGCACTGGACATACCATCACAGTCCAGATCCAGAGGACGTCCACAAGCCACCTGGTGGACAAATATCGAAAAGGAGCTTAGGGACCAACAGCTTACTAGTGGGATGGCACAGGATCGTAAGGTCTGGCGACTACGTACTAGAAGGGCCGACCCCAGATAAACTGGGAAGAGGCAAGAAGAAGAAGAAGAAGAGGTATGCACACTCTTAAAACACCAGTTGTCGTCTATAAAAAATAATGGAGTATACTCAAATCTGTGTAGGTACCTACTCATCGTTTGTTGATTAATTAATTAATTAATCGTTCATGTATGTGGTATATTGAGTAAGGCAGGATACATCAATTTCATCAAGTTGAATCTTGTTACAAATTAATTACTAAGTAATACTTAGTAACACAATTAATTAAAGATTCTTCTAGAAGGCCAACAAAAGTATTTAACAATTTAATATGTGTAGAAAAATGAATTTAATTAAACATTAAAATGTATAATAAAAGAGATTCTTATAAGTGAAAATATTTATTTAATGCCTCATCCACATGCTCGCCGACCCTCCACATATTTTGTGTGAATGAGTAAAAAGACGTGCGTATGGGGTGATTGTCTTGGTTTGTATACGTAATCGACGGTTAACGTCTTTTTACTCATTCACACAAAAAACGTGGAGAGTCGGCGAGCATGTGGATGAGGCATAAGAGTAAGATTATCTCAAAAATATTTCCAGCGTTTTAAGGTTTAAAATTGCATGCAGAGAATTGTAGTTTATGGAAAGAAATAGGGTTTTTTCACGTTTTCAGGGGCGATTTCGCTTTATTCATAAAAAGTTATCCGCTAATTCTTTCACTTCGGGAAAGTTTTATTTCATTAGTCTATCTAGTATATTCAATTAGTTAGAAAGAAATTATTTTCTTAGAAAAATAATTTCATTTTCTTAGAAAAATAATTTCAGAGCTGATAGACAGATAATTATGAGAATATTTGAGTATTTTTTTTTCAGTATTTTTTCCATGAAACAACATAAACTTACTTAGTAAAAATATTGGTAGGTAATTATTTACACCCATTGCACGAGAATCTGCTGTTTATGTCTTGTGGACGTTTGGATTGATTAATCATTAGGAATGTTTATCAGACCATCCATGAAGGATGACTATAATGATCGATGGACCAGAAGAGTCACGAAAACCTTGATAAATAATTGTCCAACGAAGCGTTGATAGAAACATTTGTCATCGAAAAAAAAATGCTTCAATTATCGCGAGTGCACTCAGCACACAGATAAATAAGTGTACATCATTTTTGTGGTTTTGGTGGTCAGTTACATTATTTTTCAGATTCCCATACAAACCTAAAGAGAATCAGGGAAAAACATTTTTTTTACTGAGTATGACTGGATTTATCTACAAAGTAGTTATCATTTTAACAATTTTGTAGTCTCTCACCTATGGAACAGTGTAAGATGTGCATGCTGGACTTACGACCAGCTATCGCTTGGCTTAGGTGATCACTTTACTCTCGAGAAACGTTCACCATTCAGCCCTTAACACCTGTGTGTGTATTCTTTCACTGTTTTCAGAGTATTTTATACTCTGAAAAATTCGTACCTTGGGTAGAATTCGAACCTACACCCCAAGGCTGTGAAGCAAGGATACTACCCGCTAATCCACAAGCCGTTTCAGGCTGAAAGATAATCGAAAGTACGAAAGACAAAATAATAACGTACCTATCATCCAGTTCGTCAATATCTCTCATTTAGTTTTGAAAGTTATACCTAACATATTAGATAAATTTTCGAGTGTTCTAATGTTCAAGTAATTCTTTTATTACTTGTGAAAAATAGCGTAACACTTTTGAGCAAGACTTGAGAAATCTTCGTTGTGTGAAAATATTATTTAAAAAAACACGTGTCTTGTTAAAACCTGTGAATTTGTATGTAGTTATTAAATTCATTACGCTATAAAGTGTGTAAACCCGTGACTTATTATAAACATTATTTATTTTTAAACACGACAATCACAGCATCTTTTTACCTTCGGGGGCGTTCGTTTATCGATTAAACAAGAATAATTTATGAATTAAAATCACATTTACAATATCTATGAATGTCTATCTCTATATTATATTTGTACACATCATAAATTTCTACGCGTTTCTATAATACACAGTCCGTGACATCAGAAGAGCCTATGGAAAAAAATGTTTACTAAATGATAAAACCTCACAAAAAACTACATTATTTCTACACATTTTCTCATCATGTCATAAATTTTCTAAAATGAGTATAAGAAATCTATCAAAATACAATTGTTTCATAAAAAAATAGCTGCGGCGCTATTTTTCGTATTTATTTTTATCATTTTTCGTACGTAATATTGTGCAAATTATTATGTAGATACGTTTTTAAATAAACCAAACAACATCACGACCTTCTTCACTACGTCTTACAAAAAAATTTCGCCGGTGGCACTATTAAGGCGTTTTTCATGCTATATAATATTTATTTTTTTAATTTTTGTTGCCCCCACCCTAGTTTCGAGGCTGGCGATGCCCATTGCCCATGCTAAGAGAGCCTACAAAATAAGTTGTTATTGACCGAATTTAAAGTACTAGAAACTATTTCATTCATTCTACAGACATAATAGGTATACTAATAATGTGTATAGGCATAGTATATTCATGTATTATTGGTTATTAAACGCACATATAACATCATCTAAACTTATCGATAATAAAACGTTGTTTTAAATCTAACTTTCTAACTCGTTGTTGGATGTTCGCTATACATATTTTCACAGCAGCGGACATAAATAATAATAATATTATTATTGCTAATAGCAAAAGTTATCGATTGGAAGCTATCAATTAAATTGATCACATTAATATAAAATATTCCGTTTAATCATAATACTAGGTTATAATTACCTACTAATGTAATATACAGAATACCAATCTAGATACTTGTTATTGTCTGTTATGAGTTATCAAGATAAAATCTCTAGTATTATAAGTTGTATTATAGTTTATGAATAATATATATTATAGTGCATCTCATAAGATTTTATTTTAAGTTTCAATTCTTATAGTAATTTCTATATCACTTCCACACGTTTAACACAATTTTTTTCATAGTTTGACGACCGAAGCCAAAGCATGGTTGAGAGACAATCACGTAATTTTATAGCGCCTGACATGCCATACGCATATACATATACAATATACATAACACAAACTTTGGTGGTATTGTCAAAGTAATTATGTTTTTATCTATTTTTTCTCTCTCTCCAATTTTCTCTTTTCCCTTACGCATATTTTTTGTTTATTTTTTACGTATGTATGCATTTTGTTTCTTATTTTTTTATTCTATTTTTATTTTTCTCACATATGTGTACGCATATATTTTCTTAATTTATAAGTTTTTTATTCCATTTCTATTTTCCCGGGGTTAACTGGAAGAAATCGTAGTTCTGATATAAGATCGCCCTAGTGAACAACGATTTATAATCTGTACCATTTCATTTTTTTTGTTTATATGTATTTCTTGTTCACTAAAAGAATAAATAAGTAAATAAAAATGGGAATGGGCAGGTCATGTTCTAGAGAAGGAATGGATGGCTCTGGAATCTTGGGAAGGCGACCGTGGGATGAAAAAAGAGGAATAGTTTGATTTTTAAAAAGATTGATTGACGACATTAAGGGGACAAGTATATATAATATTAATAGCTATTGGAGAAGCCAGCATTGGAGAGATGTCTGCTACCTGTAAAAGTGTACATACGCCATAGAATTCTTAATTAAGTTGCAAAATTTACGTGTCTGTGATTTTTACATAGTATTATAAATCGTTTGGTAATGCGGCGGTATAAGTCTAAACAGGTGTATTCTTCTTTATGACATTTATTAGAGAGGTAATCTTTTTTGTTAGAATGTCATTAGAATCATTAATTTGTAAAACATCCGGCTTAATAAAGTAATTTACTTTTAATTAATTACATGGTAATATTACGGGATTAACTTGTAAATAATGAGATTTTAACCGAGTGCGTAGTACATGTTCGAACCTCATTGACATCGGATTCTGAACTTTACTTTGAAATAAGTTAAACTTACCGAAAATATTAAAACCAGTCGACGGCTTGTGGGGTAGAATTCTTGCTTCACAGCCGTAAGGTGTATGTTCAAGTCCCACCCAAAGTACGAATTTTTCAAATTATAATGTACTTTAAAATAAGTGTTAAAATACACATACAGGTGTTGAAGGCTGAATGGTGAACGTTTCTCGAGAGTGAAGTGATCACCTAAACCAACCGATGGCTGGTCGTAATAGCAGAACTTTTGGATCTAAGCTTTGTTTCCATTTTGATCATTTATTAAGCGTCGTTCTGTGAATATCTCACTTCAAAGGCGCCGTGAATTAACTGAGGTTACTTTTACAATTAATAAAATATGTAAAATAAATAAAGGTCATGAAATTATGCAAAATATTTGCAGATTATGTGTGTTTTTAGGATGATCCTAAATTAGGCAATAGTCTGCCGATACTGATCTGATTATATATTCCTTCATCATGTTGTGAAAGCTTGCAAGACTATGTGATAGTAGCTTTTATATTCTGAATCAATAGGCACTTTTAATATGGTGGAATTCATAGGAAAACTAATTTGATTACGTATGAATGAAATTACCGAACTTACTTAAATTTCATTGCATTACGTTAAATTACTAATGGATATAATTGTAAATCTTTTAATTTTAGTACAGTCAGTGATACATAATGCAGGATTATTGTTATGATTATTAGCATACGAAGGGAGCTACGAAGACTTCCTATACCTGAATGAGCCAGCGACTGATTATATAAATAACGTTCAGTTTAGTTTCTGACGACCAAGCTTGCTTGCGAAATTTATCATTGCCCAATGCCCAACCTTCAAACTTTTTCCTTTGAGGGATGTGATATACTTATTTTGACCATACGATAAATAAAATTTTTTGTTTATTTGTTTGTTTATTTGATCTTAACATTTGATATACTACATTGTTTATGTTTGCTTCCCCCACTAGGAATATCCTGTTAATAAATTGTTATGATTGTTAATAAATTGTTATGATTGTGTATTTTAGTATTTAAGGTTTCGGAAGCATGTAATCCTCCTATAATCCCTATTCAATATAAGATCAATATATCACAATAGTGTCACCACCTACTTCTTATCATATTTTATAACTCATTCATTCTAAATAGTAGTAAATATCTCAAACAAGAAGAAAACATCGAACATTTTGTATTACTCATACCAAAGCTACGATTTTTTTAAGGAAAAAAATAGTAGAGAATCTTTTTTTATTAAATGAATTAGTATAAAAATTATTTATAGCAGTGTGAGTATATCTCTAACGTTAGATTAGCATAATCGAATTTGAAAAAAGCAGGTAAGAAATAACAAAGTTTGAGAATTATCGGATATCTTTACATTATATTTTTTTACCCACATAAATATGAGCATTATAGTATTATTAATGCAATATTTAAATTATTAACATAGTGACACTATAAATTGTTTTCAAGTTGATATTTCTACATTTTAATTACTTGTATTTTATTGTGAGAATCGGAAAAACCATCGAAACAGTTTTATTTTAAAGTAAATAATTCAACATTAATTAATTAAACAAATTTGTTGAGGAAAAAAGAAACTGCAATCGCACACGTTTTTTAGTGGATTTCCTTGTAATCTGGATACTTACTACTTGTATAGCATTGCTTTACTGATTTTTGTCGGTCTATTTACGGGTATAATAAAAATACAATTTTCTCTTCTTAACAATTTTGAATCTCTGAATCCTTTGATGAAAAAAACTGCCTCAACAAATCCTTTTTACAACCCCCCCCCAATCTGCCTACCCTAATAGGATCTTGACTTCTCAAATCAAATCGAATCTATCTTAAAGCTCTAGGAAAGCTTTTAGAACACTTGCGAGAATCCTAATGAGATTTGTAGCTTATACATTAAAAAGCATTATCCGGCAACGCAGTGACATTAGAAAAAAAAAAAAACTTTTGCAGAGTATTTTTATAATGACGTAATGTACACATGGACCAAAAATATTTAATTTAGTAAAAATTGAAATATTTCTAATACCTACTTACGATTTTATTTATTGATCTTATCCATTGTTACACTTCTTTACCGTTCAGTACATCGAGCTGTCAGATATTCACAATAGTTTTTGCTACAGTTTATGTCATGTATTGTAAATAAAATATCTAATAATTTTCAGAAATTCGATGTGTGTCGTAAATTTTTGACGCTCCCATTTATTTTTTCATTATTTGTAAATGTCGCTTTAGTGAAATGTGCGTAGGCTCATGAAAAAAGGTGTCTAATTTATGTCAATGCATTATTTAAAATTTTTAAAAACATGTATTCTCTGCTGCCATTGACATCTCCAGCCAGTGGCAGTTGAACCACATCTTAGATGATTTCGTAAGTTACGTAATGTATTGAACTGTGTTTCATGGTTTTTATACGCAATCGACCTGGCCTTTAAGTTTGATAAAAATAAGATATTTATGATGATGACTTTTAGCAATTAAGGATGACTTCATTTCCGTTTATTTATTATGCAGAGGATACAACTTGATATTTGCATTGTTTCCTGTTGTGAGAAATAATGTAGATATTACTAAATTGTTGCAGTTTTTACGCTTACATATAATTCGTGTAATGATTATTATCAATTAATGACGTTTATAAAATAAGTGTACAAAGTGCTAATTTTGTTCCAAAATAATATGGTTCCAATATGATTAGTAATTATGGAAATGCAAGATCATTTACTTCTTCTCCTCAGCATATTAAATAAGGAATCGTAGAATATGTATGACGAATTGCATGAATTTGACGGAACCCCGAAGCGTGTGGCAGGATAGGAAGGTCTAGCGATCTGTTCTCTCTGCCTATTCCGCAATGGATGCGGCGTGAGGGATAGGATAGAATAGAATATAATGTACTCGAAAAATCGATAAAATAATACCACTAAGTTACTTATTTCTTAGTAGAATTAACTGGAGAAATAGGTGCTAAAGAGAGATAATTAAGTACCTCTCGAAATTAGGCAGGTACATGGACTCCGATCAAAAAATGAGTGAAATTTAGAAAAACCACTTTATAGGTGACTAAATTTGTCGGTTTGTGTGTGGTTTCTAGATTTCGTTATTTATTGCTATAATTTTCACGTACCGATTTATAATATCATGTTATAAAAACAAAAACACATTTAACAAGAACAAAGAGAACAAGAATAGCGATTAGAGAACACAACGGTGTTCTTTATGATCTGATAGGAAATCGTCTCTTACTGGTTTTAAAGGAAGTCATATTTCGTAATAGAAGTGATGTGTCTCAATAAACTATTATTCTAGTAATGTGTTTCTATACAATATGTGCCTATGCTTAGTCTTACTCATATTAAACATTGCAGAAGTAACAAACATTCGTCTAAAAAATATTATTCACCGCGCATAATTCTTGTTATTTATTTATTTTTATTTACTTAAACTTAAAGTAAACAACAAACATATATAAATATACAAAATTGACATAGTACAGATTATAAAACGTTGTTTACTAGGGCGAACTTATCGCAGAACTGCGATTTCTTTCAGTTTTCGTTCGTCCTTTTTTACGTATACAGGGTGTCCCGTTAATCAACGTCATCCCGTGGAGGGGTGATAGACCAGCTCATAACCTACCAGAAAATCGAATTATGACCTGAGTAAAAATCGCTCATTCTCGAGATATCGGCACTTTTTTGTTTTTCGTGAAATTCGACACCTTCGATCAGTTTTTCGATCGCCACGGTCACAAAATTCAATATTATGGGATTAAAATTTATAATTCGTAATCCCGAATAATTCAGCTATTTGATTAGAGTCCAAAATAAAACCTATTAATTCACAATTTTGAAAAAAAGAACATCGTTTCCGCTTCTCGAGTTTTTTGTTTTTTATTAGCAAATTTCGACTCCTTTACACTGTAAAAATTTAGTATGACATGAAGCTGGCAAATTATATTAAAAACTTCCTCATTTAGTGTAGTTTTTAAAAAGGTACAAAACTGGATATAGTTCTCTTTACAAAAAAAGATATTCCTGTTTTACTTCAAAAGGACCTCATTATAAAAAAAAATAAAATGCAGGGTTATGGCTTCCTTATGTACAATATTTGTACAAGTGATAGAGGATGAAAAAATATTAAAAAAAGCTTAAAAAATGTATGTCGAAAAATCAACTGTTTTGGAGTTAGGGTCTTTTGAAAATTGAGGAGTATGAAAATTTCTCATTTGGGTTTTTTGACTATAACTCATAAACCACCAACTCGATTTTGACAAAATAAATTAAAAATCATTGTAAATAATGTAGGTTTACGATAAAGTTCCTAATTTGCGGCCTTTTCTTCAAAATTTTGTGAAAATTCCGTTAAGAAACATGTATTTTTGTGAAATAATGATATTATTTTACAGAATTTTCAATAGATTTTAAGGAAAAGGCCACAAATTAAGATCTTTATTGAAAGGCTATTTTATTGACTATGATTTTTAGTTTATTTCGTCAAAATCGAGTTGGTGGTTTATGAGTTATAGTCAAAAAACCCAAATGAGAAATTTTCATACTCCTCAATTTTCAAAAGACCATAACTCCAAAACGGTTGATTTTTCGACATACATTTTCTTAACTTTTTTTCATATTTTGTCATCCTCTATCACTTGTCTAAATATTGGACATAAGGAAGCTACAACCCTGCATTTATTTTTTTTTGAAATGAGGTCCTTTTGAAGTAAAAAAGGAATATCTTTTTTTGTAAAGGGAACTACATCCAGTACCTTTTTAAAAACTACACTAAATGAGTAAGTTTTTAATATAATTTGCCAGCTTCATGTGATACTAAATTTTTACAGTGTAAAGGAGTCGAAATTTGCTAATAAAAAACAAAAAACTCGAGAAGCGGAAACGATGTTCTTTTTTTCAAAATTGTGAATTAATAGGTTTTATTTTGGACTCTAATCAAATAGCTGAATTATTCGGGATTACGAATTATAAATTTTAATCCCATAATATTGAATTTTGTGACCGTGGCGATCGAAAAACTGATCGAAGGTGTCGAATTTCACGAAAAACAAAAAAGTGCCGATATCTCGAGAATGAGCGATTTTTACTAAGGTCATAATTCGATTTTCTGGTAGGTTATGAGCTGGTCTATCACCCCTCCACGGGATGACGTTGATTAACGGGACACCCTGTATATTGTTCTCCAAAATATGCCGCCAGACGATGGGCCATATAGTTGAGCGTCCAATTTTTGGTTTCAAGCGCGGTCTTACTGAAATTCATGGGGTTTTGCCGACGCTGCCAATCGGCTAAGAGATTTACCTTTAAATTTGTAGTTGCCAGGTCTTATGTTTTTGCCATATGCATTAAAAAAAAGTCTTACGACACAAGCGAATGCAAGAAATCATCTCGGGTTGAGATGTGGAAGTAAAAAGTGGGACATTAAAAAATATACTACTCTGTCAAGAAAGTACCGGGAATTGGTCAATAACTCGCAAAATGTTAGTTATTCTTCCAAATTTATTGTATCATCTTCAAAGTAGGCCCCTTCCGAAATAATACACGAATGCCAGCGAAAATTTCAATTACCAAAAAAAAAATTATACGCGTTTTCCGGCATCGACTTCAGATCTCGCCGCGAATTTCTCTTTTATGTCTTCTATCGACTGAAAACGGGTGCCTCGAAGTGGTAATTTGATTTTTGAAAAGTGAAAAGAGTCGGCCGGAGCCATATCCGGTGAACATGGTGGTTGTTCCATGGTATTCGTTGAGTTTTTGGCCAAAAATTCGTTTACAATGATGGCCTTGTGCGATGGCTCGTTGTCGTGGTTTCAAAATCCAAGAGTTTCCTTTCCACAAATCTGGTCTTTTTGAAGAATTTGCTCTCTCAAACCCCGCAAATCGCTCACATAATATTCTTTATTTACCGTTTGACTTTCTGGAAAGAATTCCGAGTGCACAACGCCGCGATAGTCAAAGAAAACAGATCTTAACTTCAGTTGAAGATGTTGATAGCCGACCAGAAAGAGACAAATCGTCCACTACATCTCTAACGCTTTTGAATGAATTGTACCACTCATATGCACGTGTTTTTGATAAATTCGATTCACCGTAAGCTCTCTGCAACATTTTCAGCAACTCGAAACACGAAATTCCATTTGTGATGCAAAATTTGAGACAAAATCTTTGCTTGATAAAACTCGATGTTTTTATCCATTCTAAAAATCGCAGAGCACCCTTGAGATGAACTAACAAAATCGAGCACTGTAAACAAACTAAATGACAGATGGCATTCAAACTCCGCGCCATTATAGATAGAAGTTGTGCCAACTTAACGGCAGAAAAGGATTTTCAAATCGAACTTTAAAATCAGAATTAATGATCAATTCCCGATACTTATTTGACAGAATGTAAGGACTAAGATTATCGCACCAAAATTCAGGTAGTGGGAATTTTTCATTGCGTTATGTGGCTTGACGAAGTATTACATTACTTATCACTGTTCGTAAATCATGGTTGTTTAAACCTTATTCAAGTAAAGGTACGCGTTTATATCTCAATATATATAAGTATTTGTAATCAGAAGATCTTATGTCCGGATGTGATCTACATGGTTCGTGTTATCAATATTTAGTAAAACATTGTTTTATTCAAAATATTCATGAATGGGAATCACGCGAGGTTTATTAAGTTATTGCGAATTACCGAATGATACAAGAAATGATAATTTTATCATTCATATGAATCGGATATGACTGCTTCGTACCTGCTGGTATTGAAATAAAGCAATATCCTTGATGTTAGTATGCGATTCCGTTCGAAATAATAGTTTTTGTACCACAATAAAACGATTGGATCTCGGGGCGCAAAGGCATTTAATGTTAGCTGGATCTTATAAGGAAAGCTATTTCCAGAGCTTTTTGAATCGTTTCCTACGCACATAAAATTAGGATAGATGTGTGAATGCCACTTTGTTTATTTATTTATTTACAATTTTGGTTGGCAAAATACAGATATATATTAACATGAATTAATTATAATTTTGTTCACTAGGGCGAGCTTATTTCTGTCAATATATTGTGAGACAGGTTAATACAGTTTCTTATAAAAATGCTTCTTAAAAAAACTGTTAAAATGTTATTTACTTAGTATAAAATAATTCAACCAAATTAACGAAGTTGTACAAAAAATAGGTGATTTTTAATAACGAGGGTGTTTTGACTTAGAATAATAATTACTAAAAATGTTACACAGTTTTGTATGACATGTTGAGGATATAGTAAGGTGGGGGAGAAGTAGAAGACGCTTCTGGAGGGACCATGTCGACCGAATGGATGACACCAGACTGGCAAAGACAGTAAAAACTGAAAACCCCATTGGTAGAAGATTACCCGGAAGGCCACCCAAGAGATGGAAGGACAGCTGGACCTCCTCATTCCAGGACAGCCCGCCGTCACAAACAGGTCACCCGACCTAGGACAAGAGGAAGAAGAAGAAGAAGTTTTGTAATGTTTCATAATATTGTCTAATACGAGTAGGTTTAGTTATGACGACTAAGGTGCAGTAAACTTATGATTAATGGATTAAAAAGAGATTGGGTCGTATTCAAACATGTTACAGTCAATTATTTATTACTGATTATTAAGATGTCTCAATACCAAAATCAGCTTTGTAAAAACCATATAATTATTTCAAATTGTGACCGACGGAGAGCATTAGGTCAGTTGAATATTAGAAGCAGTAGTTCTGTTCTATTTAATTGTGGATTTACAATAAATGCGACCAATACTCAATCGACTATTAGCTATACGACTAATACCGAGTATTCTATATAAAACGTATGAAGTTAGTCGATTGATCGTTAGTCGAATTTATCGTAAGTAGATTTAATTAAAGTCGAATTAGCTATTAGTCGAATTAGTTATTAGTCGAATTTACTGGATACCTTTATTATGCACTTCCTTGCGAGAATTTTTTATTTCGACCGACCGATTGTTTAACATGTACTTAAATTCCTGAATCATTAATAAATGATTATTTATCGAAAGCAATAATTTTATAAATAAAATAAGGCAGTGCGAAGCAGGTTATTATTACTGTAGGTACTGTATAGGAATAATAAAATTGCACGAAAAAAAAGTGATGCTAATTACTGTTGACTGAAGAACACACCTTTGTGTTAAATTGTCGGCCGTGCAATGAATTAATAATTTCGTGATAAGTGGAGGTGTCTGTATTCATCATACTTTGTCCATGTATTAAATTTCACTTTGACGACAAAAATACTAAAGAATTTATTCTCGTAATTTGCCGACAATACCAGCAGCTTTTTATGCGCAATTCGCACTTGCTTCGGGGTTTAATAAAGCTTTTCGTGGGAACACAGGGAATCCCTAAGCCATGACAATATATTCAGAGTGATGTTAAACAACTACCATATGTATCTATTAGATGGGCATCCAGAGTTCTCCGATAGAGGCTCTGGACGAAAAACATAAATGTTGGAAGACCTCCCAAAAGGTGGTCTGACGGCATTGTCCTACAAGCCGGCAGAACCTGGATGCGAAGGGGGGAAAACACAGGCGAGTGGAAGTAGATGCGGAAGAGGTCTACATCCAGCAGAGGAGGGATGAAAAAGAAGCAGAAGGAGAACAACTCGATGTACCTCTTTGCACGTAATTTGCAATGCTCTTATCTCGATATTATAGTGTTGCCCTGAAAGGGGACATTTAAAAGGCTGTAAGAAATCCTGAGACCCATCCAGGACTATTGGCTATTTAATATTCAAAACACTTTTATAAAACTCTAGTTTTGATTGATTTCAATCGAAGCGACGTCAAAGGTCTCTCATTTAAAAATGCCTATCAAACAAATTAAGTAAGATCAATCTGGAGTAACGGATATTCATCTTGCATTAATATTAATTAAATCATTACGTCTAAAGAAAGCTGTCCATTGCTACTGGAATTAAAATAATTTCCTCGACATTTCGTAAGTATGGAGAAATAAAAAGAGATTGACATTATCGATTCGCCATCGCAACCGTGTCGGATGAATAAATTCAATTTGAATATTCGGCTCAACGTATTAAGGAAACGCTCTATCTATATGGTGCATCTCCGTTTCCAAAATTAATAAAATATAACACTGCAAACTGCGCATGTTTTTTTTATCAGTGGAGTGATCAATCTCTTTTAGGAAGTTCGCTGCAGTTTGGGAAATCGTGCAAATATTATTGATATAATTTTATATAATTCAAAACTACCTACGCAGGGATTGTGAGAAAAAAAAAGATTTGCATCGCATTGCGTTTTGGTTCCGGCGCTTTGATTACGGTGATGACAATCTTAGTATTCCAATCTCCCTTACAATTTTTATTGTGGTAGCATTTTTTTCTGATTTAATTCGGCTACAACTTCCGGATTTTATTGTTTACTGAACTTAAATCTATAAGTAGTGACCTACAATAGTAAAATAAGAAGGATTATAGAGAAAGATTTTTAAGATTAAAGAAACGGACACGAAGTCTTGCCTTTGAATCTTGGTATTTAACAGGTATTCTTAGGATTAGCTGAAAGCGTTTTATAAGCTATTCCCATAACTTTTTTTATGCATTCTAAGCATATTGCGGATTCTGTTCACTTCAGATGTACGTAAATAAATTAATTAAAAAAGTATTCTGACGATAAAAACTTCCTATCCAATGTAAAATATGCAAATTAAAAAAAAATAAAGCTGCGATATCTGCCAGCTAAATTCAAACAGCAGATTATTCAGTACTGTTTCTAGTTAAATTAATCAATAATCAACTGTATGGATTCGTAACCGGATTGATAAAGTAATGTTTAAATAAGTTCCTAAACAAGCAATATTTCAAAGATATTATTGGTAGGTATAATATGAAGAACGTGTTATCTAAATAATATCCCAGAAGTATCAAATTACCAGTACTTGATAGATAAATAAACAATAAATTATTCTTTTGTACAAATTAGGTATTTTCTTCTATTTTAGTAACATACAGAACATAGATAAAGATTAGAAATATCATAGTGTATTGCCATAGGTATACTTCTGCGACGAAAATTCCAAAAATGAAATAAATAAAGTTAAAAAAATTAAAGTCTCTGCGTGACAAATGACTATTTTACTATTTGTCTCCATATTACCTATTGGTTTTATATTTATGAGTCTTAATTAAGATGTAGCTTAAAGGTCTCCAACTAATATTGAGATTCCTTTAAAAAAAATTGACAACATTTCAAAATACTTACGTACGTAAATCTGATATCTTGATAGTCGTAAATCAAACGGAATACGAAATAATCGCATAAAAAACTCTTCAACTTGATTTCCAAAGTTCAATGTTAAATACTCGAAGATATTACAAAATAGACTTATTAATATCAACAATATTTAATTCAATTCAAGTTATGTCGTCGTATTTTTTAAAACACGACAAAGACCAGTTTTTATTTAGTCGACGATTGAACGATAATTTATATCATACACACTGCTCGGACGATAAATTACTCAAAATTCGTCTTTCCCACACTTGCGTCTATTAGGTAATAATCTATTTGATGGGACACCCATAATCTAACGCTGAGAGAAGCGTTGCTTAACATGTCAAAGATTTTTATTATTTTCGTGTATTGTTAGGTAGATCTCATAATAATTCATCACTTCAGGATTCCTTCTGGTATAAAATAAGATATAAAAATCGATAATTAATCGATATTTACTTATATTATACCGGCTGCGAAAACGTAAAATCGACACTATAAATTGACCAGACAAAAAAACAGAAGTGTAAGAAGATGGTCAGGAAGGTGATCCGACAGCATAGTCCAACAAGCCTGCAAAGCCTGGATGCGAAGGGGGAAAAAAGAGACGAAGAGAAGAGGGTGGAAGAGACCTACATCCAACACTGCACCAATTTAATTTTCCTGTCAAAATATGCAAAACAATAAATTCTAAATGGAGGCAAAAGAGGCGTAAATTCATTTAAAAGCAAAGTTGATTTTTGGTGTTAGTTTAGTTCTCATTTTAGGCATGTCTAGTTGTAAGCTGTCTAATAAATTTATCGAAAAACCGGTTAAGACAAAAAAAACGCAAAAATGTACCTAGATGATGCTTAGGTTACTTACTATCTTACAACATTAAACAAATACTTTAAGAAATAATATTTATGTGAGAACTTTGATGAGGAAGAAGCCGCTAATTCGGTGAATACAGTAACAGGATCTCTATGGTATAATTTAACTAATTATCGACAAGTCGAGAAATTGTGAAAAAATCTCCATTAACTCGATAAATTCCAAATACCTCAAAAATGTCTTTACTATTTTGTATTAGCTTCTCGTTTTATATTATACCTCGATATTCGCGTAAAAGTAATACAGAAAATCTAATACCTACCTTGTATACCTTGGAATACCTATTTTATTAACAGATTTTTTGACAATTTTGAATTTTTTTTTTTTTTTTTTTTTTTTTTTAATTATAAAATTCATCAATCAGATTATTAGTACTACTATTCATATTTCTACACACCATGTCTTCTAATTTACGAGTAATATCTCAAAGATACCCTCTACAGACGATCAAAACAATAAACTGAAGCAAACCATTTAAAATTCCTAACTTAAATATTTATTACGTTTCTCGATGTTTCGAGACGAGAAATACCGAATTGCTACTCAGTTTTCGAGAAAACAAAAGATAGTTCATTGCGTATTTTCGAGAAAACAAAAGATAACTCATCGCGATTTAATAAATAATGGTAGTGTGAATTTACTGCAATCAATTTATGTATGAAGTTCATTAGTTTTTCGCACATGTGTATTTGATGAATTCGAATGATAAAATCGAGGTTATGCTTATCTTGTCTAATGGTTTTTTATTACATCTTTGACCGTCGGTATTTTTGTACATCGTTTACCTATTAATAATACACGTACTTCGCTATTGGAATTAAGTTTATCGAAACGATAATTTTTTAATTTAACATATCCCGTGCCATTACGATATTTATCACATTTATGTAGTTGACCAACGGGTCTAACTTTTTCTTTTTTTACAATATCTTCTTAGTCATAAGGCTGACTAGCAGAAACTTTCGTTCACAGGTGCATGAACGATCTCCCTACACCATATTTTTATGAGTAAATAATGGAATAACATATTATATTTCAGCGTATCGAACAGCGTATCCTTTTTACAATATTCACAAAAGAAATATATGAGAAATTATGTATACACAACTTGTACAAACTAACTATTTTGTTAACATCTTACTAGCCAATTATGTACCCATGGGAGAGTCTCGTAGATCGCTCCCCCTTGGACGATGACGCAGGAGAGGTTGTGGCTTTCTGGGAGCGGATGAGGATCTAGTGAGTGCCGACCGAGACGATAAGAAGAAGACCGGTGAGCAGATATTTGTCTTGAAAAACCCCCTATCCGGAGAAGAAGACTCTTATTTATTCGTATTGATTTCTGAAACAGCAGTGTGTTATTGATTTGTACTGCTTGCTCTGTGTGCTGGACTACAAGATGTTACGAATGTATATCGTGGAATTCGTTATTTATTTCACAACGTAACTGCATAAGTATTCTGATATTATTTATCACGGATTCATCTAGGGTGATTAATATTATTTATGCGTTGAATATATTAATGAGATTGAAACTAGTGACGTAAAGTAACAAATTATAATAATTCTGTATGAATCTCTGTCTACAAACTACTGTAGATTCACACGATGACTTTAAGAAAATGTTACTGACTTACGCCAACACGCTATACGCTAGGTTATTTATTATAAATATATAACGCGTAAAATATAAAATATCTTAGAGTTTTCACCAATAATTTCACTGTGTAAATCATAATTGTTGGTGTTTGTTTAGGATTTTTTTAAATAAGCGAAGAAATGCAGATAATGTGATGAATAAATTGCTTTGAATTGTAATACTTTTCCATAATTATTTACATCATAGAAAAACAAGTTATTAATTCGTTATAAGCAGTAGTATTTTATAAGATTAATTCATTGTACTGATTAAAACATTGTAACCAGTATTATTTTTCCCTTATTTTCAAAGTTCTCCGAATGGTTTTTCAAGGGATTTTTCCTTTTTTTCAAAGTGCATTTTCACTCTTGAGTAAACAAACTCTTGAGAAACTAAACTAATCGTACGGATGTGCATTATTTGTGTATACTGATATGCGTAATAATATGAAAAAAAGTGACATAAATATTTTTTTACCAGAAATCAACCATGAATCAGGATTGTGAATTGTGTGAATTCTTGTTTTTGCCATACGTACCTGAAACAAAAAAAAACATCATTATAGTACCACATAGTACAATATATTCGGCGCAAAACAAAGCATTTTAATGCCGTAAAACAAACACTGATATATCTACTGATATTATTACATATTATGCATAGTAGTGGATCATTAAATTTATTGAATTAAATTCCCAAACTAAAAAAAACAGATGCCTAGATTTAATTACCCTGTCACCGCAGGGGTCCCTCTATTATCATTGTACTCATAAGAGTTTTAGAATTTACTTAACTTCAAAATATTATATTTCAATGTATAAATGTATGTAAGCCTGAGTAATGTAAATATACGAAACTAAACAAATAAATGTGTAAATGATAATTAATTTTATTTATCTTATAATCAGGTTTTACATTGTTTCGAGTTTGTGCTAAGTTTCATTAAAACCATATCACAACACCATGGGAAAAACAAAAAAAAGTGGACAGATGACATCGACCATCTTGCGGGTCGTAAATGGCAGCAGATGGGTATCCCCAATAATAGAGAATATCGAGTTTTATTTTGGAAAGAGAGAATAGTTGGAGCTAGCCTGATATGAAGTGGAAACTGAGTAAAATAATCATTCTAACTGACAATCCCGTGTTTCCTTCTTTGTCCTTCATCAATCATCATGCCTTCATTCCTCCCCCTATTTCTTTATGTATGTATATTATTATTATTTATGTTTCTTTAGTTGTTTTTATTTTTTTTTATTTTCATACACTTATAGTATGTAGGTATGTATTTGTGTAGTTCAAATGTATTGTCACAAGATGTTGGTTAGCAAACATTGCCTACGGCAATGAACCCGAAATTCGGTAATATATTTTTTTAATATTGATTTTATTTAGTTTTTTAATAAAAATGAATCTGGGATTATCGAAATAAACCCAAATACATCATTGTACACTTCACAAGAAGCTTAAAAGCTTGTGTTGTGAAGTGGAGTAAGTCGGGGATTGAACCCGCGCCCACTGGATTAACAGTCGAGCGCGAGGTGAAAGAATATGTTATTCTTTGCATGTTAGTATTGTTTTTAATGTGAACTGAGTAAAACGGGGTATGTAAAACTAGTTTCAAATTTAAAATGGCTTGAATTCTACCTGATCATAATATTATTTTAAAAGTTTAATTTTCACATAGTTAAGTAATTTATTAGTCATAATTTACATCGTGATTTAAGGGCATGGCACCAGGAATGACGTCACAGTCTTTTCCCACGGCATTAAGGTTCAAAATTGCGTGACAATCGCATGATAAAATGGTAAAAAAAGCGTTTTTTCCCATTTTTTGGGGTTAATTTTGCGTCTATCAAAAAACTTTTACGGTTATTCCCTAGATTTTAATGCATATTATCGGTACAAGAAAAAAAATTACTCCGCGACTTTCGGGAAACGAGTTTCCGTCTTTCGGAAAAAAGGTCAGAGGTGTTTTTAAATATTTATTTTGCGAAATCTATACAAGATATAAAAAATTTATTACAGTTATTCCCTAGATAAAGGTTCAATGCATCTATCCTATTTTGTTCCAAAGCATATTTAGTAACGGTTGTCGAGATAGAAGGTCTCCCGTTTTTAGAAATTTTTGAAATGTCGGTATGCAAACTCTTAATGTAGATTCTGGTATTTGAATTAGACGGTTTCATATCGTGTTCATATATATCGTAATATCTATCACTTGATAAAATCTACACAGATAACATGAATCTTTAGTAATTTGGTCGTAAATATTATGATAATTGGGAAGCGATCTCTTACGCTAAATAATTTGGCTAGTCAACCGTATTTAGCAAATCAGGATGCCGCATAGTTACCCCATCCTGCGCGATACTCGCCCAGTGTTAAATATTTTTTTATATCGCGAAGTTACTAGTGGGGAAAAAATATGGGTATGTTTATATTCTTTATTGTATCACTTTTTGTGAAAAATAATTTCTACCAAGATCGAGTTTTTACTATCTATTAAACTACACAGGTAAATATACAATTTTTAGGATAATGGAGGGATATTTTTTTAAGCAGAGAATTTTCAAAACATGTGTCTGGGATAATACATGTCTAAAACACTATTCCAAATAAGTTTAATCGTTTTAATGTCATATTTGTTTTTTGTGAAGACATCGAATTTCCTACATATCGTAGTGGTTATCTCAACAGATATACAGCGGCGGATGAAGTTTCCATCGGATTTATCCAGATTGCTCGGGTTCGATTGCTGGCGTCGGGAGATGAATGGACTGGAATTGGTGAATGTGCTGACTGTCATTTCATAATTCGATCGTACTAACCACAATTCTATGAAGACACTTATTGTAAAAAATTACCCTGGTTTGATGCCCTTGTAGATACATGAGGCAAATAAACTTTACCCAAAGAAAATTAATAACAAAAGTCAATGTAAACGTAGCTAAAGAGTTAAAAATATGTAGGTAGCCTCTTGGATGTTTCGAAATCTGACATTTATCATTGTCCAACGGTGAGAATTAAAAGTGGCCGTGTGACCTTTGATCGGCCGATAGTTGCTTTGTAACTGACATCTGATGCTTACTAACTGTGCGAGTAAGTTACAAAAATAATGGATATTAATAATATTATCCATTAGTCTATTTTGCATAAACTCGTCCAAATGCACTTTAAAAGAATCATCATTAAATAGAGTAATTTATGTTGAGAGATCTACGTCCGTGTGATAAGTATTTTTATGCATGGTTGAATCATTTAATTTAGTTAGGTATCTCCTACGTTTGACATTGATCTAACATAATACGTTTTACCAGATTATTTTTTTGAAAATCGCAATTTATGGTTTGTGAGAACATCGGGTGTAGGAAGACCACCACTACGATGTAGAGACGACCTGGTAAAATACGTGGGTACCAACTGGATCTGGAGAACCCAGGATAGAGCGGCGTGGAAGCAGATGAAGGAGGCCTTTGTCCAGGAGTGGACGGGAGTAGGCTGACGAAGAAGAAGAAGAGAACATCGGATTTTTTTACATATCGTAGTTGAATATAAGAAATAGTTATCTTAGTTATAACAGATATAAAGCAAAGGATGGACTTTCCATCAGGCTTATCACTGTTCGTCGGCTGACTTAATGACGTGATCATTTCACTTAAGTAACATTTATCAATGGAGTTCTGGGTTCGATTCCCGGCCGCGGCAAATGGATGGACTGGAATTGGTGAATGTTGCACATGGTATAGTGACAACTTTGTTACTAGATTTTATTTGACTTCACTCCATTGTTTATTTGCACGCAAATCTTGGAATCGATTTTTAAACCACTTTGTGACTATTAACAGACCTTAAACTTTGCAAACATACGTAAAAAAAAAGAAGTGGTGTAAGTCGGCATCGGGGATTGAACCAGTGCCCGCCGGATTAACAGTCGAGCGCGTTTCCAACTAGGATACCGGTTGACTGTAAGATATTGCTTTTGTGACAAGTCCGACTTTTAGCCTACTACTATAGTCTAGTTTTGCAACCACTGATAATTTTTATGCGAATAAAGATTTATTTATTTACCGACCACCTCAATTGCACTAAGAATAACAGTCGATTCAAAAGGAGTGAACATTTAATAAAACTCAAAAAAAATTTATTAAACAACATACAAAAGAATACATTGTAGACATAACATCAGGCTAGGAATATACGAGTAATTGACGTGCCTCATCAAGCGTTAAACAGTTTGCAACATTTTTTTTCCAGTGCTCGTAGTTAGGCAAATTTATCGTGCGTAGAAAGAAATTTACCTTTTTTTGGCGGGAGTACAAAGTGTCATAATATACCTACATTTCGTTTCATCCGTCTTGTCACACTTTTTGTATAGATTTACTATGTAGCCAGTGGCCAAGTTATATGAAACAAGGAGTACGTGATGTTATTTGAAAATACACAATACGTATATTCAAATACCTAGTATGTACTATCTAATTGTTCTACTTACTCTCACTTTCAAGAAGAAATTGACCACAACGATATTATCTTTTTCATAAGATTTGCGTACATATTTTCTATTACGTTGTACGTGAAAAAAAAATCATTTACGAGATGTTTTCTAAAGTTACCTCAGAAAAAAATCACAATATTTCAATATTTCTATTTAAAATTTACTTATTAAGGTATTTCCTTTGTATGAACTGGATTCATGCATTTTTATAGGAATTGTAGACTGAGTGAAACAATTTTAATAAGACTAAACTAACATATGTATGTAGGTACACAGTAGGTAGGTGTATACTCGTAGTTACTTAGATTTTTACTGTTTTCATCTTCGCAGCAGATGGATGGAGTGGAATTGGTGAATGTTACTGTGAGTATGAAGTGATCACATTAAGCCAGCCTAATAAAAAGTCCATACTTTGCTGTAATCTGTTGAGATAACTACTAAATATTTTAGTTACTCATGTTGAAGGTTTTCACGGTGTGCGATTGGCATTGTTTCTTGGTTTTTCGGGTGAACCGTGTGCAGATAAACTTGATCGACGTTTCAACACTCCTACTGGTGTCTTCCTCTCCCGCAGAGAAGTTTATCTACACACGGTTCACCCGAAAAACCAAGAAACAATATATAGTCACTCATGAATGAACTGAATGACATAAGTTGTGAAATTATATTATGAGTAGGTACGTAATTAGTTGTGATTATCACTCAATTTATGTAAGGTTGTTAAAAGCTGACTTGAAATATTGTAAATTTGCTTATTTAGAAATTCTATTACTGCAAGTGGGTAGTAAGTACAAGCGTTGGAAACATCGGAATGTTGTTAAGTGAATACTGAATACATATAGAGAGGTTAATTGTATCATGGTGCATGTTGATCATTTAATCTAGATCAGTGATTCGCGTAGACCAGTGGTACGCGACAATTATTAAGGTGGTACGCAAGCAGCCATGGCCATAGGACATACACAGTAAATAATTAGATAAAACATTCAACAAAGTAGAGCTGTGTGAATTTTGGCTAAAAGTTAAAAATGAATATCCATCGCTTGTTTCTGACCATTATTACCAGCATTAGAACCACGTATCTCTATGAGAGCGGATTTTCTGCTATGTTGATAATAAAAAAAAACAAATATCGTAATAAGCTTAACGTAGACCCCAATTTGCGCTTAAAATTAAGTTCAACTGAGCCAGATATTTCCTATCTTGTCTCGAACATGGATTACCATTTTTCGCACTAAGAATATTGAATTTTTGGCTATAATTAATAAATGATAATGTTGTCATAAACAGTTGTTGTAGTTTTTATTACTTTACCATTTTGAAGGTTTTTTTAACGGTTACAGTTCAGTGGAACGCTACTGATTCATAATTTCGTGTGTGGTACGCGAAATTAAAAGTTTGGGAACCACTGATCTAGATCATATGTAATATCAGAGCTTAATAATCTCGCATTTTACACATTCGTCGAAAGTTACAAAACTGCGTTAACAATACAATCATGTTATGACGTTATAACTAACTGATAAGGCTTTTTGATAAAGTTGTGTTATTTTACATGTCCAATTTCCTTATTTGTTTTGATGCTGGACGACATCGGTGTACGGAAATTGTTTCAGCCTGGAGGCTGCGAATGATGTCCGCGCACATTACAAGACGTTACACAGAACACTGCGTCGATTGAAATTTATTATTACACACGACAAATTTAATAAAATGTCAGGTTCCATTCTAATTTTTATGTAATTTTTGCACTTTCCTTTCTTTATTTTCATACATAATTATTAAATTCGTGAAATATTTGCACATATTTAAATTGTGAGAAATACATATTTATTTTAGATATGTACACTGTGCATTATGAAAAAATAGGATTGAAGTGTAAAACAAATTGTCATAAAAATGCTCGAGTACCTACAAGAATTCAGTAGTATTTACATAAAATTTGACATTAGATTTAAAGGTCTACATCATATTATTCTCGAAATATTTGGACGATTTGTACTTTATTTCGCTGATATTATGACTGAACTCATTTCTTACGAATGCCAATGCTACTGCGTTTAAAAAGGAGATAAAAAATAGCGTCTGACTTATTTATGAGATCATTTGCATTTACAATATCCTATTTGAATGTCGAATAGTTTATTGATAAATATAATTTTTATGGTTTTGCTTTGTGTGATTCAGTCACATCCATCATTATTTTTTTAATATTCTTTTTCCTACCGAAACACGTCAAATAAAAATAAATAGATAACAAAAAAGGTATATCGATGACACATACTTTTCACGAGATGAACTAGAGATTTATTAATGACATAAATGTTGACATTTAGAGTTTGGATGATTTAATTATGACCATATATTGACAGACGTATGAAATTAAAAATAAAATTGTACGAAATGAGGTAGTAAAAAATAACACTGTCATCTGTATGAATAATGTCTCTGTCTGATTTACGACTACTTAATAAAAGTGCTTATAATATGAAATGGTATTTGATTTGTGATGATAAATTTTAACTAAAAGATGTCGTTCATACGAGATTTTTGAAATATGTGTTTAGTCACTGACAAGTGCCAAGATTATAACACGAAAGTAGGCATTTGAAATTCTAACGATTGTGTTTAAATTAATAATGATATTATAATTTACGGTCGTTCCATTTTCGAGGCGAACAATTTGCATCTAAAGCTAATTATAAATGTAGAATTTTACATAAATTGATTCAATTATACACAATATTTTGACAGCTTATCTACCATCTTGATCATAATAACAAATTGTCATATTAATCGGGGTTGGCGTGAGAGAATTTAATTTTCTGCAGTAATTTTATTACTTTTGATGTTTGAGAAATTAAATTACAAATTAACAGGTGATCTAGTTACATCGACGCAGTGTCCTATACCTGTCAAAGTTACATACGCCGCGTGCGCCGATATTATAAATATTATTGTAAGATCATTTCACCATTTTAAAGTAAATGTTGTACTAAATTATGCTCTTATAACCTATATGTACTTAAGTCAGTACATCATAAAATACAGGATGTTTCAAAATAGAAATAGTCACAGAAATGGAAAGTTTAAAATAAATTTCAATGTCTTCATAATATATGCGTAAAATATATGTAGTAAATACGGTACGTCAAACGTATACACATATTTATAAAACATACTATCATAATTTAAAATAACACAATTACACTGCGGGTTGTTGAAGCTCAACAATTTTTTTCAGTGTGGCAGAAACTGTGTTAAGGCTTGATTTCTTGAATTAAAAAACTTCATGATTACCTAACATTGAACTTAAATAAATAAATAAACGTTATTAGCATAACAATTATCAGTGGTTACAAAACAAGATAATAGTAGTGAGCTAAAAGGAGGACTTATTGCAAAAGCAATATCTTACAGTCAACCCGAGACTTCGACATGTTCAATAAAATACATATTTTCATGACATTTAAAGTAAGGAACGACCATAGACTTTTATATTTAGTACTAATAGGGACGACTCATCTCTTACTCCATCTATCGAGAAATATTGTAAATACTCATTCTCATGGCAGCTAATACAAAATTTTAACACCCTGTAAAAATATACATGGTATCGAGACACGTGAAAGCTTTTACATAGAAATTATTTGCGTGAAGTAAAGTTGTTAAAATGTTTACGATATTCGTGTAATTAACATGATGATAATCAAAATAATAAAATGCGATAATATATTTTATAGAACACTCCGTGAAAGTGATTTATATCATTTCATAGGATATCAAAATAAAATCATGATATAAATCATAAAATATTACGTTATTTCAACAAGTGACGCAATGAGGAATAATGATAAATATGTGTTTATTATTTATACATTTATTTATTTTATAATGCAGCTCAGCGTAAAAGCCTTTGTGCTGAACTGTCTGCAGAACAAGTAAAAAAATCTATAAAAGGATCTGGGCTGATACATAAAAACCCAAATACTTTCCCACACAGTTCACAGTTAGCTAAAAGCTTGCGTCATGAAGTCAAAAATATTTTGTCAGGACTGAGATTCGGAACCGACACCTTCTAATTAGGAGTCCGCGATCCGACCATCACGTGCAGACAGGTACCCCCAGATTATGAGGTTCTTTTTGCACCGAGTGACACCAACTCTCAGTCTGTTGAGGGTAGTTCACGTCATATAGTAGGTACGGGAGTTGTTCGCTCTTCTCCATTCTTCTCGGGTGTACTGTATGTGGATGAATGGGGAAGAGACTGTACCCTTTTAAAAGTCAGTCTGTGATGTCTCGCCAAAGTCCAGTTTCCATAAATCGACCTGAGTCGCGACGCAACTGATTATTTTTGATTAAGGGATTTTTTAGATCGTCAGTCAATAACTAATATAATATTTTGAAATGCA